>CM065802.1:27177738-28377738 GCA_033398695.1 Orobanche coerulescens
GGGATTATTCGAGAACACCTTGAAAATCGAGTTGGAATTGGGGATTTTCGACTAATTGTTGTTATAATCACGTTTTTGGATATTCATAACGGATTATTGATCGTATTGGAGATGTTTTGTTGGTTTGAAACACTTCTTGGGGATTTTGATATTGGTATATTGAGGTTTGATTGTAAACAATCGGAGTTTGGACACAACGTGTTTGATTTAATGCCTCTATGGACTTGGTTTAGTCGTATCGACGTTTTGAGTTCGTTATATTCGTGTTTGATTCGTATATTGAACGGATTGTTGGTAATTGTATTATTTAAGGTTGTTCGAGCGACCGATATCTCAATTAAGACGTTGTTCGTGGAAGGATAATTGTCGCCGGTGTTGTGTAAGTTAATTCTTACTCGGTTAAAAGGATATTCATCCCTTTTGTTGTTGTTCATTCATAATCATAACTCATTCATCATTATATTAATCGTATCAAAACTTGTTGTTATCAATTAATCATTTCAGTCATAAGGAACGACGGTTCCAATCTTTTCATTGAGCTGTCATTTATTTCATTACCATTCCATCTCGGTGAGTCATTATTCATTTTCGATGTCACTTTTGTTATATCGTGGCATTCGGTCATCTCGGGCGTGCCGGTTGGTATGTGTTGGATTTTCATGTCGGGCACATTATAGTCGTGTGTTGGTTGGTGGCCTCACATTGGACTGTGCACACGAGTCATATTGTCTCGTGAGACTAATTAGGTACAAGACCACACGTGTATTTGATCGATACTCGTTGGTGGCTTGTGCACGGACACATTTCCATCCCGGGCGTAGTGTGGCGCCATTTCCTTTGAGCCGTACTGTTAGTTGATTCATATAGCATGTTTGATTGCGTATGTTTCGACAGGATGTTTCATAACTTCAGATATAATCATGATTGTGTATTTTCAACTCTTGAGGATTGTTGTTCTTTGTAACTGACCCCGTTTGGGGATTTTGTTTTTCAGGTCATGGCAAGGCAAACGCACGGGAATAGCATGTTGATGTCGAGGAGTCCTAGTGATACTAGTAGGGGGCCCCGATCTTTCAGTTATTCATGTTATTGTCCTTTATTTTCCGCTGCAGACTTCCATTTGAATACTCCGTTTCATTCAGTGTTGTGTATTTTATCTTCATATAAAATACACTAGTATTCGGTATTGTCCTGGTGTGTTATAACTAAACTCCTCATCGGAGTAATTATTGTTGTAATGTAGTTCGGTACTACATTTATCTTGTGTAATTCATTCATTTTCATTTGCCTGGTGGGTCCCAGTTGGGGATCTACGACACTGTAATATCCGCCTAGTTTGGGGTGTTACAGAGTTGGTATCGGAGAGTGGTTTTGAATACTACCTTCCGAGTCATGTCTCATTTGAAATCATCGTCATCAGACTAGTATCATTGGACTTTCGCGTCACATGTGACCTGTGCAAATGCCGAGCCAATCAGACCGAAAAAACTGTAAGACTTCTAACGCCACGTATAATTTCTGGCAATAGTCATTCATTCATCATTCATCAATTAACAATCCTCAAACATCATCATTCATTGTGATTAGGACAATCATGTTAACTCATTAATCACTTAATTCATTTCATTACTCAATTAATAATCAGGACGATCATGTAACTCATTAATTACTCAATTCATTTCATTACTCAGTTGTCAATCTGGATGATCATAGTATCAATCTTGTTAAGTATTCAAGATAATCATTTCAAGAATTTCATCAGATAATCATGTAACTTCAGTAAATCATTCATATAATCACTAAGTTAGAGCATGTATACTCATTTTCATCATCTCATGACATAATCATAACGTGATAATCATGCGGGAAATATAATCATTATGCGACCTTCCTACTTCAGTATGGAGAGAGTCGAGGATGCACGGGGAGAGGCGCGGTGCGGAAACCCGAGAAATAATCACTGTTGCCGAAATCGTGCCTGGACTCGGCTCGATCGAGAAGATGTACGGGTTGATCCACTCACTTTTATGCGAGCCATGATGACCCATGTGCGGTTGCTCAATCATCATTGCGCCACTGGCCGGATTAATCGAGAGAACTCTCCGTATGAGCCATTGCTAAGGAAAGTCTTGAACAACAACCTTCATTTGTCGGCAAGAAATCAACGGCGTAATCAATCCGAAGGCGGTCGATCAACCTTCAAGAAGCCTCGTGTGAGTCCTATCGTTTCGGCGACCTCCTACGGCGCATAATCGTACGGGATCTCATTCCCGGCGGCCGATTCGGCCATCACTGTTTCAATTGTGGGGCTGGTCATTTCAAAGATATGTCTCAAACCGTCTATCACGTGCTATAATTGTGGGAATTTTGGGCATAAGGCCCGTTTTTGCGAAAGGACTCCAAGTCGGATCCGGCGGCATCTCGTGCCCAAGCAACCAGCGTTTGAGAATCGGCCGCTTTGTCATCGTCGTTTAAGACAATGGAAGCAAATAGAGTTGGAACTCGTATTTATCGAGACGGGAGCGTCCGGTTCGGGGCGGCAAGTCCTGATTCATATGATGAGGAGGATCGACGATCCGGTGGTCCGAATGATTTCAGGTATACTCGTAATTTTATTTCAACTTGTGTGTACCTTTTGATACTGGTACACCGCATTCATTCATTTTCGAATCATGCTTGAATAGACTTATTTCGGGATAGTCCTATTACTTGTGGACCTCATACCATCGGTCTACCTGACGATGGAAGAATTTTCGGAATCATACCGAATTAAGCTTAATGACCGCGATTGGTTGATGGATCTAATCGTGGTGAACTTATCTTATGACGATGTAATTTTCGGTATTAGTTGGTTTGATCGTCTCGATACTATCCTCAGTGTTTATTAGCGTTTGGTCGCTATCTTTCCATCGTTAGTTGTCGAATGGGTGCTTCAGGGAAGTAATCCCCGTTGTTCCAAAAGAAGTATTATTATGACGAAAGCAGAGAAATTCCGCAATCGAACTATTCAATCATTCATTGTATCATTCTCATCGATTGGCCTTTCTAGGGCAATCGAGTTATTCAATCATTCCTTGTATCATTTCCATCGATTGGCCTTTCTAAGACAATCGAGTTATTCAAACATTCATTGTATCATCTTCATCGATTGACCTTTGTAAGGCAATCGAGTTGTTCAATCATTATTGGTATCTCTTTTTATCGATTGACCATTCTAGGGCAATCGAAATGTTCAATCATTCGTGGTATCATTGTCATCGATTGACGATGTATTTCCAGACGAGTTATCTGGTTGCCTTCACATAGAGTAAGGGAATTCAGGAGTGAGTTGGAGCCGGTACGTCCCCTTTATCGAAGGCACCGTATCGGATGACCCCGACCAGAATGCAGGAGTTGAAGATTCAACTTGAGGAATAGTTCGAGGAAGGTCATCTCCGACCGATTGCGTCCCTGTGAGGAGCACCAGTGTGATCTGTCAAGGAGAAGGATGGCTCGTCTCGTGTGTGTATTAATTACCGGGAGTTGAGCAGGTGATGATCTAGAGTAGTATCCTTTACCTCGTATTGATGATCTTTTAGATCAACTTGTGGAGCTTCGTATTTTCCAAGATCGACTTAAGATCTGGATATCAGCAGTTGCGGATTCGAGAGTCGGATATCGCGAGGACAGCGTTTCATACACGCTATGGTCATTATGAGCTCGTAGTTATGCCGTTCGGTCTAACTATTGCACTTGTGGTATTCATGGGGGTTAATGAATCGGGTTTTCATCGACTTTTTGGATCAGTTTGTTGTTTTCTTCATCGACGACATTTTGATTTATTCTCGTAGCCGAGAGGAATACGAGGTTCATCTTCATCAGGTTCTCGACGTGTTGAGACGAGAGCAACTTTATGGAAAGTTTTCCAAATATGAGTTCTGGAGGTCCGAAGTGACTTTCTCGGACATGTAATTTCATCTGACAGAGTTCGTGTCGACCCTCAGAAGTCGGAGACTATCCGAGATTGGCAACCTCCGTAAGATATTAATTAAATCCAATGTTTCCTCGGATTAGCTGGTTAATTATCCAACCCGCGGCCGGAGCTAGCAACCGTGGTTTTCGTGTTGGAAATTTGGCGTCGTTACCTTTATGGCATCACCTGTCAGATCTTCACCAATCACAAGAGTTGAAGTATATATTTACTCACAAGGAATTAAATATGCGACAGAGACGGTGGTTGGAACTACTCAAAGAATATGATATCGAGATCCTTTACCACCCGGGCAAGGCGAACATTGTCGTTGACGCCTTGAGTCGTAAGTCCGTTCAGGAGCAGATGCTTGCTCGTTTAACAGTTCAGAAGGAGCTTCAACAGGAATTCCTTAGACCCGAGATCGAGGTCTGGCTCCAGCGAGTTCAGGGACAGCTTTGTATGTTAGAGATTTTATCGTCACTTGAGGAGGTAATCAGAGAGAATCAGAGTTCAGACCCTTCATTGTTGCGCATCCGTGAAGATGTGGCTCAGGGGAAAGCCCCTGGATTCGTGGTCCACGAGGATGGACTTTTGAAGTTTAAGAACCGGTTGTGTGTACCGGCGAATGACGAGTTGAAAAACTCTATTTTGAGAGAAGCTCATGCTACCCCTTATTCTGTTCATCCGGGGTCCAGCAGGATGTACAAGGACTTGAAACAAAATTACTGGTGGAGTAATATGAAGCGAGAAGTCGCAGAATTTGGTTCGAGATGCTTAACCTGTCAACAAGTCAAGATGGAACATCAGCGACCGGCGAGTATGCTGATACCGCTCCCTATTCCAGAATGGAAGTGGAAAGACATTTCTATGGAATTCATCACGAATTGCCGACGAGTCGTCGTGGCATGAATACGATACGGCGATCGCGGATCGCTTTACTAATTTAGCTCATTTCCTTGAAATCAAGGATATGTGGAGTCCCAAGAGATCGCTGATTGTTCATCAAGGAGATAGTGAGACCGCAGTACTCTAAGAGTATCGTTTCCGATCGTGACGGACGATTAGTATCCCCATTTTTGGAAATCAGTTCATCGTGCTATGGGAACTCAGCTTAATCTCAGTACTGCCTTTCATCCTCAGTCCGACGGACAATCAGAGAGAACTATTCAGACATTAGAGGACATGTTGAGGGCATGCGTCCTCGATTGGAAGGATGATTGGGAAGCCCAACTACCACCGATCGAGTCCACGTACAGTATAGTTGGCATGCCACCATTAATATGGCACCTTACGAGGCCTTGTACGGTCGTCGTTGTCGATCTCCTTTGTGTTGGGATGACTTGTCAGAATCAATCGGCACCGAGCCCGATATGCTTATAGCCGCCCGGGAGAAGGTAGCTTTGATCAAGAGTCGTATGTTGACAGCTCAGAGTCGACAGAAATCGTATGCGGATAATCGTCGTCGACCACTAGAGTTCGAGACGGGTGACCATGTTTTGGTCAAGGTATCCCCGAGTCGAGGTATTTTTCCGTTTCGGAAAACGGGGGAAGTTGAGCCCAAGATTCATTGGACCGTTTGAAATTTTGGATCGAGTAGGCGAGTTAGCTTATCGATTGGCTTTACCTCCGGCTTTGAGCAGGATTCATAATGTGTTTCACGTCTCTCAGTTGCGGAAGTATGTTGCCGACCCGAGTCACATACTTGATTCGACGAAATCGAGATCGCGGATGATCATTCGTACGAGGAGCGTCCTGTACGAGTGTTAGAGCGGCGAATCAAACAGTTGAGGAACAAGACGATCCCTTTGGTCAAGATTCAGTGGTCTAGACACGGAGTCAAAGAGGCCACTTGGGAAACCGAGGAGAATATGCGGGAGTGTTATCCCGAGTTGTTTGACCCTTAGTTTCGGGGACGAAACTCTTTTAAGGGGGGGTGTATGTAATACCCGGTTGTAATTCAGTCATTATCATTCAGTAATTTCATTCGGTGATTGTCACTCAGTGGATTTTCACTCATTTATAATCATTCATCAATCATGTTCGTTCACCGTGTTCACCGTTCGGAAAAAATTCAAGTTGTGTATCGTTATTGTTCATTGTTTCAACTTTCCTCATATGAGTTCGACTTTGTTAGATCACCATTAATTTTTGGTAACTTCAAAAATTCTAAATCTTTGCAATATTATAGAGCATCGAGTTAGCTTTCCAATGGTTCAAACGGTGAGTCAATCGGAGTCCGGACGAGAGAGTTATGGTCGTTTTAGTTCAACCGCTCATTTTTCAATTATTGGCCGATCACTGCCGAACGAACTCGGCCGTGTCGTCCGACACGGCCCGTGCCGTACTCGTCCGGAAATGCCGAAGTCTCTGCCTCAGGACCCGACCGTGTCTGCAGCGCGGCCAGTCGAACTCTTAGGATAAGCTGAATCGGCTGACACGCCGGCCGTGTTCGAGGACACGGTCGAGTCATGCCGAGTCGCCGTCGGACGAGTCATCGTCGGAAGGCCCTCCGCACGCGACCGTGTCAAGCGAGGACACGGTCGAGTCCCTGTCGGCGGTATGCGACACGGCCGTGCCGATCGGCCGCGGGCCGTGTCGGCAGCGATCAACTCCTTAAATTCGTTTTTTAAAGATTTCAGCCATTTCTCTCCCTTTTCTTCACCTTCAACCGAGAGAGTAAGCTTGACGGAGGGTTTTTCCTTCACAAATCATTTGGGTGTTTGATTTTCTTCATCTCCTTTCGATCGTGAATCCCGGATAATCAATCTAACGCGTGTTCTTCGGATTAAAGTACTTGGATCTTCAAGAGGTAATTCCTTCAACACTTTGGACTTCGATTTTGTGTTGAGATATGATGTTTTGGACGTTATAATCATGTTATATGAAGGGAAATGTATATGATTATGAGTTTGTATAAGGATTCATTGGATTATTGAGGGATTATTCGAGAACACCTTGAAAATCGAGTTGGAATTGGGGATTTTCGACTAATTGTTGTTATAATCACGTTTTTGGATATTCATAACGGATTATTGATCGTATTGGAGATGTTTTGTTGGTTTGAAACACTTCTTGGGGATTTTGATATTGGTATATTGAGGTTTGATTGTAAACAATCGGAGTTTGGACACAACGTGTTTGATTTAATGCCTCTATGGACTTGGTTTAGTCGTATCGACGTTTTGAGTTCGTTATATTCGTGTTTGATTCGTATATTGAACGGATTGTTGGTAATTGTATTATTTAAGGTTGTTCGAGCGATATCTCAATTAAGACGTTGTTCGTGGAAGGATAATTGTCGCCGGTGTTGTGTAAGTTAATTCTTACTCGGTTAAAAGGATATTCATCCCTTTTGTTGTTGTTCATTCATAATCATAACTCATTCATCATTATATTAATCGTATCAAAACTTGTTGTTATCAATTAATCATTTCAGTCATAAGGAACGACGGTTCCAATCTTTTCATTGAGCTGTCATTTATTTCATTACCATTCCATCTCGGTGAGTCATTATTCATTTTCGATGTCACTTTTGTTATATCGTGGCATTCCGGGTCATACTGGCGTGCCAGTTGGTATGTGTTGGATTTTCATGTCGGGCACATTATAGTCGTGTGTTGGTTGGTGGCCTCACGTTGGACTGTGCACACGAGTCATATTGTCTCGTGAGACTGATTAGGTACAAGACCACACGTGTATTCGATCGATACTCGTTGGTGGCTTGTGCACGGACACATTTCCATCCCGGACGTAGTGTGGCGCCATTTCCTTTGAGCCGTAGTGTTAGTTGATTCATATAGCATGTTTGATTGCGTATGTTTCGACAGGATGTTTCATAACTTCAGATATAATCATGATTGTGTATTTTCAACTCTTGAGGATTGTTTTTCTTTGTAACTGACCCCGTTTGGGGATTTTGTTTTTCAGGTCATGGCAAGGCAAACGCACGGGAATAGCATGTTGATGTCGAGGAGTCCTAGTGATACTAGTAGGGGGCCCCGATCTTTCAGTTATTCATGTTATTGTCCTTTATTTTCCGCTGCAGATTTCCATTTGAATACTCCGTTTCATTCAGTGTTGTGTATTTTATCTTCATATAAAATACACTAGTATTTGGTATTGTCCTGGTGTGTTATAACTAAACTCCTCATCGGAGTAATTATTGTTGTAATGTAGTTCGGTACTACATTTATCTTGTGTAATTCATTCATTTTCATTTGCCTGGTGGGTCCTAGTTGGGGATCTACGGCACTGTAATATCCGCCTAGTTTGGGGTGTTACACATCATTCGGCTTATCTTGGAGTCGTGTATCAGTTTTAATTCATCACTCATCTCTGTTCGGTGATCGATACGAGAATATTTTCTTCATCATCATGATTGGTCACTTTGTGTTGGGAGTTCCATGATTGTTTCACCGATTGGACGTGACTTATATTCGTGTAAGTCGTGCAGGTCGTATGTAGACATGCGTGTCCAGTCATTTTTGTGTTCCCTTGTCATTTTGGCACTCAGCAGGGACGCACGAGCATGACACACGAGCAGCTGCTTGTGCGTGGCATCAGATTTGGACAGTATACTTTGGCGACCATCAGGGACACACGAGCAAGACACATGAGCAGGTGCTCGTGCGTGCTGTTTGTGCGTGAGATCAGTGGCCAGGCAGTGGCCTGGCGCATGACCAAACACACGGACATTTGGTCGTGCGTTTTGGTCGTGCGTCACTGGAGTATATAAGGGGGTCACACGGATTTTTCACCTCATTTCTCACTTTCTCTCCTTCTTCTCGCGGTAGTCGGGCGACCCGACTAGGGTTTGTGATTATGATCGATTATACTCCATTCAATCATGTTTTTAGGAGGCTCTAGGTGATCATATCAACATCTAATCATTATTCTTCGTCGGATCGAGGTAATTTCTTGAAATCTCCTAGAATTTGATTTTTCGAGATTTCTTCTTGATTTTCGTTGTTCGTCCGAATTTGATGAATCGGTTGATGTTAGTAAACATTATTAATCGTGTTCTATGGATTTTATATCCATATCTTCGATTCGTTCAACCCGATTGGTGATTCTTAAGTTCTTGAGGAACTTTGAACATTTAGTGTTCGATTAAATGTCTCAAAGAGTTTCTTTCGGTCGTTGTGTTGATTTCGATTGATATTGTATTATTTAATGAATTGTATTTCATTAAAGGTTGTTCGAGTACTTTTGTTTATCGGAGGACGCCGTTCGTTGTTCGTGGAAGGAATTCATCGCCTTCGGTTGAGGCAAGTTTTATACTTGTACTAGTCAATGAGGTTAATATTATCATATATGTGTATGAATGTGTTGTATCATTCCGAGACTTAGTCTCTTCATAAGTTCATTGATATTAGGGGATCGTTCGATACGATACTCTTCGGCAATTATGCCAAATGTTTATTATCATTCATTAATAGCCGGTAAGGCATTGAGATATTCGTTGTTAATGTTATTATCGATCACCGATTCGCGGTATCGATGTATCGGTTGCTGTTGTTAATATTGATGTCGATCTAAGACGTTGTTGTAATCATTATTATTAATGTTGGCGTCCTGTAATTCATGTTGTATTAGTCGATTGAAGGCATTGTCATATTCATTCTCATCTTCGGCGTCGGTAGCCGATTAAAGGTACCGAGGCATTCATTATATCATTGTCATCGATTAGCCATTTTAAGGCAATCGAGGAGCTCAATCATTCATTGTATCATTGTCATCGATTAGCCGTTCTAAGGCAATCGAGGTGCTCAATCATTCGTTGTATCATTGTTATCGATTGACCGTTATAAGGCAATCGAGATATTGAATCATCCGCTGCATCATTGTTATCGGTTGGCCATTCTAAGGCAATCGAGGTATTGAATTGGGGCTGTCGAGGATAGTTCCCATCCGTCGTGTCGTTGTTATCGATTGACCATTCTAAGGTAATCGAGGTATTGAATTGGGACTGTCGAGTACGAATCGTGTTGGCCGACTCAAGGCAGCACATTATCATTCTTGTAGATTCGGTAATCTTCGGATCGTTGCCGTTTGTGATTGATTATATTTTGGAGGCTAGTCTCGACTAGTGCTCATTATGGGTAAGTTTGGGGCTTTAACCTTCACGGTTGGGTTTCCAACACCTATAATTCAGTAGGTCACGGCCATTGGATGACCTAATTGTGATACGACTTCACGCCGTAGCTTCGGCCCTAATTGTGATACGGCTTCGTGCCGTGGGTTCGACCCTAATTGTGATACGGCTTCACGCCGTGGCTTCGGCCCTAATGGTGATATGGCTTCGTGCCGTGGCTTCGGCCCTAATTGTGATACGGCTTCGTGCCGTGGCTTCGGCCTTAATCGATACAGCTTCGGGCTGTTTTGGCTTCATGTGATTGTGATATTTGACAGCTTCGGCTGAGTGGCTTTCAGGCCTTTGTGATTGTCTTGGTAATTTCATTGGAGCCTTCGGGCATTGTGATTCATAATTAATTCAATTCTGGTTTGGTTCATGTCGTGTAATTCATTGTGGTACTCTATAATTATGATTCGCCGTTGGGCACATACGTTCTAACCTGTCGAACATGTATTAATAGTATGCCGTGGGCATAGTGTTTCACGAATGCTCGGTTCTTACCTTGGTTTGTGAGCATCTCGTATTATTATTATCATTGTACCGTTTCATTCTGCCTTTGGATGCATATCATGTTATACATGTATTTGATGTTCATTATGTGGATGACTGACCCCGTGGGGGCGAAACATGTTTTCATGTTTTACGTGCTTGCGAGGAGAGAGTTGAGACACAGGGGCATGATGATGGTGACGAGGCATTCGAGCGATACTAGTCCGAGTTATTCATGTTGGTCAGTCAGTTGGAGTGTTCTCCAGTTTGTCAGTCATTATCATTATGTATTACCCGAGCAGATGCTCGTGGATGTTGTTGTACTTTACTTTTGGCCATGTAGGCCCATCGTTGTCGTTGAAATTCCTTATCGGAATATTGTGTCGGATATCATGGTAGGGACTATGATTTTCCCTTGTTGTTTAATTTAATGTATTTTAGTCATGTTCGCGTGCTGGATCTCCTGGCGTGGGGTCCACGGCACTGTAATAACCCAATAGGATTTGGGGGTGTTACAGAAGATGGTATCAGAGATTTTAAGTTGTGAGATACCCTGATATGTGAGTTGTGTGGCTCTACCGTCGCGGTAGTAATGGGGCTGTCAGATTATGATAATCTGGACAGTCGGGTTTTGTGAGTCATAATATTTGTACGACTGCACGAGTCATTCATTCATCGAGTCGTCATCAGTGAAGACAAGTATCGCGAGACCTCGAAGCTTCGTATGACCTGTGTAAGGACTCGATTCTCTTTATTTTCATACATTCATCATGTCATTAATTATTCATGGTTTGTTGAAACCTATATGTGATATTAGTGTTATGGTTGATTCATGACTAATTATTTTGGAGCACGTGTGACTTGTGTAAGCATTAAGGATCAACTCATTCATCAGTTAATAATCCTCAATCATCATTTTGATCTTGTCAATCATGTTAATTCATTCATCACTCAGTCAACCTCATTATTCAGTTAATTCATTCATCACTCAGTTAACCTTATTGTTCAGTTAATTCATTCATCATTCAGTCAATATCATTATTCAGTTAATTCATTCATCACTCAGTTAACCTTATTGTTCAGTTAATTCATTCATCACTCAGTCAATATCATTACTCAGTTAATTCATTCATCACCCAGTCAATCTCATTACTCAGTTAGTTCATTCATCACTCACTCAATCTCATTACCCAGTCAATTCATTAATCATCCAGTCCATCTCATTGTTCAGTTGTTGATCCTGTGGATTGAATTTTCAACCTTGTTAACTTGTTCAAAGTAATCATTTCAGGAATTCCACCAGGTAATCATGTTACCTTATTCGATATTTCATGCGATCTTATCATATTCCGACGTTATGTCTACGATCATTTTATTGCATTATTAATGCATTCATTGTGTTAGAGCGTGTATGCTCATTGTTATCATTCAGTAACGTAATCATAATGCGATATTCATGCGGAATCTATAATTATCATGTGGCTTTCCTGCTTCAGTATGGATAGAGCTGTCAGAGGACGCAGGGTAAGAGGCCGCAGTGCGGGCCGAAACCCGGGATCTCGTGTGAATGCCCGAGCGAATGCGAGAGATAACATGTGTTCATCAGTTAGCTATGATACTCATTCACTGTCAGATAATCATTCACTGTCAGGGAGTCGTACCCGAGAGGCATCTCACTCGGAAGGTGATCGGGTGAACCCATTCATATGCATGCAGGGCATGATGGCCCAGATGACTCAGATGACGCGGATGATGGAGACCATGCAGACCTCAATGGTTCGTGGCCCACCGCAACAGGGATTCCATGTGCCGTTTCATGGACAGGCTGGAGGAGTGAATCATATTGTTGGCGATATCTCTCGTCAGAGGCCGCCTGTAATACCCGAGATTTTCTGTTATGTAATTGGAACTTGGTATATTGTAATGATTGTACTTTTGTCTGAGTACTATTCTCCGTATTTCATAATCCGATATTATCGAGCGTTTAATTTCGTGTTTGTGATTTAAAGATTGTAAATCTGCGCATGTAGCGCACGCTATCGGATATATTTAGCGTACGCTAACGTGGATTCATAGCGCACGCTACTGAGGGTCATTAGCGCACGCTATGCGTGGTCAATTTGATTGAGACGTGAGGTAGGTGAGATCTGGCCGGGGGACCCCTGTCGGATCGTGTCGGGATGTACTGACGGCTTCGGAAAAGCCGAGTCAACGCCTTAGCACACGCTATGGTATGTGCATAGCGCGCGCTAAGTGCTGAGTACAGATCGGTCGATGAGCCGTTAGCGCACGCCACGAAAGGTGGTCTAGCGCGCTAATAGCCATTTATTATAAATAGGACAGCATCCTATTCGTGATTTCAGTTCTCTCTTCTCCCATTACCCGAATTCTTACACTTAGAACATAACTTCCTTCATCCTAAACACTTCATATCAACACCCTAGTTCGTGATTGAAGATCGTATATCATTGGAGATTGGTGTTCAAGCTTTCGGTGTTGGATTGCTTCAATTTCTTCCGTGTTCTTCATTACCTTGAGGTAGGTGATTCTTCACCAATACTATTAGTGTTCTATAGGATGTTGATCATGTTCATTTAGTCAGTTAGATTCGTTATTAGTCGTACATGGTGTGTTAGAAGGATATTTTCGACGTTCGACACTTATTCATCGTATAATCCATTGAACCTTTTAGTATGTGGATTCCTAAGCATGTTATGTATCTTCAGAACCAATCGACCAGTATGTGAAGATTTCCTAGTTCGTATGTTTTACGTAAGGAATCATATGTTTTGGGACTTGGAATAATCGGAACTTAGAATATTCCTTGAAGATCGAAGATAAGATATGATGTTGAGTTGATTATCCGTATATTTGTACCTCATGATCATGGAACTTCCACAAACCTTATTAGCATGACATGCTTGAGGATGACTTGTTGTATCATCATAGAATTCATGAATTCACCACCTTTCAACCCAGTTTTTCCGTTAGCAGTATTCTGCCATGCAAGGGTAGCGCACGCTAACATATGTGAGTTAACGTGCGCTATCGGGTTCGATTAGCGCACGATATGTACGTAGCGCACGTTATGTATCGCCGTTCAAAGCTGGCCGATTCGTAACTAGCGCACGCTAGTCTTACACGATAGCGTCGCTAACAGCTCGCAAGCGCACGTTACGAGAGTACGAGCGCACGCTAAGCGACCCAGTGCATTGGTTATTTTGAGCTTTTCGGCCATAGACCGAATTGTTAGGCCATCGTTCGACTTGAGATGATTTGTATATCGTTCCTTTTGTTAAGGTTCGAGCTTGTTACGTTGATCGAAGGAGGCGGCCTTCGAGTGTGTCGAGATCATTGAAGTGTTTCGTCCTTGCCATTTTCGAGGTAAGTATCATATGTCGAGTTCGATTTATCATGCTTGTGGTTTTGTTCATATTGTTGAATATGAGATGTATTTCTGAAAATTCTCATGATATTCGTTGTTATTTGTTCGTATTGATGAACATATTGAAATGCATATGTGTATGCATAATTGATTGATTATGGTATAAATGATCCGAGGGGGGGTCATGAGGATCTATGCTGAGGGCGCTGGATCGAATGTCCACCATGCGTTGGTCCGACGGGATCATCATGGGGATCTATGCTGAGGGCGCTGGATCGTTGGACGGGTTTTCCACCATGCGTTGGTCCGACGGGATCATCATGGGTATCTATGCTGAGGGCGCTGGATCGCTGGATTACCTTGTATTGTATTGATGGAATCGTGAGGATTCGCATCGTTGGATTCCGGTGGCGGAAGTCCATTTTGCACGTTTTATGATGCATTGATGATTTATTGTATGATGATACTTGTACTAGCATTGTTTTGCTAACCCCTTCGGGGGTGGACATTGTTTTGATGTTCAGGTAGCCGAGGAGCGGGGAGGCAACCACAGTACCGACAGGATGATGAAATGGCTCAGTGATGTGATTGATGTTAGTGTTATTGTGATTTGTCTTCTTGGTTCGTAACGTACTCGAGTACGTCTGTTTTAATAAGGTTATTCGATATGGTTGTATAAGTTAACTCATTTGATCGGTTGAATCAAATCTGTATTTGAACTTCAGTTGTTCGATTGTATTGTGTTTACACTTCTTTTAAAATTAGCCTTGTAAATCCTTATCTAAAGGGTTTACGGCGCTGTAATTATTCCGAATATCTCGGGGTGTTACAGAATATGGTATCGGAGCTAAGATTTATGGATATCTTGGCAGTCGGGTTAGTTGGGTCTGTTTACGTTATTTGATTATTGGTCGTTCGTAACATCACTGCTGAGCCAGCATCGTCGTGTGGACTGTGGTTGTAAGTTTCCTAATCTCGAATACTACTGTTTTATTTAATTCATGTCTTGTAAACATTGATGGATGTACTTTGAGAAAGTTTGTCCTGGATATTGAGTATTTATGTTTACAGTATGTTGAGAGGAGGTCGTGGACGCGGACGCGGTCGTGGACGCGGACGTGGAAATGCGAGGCAAGAAGAGTCGGTATCTACCCCAGAGATAGCCACTAGTCGAACGGATTCACATTCCGGGGGACAGCAGGGATCGGCAAATAATAATGCAGATCCTAACGTGCCGGGAGTGCTTCAGCAGGTGGTTGCCCAGATAAACCAGTTTGCTCAAGTTGTGGATCGCATGCAGACGGCGATGGGACAGCAGCATAACGTGGAAAATCGAGGAGATAGATGGCTTACCGAAGTGATTAAATTGCACCCTCCGAAATTTGACGGTTCTGCCGAGACGCTTTCTTGGGATCACTGGCTGAAGGAATTAGAGAAGATTTTTGCAGGGATTAACTGTCCCAACGATAGGAAGGTTCCTGGCCGCCCAAGATCTTCTCGACAGGAGGCTTTCGACTGGTGGGAGGCCATTCGACCGGAGGAGCACAATGTTGACTGGACGGAATTCAAATTGATGATGGAGGCGCAGTATTGTCCTCGCCCAGTTAGAGAAGCCCGAGTTCGGGAGTTTTTCTCACCACAAAATTTGGAAGCATCTGTGACGGACGTGATTAAGACTTTTAATCACCAGCTGACTTATGTACGCCACTTGGTCAGGACCGAGGCGGAGAAGATTATTCATTTTGACATGCGAATGAAGCCGGAAATTCAGCAGATATGTCCGGATTTGATTGTACCACCTTGCGATGATCGTGACAAGGCGTTGGCCTATGATATGAAGGAGGCAGCAGTAGAGAAATCGATGGAAGCAAAGAAACAGAAGGTGTCTGGCAACTTCACGGAGGATAAGAGTAGCGGACATCGCAGGGGTCAGTCCTCTTTTCATTCATCCAGGAGACCTCCGCATCCTTCTCGAGGTGGAAAGAAGTTCCGGGCAGCACCAATCAAGCTTGTGACGCAGGAAGAAGTGTTATAACTGTGGCAAAGCGACATGTTCGACGTGATTGTTTCGCTACCGCGTGGACTGCTTGAGTGTGGACAGAAAGGACATCGCGCAACATTTTGTGGGAATGCGACCCGATCTTTTGGTACTCGCACTCCAGCTCCAGTCCCGAAGGAGATGAGTGTGAACCAGACGCAGCAGAGTGGATTTCAGCAGCAGAACGCTGGGAAGAGAGAGACATCCAGTGCTGGGTCCGTTCCTCCGCGCCTGTACGAAATGAGGAAATTGGAGGATCAGAACACAGCTGTTACATCAGGTACGATTCAGATCCTTTTGCAACCAGTTAGTGTCTTGTTCGATTCGGGAGCCACGCATTCTTTTATATCTTTGAACTGTATGAATCGTTTGAAAATCTCGTGCTTGTATAACTGTGAACCTTATGTTGTGGGATTACCGAGCGGAGAGAAAATTGTGGGAACCCTAGAAGCTAGGGATTTCCCAGTATCTATAGAAGAAAGAGATTGGCCATCGAATCTTATTGTAGTTGACATCTACGGTGACGATTTAATTCTCGGAGATGATTGGCTCAACCGTTATGGAGTTGTGCTGAATTACCGAGAGAGAGTCATTTCCATCATTGCTGATGACGGATCTGAACACTTATTCCGAGGATGGAGACCGGGAAGCTCGGGAAAATTGATCAAGGCAATGAAAGCTGTGAAATTACTGAAGCAGGGATGTCACGGACTTTGGTGCTATGCCATGAGGAAAGAGGAAGGAGTAGAGCTCTCGTCTATTTCAGTTGTGAATGAGTTCTCAGATGTATTTCCTGACGAACTACCTGGGTTACCTCCGCAGAGGGGAGTGGAATTCACTATCGAATTGGAGCCTGGAGCAGCCCCTATTTACAGAGCACCATACCGCATGGCGCCAACGGAGATGTATGATATCAAGAAGCAACTGGAGGAATTGTTACAGAAGGGCTATATCCAACCTAGTGTTTCTCCTTGGGGAGCGCCCGTTCTTTTTGTCCGAAAGAAAGACGGATCCCTCCGACTGTGTATTGATTACAGGGAGCTCAACAAGATGACGATCAAGAATAAGTATCCTATACCTCGGATCGACGACTTGTTTGATCAACTGCAAGGGGCAAGGGTATTCTCGAAGATTGACTTGCGATCAGGATACCAACAGTTGAGAATTAAGGAGTCGGATATACTGAAATCTGCTTTCAGATCCCGGTACGGGCATTATGAATTTGTAGTAATGCCATTTGGACTTACCAATGCTCCTGCGGTATTCATGCAATTGATGAATCGGGTATTCTTGGAATACTTAGATAAATTCGTGGTCGTCTTCATTGACGACATCCTGATATATTCGAGGGACGCAGAGGAACATGCTGAACATTTACGTGTGGTTTTGAGCACCTTGAGGAAGGAACAGCTGTATGCAAAACTTTCAAAATGCGAGTTCTGGCTTAAGGAAGTAACCTTCCTTGGGCATGTGATATCAGCCGACGGAGTTCAGGTGGACCCGAAGAAAGTCGAAGCAATCTTGGATTGGGAAGCTCCTAAAAACGTGAAAGAAGTCCGAAGCTTCTTAGGACTTGCTGGATATTATCGCCGCTTTGTAGAAGGATTTTCCAAAATTGCTCGTCCGCTCACCCAGCTGTTACAGAAAACTCAAAAGTTCATGTGGAATGAGAAGTGCCAGGCTGGTTTTGACGAACTTAAGAGGAGGCTGACGACAGCACCTATATTAGCGCTGCCAGAGGGAACTGACGGATTCATGGTATACAGCGACGCTTCAAATCAGGGTTTGGGTTGTGTGTTGATGCAGAAGGATAAAGTGATTGCTTATGCCTCTCGGCAATTGAAATCGTACGAGATTAATTACCCTACTCATGATCTGGAGCTAGCAGCTGTGGTCTTTGCCTTGAAAATTTGGCGACATTATTTGTATGGCGCTCATTGTCAGATCTTTACAGATCATAAGAGCCTCAAGTACATTTTCAGTCAGAAAGAGTTAAACATGAGGCAGAGAATGTGGATGGAATTGATCAAGGATTACGACTTGGAGATTCTCTATCATCCGGGGAAAGCAAACGTAGTAGCTGATGCTTTGAGCCGTAAACCTGTTTCTCTTCGAGTGTTGGAAGCACTTACGTCCCAAACCAGTATTCAACGAGAACTGATCCGCGAGGGGATTGAAGTATGGGCACCAGGAATCCAAGGGCAACTTTATGTGATGGAACTAACTTCATCATTAGTCGAGGAGATCAAGTCTAAACAATTGAACGATTCTCTGATCCTTCGATTATATGACGAAGTAAAGAAAGGAAAAGCCCCAGGATTCGTGATACAAGACGATGGGGTTCTGAGATTTCAGAGTCGACTTTGCGTTCCCGAGGATGATGATTTGAGACTGACAATTTTAAAGGAAGCTCATAACGCGCCCTATTTTATTCACCCAGGCAGCAGTAAGATGTATAAAGATTTAAAGCAAAACTTCTGGTGGGGGAATATGAAGAAGGACGTAGCGGAGTACGTTTCGAAGTGTTTGACTTGTCAGCAGGTTAAGATTGAACATCAACGACCTGCCGGAATGTTAAAACCGCTTCCGATCCCTGAGTGGAAGTGGGAGGATATCTCGATGGACTTCATTACTAGTATGCCAAGGACTAGAACGGGAATGAACATGATTTGGGTTGTAGTTGATCGACTAACCAAGTCGGCTCATTTCCTGGGAATTAAAGATACATGGGGACCCGAGAGATTGGCACGAATATTTATTGCGGAGATAGTCAGATTGCATGGGACGCCGAGGACCATTATTTCAGATCGAGATGGTCGCTTCGTGTCACACTTCGGAAAGCGATTCATAAGGCTTTGGGATCGAGCTCAATTTTAGTACTTATCATCCCCAACGGACGGTCATCCGAAAGGACTATTCAAATCGTAGAAGACATGCTTAGAGCTTGTGCCTTGATTGGTCAACTAATTGGGAAGTCCATTTGCCATTAGTCGAATTCACCTACAATAATACTTGGCATGCTTCAATTAAGATGGCACCATTTGAAGCTTTGTACGGAGAAGATGCCGATCACCCCTATGTTGGGATGATTCTTGGATTTGATGGACGGAACTGCATTGATTATTCAGACTCAAGAGAAGATAGCTTTGATTCGAGAGAGACTGTTGACTGCCCAGAGTTGACAGAAGTCTTATGCAGATGTACGTCGTCGCCCTCTAGAGTTCGACGCTGGGGACCATGTACTATTGAAGGTGTCTCCTACACGAGGGATTTTCCGTTTTGGGAGGAGAGGCAAGCTTAGTCCGAGATATATCGGACCATTCGAGGTCCTCGAGAGAGTGGGAGATTTAGCATACAGGTTGGCCTTACCGCCATCGCTGAGTCACGTTCACAATGTGTTTCACGTATCCCAATTGCGGAAGTATGTACCGGACCCCAGTCACGTCATTGATTTCGACGAGATCGAGATAGCTAATGATGGCACCTTCGAAGAGAGACCAATCAAGATACTTGAGAGCCGGATCAAACAATTGAGGAATAAACCAATACACTTGGTTAAAGTACAATGGTCACGACATGGAGTCGAAGAGGCCACTTGGGAAACGGAGGACAGTATGAAGACTAGATATCCGGAGTTGTTTTCATCTTAAGTTTCGGGACGAAACTTCTTTTTAGGGAGGAAGGATGTAATACCCGAGATTTTCTGTTATGTAATTGGAACTTGGTATATTGTAATGATTGTACTTTTGTCTGAGTACTATTCTCCGTATTTCATAATCCGATATTGTCGAGCGTTTAATTTCGTGTTTGTGATTTAAAGATTGTAAATCTGTGCATGTAGCGCACGCTATCGGATATATTTAGCGTACGCTAACATGGATTCATATCGCACGCTACTGAGGGTCATTAGCGCACACTATGCGTGGTCAATTTGATTGAGACGTGCGGTAGGTGAGATCTGGCCGGGGGACCCCTGTCGGATCGTGTCGGGATGTACCTGGACGGCTTTCGGGAAAAGCCGAGTCAACGCCTTAGCGCACGGTACAGGTATGTGCATAGCGCGCGCTAAGTGCTGAGTACAGATCAGTCAGTGAGCCGTTAGCGCACGCTACGAGCAGGGTCTAGCGCGCGCTAATAGCCATTTATTATAAATAGGACAGCATCCTATTCGTGATTTCAGTTCTCTCTTCTCCCATTACCCGAATTCTTACACTTAGAACATAACTTCCTTCATCCTAAACACTTCATATCAACACCCTAGTTCGTGATTGAAGATCGTATATCATTGGAGATTGGTGTTCAAGCTTTCGGTGTTGGATTGCTTCAATTTCTTCCGTGTTCTTCATTACCTTGAGGTAGGTGATTCTTCACCAATACTAGTAGTGTTCTATAGGATGTTGATCATGTTCATTTAGTCAGTTAGATTCGTTATTAGGCGTACATCGTGTGTTAGAAGGATATTTTCGACGTTCGACACTTATTCATCGTATAATCCATTGAACCTTTTAGTATGTGGATTCCTAAGCATGTTATGTATCTTCAGAACCAATCGACTAGTATGTGAAGATTTCCTAGTTCATATGTTTTACGTAAGGAATCATATGTTTTGGGACTTGGAATAATCGGAACTTAGAATATTCCTTGAAGATCGAAGATAAGATATGATGTTGAGTTGATTATCCGTATATTTGTACCTCATGATCATGGAACTTCCACAAACCTTATTAGCATGACATGCTTGAGGATGACTTGTTGTATCATCATAGAATTCATGAATTCGCCACCTTTCAACCCAGTTTTTCCGTTAGCAGTATTCTGCCATGCAAGGGTAGCGCACGCTAACATATGTGAGTTAACATGCGCTATCGGGGTTCAGTTAGCGCACGATATGTACGTAGCGTACGTTATGTATCGGCCGGTTCAAACTGTCAGTTCGTAACTAGCGCACGCTAGTCTTACACGATAGCGTACGCTAACAGGCCTGCTTAGCGCACGTTACGTAGAGTACGTAGCGCACGCTAAGCAGTCCAGGCAGATTGGTTATTTTGAGCTTTTCGGCCGTAGACCGAATTGTTAGGCCATCGTTCGACTTGAGATGATTTGTATATCGTTCCTTTTGTTAAGGTTCGAGCTTGTTACGTTGATCGAAGGAGGCGGCCTTCGAGTGTGTCGAGATCATTGAAGTGTTTCGTCCTTGCCATTTTCGAGGCAAGTATCATATGTCGAGTTCGATTTATCATGCTTGTGGTTTTGTTCATATTGTTGAATATGAGATGTATTTCTGAAAATTCTCATGATATTCGTTGTTATTTGTTCGTATTGATGAACATATTAAAATGCATATGTGTATGCATAATTGATTGATTATGGTATAAATGATCCGAGGGGGGGTCATGAGGATCTATGCTGAGGGTGCTGGATCGAATGTCCACCATGCGTTGGTCCGACGGGATCATCATGGGGATCTATGCTGAGGGCGCTGGATCGTTGGACGGGTTTTCCACCATGCGTTGGTCCGACGGGATCATCATGGGGATCTATGCTGAGGGCGCTGGATCGCTGGATTACCTTGTATTGTATTGATGGAATCGTGAGGATTCGCATCGTTGGATTCCGGTGGCGGAAGTCCGTTTTGCACGTTTTATGATGCATTGATGATTTATTGTATGATGATACTTGTACTAGCATTGTTTTGCTAACCCCTTCGGGGGTGGACATTGTTTTGATGTTCAGGTAGCCGAGGAGCGGGGAGGCAACCACAGTACCGACAGGATGATGAAATGGCTCAGTGATGTGATTGATGTTAGTGTTATTGTGATTTGTCTTCTTGGTTCGTAACGTACTCGAGTACGTCTGTTTTAATAAGGTTATTCGATATGGTTGTATAAGTTAACTCATTTGATCGGTTGAATCAAATCTGTATTTGAACTTCAGTTTTTCGATTGTATTGTGTTTACACTTCTTTTAAAATTAGCATTGTAAATCCTTATCTAAAGGGTTTACGGCACTGTAATTATTCCGAATATCTCGGGGTGTTACACCGCCTACTTTTGAGGGTTCGTCGGAACCAGCTGATATTGTTTATTGGCTTGAGCATTTTGATAAACTCTTCGACATGGTTCAGTGTCCGGAATAGAGTAAAGTGGCAGTAGCGGCTTATTACTTGATTAAGGGTGCTTATTCGTGGTGGCTTTCTGTGAAACCCATCGATCGTTATTGTATTTGGAGTGAGTTCAAGGCTCTCATGTTAGAGAGGTATTATCCGGCTCCACTTCGTGAAGCCAAGTTGGCAGAGGTTTTGAACCCCGAATCCATCGAGGACGAGGGTGTTATTGTCATTGCTGAGAAGTTTCAGGGACTACTTCAGTTTGCTTCGTCAGTTATCCGTACTGAGGCGGATAAGATCAAATATTTTAGCAAGAGGCTAAATCCGAAGTTGAGGATGCAGTTCTTCAATCACAATTGTAATTCACTTAGTGAGTTCATCGAGAAGGCTCTTGGAGCAGAGCTTTTGATCAAGGAGCTTACTCAGAAGCACCCTTCAGTTTCTTATGGTGGGAGGACTAGGATGCCGGTTCGTTCTGAGGGACATCAGGCTCCGACGTCCAAGAGGTCGTTTTCTAGTCGTCTTCGTGCTGAGAAAGCATCTTCCTCTCAGACGTCGAGTTCGACTGTTGTTTGCTTTAACTGTGATTCAACAGGGCACGTGAGTACTCGGTGTACGGTGCCAGCTATTGTCTGTTTTCTGTGTGGGAACCCGGGACACCTACGGAAATACTGCAGGAGTTCTAGTGCCGATAAATCTCGAGAGAGCTCAAAGGCCTCGAGGGACTTTGTTACTCCAGCTCGTGCTTCATCCTAGGGGTCCTACCAGGCTTCGGGAGCCTGAGATAAGGACATTCATCACCGGGTTTGAGCAAGTTAATTCTTGCTCGGTAATAGGATAATCATTCATTTCATTGCCGTTCATTCATTCATATAATTCATTCATCATATATCAATCATGTTGAGACTTATGATTATCAAACTAATCATTCACTTCACAGGGAACAATGGTTCCAATTATTTCTTTTGAGCTATCACTCATTACGTTATCATTCCACCCCGGTGAGTCATTCTTGATCCTTGTTGGATTTCGATTCATTATCATTCATTGTGGTCATTCTTGTCCTTATGACCATTCGGGATCATTTAAAACAGTGAGTTCAGATTTGGGTCTTCCTTGAATCGAAGAGATCCAGGAGATCGATTATCTGGAGGATATCGGTGTTGGGTACATTTGATATGTAGCCTTATTTTTTTGTATTTTCCTTTCTCTGTTTTCGGATTAATGTGTAACTTAATCCGTATTAATGTATCGTGGTTGTGGATTATTTATTGTTGATCTATTTTATAATGATCGTATTTGAGAATCTTGAGATTTGGGTCATTTGATGCATTCTTTTTGTGCTGTACCCGAGATTTCGTGATAATCGGGGTAATTATTCGTTATGATTCGAGACGTCAAGTCATGGGGACTTGGGCGTGTGATTGATATGGTCCCGAGGACTATATGTGCTTTGTCACTTTTCTTTTGAGGCGTGAGTCAGTACTTATGGGGGGTTGACCCAGTTGTGCAGGCGAAGTGTTTCGCGTTGAGGAGCATTCCTCGAGATGTTGTTTTCAGATCCTGATGGTGTTAGGCGTATTTTTATACGCTTATTTATCATTATTTTGTAGTGTTTTGGTGAGTGAAATCATCTAAATGAGCTTTTAATGCCTTGATTTTGTATGATTGACAGGAAATTGAAGTCCGGGAGCTAAAACGAGGCAAAACGGGCGAAAACGGCAAATCGACGATGAGCGCGGCGCAAGGAATCGAGCCGCAGACAGAAGACACCACCGAAGGGCGAGTAACCAGACTGTGCCGCGGCATGCGGCCAGTGAGCCGCGTACGTAAGAATTATTTAACGCCTGTATTCGGCTTTTGGCGATGTGCCGCGGCACAGTTTAGTGAGCCGCGGCACACTTAGCGGGTTTTGTAGGGCGGCGCGGATTTTGGGTCGTTTCAAAGCCGCCACCGATTGAGACGGACGCGTTTCTTGATGTCTTTGAGCTATAAATAGGGCTTAAGACCCTAATTTAATTATCTTGGAATCATTGAATCTAAACCTAGGAGAGCTTAAGCTTGGAGACAGAGAAGAGGAGGAAATCGGGAAGAATTCAAGGGCGAAGGCGGGAGTCAAGAACGGAGGAATCCGAGCTTCATCTGCGTTTGAATTTTATGCTTTCGTTTATTTATTCTGTATTTTCGCTTTTAGTATGTCGCTAAAGCCCTAATCTAGGGTTTTGATGAAACCTTTGTTTTGACGAATTGATTAAGATTATCCAATTTATTACCTTTTTATTGAGTTTTCCCAATTATGTTTAATGCTTGCAATTATCCGGCCAATAGTTGTATTGATTTAATCATTCACTTCGAATCGGGAGAGGAGATTTGGTGAGGAACTATTGGTGAGGACCGTTTTATTCTGTGAGATAGGAATATACTCATAGAAACTACGTGGCCTTTAGGAGATTCCATGCTTTTGCCTATCGACGAGATAATTCACCTAGGGATAGAGTGCGTTAGTCGCCGTTAGATAAATCTATTGACCTCGGGAGAGGCGGTAGAATATATTAGCAATCTCCGCCTTGATAAATTGGGAAAATTATTTATTACGGATAATCGAGAGTAAATTCGGATAAACTAAGGTGGATTCAGAACCCTAGACGTATTCATCATTTGATTTCCTTAATCCAAGATATTGTTTTCTACTGCTTAGTATTTTAGAAATTCTTTTAGTTATTAATCCAAAAACCCAACTTCGATTGTTCAAATAAAATTGGAATACGAAAACGTCGGTAGTTAGAGATTCAATCCTCGTGGGAACGATACTCTACTTATCACTTTATTACTTGTAAACGATGACGTGCACTTGCGTGTAGGAAATATCGCAACAAGTTTTTGGCGCCGTTGCCGGGGACTGAAATTTTTCTAATATCGATTTAAGTATTTCCAGTCTTAATTTGAACGTTTTATTTTTATTTTTGTGTATTTAATTTCGTTTATTTGTTTTTCCTTTGGGACCTTTTGTGTAGTGCATGAGAAGACTCGTGTAACGAAGGCCTACTACCTTTGGACACCGAACTCGAGCGCACTCTAAGAAGGAACAAGAAGGAGAAAAGAGAAGCTGCAGACGGCGGTCATCATGGCGAGAATATTGAAATCCAAGGAGGAGACAACCAAGTGCGGCAAGTTCAACGGAACTCGCTCTTCGAGATTATGCCATGCCGCAGTCAACGCTAATTTTAGAATTCGGCGTCCCACTATCCAAGCAAATAACTTTGAGATCAAGCGCGCCATTATTCAGATGGTGCAGGCGAGCCCATTCTGTGGATTGCCGAAGGACGACCCGAATGCCCACATTGCGTCTTTCCTTGAGATATGCGATACTTTCAAAACTAATGGTGTCACCGACGATGCCATCCGATTGAGGCTTTTCCCTTTCTCTTTGAGGGATAAAGCAAAGTTTTGGTTAAATTACCTACCGCTGGGGTCGATTACAACATGGGAGAGGTTAGCGCAAGCCTTCCTTGCCAAATTTTTCCCACCAGCTAAGACGGTGAGGTTGAGAAATGAAATAACCACTTTTGCCCAGTTCGATATGGAATCGCTCCACGAGGCGTGGGAGCGATATAAAGAATTACTACGAAGATGCCCTCATCACGTATTCCTGATTGGCTTCAGCTTCATACGTTTTATGGTGGTTTGAGTGCTTCTACACGCACTTTAGTGGATGCGGCCTCCGGTGGGACATTCATGGCAAAATCTATGGCCGAGGCACACGTGCTTTTGGAAGATATGGCCGAAAACGCATACCAATGGCCATCAGAAAGATTGACACCGAAAAAAGTAATGGAAGTTTCAAGCAATGATCCAATCTCCACCTTGACAGCTCAAGTCGCCGCTTTGACTTCATGACTCCAGACATTTTCGCACGCACCAGCCCCCGTTACCATTGAGACATGTAATTGGTGTAACGGATCACACCCGAGCGCGGAGTGTCAATTTGGAAATCCGTTCGAGAAAAATCAGATGGAGCAGGCTCAATTCGTAGGAAATGGGAATCGACCGAATAACCCGTACTCCAATACTTATAATCCAGGGTGGCGCAATCATCCCAACTTTTCATGGAGAAACGGATGAACGCACACCAGCCCCCTTTCGCCCCGGAATCAACGGCGGCCCCCTTGGCTCCCAAAGTGTCTCACGAGGAAGCCCGTGCAAAAATGGCGGCAAATACGAGTCAATTTATGACTCGGACGGAAGCTACACTACAAAATCATTCTGCTTCCATTCGAATTTGGAGGTCAGTGGGCCAAATCGCTAATGTGTTGACAGCTCGTCCGGAGGGAGCATTGCCGAGTACAACAGAGACTAATCCTAGAGAGAGTCTAAACGCAGTTAGCTTGAGAAGCGGGAGAGAGTTGCTGGATCAGCCGGAGCTGGGTAAAGAGAAGAAAGTGATTGAGGAAGAGATGGATTTAAAGCCAGAGGAGTCAAAGGATGTGAAGCCGGATAACTTGAAGACATGTGTTCCCCCCGTTCCGTTTCCGCAGAGACTACAGCAAAGAAGGGCGGACAAACAATTTTCTAAATTCCTTGATGTGTTCAAAAAGCTTCACATAAATATTCCGTTCGTCGACGCATTGGAGCATATGCCGAGTTATGTCAAATTCATGAAAAAGATATTATCTAAGAAGAGAAAACTTGAAGAGTTTGAAACGGTCACCTTGACAGAGGAGTGCAGTGCAATTCTTCAAAAGAAGCTCCCACCTAAATTAAAAGATCCGGGAAGCTTCAACATACCTTGCACCATGGGGAATTTTTCATTTAATAAGGCACTATGCGATCTTGGTGCGAGTATCAACCTCATGCCTCTGTCGATTTTCCAAAAGCTGAATATTGGGAAGCTAAGCCAACCAGTCTCATTACAATTGGCGGACCGATCGATAAAGTATCCGAGGGAGTGATCGAGGATGTATTAGTTAAGGTTGACAAGTTCATCTTTCGGCCGACTTCATCGTACTAGACATGGAGGAAGATGACAATATTCCGATCATCTTGGGACGACTGTTTCTAGCGACGGGCCGAACCCTTATAGACGTGGAAAAGGAGAGCTAACTCGAGGGTCCAAGACGAAATTACTTTTCAAGTATTCAAGTCATTCCCATGTCCAGGAAGTGCTGATAAAGGATCACAAATTGAGAGGGTGAATGTCGTTGAAAGAGGAAAGCACCGAAAACATCGTCGGTGGGAAAATTCAGATGTTGTGTTAAATGGCCCGAGTTTTAAGAAGGATGTAGAACAAGTGGCGTTCCTCGAGCATGAGGAGAAATCTGCTGCAATCGTGGGTTCGTTTGTGAAGGAGGAAAGTGAGCCAAAGCCAGCGAAAAATTAGTCATGGAGAAATCGGGTGTTTCGGAAAATTTTTCAAGTCGAAACCTTTTCACAAACAACATTTGATGACCGAACGAAACTCGAACCCGATGACCAATGGTCATAATTTTAACCAAAATATAAACGGTTCGATGAACGGGCGGAAGCCAATGGAGTTTGCAGCGAACTAACGTTGTCCAATAGGTCCGGTGAAGACTATAAACTTAGCGCTTCTCGGGAGGCAACCCGAGTTCGTAGTTGTAGATTTTGCATTTCTTTATTTTTCTTGTATTCGTGATTCTTATTTTCATCATTTTTGTGCTTCTAATTGCTTCGCCTCTCGTTTTTAACGTCTTCTTCTATAAATTCATGCAGGAAAGTCCTGGGAAGAAATTGGAGTATGAGCCGCGGCACAGATATTGTGAGCCGCGGCACACATCAATCGCCAGGGAAGGCAAAACCGATCGTACTTTGTGCCGCGGCACGGCATAAATGAGCGCGGCACACTTGAGCAATGAGCCGCGGCACGGAATTTGAGCCGCGGCACACGAAAAGCGAGAACACGAGTCATAGGACTGTACCTTGTGCCGCGGCTCACTTTAGCCGTGCGCGGCACACTATGCGAATCCGAAAGGGCGGTAGCATATAACACGCGAGCGGCCGGCATTTCAGTCGTTTTCTACTTTCCTTCTTCCCTCCCAGTAGCGACCGGCGAAGTTTTCCTTCAATTCTTCCTGCGATTTTTTCTTGCAATCTTCAAAAGGTACGTTTCAATCTTGCGAATTCACTTGCTTATGGTTTATATTTAGAAGTTGTTTTTCTTTGAATGGATGGAACATGCCTAGTTTTCCTTCAAGTAGTTTCATGATTGTTAGAGTATAACAGGTAGTTTCATCGAATTTTCTTGATTAAATTGGAATATCAATGAATTGATTGTGTTAAGTTATTCTTGATTGAATTGTATTTGTTTTGGGGGTTGAATCGAGCTAGAACTCTGTTTATTCTTCAAGTAAACATGCGCCCTCAAGGTGTCGGATCAATTGCCCAAATGAAAAGTTTTCTTTGAAAAAGCAATCGTTTTGAATTTTCGTGCAACGTATCGTTTTCGATTCTGACAAGCCCAACCCTAAAATCCAGGTTATATGTTTAATTCCAAATACATCTTTCTCTCTCGTATGTGCTAGTTTCTTAAATTCGGAATTTCTGGTTTGATGTCCTTAGCCGCGCATAGATCATTGTTATCATTTTTGCGTGAATTAACCCTCGTGTTTTCACTTTTCAGGATTGATTATGGCGCGCGCGAAGAAGCTGACAAAGCGTGCTAGGACCGAGTCATCCCTTACGAGAGGGGAGACCTCTCGGGGTCGGGCCGAGGCGGAGGGGCACCAATTTTCGGACCCCGAAATTCACAAAATATTCAACGAAAAGATCCGTCCACGACCACTTATTCCCGAGAGAGGTTTTACTCCAGCTCCTCAGGACGGGGAGTTGCTCCCCATGATCGACGAGATGGGATGGGCGGTTCTGACACCTCCCGAGCCGGTCATCTCGATCGTCCAGGAGTTTTATGCGGCGCTCTGTGAAGCATATCCGGCGGGCATTCGTTGCCATCTTTAGAGTCCGGACTCAGTCGACGTCAGGGGTCACGATTGATTTCTCCCGACCGCTATTCGGAGGCTTTTTGGGTTTCGGCGGTTAACGGCTATGACCGCGTGATGACCGGCCTCACTAAGGAGGCCACGCTTGAGACGATTACCGGCCAGTGCAGGCCGGGAGCAATGAGCACAGAGCTCATCCACTTTTCACTTGAGCTCGCGCCTCAGCCGGCTCGGGCGAGCCTGGCTTTACTTTATTTGCGCACGCATTGACCCCACCTCCCAGATCCGTACAGTTTTTCTCTCCCGCGCCCGGATACTTTTTGCTATCACCTCCGGGCTGCGTTTCGATGTGGCCCCCATTCTGGTCCGATCTATCTTCCAGAGTATCCAGGGGGGGCCAAGACGGGGTTGAAGCACCCCTCCCTCATCTACGCTTTATGCCGGCAGTCGGGGCTGACGTGGTCAGTCGACGAACCGATGCTTGCCCCACAGGCCCCGATCGACCACCGCATCATATCGCACTTTGACCAGTGGGGCGGAGCGCCGGCACACGCTCGGGGGCGAGGATTTTTGCTCGAGGAGGCTCACGCGGGATCCCCTGAGCCGCTTTTGTTGACGCACGGAGAGGCCGGCCCGCAGCCCGACAGAGCGAGGTTGGATAAGCTGTTTGATGGGCTGCGGGAGGAGTTGAGGAGAGAGAGAGATGAGATGAGGAGAGAGAGAGAGAGCTGGATGGCTGCTATGCGGGAGGAGCAGCGGGCGGCGAGGGAGAGTGTTGTTGCTGCCGCCAGAGCCGAGATGCGAGCGAGCCGCGGGCGGCCGGCCAGCGCGGCTGGCGTCTTCTTTGCGAGGATGCTTATCATCAGAGCACCTCGCCGCATGGACGGCCCACATCATGCATCCCGACGGCCATTTATTGCGCCCGCCCGGCCATCCACACCACCCTCCTCACCGGACGATCGGCACAGGCTCTGAGCGGTGGAGGGGAGTACTTGACCTTTACTTTTCTTGCATTTCATTTTTTGTCCATTGAGGTCAATGTACGTCCTAAGTTTGGGGGGGGATTTACATTCAGTCTACATTCATTGTTGTACTCTATTTTCTTGCTGTACATTATATTCTGTTGCACTTTTCATTTCTTTGCATAATTTTTTTTTTTTTTTTTTTTTTCAGATAGCCTTGCTTGTCGTAGTTTTTCTTTATTCGTGAATTTTCGTGCTTCTATTTGTGTGATACTGATGTTACGACACTGTCTTTCTCTCTGAAGAAGCGGGCGAGTTTTAGTCGAGTTGTAGTCAGTTATTTCTGTTATGCTTAGTATTCAATTAGGTCCGAAATTTTTCGTGATTGTAGAGGTCTTGGCAGATAAGAGACGATACATACTTGTTTAAAATCCCCATCAATACGTTTGGCTACATTTTCCCGGATAGTGAGTCGTACTGTTTCTTCAGTCGTGTTAGCACTTAGTTTGAGTTTTGAGTCGGTCAGTTTTTCCCTAAAAGTCGAGATAATGTGTTCTATGATGGGAAGTCTAGTAACCGGGGGTATTCGCGTAACCCGTTGTTTACTCTCGCGTAAAACGACGACCCTGATTAGATTAATGATTTAGATATTTCACATGTGCCAATGATAGGAAGCCTAGTAACCGGGGGCATTCGCGTGACCCGCTGTTTACTCTCGCGTAAAACGGCAACCTTGATTCGGACATGCAGAAATTATGTATTCGAGTTGTTTCTCCGCTGTAAACGGGAACTTAGTAACTAGAAGCATCCATGTGCCCCATGAGTGTATTTTACGTCAAACGGTTTCCGAATACATGAGAATGGAAGTTCCACCCTAGGATTATCCCGATGAAACATCCCGAGATCCTAACCTAGTGGTCGACTCGAATCAAATTTTTGAGCATATATATAAGGGGATACTGTCCGAGGTTTATTTATTATGAGACTCGTGAAAATTGTGCCTTTAGGCGTGGAACGCGAACTAGCTTGTTTATGTTAGCCTTTCATATTGTGGTCGATTTGACTCACGTTTTGTTGATCTTTGGTGGATTTTCTTCATGAACGAGCGATTAGATGAACTTGATTACTTTGCGGAATCATTATTCTGAGTGCAGATCGCTTTTATGACACTCGTGTTATTTAGAGAGAATTACAGGATAGTATTGATTAGGTTGAACACTATGAGTTGCACAATTATTCACGACATTCTTTTATTGACTTTAATTCTTTTTGCTTGAGGACAAGCAAAGGCTTAAGTTTGGGGGTATTTGTTAAGCGTATTTTTATACGCATATTTATCATTATTTTGTAGTGTTTTGGTGAGTGAAATCATCTAAATGAGCTTTTAATGCCTTGATTTTGTATGATTGACAGGAAATTGAAGTCCGGGAGCTAAAACGAGGCAAAACGGTAGCACGGCAAAGCGGACGATGAGCGCGGCGCAAGGAATCGAGCCGCGGCACAGAAGACACCGGCCGAAGGGCGAGTAATGTCACTGTGCCGCAGCACGGCCCAGTGAGCCGCGGCACGGAAGAATTATTTAACGCCCAGGTATTCAGCTTTTGGCGATGTGCCGCGGCACAGGTTTAGTGAGCCGCGGCACACTTAGCGGGTTTTGTAGGGCGGCGCGGATTATGGGTCTATTCAAAGCCAGTTTTCGACCGATTGAGACGGACGCGATTTAATGATGTGCTGAGCTATAAATAGGGCTTAAGACCCTAATTTAATTATATTGTAATCATTTAATATAAACCAAGGAGAGCTTAAGATAAGAGACAGAGAACAGCAGTAAAGCACAAGAATTCAAGGGCGAAGGCGGGAGGCGAAGAACGGAGGAATCCGAGCTTCATCTGCATTTGTATTTTCTGCTTTCGTTTATTTATTATGTATTTTAATTTTTTATTATGTCATGCTAATGCCCTAATCTAGGGTTTTGATGTAACCTTTGTTTTGACGAATTGATTAAGATTATCTAATTTATTACCTTTTATTGAGTTTTCCCAATTATGTTTAATGCTTGCAATTATCGGCCAATAGTTGTATTGATTTAATCATTCACTTGAATCGGGAGAGGAGATTAGGTGAGGAACTATTGGTGAGGACCGTTTATTCTCGTGAGATAGGAATATACTCATAGAAACTACGTGGCCTTTAGGAGATTCCATGCTTTTTGCCTATCGACGAGATAATTCACCTAGGGATAGAGTGCGTTAGTCGCCGTTAGATAAATCTATTGACCTCGGGAGAGGCGGTAGAATATATTAGCAATCTCTGCCTTCAGTAAATTGGGAAAATTATTTATTACGGATAATCGAGAGTAAATTCGGATAAACTAAGGTGGATTCAGAACCCTAGACGTATTCATCATTTAATTTCCTTTATCCAAGATATTGTTTTCTACTGCTTAGTATTTTAGAAATTCTTTTAGTTATTAATCCAAAAAACCCAACTTCGATTGTTCAAATAAAATTGGAATACGAAAACGTCGGTAGTTAGAGATTCAATCCTCGTGGGAACGATACTCTACTTATCACTTTATTACTTGTAAACGATGACGTGCACTTGCGTGTAGGAAATATCGCAACAGATGGATAGTTCATATCCCGAGTTGTTTACCCTTAGTTTTGAGGACGAAACTCTTTTTAAGGGGGGGAGTATGTAATACCCGGTTGCAAATTCATTAATTATCATTCAGTAATTGCCACTCAGAATTTTTTGTCACTCAGTAATAATCATTCGTCATTCGTATTCATTCATTTCGTGTTCATCATTCGGCTTATCTTGGAGTCGTGTATCAGTTTTTATTCATCACTCATCTCTGTTTGGTGATCGATACGAGAATATTTTCTTCATCATCATGATTGGTCACTTTGTGTTGGGAGTTCCATGATTGTTTCACCGATTGGACGTGACTTATATTCGTGTAAGTCGTGTAGGTCGTATGTAGACATGTGTGTCCAGTCATTTTTGTGTTTCCTTGTCATTTTGGCACTCAGCAGGGACGCACGAGCATGACACACGAGCAGCTGCTCGTGCGTGCTGCTCATGCGTGGCATCAGATTTGGACAGTAAACTTTGGCGACCATCAGGGACACACGAGCAAGACACATGAGCAGGTGCTCGTGCGTGAGATCAGTGGCCAGGCAGTGGCCTGGAGCATGACCAAACACACGGACATTTGGTCGTGCGTTTTGGTCGTGCGTCACTGGAGTATATAAGGGAGTCAGACGGGTTTTTCACCTCATTTCTCACTTTCTCTCCTTCTTCTCGCGGTAGTCGGGCGATCCGACTAGGGTTTGTGATTATGACCGATTCTACTCCATTCAATCATGTTTTGAGGAGGCTCTAGGTGATCATATCAATATCTAATCATTTTTCTTCGTCGGATCGAGGTAATTTCTTGAAATCTCCTAGAATTTGATTTTTCGAGATTTCTTCTTGATTTTCGTTGTTCGTCCGAATTTGATGAATCGGTTGATGTTAGTAAACATTATTAATCGTGTTCTATGGATTGTATATCCATATCTTCGATTCGTTCAACCCGATTGGTGATTCTTAAGTTCTTGAGGAACTTTGAACATTTAGTGTTCGATTAAATGTCTCAAAGAGTTTCTTTCGGTCGTTGTGTTGATTTCGATTGATATTGTGTTATTGAATGAATTGTATTTCATTCAAGGTTGTTCGAGTACTTGTGTTTATCGGAGGACGCCGTTCGTTTTTCGTGGAAGGAATTCATCGCCTTCGGTTGAGGCAAGTTTTATACTTGTACTAGTCAATGAGATTAATGTTATCATATATGTGTATGAATGTGTTGTATCATTCCGAGACTTAGTCTCTTCATAAGTTCATTGATATTAGGGGATCGTTCGATACGATACTCTTCGGAAATTATGCCAAATGTTTATTATCATTCATTAATGGCCGGTAAGGCATTGAGATATTCGTTGTTAATGTTATTATCGATCACCGATTCGCGGTATCGATGTATCGGTTGCTGTTGTTAATATTGATGTCGATCTAAGACGTTGTTGTAATCATTATTATTAATGTTGGCGTCCTGTCATTCATGTTGTATTAGCCGATTGAAGGCATTGTCGTATTCATTCTCATCTTCGGCGTCGGTAGCCGATTAAAGGTACCGAGGCATTCATTGTATCATTGTCATCGATTAGCCGTTTTAAGGCAATCGAGGTGCTCAATCATTCATTGTCATCGATTATCCATTCTAAGGCAATCGAGGTGCTTAATCCTTCGTTGTATCATTGTTATCGATTGACCGTTATAAGGCAATCGAGATATTGAATCATCCGCTGCATCATTGTTATCGGTTGGCCATTCTAAGGCAATCGAGGTATTGAATTGGGGCTGTCGAGGATAGTTCCCATCCGTCGTGTCGTTGTTATCGATTGACCATTCTAAGGTAATCGAGGTATTGAATTGGGACTGTCGAGTACGATGCCCATCCGTGAGTCATCATAATCGTGTTGGCCGACTCAAGGCAGCATATTATCATTCTTGTGGATTCGGTAATCTTCGGATCGTTTCCGTTTGTGATTAATTATATTTTGGAGGCTAGTCTCGACTAGTGCTCATATGGGTAAGTTTGGGGCTTGAACCTTCACGGTTGGGTTTCCAATACCTATAATTCAGTAGGTCACGGCCATTGGATGGCCTAATTGTGATACGGCTTCACGCAGTGGCTTCGGCCCTAATTGTGATACGGCTTCGTTCCGTGGGTTCGACCCTAATTGTGATACGGCTTCACGCCGTGGCTTCAGCCCTAATGGTGATATGGCTTCGTGCCGTGGCTTCGGCCCTAATTGTGATACGACTTCGTGCCGTGGCTTCGGCCCTAATCGATACAGCTTCGGGCTGTTTTGGCTTCATGTGAATATGATATTTGACAGCTTCGGCTGAGTGGCTTTTAGGCCTTTGTGATTGTCTTGGTAATTTCATTGGAGCCTTCGGGCATTGTGATTCATAATTAATTCAATTCTGGTTTGGTTCATGTCGTGTAATTCATTGTGGTACTCTATAATTATGATTCGCCCTTGGGCACTTACGTTCTAACCTGTCGAACAGGTATTAATAGTATGCCGTGGGCATAGTGTTTCACGAATGCTCGGTTCTTACCTTGGTTTGTGAGCATCTCGTATTATTATTATCATTGTACCATTTCATTCTGCCTTTGGATGCATATCCTGTTATACATGTATTTGATGTTCATTATCTGGATGACTGAACCCGTGGGGGCGGAACATGTTTTCATGTTTTAGGTGCTTGCGAGGAGAGAGTTGAGACACAGGGGCATGATGATGGCGACGAGGCATTCGAGCGATACTAGTCCGAGTCATTCATGTTGTTCAGTCAGTTGGAGTGTTCTCCAGTTTGTCAGTCATTGTCATTATGTATTACCCGAGCAGATGCTCGTGGATGTTGTACTTTACTTTTGGCCATGTAGGCCCATCATTGTCGTTGAAATTCCTTATCGGAATATTGTGTCGGATATCATGGTAGGGACTATGATTTTCCCTTGTTGTTTAATTTAATGTATTTTAGTCATGTTCGCGTGCTGGATCTCCTGGCGTGGTGTCCACGGCACTGTAATAACCCAATAGGATTTGGGGGTGTTACAATATATGATTGTGTTTATTCAACTCTTGAGGATTGTTGTTCTGTGTAACTGACCCCGTTGGGGGATTTTGTTTTTCAGGTCATGGCAAGGCTAAGGCACGGGAAGAGAACGTTGACGGCGAGGAGTCCCAGTGATACTAGTAGGGGGGCAGTCCTTTCATTCACCGTGTTTTCCTTATTTTATTTCCACTGCAGATTTCCGTTTGGATTTTGAGTTCATTCAGTGTTGTATATTTTATCTCATATAAAATATACTTGTATTCGGTTATTTTCTTGGGTGTGTTATAATAAAACTCCTCATCGTAGTAATCATTGATATATTGTGGTTCGGTACTACAATTATATCACTTAATTCAGAAATTTCCATCTGCCTAGTGGGTCCCAGTCGGGGGTCCACGGCACTGTAATATTCACCTAGTTTGGGGTGTTACAGAGTTGGTATAGGAGCGGGTTTTGAATACTACCTTCCGAGTCATGTCTCATTTGAAATAATCATTCATCAGACTAGTATCATTGGACTTTCGCGTCACGTGTGACCCGTGCAAGATCCGAGCCCTTCAGACCAAAGAACAGTAAGATTTCCTCCATTATCATTTTCATTTGTAATCAAGTCGATCATGTTAATCCATTAATCACTCAATTCATTTCATTGTTCAGTTGTTGATCTTGAGGATCATATCATTGATCTTGTTAACTTGTTCAAGATAATCATTTCAAGAATTTCATCGGATAATCACGTCACTTCAGTTGATCATTCATGTAATCATTGTGTTTGAGCGCGTATGTTCATTTTCATCATTTCATAACGTAATCATAATGTGATATTCATGCGATATATATAATCATTTCGTGACTTTTCCACTTCAGTATGGAAAGAGCTGGCAGAGGACACGGGGGAAGAGGCCACGGTGCGGGCCGAAACCCGAGAGCTCATGTGAATACACGTGTGAATGCTAGGAATAATGCTAATTCATCGAGCAGTGACGCTGCCACTCATTCACCTGGACGTAATCATTCACTATCAGGGAGTCGTACCCGGGACACAGCTCAGTCAGAAGGTGTTCGGGTTTATCCGCTGGCTTTTATGCAGGGCATAATGGCCCAAATGACTCAGATGGCACAACTAATGGAAACGATGCATAACTCAGCTACTAAGAATCAACAAGCTCCTCCGCCGCCACCTCAGAGGCAAGAGAGGGGTGTGAGCAGTATCATTGGCGACATCTCTCGCCAAAGACCACCTAATTTTGAGGGTTCATCTGAACCGGCGGATATCATTCACTGGCTCGAGCATTTCGAGAAATTGTTTGCTATGTTGGACTGTCCTGAGGGACACAAAGTTTCAGTCGCGGCTTACTATCTAGGTAAGAGCGCTCATTCATGGTGGTTATGGTTGAAGCCCACCGGCGGATTTTGTACTTGGGAACAATTCAAGACTTTCATGATGGAGAGGTATTATCCAGCCCCACTCAGAGAGGCCAAGTTATCAGAATTACTCACTCCCGACCCATCAGCGGACGACGATGTTCTCACCATCGCCGAGAAATTTCAGGAGCTACTTCCTTTCGCCTCGTCCATTATTCATTCTGAGGCGGACAAGATCAAATATTTCAGCAAGAGGTTGAAACCTCGTATGCGACTACAGTTGCTTAATCATCATTGCACCACTGTGGCCGAATTCATCGAGAAAGCTCTTACGTATGAGCTTACCGCTAAGGAAATTGCTAAGAATCAAACTTCATCTACTGGTAAGAAGTCTAAAATCGTGTCGATCGGCGGCGAGTGCCACTTTCAAGAAACCACGTGCGGGCTCTACTTTTTCCGAGCGACCTCCTATGACGCCTAAACCCGTGGAATCTCAGTCCCGAGCAGTCAGTTCGGCCATCACCTGTTTCAACTGTGAAGAATAGGGTCATTTCAGTACTAAGTGTCTGAGGCAGACTGTCACATGCCATAACTGTGGAATTGCGGGGCATAGGGCCCGTTTTTGCCGAAGGGACTCCAAACCCACTCCGGCGACATCTCAGACCCCAAAACAGTCAGCGGTTCCGAATCAGGCCACTCAATCCGCGTCGTTTAAAATGACAGGAGCTAATAAAGGCGGAGCCAAGAGCTATCAGACGGGAGCATCCGGTTCGGGGTCCGACAAGCCCCGAATTTACGAGATGAAGAAGACCGACGATCCTGAGGCCCGGATGATCTCAGGTACACTCGATATTCTATCTCAACCTGTGTGTACCCTTTTTGATACTGGTGCATCGCATTCTTTCATTTCTGAATCATGTTTGAGTAGACTACGTCTGGGTAGTGCTACTAGTTGTGAGCCTTATGTCATCGGTCTACCTGATGGTAGAAGAATTATCGGGAATCGTGAGATTAAGAATTGTCCGATTCAACTTCATGGCCGTGATTGGTTAGCAGACCTAATCGCGGTAGATTTACCGAGAGACGACATCATTCTGGGTATTGATTGGATGGATCGTCACGATGCCGTCATTAGTGTCCGTAAGCGCATGGTCAGTATCATTTCAGACGATGGGGTCGAATGTGTGTTTCAGGGAGGTAATCCCAGCTGTTCTGGAAGAGTCATTAATTTGATGAAGCAGTGAGATTACTCAATCAGGGGTGTGTCGGTTATTGGTGCTATATGACCAAGACCGAGAAACCATCAGTAATGTTGGAGGATATTCCGGTAGTGAGAGATTATTCCGATGTCTTTCTAGACGAGTTACCTGGTTTGCCTCCACAGAGAGATGTGGAATTCACGATTGTGTTGGAGCCTGGTACGTCCCCAATATCGAAGGCATCGTACCGGATGGCCCCGACCGAAATGCAGGAATTGAAGAATCAGTTAGAGGATTTGACCGAGAAGGGTTATATCCGACCGAGTGCGTCCCCATGGGGAGCACCAGTGCTGTTTGTCAAGAAGAAGGATGGTTCGTTCCGCTTGTGTATTGATTACCGGGAATTGAATCAGGTGACGATCAAGAATAAATATCCCCTACCCCGTATTGATGATCTTTTGGATCAACTTCAGGGAGCTTCAATATTTTCCAAGATCGATTTAAGATCTCGGTATCACCAGTTGCGAATCCGAGAGTCAGATATTGCTAGGACGGCGTTCCGAACACGCTATGGTCATTATGAGTTTGTGGTAATGCCGTTTGGGTTAACTAATACACATGCGGTATTCATGGAATTAATGAATCGAGTTTTCATCGACTATTTGGATCGATTCGTGGTTGTCTTCATTGATGACATTTTAATTTATTCTCGTGACCGAGAGGAGAACGAGTTTCACCTTCATCAGGTGCTCGACGTTTTGAGACGAGAGCAACTTTATGGGAAGTTTTCCAAATGTGAATTATGGATGTCCGAAGTGACGTTTCTCGGACATGTAATTTCATCAGAGGATTTCGTGTTGACCCTCAGAAGACGGAGGCTATCCGAGATTGGCAACCTCCGAAGAATGTTAAGGAAATTCGAAGTTTCCTCGGATTAGCTGGTTATTATCGCCGATTTGTGGAAGGATTTTCTAAAATCGCTCAACCCATGACGAACCTTTTAAGGAAAGATAAGAAATACACGTAGCCCGACGCATATCAACAGAGTTTTGAGGAACTCAAGAGCCGGTTAATTTCAGCACCTGTCCTTTCTTTACCGCAAGGGACGGAAGGATTTGTGGTTTATAGTGATGCGTCCGGACAGGGTCTCGGATGTGTACTAATGCAGAACGGGAAAGTTATTGCTTATGCTTCACGGCAATTGAGACCTTACGAGGTTAATTATCCGATCCACGATCTGGAGCTTGCAGCCGTGGTGTTCGCATTGAAGATTTGGTGTCATTATCTTTATGGCGTTACCTGTCAGATATTCACCTATCATAAGAGTTTAAAGTATATATTTGCTCAGAAGGAGCTAAATATGCGACAGAGACGGTGGTTGGAACTAATCAAAGATTATGATATCGAGATACTTTATCACCCGGCCAAGGCGAACGTTGTCGCCGACGCCTTGAGTCGTAAGTCCGTTCAGGAGAAGATGCTTGCTCGATTAACAGTTCAGAAGGAACTTCAGCAGAAATTTCTGAGACCCGAGATCGAGGTTTGGTTACAGCGTGTTCAGGGACAGCTTTGTATGCTGGAGATTTCATCGCCACTTGAGGAGGTGATCAGAGTGAATCAGGGTTCAGACCCATTTTTGTTGTGCATCTGCGAGGATGTGGCACAGGGGAAAGCCCCTGGCTTTGTGGTCCACGAGTATGGACTCTTGAGATTTAAGAATCGGCTATGTATACCGGTGAATGACGAGTTGAAAAACTCGATTTTGAGAGAAGCCCATGCTACCCCTTATTCTATTCATCCGGGGTCCAGCAAGATGTACAAGGACTTGAAACAAAATTACTGGTGGAGTAATATGAAGTGAGAAGTCGCGGAATTTGTTTCGAGATGTTTGACCTGTCAGCAAGTTAAGATAGAACATCAGCGACCGGCAGATATGCTGAAACTGCTCCCTATTCCAGAGTGGAAGTGGGTGTAATACCCGGTTGTAATTCAGTCATTATCATTCAGTAATTTCATTCGGTGATTGTCACTCTGTGGATTTTCACTCAATTATAATCATTCATCAATCATGTTCTTTCACCGTGTTCACCGCAGTGTTCTAAAAATCCCCGCCTAGGCCGATTAATCCTCCGATTAATCCCTAGAAGGTCCTCTGCCGTTCCGATTATAGCCTAGGCGCTTGTACTGGGCGTTTGGGTGATTAATCGGTCGTCTAGGCTGGCTGGCGGGTGCCTATGAAGGCAAGTTAAGATACTATGGATACTATAGACTACTTTATACCTATATCAATGTTTCAAATTTCATAACTACATGGGCGACTAGGTGGATGCCTAGACGGTTATACTTTTTGGTTTTTTTATTTTGTTCCAATAGTACTATAAATTCCTAAATTGAGATATTATGGATATTATGGACTCCTTGATATCTATATAAATATTTCAAATTTAATATATAATTGATTATATATCTGTTTAAATGATTAAATTTTAATTATTTTTAATTATTTTACATATATATAATTTTAAATATATAAAATAATTAAAATAATAATAAAAAATAAATCCGCCTAGTCCGATTAATCCCCGATTAATCTCCGAATAATCCTCTGGGCGCTAGGCGTTAGCAATCCGAACGCCTAGCGCCTAGCGTTTTTTAGAACCATGCTATAGACTACTTTATACCTATATCAATGTTTCAAATTTCATAACTACATGGGCGACTAGGTGGATGCCGACGGTTATACTTTTTGGTTTTTTTATTTTGTTCCAATAGTACTATAAATTCCTAAATTGAGATATTATGGATATTATGGACTCCTTGATATCTATATAAATATTTCAAATTTAATATATAATTGATTATATATCTGTTTAAATGAATAAATTTTAATTATTTTTAATTATTTTACATATATATAATTTTAAATATATAAAATAATTAAAATAATAATAAAAAATAAATCCGCCTAGTCCGATTAATCCCCGATTAATCTCCGAATAATCCTCTGGGCGCTAGGCGTTAGCAATCCGAACGCCTAGCGCCTAGCGTTTTTTAGAACCATGGTTCACCGTTCGGAAAAACTTCGAGTTGTGTATCGTTATTGTTCATTGTTTCAACTTTCCTCATATGAGTTCGACTTTGTTAGATCACCATTAATTTTTGGTAACTCCAAAAATTCTAAATCTTTGCAATATTATAGAGCATGGAGTTAGCTTTCCAATGGTTCAAACGGTGAGTCAATCGGAGTCCGGACGAGAGAGTTATGGTCGTTTTAACTCAACCGCTCATTTTTCAGTTTTGGCCGATCACTGCCGAACGAACTCGGCCGTGTCGTCCGACACGGCCCGTGCCGTACTCGTACGGAAAGTGCCGAAGTGTTCGCCTCGAGACCCGACCGTGTCGTGCAGCACGGCCGAGTCAAAACCTTCCGGATAAGCGAAGCGATCGCCGACACGCCCGGCCGTGTCGCCCGGCACGGATCGAGTCATGCCGAGTCGGCCGGACGGGTCACTATCGGGAGGCCCTCGCGCGCGACCGTGTCAAGCGGGGACACGGTCGAGTCCTGTCGGCCAATGCCGGCCGGTATGCGACGACCGTGCCGATCGGCACGGGCCGTGTCCGGCAGGCAGTCAACTCCCTTAAATTCGTTTTTTTTCAGCATTTCAGCCATTTTTCCCATTTTCTTCACCTTCAACCGAGAGAGTAAGTTTGAGGGAGGTTTTTTCCTTCACAAATCATTTGGGTGTTTGATTTTCTTCATCTCCTTTCGATCGTGAAGCCCGGATAATCAATCTAACGCGTGTTCTTCGGATTAAAGTACTTGGATCATCAAGAGGTAATTCCTTCAACACTTTGGACTTCGATTTTTGTGTTGAGATATGATGTTTTGGACGTTATAATCATGTTATATGAAGGGATATGTATATGATTATGAGTTTGTATAAGGATTCATTGGATTATTGAGGAATTATTCGAGAACACCTTGAAAATCGAGTTGGAATTGGGGATTTTCGACTAATTGTTGTTATAATCACGTTTTTGGATATTCATAACGGATTATTGATCGTATTGGAGATGTTTTGTTGGTTTGAAACACTTCTTGGGGGATTTGATATTGGTATATTGAGGTTTGATTGTAAACAATCGGAGTTTGGTCGCAACGTGTTTGATTTAATGCCTCTATGGACTTAGTTTAATCGTATCGACGTTTTGAGTTCGTTATATTCGTGTTTGATTCGTATATTGAACGGATTGTTGGTAATTATATTTATTCAAGGTTGTTCGAGCGACCGATATCTCAATTAGGACGTTGTTCGTGACGGACATTCTTCATCGTTGTTGAGTAAGTTAATTCTTACTCGGTTAAAAGGATATCCATCCCTTTTGTTGTTGTTCATTCATAATCATAACTCATTCATCATTATATTAATCATATCAAAACTTGTTGTTATCAATTAATCGTTTCAGTCATAAGGAGCAGCGGTTCCAATCTTTTCATTGGTGTCATTTATTTCGTTACCATTCCACCTCGGTGAGTCATTATTCATTTTCGATGTCACTTTTGTTATATCATGGCATTCCGGTCATCTTGGCGTGCAGTTGGTATGTGTAGGATTTTCATGTCGGGCACATTATAGTCGTGTGTTGGTTGATGGCCTCACATTGACTGCACACGAGATTGATTGTTTCGTGAGACTGATTAGGTACAAGACCACGCGTGTATTGATCGTTGGTGGCTTGTGCACGGACACATTTCCATCTCGGGCGTAGTGTGGCGCCACCCTTTGAGCCGTACTGTTAGTTGATTCATATAGCATGTTTGATTGCGTATGTTTCGACAGGATATTTCATAATTTCAGATATAATCATGATTGTGTATTTTCAACCCTTGAGGATTGTTGTTCTTTGTAACTGACCCCGTTTGGGGATTTTGTTTTTCAGGTCATGGCCAGGCAAACGCACGGGGAGAGCACGTTGACGGCGAGGAGTCCTAGTGATACTAGTAGGGGGCCCCGATCTTTCAGTTATTCATGTTATTGTCCTTTATTTTCCGCTGCAGACTTTCATTTGAATACTCCGTTTCATTCAGTGTTGTGTATTTTATCTTCATATAAAATACACTAGTATTCGGTGTTGTCCTGGTGTGTTGTAACTAAACTCCTCATCGGAGTAATTATTGTTGTAATGTAGTTCGGTACTACATTTATCTTGTGTAATTCATTCATTTTCATTTGCCTGGTGGGTCCCAGTTGGGGATCTACGGCACTGTAATATCCGCCTAGTTTGGGGTGTTACACATAGTGCTTCTATATGTGATATAAGATTGTTCATGCGGTCTTTCTTGAATGAACCATCACCAAATGTTCGGAATTTGGGTGTCTATTTACGATTATATACTTAGTTTTAGGCATCCAATTTTCGTCACCGGAAAATTATTTCAGAATCGGACGAATTTCTACCACAATGCTTCTATATGTGATATAAGATTGTTCATGCGGTCTTTCTTGAATGAACTATCACCAAATGGTCAGAATTTGGGTGTCTTTTTACGTCGAATGTACGCTCACTGAAAACCCGGTTTAAAATATGGACCAATAAAGGTCCGACCTAGGTTCTTAGATAAGGAGATTACAACCCCAAGGTCCTTTAGAAGGTCGCCGACCTCGGAGGCTCCATTTAGCTGTGATATCTGTTAGATAAAGGGCGCCGACCTCGGAGGCCCCATTTAGCTGTGACATCTGTTATAAGGGCGCCGACCTCGGAGGCCCCCGCCGACCTCGGAGGCCCCATTTAGCTGTGATATCTGTTAGAAGGGCGCCGACCTCGGAGGCCCCCGCTGACCTATGATATCCGACAACAGGTCGCCGACCTCAAAGGTCTCTCAAACTACTGATTTGAATAGGGATGAGCCGACCTAAAAACCATCGAACTCTTGGGAAAGAAGATCCTGACTCACCTGGCAGAATCCCTAAGATCCAGGGATTGAGAACCCATACCTTGCCAATCCCGGAGATCCAGGGATTGAGAGCCCATACCTCGCAATCCCGGAAATCCAGGGATGGGAAATCGCAGCTTGAATCCCTGGATATCCGGGATTCTCTCTAGGAATCAGGAATCATCTCAGATAACAAGGCATCCTCCCTCCTATAAAAGGGAGAGAGGGGGTTCCTCAAAAGGGGACACACTTTGGGAATACAGCATTTTTTAGAGAGAGAAAGAAAAGAGAGTACTTCATATATCTTGGGTTTTCTTAGCTAAACTGCTAAGATTAACCCGGTTCTTGGTGGCCGATCAGCTCGGTTACATCAAGTGGCGCCGTCTGTGGGAACTGTGACATCGAGTCACTTTGAGTTGAGACGTGAGGTTAGTAATGGCAGAAGAAATGAACCAGAAGAGAACAGGGGATTTAATACCCAGAAATCTAGAAGAGGAACTAGCGGCGGCGGGTGGAGAAGCGACTCTGGAGAAAACACCCGCCACCCCTGTAGAAGAAGTCGCACCCAGCACGATTACACTAACAAAGGAAGCCTTAGCCGACATAATCGCCAGTGCAATCCAGAAGAGCCGGGAGGTCGAAAAACAAAGGGTACCACGAAAAATAATACCCATCCTATCGGATGGGCCGGAAGAAATGGATCAGCAAGAAGAACATGGTGAGAGTTATCCAAAAATATGGGAGCGATCTAGGCAGGAAAAAACGCAGGATCCCCTGATATCCAGCATGCAGGACGAGCTGGAAGAGTTGCGACAGAGGGTTGCAGGGAGGGACATGGAAAGTCATCCAGGCCATCCCTTCTCAGAAGGCATACTACAGGCCGAGCTCCCGTATGGGTTTAGGGCTGTTACCTTCACCTATGATGGACTCTCAGATCCTACCCGACATTTATACCGATTCGAGAATATGGCGGTACTACATAGATATTCGGATGCTGTGAGTTGCAGGGCATTCTTGGCCACACTGACAGAGTCAGCTCAGGATTGGTTCCACCAGATACCCCCTGGGTCAATCACCAGCTTCAAAACTTTCAGCTCCGCGTTCTTGACGCATTTTGCCAGCGCCAGGGCGCACCAAAAGACCTTCATGTCCTTGTTCAGTATCAAGCAATATTCTGGAGAAGCGCTGAGAGCTTATGTGACCCGATTCACGAAGGCGTGTCTGGAGGTACCCTCGTCGTCAGAAGAGGTAAAAACCAGTGCCTTGACACAGGGACTGAGGCCGGGGTTGTTACGCACCTCATTAGCTAAAACCGGCGAACATACGATGAGGTCTTAGCCCGATGCTCGAAGTACATCAACGTGGAAGAAACCGAGAAGGATATGGAGGAGTTGCATGAAAAGCCCGAGGATGGGGAAAAGGGGTCCAGCAGATTGATACAACGGGAGGAGTACACCTTTCAAGGAAATTTACCTCGGGAAGAAATGTCACGGGGGAAAACAGATCGGAAGAAGAACGATATCGTTCTCAGGCGACCAAGATTTGACCAATACAGCCCACTAACAATGAGGAGAGCCCAGGTTTTGGAAGCAGTTGAGGGTAAGATGAGCAGGGTCATCGAATGGCCTGCATCTCGCCCTAACAGGCCCACCCACCAAGTCGATCTTTATTGTCGATTCCACAATGATTACGGGCATAAAACAGACGAATGCAAGCACCTTAAGGATGAGATCGAGAGGCTGGTCCGAGCGGGACATCTGATGGAGTTCACATATCAACAGAGAAATGGAGGTCGGAGGCAGCCACCCATGCCCCAAGGAGGGGCGGGGGATGAAAAGAGAAGCTCCCCGGGGACCCGCTGCTCCCCCAGCTAAAAAACGAGTGATCCACATGATATCAGGGGGACCAACCGACGGAAGTTCTAATCAGGCTAGAAAAGCCCACGCACGAAAGGCTAGATGTCATCAACTCAAGGAGGTTGCCTCTGTAGGCAGTGGGCCTATCATTCAGTTCAGCCCCATGGATTATAATGGGATACATACGCCCCACAATGACGCGTTGGTCATCACAGCGGAAATCGCCAGTTACGATGTGCAGAGGGTGTTTATCGATACGGGAAGCTAAGTAGACATCTTATTCTATGACTGTTTCAAACAGATGAACCTGGAAGTGGAATTGAGAAAGGTAGATACCGCCCTCTATGGGTTCTGTATGACCGAGGTGCAACCAGTGGGAGAAGTGGTGCTTCCAGTGGCATTAGGTCGGATGCCCCATCGGAAGGTCAAGACACTCAGATTCTTAGTGGTGGACACCAAATCGGCCTATAACGCCATTTTAGGACGACCGGGGCTCAACAAATTCGAAGCAGTAGCCTCTACCGCGGACATGAAAGTGAAATTCCCCGTAGGAGGGGAGGTGGGAGAAGTAGCAGGAGATCAGTTTGTCGCCCGTTCTTGTTATCAAACAACCGTGAAGCAGGGAGTACAGCGTGGAAAGAAGACACCCGAGCTCGGGGGCCCGGATCCGGAATCCAAGAGAAATAAACAATCGAAGACACCCGAGGAAGCTGAGGAAGAAGGTGTCAAGCCCAACGAGGAGTTGCTTGAACTAGAATTGGTTCCAGGAAAGCCGGAAACAAAGACTCGCATGGGGAGTCGGTTGGACGATGGAATAAAGGAAGGCCTCATCAGCCTGCTAAGAAGATTCGTGGACATTTTCGCGTTTACAGCTGAGGATCTGGTGGGAATCAGCCCAGCAGTTGCCGAACACAGGTTGAACATCGACCCCACCATAAGACCAGTAAAGCAGAAGAGGAGGCATTTCGGGCCAGAGATGGATGGGGTCATTGGGGAAGAGGTTGATAAGCTCCTACGAGCTGGGCACATAATGGAAATCCAGTTTCCGGAGTGGCTATCCAATGCCGTGATGGTAGGGAAGGGCCCGGGGAAGTGGAGGATGTGCATGGACTTCCGGGACCTAAATAAAGCATGTCCCAAGGATCACTACCCGTTGCCCCGCATAGACCAGCTGGTGGATTCAACCTCAGGGTGCGAGTTACTCAGTATGATGGACGCTTCCCAAGGATATCATCAAATTCCTCTCGCACCCGAGGACAGAAAGAGGGTTAGTTTTGTGGTTTCAAAGGGAACTTTTTGTTATGTACGCATGCCTTTTGGATTAAAAAATGCAGGAGCTACATATCAGAGGATGGTCGACAGAATCTTTAAATCCCAAATCGGCAGAAACATGGAGGTATACGTGGATGATATGCTAGTGAAAAGTGTGAAGGCAGGAGAACATATCAGGGACCTAGAGGAGACGTTCGAGAACCTGCGCACATACGGAATGAAACTCAACCCATCAAAATGCTCTTTTGGAGTCAAATCGGGAAAATTCCTGGGGTATGTGGTCACAGAGCAAGGAATCGAGGTCAACCCGGAGAAGGTCAAGGCAGTACTGCAAATGAATCCTCCAAAAAATATAAAGGATATCCAGATACTAACGGGAAGAATAGCAGGGCTGAGCCGTTTCATATCACGCTCGGCCGAGAAGGGGTTCCCATTTTTCAAACTCTTAAGAAAAGGGAACAAGTTCGAATGGACCCCGGAAGCGCAAACGGCATTCAAAAAATTGAAAGAGTATTTGGCCGAGCTGCCCCTACTCACCAAACCAGTACCAGGGGAGGATCTTGTACTCTACTTATCCGTGGGAGAAGGAGCGGTGAGCTCGGTCTTGCTAAGAGAAGAAATGAGTAAACAAAAGCCCATTTATTATACGAGCCGAATCTTGCAAGGAGCAGAACGGAACTACTCCGAGCTAGAAAAAGGGGCGCTGGCGTTAGTGGTTACGGCCAGGCGATTGAGGCCCTATTTCCTAGCCCACCGGATAAAATTGCGAACCAACTTACCCTTGAGAGAAATATTAGGGCGACCTAATGTGTCAGGTCGTCTGGTGAAGTGGGTGGTGGAAATGGGGGAGTACGACATGGAATATGAGCCGAGAACGGCGATTAAAGCTCAGGCCCTAGCAGACTTTATCCAAGAGGGGGCCATGCCGTCGCCACCAGAAGGACAGTGGCTGCTGCATGTGGATGGATCGGCGACAACCAGTGGTTCTGGGGCAGGAATAATTCTCACTACCCCGGAAGGTGAGCAATTAGAGTATGCCATAAAATTCGATTTCAGGGCATCTAACAACGAGGCCGAATATGAAGCCCTGGTTAAGGGAATGCAGCTGGGAATAGACTTAGGCGCGCGACGACTCATTGCTTACTCTGATTCCCAACTGGTCACACAACAGGTAGAAGGAAAATTTGAGATAAATGAAGATCGGATGAAGAAGTATGTGGAGGAAGTAAAAGAGGCTGCCAAAAAACTAGGCGAATGGAAGTTAGTCCATATCCCTAGGTCGGAGAATGCAAAAGCTGATTACCTAGCAAAGATGGGAAGCTCCTTAGTGGATTGCCGCTCATGACGATGCGATTCTGGGAGCAGCCCGAAGTAGCATCATGAAACAGGTGATGGAGGTGAATGAGATGACAGATTGGCGAACTCCTTTGTTGGCATACCTAAGAAAGGCAGAATTACCCAAGGAGAGACAAGAAAGAATGAAAATTGTGCGAAGAGAAGCAAGGTTCTGCTGCATTAATGATGAGCTATATAAAAGGTCCTACCTCGGGCCATACCTACGATGCATCTCGGAAGAAGAAGGGCGAAGTGTATTGGAAGAAATCCATGAAGGGTGTTGCGGAGACCATACCAAAGGAAGAGCGCTGATTAGCAAAACGCTAAGGGCTGGTTTCTTTTGGCCGACCATGAGCAAGAAAGCAGTGGAAATGGTTAAGCGATGCCAAAAATGTCAAGTGCACGCACCCTTAATTCATATCCCAGCCGAGGATATGATCACCATGGGAGCGCCCTGTCCATTCGCCAAATGGAGAATTGACATCATGGGGCAGTTTACACCTGGCTCGGGAGGAAGAAAGTTCTTAATAGTAGCCATAGACTACTTCAGCAAATGGGTAGAGGCCGAGCCTGTGGCCAGCATAACCGAGCAAAGAATCATAAGTTTCCTGTTTAACAACATTTCTTTGCCAGTACGGAGCGCCCCGGATACTCATCTCGAGATAATGGAACCCAATTCAATGGGAAGAGAACCCGATCTGGTGCGAGGGCATGCATATCAAGCAAAGGTTCGCTGCGGTTGCTCACCCGCAAGCGAATGGGCAAGTAGAGGTAACTAACAGAACAATCTTGCAGGGGATAAAAACCCGCTTAGACAAAGTGGGTGGAGGATGGGTGGATGAGCTTAGCTCGGTACTATGGTCGTACAGGACCACGCCTAGATCGTCAACAGGAGAAACACCCTTCAGTATGGTCTACGGGTCCGAGGCCGTCATCCCCGCAGAAGTCGGAGAAATGTCCCATCGGGTTCGATGGTTCAACGAGGTGGAGAACGAGGAAATAATGAAGGAGGCGTTAGATACCATAGAAGAAAGGAGGGAAGCGGCGGAAGACGAATCGAAAGATACAAAAGCCTGACAAAAGCAGCTCATGACAAAAGAGTCAAGAAGAGACAATTCCAGGTCGGTGATTTGGTGCTTAGGCGAGCTGATGCCCTCAGAAAAATAGGAAAGCTGGAACCGAACTGGGAGGGCCCTTACAAGGTAATCCGAATTTACACGGGAGGAGCTTACGAGCTTGAGGATATGGAGGGGCGCCTCATCAAAAGACCTTGGAACATATGTCACTTAAAAAAGTATTTTGTGTGAAGAGATGTGGAAAAAAGCTTGTGTTGTTTTAATGAAAGTCTATTACAAAAATATATCTCTGAATGTGTTGATCAAGTAAAACTAGAACTGACATCTGAATAGGCGAAACGCCTCCAGATCCGAGTAAGGGTGAACCGCCCTCTGACATCTGAATAGGCGAAACGCCTCCAGATCCGAGTAAGGGTGAACCGACCTCTGACATCTGAATAGGCGAAACGCCTCCAGATCCGAGTAAGGGTGAACCGCCCTCTGACATCTGAATAGGCGAAACGCCTCCAGATCCGAATAAGGGTGAACCGCCCTCTGACATCTGAATAGGCGAAACGCCTCCAGATCCGGGTAAGGGTGAACCGCCCTCTGACATCTGAATAGGCGAAACGCCTCCAGATCCGAGTAAAGGCGAACCGACCTATGAAACTATGACTAAGGGAAATACCCAACTTACACTAAAGATCGGTGAAAAGATTAAGTCAAACTGGTCGGATTACATTTAGGAATTTTCGAATTTTAAAGTGGGGATACCGAGCTGTATCGACTTTGTTGTATCAAAACAAACAGGCACAAGATACATTAAGGTTACAAGCAATACCGAGCTATATCGACTTTGTTGTATCAAAACAAACAGGCACAAGATACATTAAGGTTACAAGCAATACCGAGCTATATCAACTTTGTTGTCATTCAAACTCAAAAAGCACACAAACCCAAAGTACATTCAACTCAGAAAGTTGTCATTCAAAATAGCTGTGCCAGTACAAATAAAGTAGAAAAAAAAATTAAAAGAAAAATATACATTGTCTACACTAAGCTACAGGCTCTGAAGACGGAGGAGGCAGCGGAGGAGAAGCATCACGATCGGTCCCAACCACCTCGGGAGTAGGAGTATTGGCCTTAACAGGTGAACTGGGAGGATCAGAAGGCAGCTCCAAGTCTAAGCCGGATTCCTTTAGGGACTCCTCAAGGGCGTCCTTCCACCAGGCCGCCTCCGGAGATTCTTCCACGTCCCCGGACCAACCCGAAGGAACGGGAGCCCCGTCCAATGCAGCATCCCGGTCCAGCTCGCCCGAAAAGCCCAATGAAGCTAGCTGCTCACGATCACGAGTCAGAGCAAAATCAAAATATTGCGTCGCAGTTGGGGCTAGCTTAACCAGGAATGCGGTGGAATTATGATACCGGGCCAGGAGGGCGGAACGATAGGCCTCCAGAAAAGAGTGACCAACGTCACTAGTTAGGAATCAACGTCGGCCATCCGTCACTCCGCGCTCATAAGACGATCCCTCGGACCTAGCCTCGGCTAGTTGGGTCTCCAGCAGGGTCACTTGTTCCGACGCCGTTCTAGCTTGAGCTTCGAAGTCGGCGACCTTCTCCAGCTCAGCCTTCGCCCGTGCCTCAAGTTGGGCTATCCTTTCGGATTTGGCCCTAGCTTCCGACAGCTGAGCCTCGAGCTGGCCCACCTTCTCTGTTTCAGCCGAAGACATGGTCTTCCAAAACTTCAGCTCTTGGTTTAGCTGAACATTGGCCATCTGGGCCCGCTCTAAAACCGCCTCCCGCTCAGACTCCTTCTTCAGGGCAGCATCTAAGCGATACTCCCTCTCCTGAAGCCGGGCCGAAAGATCAGAATTAGCCGCCAGGGCGGCCTCCAGGTCGGCTTGCATCCGGGTGAGCTGCGAGGAAGAAGTAGCGCCGAGCTTATGATCCTCGGCGAAGGTCACGAAGGTGGCGAAGAACTGCACAAGAAAAGTTGTACCAGGTCGGCAAAGGGTAATAATAAACATAAAAATAACCAAAAGAGGTATGAAGGCGAAAAGGGGAATACCTTCCCAAAGTACATCATCATAGCGTCAAATTTAGGGTCCTCCTCGGCGTCTCGTAACCCCAGCTTATCCTTAGCCGGGACCATGGAGCTAAAGTAAGGGAGAAATTTCTCAAACTCCTTGCAACGGAGAAGAGTCTCCATAGCCGGACCTGGAGGACCCGCGGTCTTCGGCCGTTTGGAAGCAGGGGAGCTAGGAGAAGAGGCCCTCTGAGTGACCTGAAGTTGCCGAGACGAGCTCGCAGAGCCTCGTCCGGTGGTCAAGGTAGGAGCCAGATCGGATGGAAGAGTTACCCCAGACTTGGGGCGAGCAGGAGCCTTCCGTTTGGCTTTGGACGAGCCCTCCGCCCTCTCCTTGGGAGGATTCGTCGACTTAGGAACCTTCGCTTTGTTTGGTTCAGCTGGCTTGGAAGCATCCGACTGGCAGGTTCGCATGAATCGATCTACAAAAAACAGTACAAACGGTCAAGGAAATAGCCAAAAAAGCAAAATAACAAAGATCTAAAAAAAATATATATAGATAAAGCCTACCAATGTCAGGGATAGCCGGGTAGGGATTCGAGCTCAGCCCACAATGGAACAGAAGATCATGGAATTGCGTCAGCTGGAAAGCATTATAGGGAATGGCATTCCATTCCCGAACTTTCTCGACCCACACAGCCCGGATGGAACTACGCCTAGGAATAGGATCCTGGCTCGGAGTAGCCTGTGTCCATTGCGTAGGAAAGCCCCAAGAATCGGATGTGGGGAGCCGAAGGAAAAAGAAGCGGGACCTACAGTCCTTCACATTGGAAGGGAGGTGGGTGAAAAAATGGGCGTCGTTTCGGGAGGTCAAGTAAAAAGAGCCTTTAAAACTCTTTAGCCCAAAGAAAAAATAGAAAAAGCCAGTCGGGTTCCTCTTATGCGTAATGACACAGCACGAGAAAACCCACCATGTAGCGAAAAGAGTTAGGAGAGAACTGGTTAAGGGGAAGATTGTATTTAGTGGAGAGAGAGACAAGGAAGGGATGGGGTGGGAAGCGAAGACCACTGCTCACCTGGTCCACAAACCAAGTAATATGACCCGGAGGGGGATGGTCAGGGGTATCGCTAGCCTGAGGTGTGACAAATTCCCACCCCGGGGGAAGCCTAAGAAATCTTATAAAACTAGCCAGCGCGGCTGGGCTAGTCCTCGATAGAGGATGGGGAGGGAGAACTCGAGTCGCCCCTACAACCGTCTGATAAGGGTCGGATAAAAGGCCGATCACAGTTACCTCGTCCGTGGGGGAGGGGAAGGAGGATCTACAATGATTAGGGGGATGCCAGAGGGAGGGATGTCACCTAGCTCGGACCAGTCTATGTCACCTAAAGGTTCATCCCTAAGGCGGAGGGAGGAACCAGTAGCTCGCCCCGACCTACCCCCCGAATCCCCATCAGAAGAGGAAAGACCCTCCAAAAAGGAGTTCACGGCCGATTCGCCGGAAATATTTTGGGAATCCGAAGCAGACGACATAACTTGAGGAAAAGGGGAGGAAGAAGAAAAGGAAAAATATGTGTAAAACAAATCAAAAAGCTAAAGATGTTTAGATGAACATACCCATGGGATTGGGTGGAAGTTCGCCGGAGAAAGGTGGAGCAAACTTGTCGCCGGGGACAGATAGCTGCGGTTGCTAGGGTTGCCTGGGAATTTTTGCACCAGAGATTGAGGGTGTAAAATCGCGGAAGTGGTATAGGGGGGAAGAAGGAGACCTTTTATAGGAGGGAGGGGCAAAAACCGAGGAGGATAGGGACGATCTGGAGCGTCCGATGCCCTATCCGAAGGAACGGCTGGGATTTGGCACCGTCTTAGCCGACCTATGGCAGGTCGACACCTGGCTTCGGCCACCGATTGGACGTCTTGGAGGCAGGGAAAGGAAAAGACAGGTTAATTATAGCACACAAAGTACGAAGAGCCTCGTTATCTGGGAATGGGAGTCCTTAGGATAGTTGCGTCAAGGTCGTCCAGTTGTAAACAAATCTTACTCTACTCGGTCTTACAGCTCGACTAGAGTAGGGGGGACTGGTTGATAGGACGTCGAATGTACGCTCACTGAAAACCCGGTTTAAAATATGGACCAATAAAGGTCCGACCTAGGTTCTTAGATAAGGAGATTACAACCCCAAGGTCCTTTAGAAGGTCGCCGACCTCGGAGGCTCCATTTAGCTGTGATATCTGTTAGATAAAGGGCGCCGACCTCGGAGGCCCCATTTAGCTGTGACATCTGTTATAAGGGCGCCGACCTCGGAGGCCCCCGCCGACCTCGGAGGCCCCATTTAGCTGTGATATCTGTTAGAAGGGCGCCGACCTCGGAGGCCCCCGCTGACCTATGATATCCGACAACAGGTCGCCGACCTCAAAGGTCTCTCAAACTACTGATTTGAATAGGGATGAGCTGACCTAAAAACCATCGAACTCTTGGGAAAGAAGATCCTGACTCACCTGGCAGAATCCCTAAGATCCAGGGATTGAGAACCCATACCTTGCCAAGCCCGGAGATCCAGGGATTGAGAGCCCATACCTCGCAATCCCGGAAATCCAGGGATGGGAAATCGCAGCTTGAATCCCTGGATATCCGGGATTCTCTCTAGGAATCAAGAATCATCTCAGATAACAAGGCATCCTCCCTCCTATAAAAGGGAGAGAGGGGGTTCCTCAAAAGGGGACACACTTTGGGAATACAGCATTTTTTAGAGAGAGAAAGAAAAGAGAGTACTTCATATATCTTGGGTTTTCTTAGCTAAACTTCTAAGATTAACCCGGTTCTTGGTGGCCGATCAGCTCGGTTACATCAGTCATGGGGTGGCGTATGTGCATAGATTATAGGAAGTTAAATAAAGCCACTAGAAAAGACCATTTCCCCTTGCCTTTTATTGACCAAATGTTAGATAGATTAGCCGGACACTATTTTTATTGCTTTCTTGATGGTTATTCTGGGTATAATCAGATTTATATAGCCCCAGAAGACCAAGAGAAAACGACGTTTACATGTCCATACGGCATTTTCGCTTATAGGCGCATGCCTTTTGGATTATGTAATGCGCCGGCTACTTTTCAACGGTGTATGATGGCTATTTTTTCTGACATGGTAGAGCATTGGATTGAGATTTTTATGGATGATTTTTCTGTTTTCGGTGATTCGTTTGACATTTGTTTGCAAAATTTGCATAAAGTCCTAAAAAGATGCGAAGAGACAAATTTGGTCTTGAACTGGGAGAAGTGTCACTTTATGGTTCAGGAGGGCATAGTACTTGGCCATCGAATATCCTCACATGGAATTGAAGTCGACCGGGCGAAAATTGAAACAATCGAGAAGATGCCTCCACCTACTTCAGTTAAAGGGATTAGAAGCTTTTTGGGACATGTCGGTTTCTATCGCCGATTTATTAAGGATTTTTCGAAGATCACGAAGCCGTTGTGCAATCTACTCATGAAGGATGTTCCGTTTAATTTTGACGAGTCATGTAAAGAAAGTTTCGATTTATTGAAGAAAGCTCTAAGCATGGCACCGGTGATAGTTGCTCTAGACTGGGACCTTCCGTTCGAATTAATGTGTGATGCGACTGATTTTGCCATTGGGGCTGTTTTGGGACAAAGACGAGGGAAAGTGTTCCACGTCGTGTATTATGCGAGCCGAACACTCGACGACGCCCAAAGAAATTATGCCACAACGGAAAAAGAATTGTTGGCGGTAATCTTTGCATTTGATAAATTCTGGGCATATCTACTAGGGACGAAAGTGATAGTGTGGACCGACCATTCAGCAATAAAATACCTTTTGGAAAAGAAGGATGCTAAACCAAGGTTGATTAGGTGGGTGCTTCTCCTTCAAGAATTCAACTTGGAAATTCGGGATAAAAAGGGGACTGAGAATGTTATAGCCGATCACCTTTCACGGTTAGAGAGTCCCTCGAGCGAGGAGAAAGTCATCCGCAAATCATGGAAACCTTTCCCGACGAGCAGCTCTACAAGTTGGGTTCGCAACATGCGCCTTGGTATGCTGATCTAGTGAACTACTTGGCAAGCAAAACAATTCCAAATGACCTCTCACGCCATCAAAAGAAGAAGCTAATCTCAGACGCTAAGTATTATTTGTGGGACGATCCTTTTCTATTCAAAAGATGCCCCCATCAAATCATTCGTAGATGTATTCCGGATGAGGAAATCCACAGTGTGCTGAACCATTTTCATACATCACCCTACGGTGGACATTTTAGTGGAAATAGAACAGCGGCAAAGGTCTTACAATCGGGGTTCTATTGGCCGTCATTATTCAAGGATGCTCACTCCTTTGTGTCCACATGTGATCGGTGTCAACGGACAGGAAACATCTCAAGATGACACGAAATGCCGCTGAACACCATATATGAGGTTGAATTGTTCGACGTGTGGGGGATCGACTTCATGGGTCCATTTCCTCCATCCAATAAGAATCTCTATATTTTGGTAGCCGTGGACTACGTCTCAAAGTAGGTTGAAGCGGTGGCACTACCAACGAATGGTTCAAATGTCGTAATCAAATTTATAAAAAAATACATTTTCACGCGTTTTGGGACTCCACGTGCTATTATCAGTGATGGTGGTTCACACTTCGACAACAAATTCCTTGATGCGGTCTTGAGAAAATACGGAGTCACTCATCGTGTTGCTACAGCCTACCATCCTCAGACGAGCGGTCAAGTCGAGATATCAAATCGAGAGCTGAAGTGGATCCTAGAAAAAACAGTCAGCTCGTCTCGAAAAGGTTGGTCTTTTAAACTCGATGATGCACTTTGGGCATACCGTACTGCGTATAAAACACCTATCGGGATGTCGCCTTACAGATTAGTTTATGGGAAAAGTTGCCATTTGCCCGTAGAGATGGAACATCGTGCTTATTGGGTGATAAAGAAATTAAACTTTGATCTGAAGTCTGCGGGTGAGAAGCGTTGTTTACAGCTGAATGAGTTGGAGGAAATTCGCCACGATGCATACGAAAATGCGAAACTTTATAAGGAGCGAACAAAGATTTGGCATGATAAGCACATCACACAGAGAAAGTTTGTCCCGGGTCAAGAAGTGTTGTTATTTAATTCTCGCTTAAGGTTATTCCCCGGGAAATTGCGTTCACGATGGTCGTGACCGTTCACCGTAGTTCAAGTGTTCCCACATGGGGCGGTGGAAGTACAAAAAGATGACCGCAAATTCAAAGTTAATGGACAGCGGTTGAAGGCCTATTTGGGAAATCCAATAGACGCGCAGAAGATGAGTGTCGTCTTATCCACCGCCGGATGAATGCTAGAAAAGTCCAGCTGAATACTATAAACTTAGCGCTTCTCGGGAGGCAAACCGAGTATTAGTTGTAGAATTTTTATTTTTTTAGTGTTTTCTTGCATTTTAGAGTCTTTATTTTTCGTCATTTTGGCTTTGATTTGCTTATCTCTCTCGTTCTTGATGTTTTCCTTTAAAAATTCTGTGCAGGAATCACCCCAGGGGAAGAAATCAATGATGGGCCGCGGCACAAGAATAGTGAGGCGCGGCACACACCAGTTGCAGGAAAAAGCCAAACCAGACTGTACTCTGTGCCGCGGCACGATCTTACTGAGCCGCGGCACACCGGACCTATGAGCCGCGGCACGTTGCTGCTGAGCCGCGGCACGCCAATTGCCAAAAATCTGCCCAGGAGGCTGTACTCTGTGCCGCGGCACATTAACATTATGAGCCGCGGCACCCGTATGCTGAGCCGCGGCACCCGGCTACATCACAAAAAGTCCCAGGCTGACTGTACTATGGGCCTCGGCTCACTTAGGCTGTGCCGCGGCCCCCGTCGCAAATAGGAAAGCCCAGGTATCCTTCTTATACTCGATCGGCCGGGATTCAGGTAAACTTCTTCCCTTCCTTCCTTCACACAAGCACTCGGCCGATATCTTTTTCTGCTCCTTCTTCTTAAATTCTTAATTCCAAGTCAGGTAATTTTCGATCTCTTAATCATAATTGATACATGATTTGAAAAGTGAATTGAAGTTATATGTTGCTAGTTGTTCTTCAAAGTTTTCTCAAAAATGGAGTTGGAATATGGTGAATATGGTGTTTGATTGTGATGGTATTGGTGATTATGAACGAATTGGTGATGTTAGTTGTCGTTTTTTCATGGCTATATATCTGTGTTATTAATTTTTAGGAATTGGAGTTAGCCATTAAACTTCTTTTTCTTCATTTTGACTTGTGCATACCAAGTGTTTGATAAATTGCAGCAATGAAAAATTGTTAAGGCAAGCATTTTCAAACTATATGCAACGAATCGTTTTATCGGATTATATTGTCTCCCAACCCTTACATCATGTTTAAACTTGAGAGCTCATCCTAAATTTCCTCTTTGTTGTTGCAATCTCACTCATTCACGTTCCGCATGGTGTAGTCGAGATACGTGCAGGCTCGCCGGACGACGCCGGGACCAGTTCGTGAGCTGACTGTAGGGGAGTACTTGACCTTTTTCTTTTATTGCATATTACATTTTATCCATTGAGGTCAATGTACATCCTAAGTTTGGGGGGGTTACTCTCTGTTGCTATTATTATTATTGCTGTACTTATTCGTTTGCACTTTTGTTATTTTTAGTTATATTTTTGTTGCTAGCCTTGCTTGTCGTGTTTTTAATTGCATTCGTGAATTTTTCGTGCTTCTTGTTATGTAAAACTGATGTTAAGATACTGATTTCTCTCTGAAGAAACGGTTGAGTTTTAGTTGAGTTGTAGTCAGTGCTATCTGTTTCTGTTGAGTATTCATCTTGGTCCGAAATTTTTTCATTTTTGTAGAAATCTTAGCAGATAAGAAAGGAGACATACGTGTTTTCAAATCGTCGTCTATACGTTTGGTTACACTTTTCGCATAGCTAGTCGTCCAGTAACATAAGTCGTGTTGGCACTTAATGTGATTTTAGAGTCGGACAGTTTTTTTCCCAAAAGTCGAGATATTATTTGTTCTATGATGGGAAGTCTAGTAACCGGGGGTATTCGCGTGACCCGTTGTTTACTCTCGCGTAAAACGACGACCCTGATTAGACTAGTGGTTTAGAGATTTCGCATGTGCCGATGATGGGGAGCCTAGTAACCGGGGGTATTCGCGTGACCCGTTGTTTACTCGCGCGTAAAACAGCGACCTTGAATCGGACATGCGGGAATAGCTATTCGAGTTGTTTCTCCGCTGTGGAGGGGAACTTAGTAACTAGAAGCATCCATGTGCCCCATGAGTGTCTTTTACGTCAAACGGTTCCCCAACACGTGAGAATGGAATTCCACACTAGGATTATCCCGATGAAACGTCCCGAGATCCGAACCTAGTGGTCAACTCGAATCAATTTATTGATCGTATATAAGGGAATACTGTCCGAGGGTTATAATTGATGATGAAGCTCTTGAAATTTTGGCCACTAGACTGTGGGACTGGGCGAGTTGGCTTGTTAATTTTAACCCTTCATATTGGCAGTCGATTAAATTTACACTTGTTAATCTTTGAGCTAGATTTTCTTCATGAACGATTGATTAGGACTGAAATTAGTTGCTTTGTGGAATCAATGTCCTGAACGTGGCTCGCTATTACGATACTTGTATCATTCCTTGAGATTTTCAGGATAGTATTGATTAGGTTGATCACTATGAGTTGCACGATTATTCACGATATTCTTTCATTTGAAATTGATTATTTTTTGCTTGAGGACAAGCAAAGGCTCAAGTTTGGGGGTATTTGTTAGGCGTATTTTTATACGCTTATTTATCATTATTTTGTATTCTTTTTGTGATTAAATCTGCATAAATGAGCCATTAATGCCCTATTATTTTATGTTTTGCAGGAAATTGGAGTCCGAAAGCCGAAACGATGAAAAACGGACGAAAACGGCGAATTTTGGCCTGGGGCCGCGGCACAAGGCAAGCGGGCCGCAGCACATGCAGGTGACCAGCGACCCTCCGAGTAAACTGTACCCTGAGACGCGACACAGATATAGTGAGCCGCGGCCCAGAAGAAAAAAATAGCGCCCGAGTTTTAATCTGAGCACCGTGAGCCGCGGCACAGATTTAGTGAGCCGCGGCCCACGGGGCGGTTTTGACAGAAAGTGCCGCGTTTCTGGGCCGTTTTGGAGCCTGTTCTCGACCTAATTACACGGACGCATTTTGGAGGCTGCTAGGAGTTATAAATAAGGGTTTAAGGTCATAAGGAGATCATCTTGGAATCAGAGGGATCGCGGAAGAGAGGAATCAAGACAAGAAGCAGAAGACACCAAGAGCAGAGGGCGGAAGCCAGAAGAACGGAGGAATCTGAGTCTTCATCTGCGTTTGATTTCAATGCTTTCATTCATTAATTCTGTATTTTTATCTTTTAGCATGTCAGGCTAAAACCCTGTTCTAGGATTTTGATGAAACCAAAGTTTTGACGGATTTGCTTTTGATTATCTATATAATTCCCTTTTCTGTTGAGTTTTCCCAATCTATTTTAATGCTTTCAATTGTCTGGCCAATAATTGTATTGTTTTAATTACGCAACTCGAATCAGGAGAGGAGAGTTGGTGAGGAACTATTGGTGAGAACCGTTTTATCTTGTGAGATAGGAATATACTCATAGGAACTACGTGGCGTTTCGAAGATTTTGTGCTTTTTGCCTATTGTCGAATTAATTCACCTAGGAATAGAGTGCGTTATTCGCCTTTAGAAAAATCTATTGACCTCGGGAGAGGCGGTAGAGTATTTTAGCAATCTTCGCCTTCAATAAATTGGGGAAATCATTAACTTCAGATAATCGAGAGTAAATTCGGATAAACCGAGGTGGATTCACAATCCTAGACTTTTTCATCATTTGATTTTCTTTCTTCGAGCGATCATTTTTCTATTTATTATTAATTTTCTTTAGTTATTAATTGCAACCCAAGTTTCGAATCTTCAAATAAAATTAGAATACATATAAATAGGTACTTAGTGATTCAGTCCTCGTGGGAACGATACTCACTCATCACTTTATTACTTGTCTACGATAATGTGCACTTGCGTTTAACGAAATATCGCAACATGTTTCACGTATCTCAGTTACGGAAGTATGTTTCCGACCCGAGCCACATACTTCAGTTTGACGAAATCGAGATCGCCGATGATCATTCATATGAGAAGCGTCCTATACGAGTACTAGAGCGACGAATCAAACAGTTGAGGAACAAGATGATTCCTTTGGTAAAAATCTAGTGGTCTAGACACGGAGTCGAAGAGGCTAGTTGGGAAACCGAAGATAGTATGCGGGAGAGTTATCCTGAGTTGTTTGACCCTTAGTTTCGAGGACGAAACTCTTTTTAAGGGGGGGAGTATGTAATACCCGGTTGTAATTCAGTCATTTTATTCAGTAATTATCAGTCAGTAATTATCACTCAGTAATTTTCATTCATTATTAATCACTCATCATTCATACTCATTCAATTGTGTTCACCGTTCGGCGTAATATTTGTCATACTCATACTTTTGTCCTTGTACTTCTCGAATTCTGTGATTTTTGTACTTGGTGCATCGTTTTGGGCAGAACTGCTTGTCGAGAAGGGCCGCACGAGCAGGCCACACGAGCATCTGGTTGTGCGCGGCGCTCGTGCGTTGCGGCTGGACTGGGCAGGAGGCCCAGCGGCCGAGTCAGGGCCGCACGAGCAGGCCGCACGAGCATCTGGTCGTGCGCGGCGCTCATGCGTTGCGGCTGTACTGGGCAGGAGGCCCAGTGGTCGAGTTAGTGCCACACGAGCAGGACACACGAGCAACTGCTCGGGCGTGGTGCTCGTGTGTTGCGGTTGAACTGGGGCGTTCGAGTCAGGGCCGTACGAGCAGGCCGCACGAGTTGTTGCTCGTGCGCGGCGCTCGTGCGCTATGAGAGTAGCCGGCAGAATCCTCACGCACGACCGGACGCACGGACACTTGGTCGTGCGGGTTTGGTCGTGCGTCCCTGGGACTATATAAGGTGGAACGACGGGGTTTTTCTCATTTTCACCTTTCCTTCATCCTACTTCCGAGAGAGAGGGTTTGTGAGAGAGATTTTCATCATCAATCACTTGAATACTCGATTTTTCATCATCTTCATTCGGTTGTGAAGCTTGGATAGTCGATCTAACGCGATTTCATCGGATCAAAGTACTTGGATCTTCAAAGGTAATATTCATCAAACCTCTTGGATTTCGATTTTGTGTTGAGATATGATGTTTTGGACGTTATAATCATGTTGTATGAAGAGATATACATATGATTATGAGTATGTATGAATATTCATCGGATTATTGAAAGGTTATTCAAGAACACTTTGAATATTGAGTTGGATTTGGGGGTTTTCGATTAATTGTTGTTGAAATCACGAATTTGAATATTCATATTGGATTATTGATCGTATTGAAGATGTTTTGTTGGTTTGAAACACTTCTTGGGGATTTGATATTGGTATTATTGAGGTTTGGTTGTAAACAATTGAAGATTGGCCACAACGTGTTCGATATAATGCCTCAATGAACTTGGTTTAGTCGTATCGACGTTTTGAGTTAGTTATACTCGTGTTTGATTCGTGTGTTGAACCGGATTGTTGGTAATTGTGTTATTCAAGGTTGTTCGAGCGACCGACATCTCATTTAGGACGTTGTTCGTGGAAGGACATTCTTCATCGGCGTTGTGTAAGTTAATTCTTACTCGGTTAAAAGGATATTCATTCCTTTCGTTGTTCATTCATAATTATAGTTCATTCCTAATGTATTAACCGTATTGAGACTTGTAATTGTCAATTAATCACTTCAGTCATGAGGAACGACGGTTCCAATCATTTCATTGAGCTATCATTCATTTCACTGTCATTTCATCTTGGTGAGTCATTATTGATTTCGATGTCACTTTTGTTATCTCGTGGCATTCCGGGTCATACTGGCGTGCCGGTTGGTATGTGTAGGATTTTCATGTCGGGCACATATTAAGTCGTGTGTTGGTTGTTGGCCTCACATTGGACTGTGCACACGAGACGATCACTTCGTGAGACTGATTAGGTACAAGACCACACATGTATTCGATCGATACTCGTTGGTGGCTTGTGCACGGACACATTTCCATCCCGGGCATAGTGTGCCGCCACCCTTTGATCCGTACCGTTAGTTGATTCATACAGCATGTTTGATTGTGTATGTTTTCAACACGATTGGGTTATAATCTGACCGATTCACATTTGATCGCATGTGTTCGACGTTTTGAGATTTTGATCGAATTTGTGTTTCTATATGTGATATAATATTGTTCACGCGGTCTTTCTCGAATGAACTATCACCAAATGGTCGGAATTTGGGTGTCTTTTTACGGTTTTATACTTAGTTTTGGGCGCCCAATTTTCGTCACCGAAAAATTATTTCAGAATCGGACGAATTTCTACCACAGTGCTTCTATATGTGATATAAGATTATTCACGCGGTCTTTCTCGAATGAACTATCACCAAATGGTCGGAATTTGAGTGCCTTTTTACGGTTTTATACTTAGTTTTGTGCGCCCAATTTTCGTCACCGGAAAAATATTTCAGAATCGGACGAATTTCTACCACAGTGCTTCTATATGTGATATAAGATTGTTCATGCGGTCTTTCTCGAATGAACCATCACCAAATGGTCGGAATTTGGGTGTCTTTTTACAATTTTATACTTAGTTTTAGGCGTCCAATTTTCGTCACCGAAAAATTATTTCAGAATCGGACGAATTTCTACCACAGTGCTTCTATATTTGATATAAGATTGTTCACGCGGTCTTTCTCGAATGAACTATCACCAAATGGTCGGAATTTGGGTGTCTTTTTACGGTTTTATACTTAGTGTTGGGCGCCCAATTTTCGTCACCGAAAAATTATTTTAGAATCGGACGAATTTCTACCACAGTGCTTCTATATGTGATATAAGATTGTTCACGTGGTCTTTGTCGAATGCACTATCACCAAATGGTTGTAATTTGGGTGTCTTTTTACGGTTTTATACTTAGTTTTAGGCGCCCAATTTTCGTCACCGGGAAAGTATTTCAGAATCGGACGAATTTCTACCACAGTGCTTCTATATGTGATATAAGATTGTCCACGTGGTCTTTCTCGAATGAACTATCACCAAATGATTGGAATTTGGGTGTCTTTTTACGGTTTTATACTTAGTTTTGAGCGCCCAATTTTCGTCACCGAAAAATTATTTTAGAATCAGACGAATTTCTACCACAGTGTTTCTATATGTGATATAAGATTGTTCACGCGGTCTTTATCGAATGAACTATCACCAAATGATCAGAATTTGGGTGTCTTTTATGGTTTTATACTTAGTTTTAGGCGTCCAATTTTCGTCAACGGAAAAATATTTCAGAATCGGACGAATTTCTACCACAATGCTTCTATATGTGATATAAGATTGTTCATGCGGTCTTTCTAGAATGAACCATCACCAAATGGTCGGAATTTGGGTGTCTTTTTACAATTTTATACTTAGTTTTAGGCGTCAAATTTTCGTCACCGAAAAATTATTTCAGAATCGGACGAATTTCTACCACAGTGCTTCTATATTTGATATAAGATTGTTCACGCGGTCTTTCTCGAATGAACTATCACCAAATGGTCGGAATTTGGATGTCTTTTTACGGTTTTATACTTAGTTTTGGGCGCCCAATTTTCGTCACCGAAAAATTATTTTAGAATCGGACGAATTTCTACCACAGTGCTTCTATATGTGATATAAGATTGTTCACGTGGTCTTTCTCGAATGCACTATCACCAAATGGTTGTAATTTGGGTATCTTTTTACGGTTTTATACTTAGTTTTAGGCGCCCAATTTTCGTCACCGGGAAATTATTTCAGAATCGGACGAATTTCTAACACAGTGCTTCTATATGTGATATAAGATTGTCCACGTGGTCTTTCTCGAATGAACTATCACCAAATGATTGGAATTTGGGTGTCTTTTTACGGTTTTATACATAGTTTTGGGCGCCCAATTTTCGTCACCGAAAAATTATTTCAGAATCGGACGAATTTCTACCACAGTGCTTCTATCTATATGTGATATAAGATTGTTCACGTGGTCTTTCTCGAATGAACTATCACCAAATGGTCGGAATTTGGGCATCTTTTTACGGTTTTATACTTAGTTTTGTGTGCCCAATTTTCGTCACCGAAAAATTATTTCAGAATCGGACGAATTTCTACCACATTGCTTTTATATGTGATATAATATTGGTGATGTGTTCTTTCTCGAATGAACCATCACCAAATGATTGGAATTTGGGTGTCTTTTTACGGTTTTATACTTAGTTTTGTGTGCCTAATTTTCGTCACCGAAAAATTATTTCAGAATCGGACGAATTTCTACCACAGTGTTTCTATATGTGATATAAGATTGTTCACGTTGTCTTTATCAAATGCACTATCACCAAATGGTCGGAATTTGGGTGTCTTTTTTCGGTTTTATACTTAGTTTTGTGTGCCCAATTTTCGTCACCGAAAAATTATTTCAGACTCGGACAAATTTCTACCACATTGCTTCTATATGTGATATAAGATTGTTTATGCGGTCTTTCTCGAATGAACTATCACTAAATGGTCGGAATTTGGGTGTCTTTTTACGGTTTTATACTTAGTTTTGTGTGCCTAATTTTCGTCACCGAAAAATTATTTCAGAATCGGACGAATTTCTACCACAGTGTTTCTATATGTGATATAAGATTGTTCACGTTGTCTTTATCAAATGTACTATCACCAAATGGTCGGAATTTGGGTGTCTTTTTTCGGTTTTATACTTAGTTTTGTGTGCCCAATTTTCGTCACCGAAAAATTATTTCAGAATCGGACAAATTTCTACCACAGTGCTTCTATATGTGATATAAGATTGTTCACGTGGTCTTTCTCGAATGAACTATCACCAAATGGTTGGAATTTGGGTGTCTTTTTACGGTTTTATACATAGTTTTGGGCGCCTAATTTTCGTCACTGAAAAATTATTTCAGAATCGGACGAATTTCTACCACAGTTCTTCTATATGTGATATAAGATTGTTCACGCTGTCTTTATCGAATGAACTAGCACCAAATGGTCGGAATTTGGGTGTCTTTTTATGGTTTCATACTTGGTTTTGGGCGCCCAATTTTCGTCACCGAAAAATTATTTTAGAATCGGACGAATTTCTACCACAGTGCTTCTATATGTGATATAAGATTGTTCACGTGTTCTTTCTCGAATGCACTATCACCAAATGGTTGTAATTTGGATGTCTTTTTACGTTTTATACTTGGTTTTAGGCACCCAATTTTCGTCACCGGGAAATTATTTCAGAATCGGACGAATTTCTACCACAGTGCTTCTATATGTGATATAAGATTGTTCATGCATTCTTTCTCGAATGAACCATCACCAAATGATCATAATTTGGGTGTCTTTTTACGGTTTTATACTTAGTTTTAGGCGTCCAATTTTCGTCACCGAAAAATTATTTCAGATTCGGACGAATTTCTACCACAGTGCTTCTATATGTAATATAAGATTGTTCACGCAGTCTTTCTCGAATGAACTATCACCAAATGGTCGTAATTTGGGTGTCTTTTTACGATTTTATACTTAGTTTTGGGCGCCCAATTTTCGTCACCGAAAAATTATTTCAGAATCGGACGAATTTCTACCAAAGTGCTTCTATATGTGATATAAGATTGTTCACATGGTCTTTCTAGAATGCACTATCACCAAATAGTTGTAATTTAGGTGTCTTTTTACGGTTTTATACTTAGTTTTAGGCGCCCAATTTTCGTCACCGAAAAATTATTTTAGAATCGGACGAATTTCTACCACAATGCTTCTATATGTGATATAAGATTGTTCATGCGGTCTTTATCGAATGAACCATCACCAAATGGTCAGAATTTGGGTGTCTTTTTACGATTTTATACTTAGTTTTAGCCGTCCAATTTTCGTCACCAGAAAATTATTTCAGAATCGGACGAATTTCTACCACATTGCTTCTATATTTGATATAAGATTGTTCACGCAGTCTTTCTCGAATGAACTATCACCTAATGGTCGGAATTTGGGTGTCTTTTTACGGTTTTATACTTAGTTTTGTGTGCCCAATTTTCGTCACCGAAAAATTGTAATACCCGGTTGTAATTCATTCATTATCATTCAGTAATTATCAGTCAGTAATTGTCACTCAGTAATTTTCACTCATTAATAATCACTCATCATTCATGATTCATTCATTTGCGTTCATTGTTGGCAAACTGTAACCGTGTATCAGTTATCGATCATCATTTCATCTCCGTCTGAGTGTCGAGACAGGAGTATTATCATTATCATCGTGATTGGTAGTCTTGTGCTGGAAGTATCATCTTTAGACTTATTCACTTTCACATACGTATGGTATGTCGAATCATTCATCAATCGTAGCGAGAAACCGGAGTTGTCGGATTTTCATCTTGTCCAGGCGAGTTACGTCCGTAAGGATTGTCGGATACGGCCGTAACAGGTGCTCGTTGGTTTCAGGTCATTTCGGACGAATGGGACTTACGGTCGTAAGGGTTTCGGCATACGGCCGTAAGATGAGGAGATACGGTCGTAAGGTGGGCAGGCTACGGCCGTAAGGAGTGTTCGTAATTTCAGGATTGTCGGACGAGAAGGACTTACGGCCGTAAGGGTTGCGGCATACGGCCGTAAGATGAGGCAGGTACGGCCGTAAGGCTTGGCCGGGTATGGCCGTACGTTGCAGGCAGGGTACCTGGTCAGTTTCGACGAAGGGGTCGTACGGCCATAAGTTTGGCCGGGTATGGCCGTATTGGTCGAGTTACACCCATAAGGTGTGCGGGTACGGCCGTATGGATGTCGGCAGGTGTTTTCGACGAAGCCAAGTTACGGCCGTACGAGATGGCTGGTTACGGCCGTAAAGCCGTTGACCTGGGATGTTACGACCGTAAGTAGGCCGAGTTACGGCCGTAAGTAGGCCGAGTTACGGCCGTAAGTAGGCCGAGTTACGGCCGTAACTTCCGACAGTTTATAAAGGATTGGACGGGACTTTTTCCTCATTTTCACATTTTCTTCACTTTGTTCCGAGAGAGAGAGCTTGAGGGAGATATTTTTCATCATCAATCATAAGGGTGTTCGGTTTTCATCACCTTCATTCGTTTGGGGAGCTTGGATAGTCGATTTAACACGTTTTCATCGGATCGAAGTGCTTGGATCTTCAAAGGTAATATTCTTCAACATCTTGGATTTCGATTTTGTGTTGAGATATGATGTTTTGGATGTTATAATCATGTTTTTTGAAGGGATATATGTATGATTACGGGTGTGTATGAATATTCATTGGATTATTGAAAGGTTATTCAAGAACACTTTGAATATTGAGTTAGATTTGGGGGGTTTCGATTAATTGTTGTTGTAATCACAAATTTGGATATTCATTTTGGATTATTGATCGTTTTGAAGATGTTTTGTTGGTTTGAAACACTTCTCGGGGATTTGATGTTGGTGTAATCGAGGATTGATTGAAACAATCGAAGATTGGGTACAACGTGTTTGATATAATGCCCCAATGAACTTGCTTTAGTTGTATCGACGTTTTGAGTTGGTTATACTCGTGTTTGATTCGTGTGTTGAACTGGATTGTTGGTATTTGTGTTATTCAAGGTTGTTCGAGCGACCGATATTTCCTTTAGGACGTTTGTTCGTGGAAGGACGTTGTTCACGGGTGTTGAGTAAGTTAATTCTTACTCGGTTAAAAGGATATTCATTCCTTTCGTTGTTGTTCATTCATAATTATAGTTCATTCATAATTATAGTTCATTCATAATGTATTAACCGTATTAAGACTTGTAATTGTCAATTAATCACTTCAGTCACGAGGAACGACGGTTCCAATCATTTCATTGAGCTATCATTCATTTCACTATCATTTCATCTCGGTGAGTCATTATTGATTTCGATGTCGCTTTTGTTATCTCGTGGCATTCCGGGTCATACTGGCGTGCCGGTTGGTATGTGTAGGATTTTCATGTCAGGCACATATTAAGTCGTGTGTTGGTTGTTGGCCTCACATTGGACTGTGCACACGATAAGATTACTTCGTGAGACTGATTAGGTACAAGACCACACGTGTATTCGATCGATACTCGCTGGTGGCTTATGCACGGACACATTTCCATCCCGGGCGTAGTGTGGCGCCACCCTTTGAGCCGTACCGTTAGTTGATTCATACAGCACGTTTGATTGCGTATGTTTTCAACAGGATTGGGTTATAATCTGACCGATTCACATTTGATCGCATGTGTTCGACGTTTTGAGATTTTGATCGAATTTGTGGTTTATACAGCATATATGATTGTGTTTATTCAACTCTTGAGGATTGTTGTTCTGTGTAACTGACCCCGTTGGGGGATTTTGTTTTTTGGTCATGGCAAGGTAAAAGCACGGGAATAGAACGTTGACGGCGAGGAGTCCCAGTGATACTAGTAGGGGGCCCCAATCCTTTCAGTCATTCATGTTGTCATTTATTTTCCGCTGCAGGTTTCCATTTGGATACTCCGTTTCATTCAGTGTTGTGTATTTTATCTTCATATAAAATATACAGGTATTCGGTATTATCTTGGGTGTGTTGAAATGAAACTCCTCATCGGAGTAATTGAAGATATAATGTGGTTCGGCACTACAATTATATTATTTAATTCATTAATTTTCATTCGCCTGGTGGGTCCGAGTCGGGGGTCCACGGCACTGTAATATCCGCCTAGTTTGGGGTGTTACAGAGTTGGTATCGGAGAGTGGTTTTGAATACTACCTTCCAAGTCATGTCTCATTTGAAATCATCGTCATCGGACTAGTATCATTGGACTTTCGCATCACGTGTGACCTGTGCAAATGCCGAGCCCATCAGACCGAAAGAACTGTAAGACTTCTAACACCATGGTATAATTTCTGGCAATAATCATTCATTCATAATTCATTAGTTAACAATCTTCAAATATCATTTTCATTTTTATCATGTTGATCACGTTAACTCATTAATCACTCAGTTCATTTCATTACTTAGTTGTTGATCTTGAAGATCATATCATTAATCATGTTAACTTGTTCAAGATAATCATTTCAAGAATATCATCAGATAATCATGTCACTGTAACACCCCCAAAACCTTACGGGAGCATTACACGCCGTGGGCCCCGCGCCGGAACCCACCAGGCTAAAAACCAATTACAAAAACGCCCAAAAAGGCCGATGACGGTAGTATTTTCCAAAACTCACAAAATCATTTGAAAACACCAACTACCGTCAAGATAATCAAGGCCAAAAACTCGGTTAAGGGAATCGGTTTTCGAAATCAAACTCAGTTGGCAAAAAGCCGAAAGCCATTTGAAAGAACTCACGCAGCGGATAGAAATACAGTCCAATATACATATACATCAATAATGATATACACAACAAAATACACGATTCCCCAACAATATGCCATAGCCAGTATCGTCCGGAATCCTCGCTTCACGACCGCTACCATCAAAGTTCTCAATACACGGAAAACAAGTCCCACAACGGTCGGCAATAATGCCCGACAAATAACCACAAGTACATAAACATAAATATTCACATGCCATGCATCATGAGAATAATAACCTCAACGATAACCTTACCACTTAGGTAATCCAACAATTCTCATCAAAATCCCAATATCACGATAATACCACATAATACCTCAATACCGAATACCTTCCCGTACACAATCTTCTATGTACGATTACCACAAAACATACCTCTATCCGGACTTCCTTCCGAAATGTATACCATAGACCAAGAATATCCAAAATGACATCAACAATATCCGAATACTACAATCTTCCCAAGATTGTCCAAGTATCTCAACAATCATCAACTGTGCATTCTAATCCTTTTAGAACATCACTGAACATTCGTCAATATGCAATACAACATAAAATACTTATGAAATGTAAATGGAATTATTCATCAAAACATTACAACCGAACAAGTAAACACTTGCCTGGATACCCACACGACAAAACCAACACCGAACTCATCGTCCTCGTCTACGAGCTCTTCAGCCTCGACTGGAACGAATCTACGGTCTTCCAATGAAGCACAACGGTTATACCTATTGATTAATCACCCTAGAACAATAATCATGTCAATAATCGGGCCAACTCGGTAACAAGGATCATAACATGCACAATCTGGAATGCAACCTCGTATTATGATCCAGAAATCCATCTCAAAATGGTTTAAACGAATCATCATCTTATAGTATGAAGAATCTTAACTAACATCCGAAACTCTTATCAAAATTCCATTGAATCTCGTATAACATCATCATATGATTATCCAACATGCTCCTTACATGAAATCATCCAAGAAAAATGAACCATTAACAAAGGAATACGAAGATTACCTGGTTTAAACGAACCAAGAAGAAGAACACTAGAACTCCATCCAAAGAATCATGAACAACTTGAAGAACAAGGCTTGAATCCAATCTCTCAATCTAATGTTGTTAAAGATTATCATTATACAGTTTTTGGGAATCCCAAATAACTCTCAACTCTCTCTCCCGACTAAAGGAAGAAGAATGGACGAAATGCCTCACAATACCCGTCTGTCCTCCTTTTATAATAAACATTATTAGCGTGCGCTAAACCTTATGTTTAGCGTGCGCAACAGCCTTAGCGTGCGCTAACTGACTTTGTTAGCGTGCGCTATCGCAGCCCAGAGGCTACTGCCTTGCTTCGTAAACTAGCTTACGTACGTAATGCCCATGCATTAACGTACGTAAAACATCATGTCTAGCGTACGCAAGTCCTTGCTCTTAGCGTGCGCTATCCGAAGTTGACTTGCTACAGTGTTCACCTACCACTCGTGCCCCCACATGCCGACAGCATCTGACAAGGACAAGATTCCCTCTGCCCGATCTGGAATTAGCGTGCGCTAATCATACGGTTTTAGCGTGCGCTAGCTCTACACGACAAACACTCGTTGACCTTATCTGGACACGCGTCGAACATGGCCGGGTCCACCCGCCGAAAGCTAAGATTCCATTATTGGCGATATGGTGTTAGCGTGCGCTAACCAACATGCGTTAGCGTGCGCTAACTGAATATAAAAATCAACCTGGGCCTACCTGTCGGCCACCTTCCGAAACTAACCCAGCAAGTAGTTACGTACGTTAGGGGTCCTCTTTAGCGTACGTAACCGAACCTCTTAGCGTACGCTATCAATACTTCGTAGCGTGCGCTACCTGTACCCAGTAGCGTGCGCTAATGAAACACTTATAGCGTGCGCTATCGTTGCTGTGCCTAGCCATATTCACTTATCCTCTACCAATATCTCGACATACCAATCGAACATACGGCATAATGAATACATATACGCATTCAATAACATTATCAAACGTTCAGAACGTTCTGAAGCACAAATATCCATCAACGATATCCAACATATAAACGAAAAATATATCCGAAAAATCGGGGTATTACAGTCACCTCAGTTAATCATTCATGTAATCACTATGTTAGAGCGCGTATGCTCATTTTCATCATTTCATGACGTAAATTATAATGCGGTACTCATACGAGATCTACGATTATCATGCGACCTTCCTACTTCAGTATGGAGAGAGCTATCAAGGGATGCACGGGGAGAGGCCGCGGTGCAGGCCGAAACCCGGGGAATAATCACTCACTGTCAGGAAACCGTACCCAGGACTCCGCTCGATCGGAAGATGTTTGGGTTGATCCACTCACTTTTATGCAGGTCATGATGACCCATATGCAATTGCTTAATCATCATTGCGCCACTCTGGCCGAATTAATTGAGAGAACTCTCCCGTATGAGCCTGCTGTTATGGAAATTGCTGAGCAACAACCTTCACCTGTCAGCAAGAAATCAACGAAGCGTAATTAGTCCGAAGGCGGTCAGTCAACCTTCAAGAAGCCTCGTGCGGGCCCTAACGTTTCTGAGCGACCTCCTACGGTGCATAATCGTGCGGGATCTCAGTCCCGAGCGGCCAGTTCGGCCATCACCTGTTTCAACTGTGGAGCGCCGGGTCATTACAGCACTAAGTGTCTGAAACCGTCTATCACATGCCATAATTGTGGGATTTTTGGGCATAAGGCCCATTTTTGCCGAAGGGACCCCAAGCCGACTCCGGCAGCATCTCAGGCCCCAAACCAATCAGTGATTCAGAATCAGACTGCTCTGTCAGCGTCGTTTAAGACGACGGAAGCGAATAAAGGCGGAGCTCATATTTATCAGACAGGAGCATCCGGTTCGGGGGACGGCAAGTCCAGGGTTCACGCGATGAGGAGGACCGACGATCTGAAGGCCCGAATGATATCAGGTATACTCGTAATTCTATCTCAAGTTGTGTGTACTCTTTTGATACTGGTACATCGCATTCATTCATTTACGAATCACATTTGAATAGACTTCACTTGGTTAGTCCGATTAATTGTGGACCTTATATCATTGGTCTACCTGACGGTAGAAGAATTTTCAAAAATCATGAGGTTAAGAATTGACCGAATTAAGATTAATGACCGCGATTGGTTGGTGGACCTAATCGTGGTGGTTTTACCTAAGGACGATGTAATATTGGGTATTAGTTGGATGGATTGTCATGATACCATCCTCAGTGTTTGTAAGCGTATGGTCACTATCATTTCAGTCATTAGAGCCGAGTGTGTATTTCAGGGAGGTAATCCCCATTGTTCCAGAATAATTATTAATATGATGGAAGCAGCGAAATTACTCAATCAAGGTGCTCAATCATTCATTGTATCATTGTCATCGATTGGCCGTTCTAAGGCAATCGAGGTGTTCAGTCATTCACTGTATCATTATCATCGATTGACCGTTCTAGGGCAATCGAGGTGTTCAATCACTCGTGGTATCATTGTTATCGATTGACGATGTACTCCCAGACGAGCTACCTGGTTTACGTCCACCGATGGATGTGGATTTCATAATGGAGTTGGAGCCTGGTACGCCCCCATTATCGAAGGCACCATATCGGATGGCCCCGACCGAAATGGAGGAGTTGAAGATTCAACTTGAGGAATTGTTCGAGAAAGGTTATATCCGATCGAGTGCGTCCCCGTGGGGAGCACCAGTGTTATTTGTCAAGAAGAATGATGGTTCGTTTCGTGTGTGTATTAATTATAGGGAGTTGAACAGAGTGACGATCAAGATTAAGTATCCTCTACCCCGTATTGATGATCTCTTAGATCAACTTCAGGGAACTTCAGTATTTTTCCAAGATCGACTTAAGATCTGGATACCATCAGTTGCGAATTCGAGAGTCAGATATCGCGAGGACGGCATTTCAAACACGCTATGGTCATTATGAGTTTGTGGTTATGCCGTTTGGGTTATCTAATGCATCTGCGGTATTCATGGAATCAATGAATCGGGTTTTCATCGACTTTTTGGATCAGTTTTTGGTTGTCTTCATTGATGACATTTTAATTTATTCTCGTGACCGGGAGGAGCACGAGCTTCACCTTCATCAGGTTCTCGACGTGTTGAGACGAGAGCAACTTTATGGAAAGTTTTCCATATGTGAGTTATGGATGTCCGAAGCGACATTTCTCGGACATGTAATTTCATCAGACGGAGTGCGTGTTGATCCTCAGAAGACGGAGGCTATCCAAGATTGGTTACCTCCGGAGAATGTTAAGGAAATCCGTAGCTTTCTCGGATTAGCCGGTTATTATCGGCGATTTGTGGAAGGATTTTCTAAAATCGCTCAATCAATGACGAACCTTTTGCGAAAGGATTAGAAATACACGTGGTCCGACGCGTGTCAGCGGAGTTTTGAGGAACTCAAGAGCCGGTCAATTTCAGCACCTGTCCTTTCTTTACCGCAAGGGACGAAAGGATTTGTGGTTTATAGTGATGCGTCCGGACAGGGTCTCAGATGTGTACTCATGCAGAATGGGAAGGTTATTGCCTATGCTTCATGGCAATTGAGACCTTACGAGGTTAATTATCCGACCCATGACCTGGAGCTAGCAGCCGTGGTGTTCGCATTGAAGATTTGGCGTCATTATCTTTATGGCGTTACCTGACAGATATTCACCGATCACAAGAGTTTGAAGTATATATTTACTCAGAAGGAGTTAAATATGCGACAGAGGCGGTGGTTGGAACTAATCAAAGATTATGACATTGAGATCCTGTACCACCCGGGTAAGGCAAATGTGGTTGCCGATGCCTTGAGTCATAAGTCCGTTCAGGAGCAAATGCTTGCTCGTTTAACAGTTCAGAAGGAGCTTCAGCAGGAATTCCTTAGACCCGAGATCGAGGTCTAGCTTCAGCGAGTGCAAGGGCAACTTTTCATGTTAGAAATTTCATCGCCACTTGAGGAGGCAATCAAAGTGAATCAAGGGTCAGACCCATCATTGTTACGTATCCGTGAGGATGTGGCTCAGGGGAAAGCCCCTGGATTTATGGTCCACGAGGATGGACTATTGCGATTTAAGAACCGGTTATGCGTACCGGCGAATGACGAGTTGAAAAACTTGATTTTGAGAGAAGCTCATGCTACCTCTTTTTCCATCCATCCGGGGTCTAGCAAGATGTACAATGACTTGAAACAAAATTACTGGTGGAGTAATATGAAGCGAGAAGTTGCGGAATTTGTTTCGAGATGCTTGACCTGTCAGAAAGTCAAGATAGAACATCAGCGACCGGCGGGCATGCTGAAACCGCTCCCTATCCCAGAGTGGAAGTGGGAATTTCCATGGACTTCATCACGAATTTTCCGACGAGTCGTCGTGGCATGAATACGATTTGGGTGATTGTGGACCGCTTAACTAAATCGGCTCATTTCCTTGAGATTAAGGATACGTGGGGTCCCAAGAGACTTGCCCAGTTGTTCATCAAAGAGATAGTGAGATTGTATGGTATTCTTAAAAGTATCGTTTCTGGTCGTGATGGATGATTCGTGTCTCATTTTGGGAAATCAGTTCATCGTGCTATGGGAACTCAGCTTAATCTCAGTACCGCTTTTCATCCTCAGTCCGACGGACAATCAGAGAGGACAATTCATACATTGGAGGACATGTTGAGGGCATGCGTCCTTGATTGGAAAGACGATTGGGAAGCCCAATTACCGTTAATTGAGTTCACATACAATAATATTTTGCATGCTTCGATTAAGATGGCACCTTACGAGGCCATGTATGGTCGTCGTTGTCGATCTCCTTTGTGTTGGGATGACTTATCAGAATCAATCGGCACCGAGCCCAATATGCTTATAGCCGCCCGTGAGAAGGTAGATTTAATCAGGAGTCGTTTGTTGACAGCTCAGAGTCGACAGAACTCTTATGCAGATAATCGTCGTCGACCGCTAGAGTTCTAGACAGGTGACCACGTGTTGGTCAAGGTACCCCCGAGTCGAGGTATTTTCCGTTTCGGAAAACGGGGGAAGTTGAGTCCGAGATTCATTGGACCGTTTGAGATTTTGGACCGAGTAGGCGAGTTAGCTTATTGATTGGCCTTACCTCCGGCATTGAACCGAATTCATAATGTGTTTCACATCTCTCAGTTGCGGAAGTATGTTGCCGACCAGAGTCAATATACTTCAGTTCGACGAAATCGAGATCGCGGATGATCATTCGTATGAGGAGCGTCCTATACGAGTTTTAGAGCGGCGAATCAAACAGTTGAGGAACAAGACGATTCCTTTGGTCAAGATTCAGTGGTCTAGACACGGAGTCGAAGAGGCTACTTGGAAAACCGAAGATAGTATGTGGGAGGGTTATCCCGAGTTGTTTGACCCTTAGTTTCGGGGACGAAACTCTTTTTTAGGGAGGGAGTATGTAATACCCAGTTGTAATTCATTCATTATCATTTAGTAATTATCAGTCACTAATTGTCACTCAGTAATTTTCACTCATTAATAATCACTCATCATTCATGATTCATTCATTTGCGTTCATTGTTGGCAAACTATAACCATGTATCTACTGATCATCATTTCATCTCCGTCTGAGTGTCGAGACGGGAGTATTATCATTATCATCGTGATTGGTAGTCTTGTGCTGGAAGTATCATCTTTGGACTTGTTCACTTTCACATACGTATGGTATGTCGAATCATTCATCAATTGTAGCGAGAAACCGGAGTTGTTGGATTTTCATCTTGTCCAGGCGAATTACGGCCGTAAGGATTGCGGATACGGCCGTCACAGGTGCTCGTTGGTTTCAGGCCATTTCGGACGAATGGGACTTACAGTCGTAAGGGTTTCGGCATACGGCCGTAAGATGAGGAGATACGGCCGTAAGGTGGACAGGCTATGGTCGTAAGGAGTTCGTAATTTCAGGATTGTCGGACGAGAAGGACTTACGGCCGTAAGGGTTGCGGCATACGGCCGTAAGATGAGGCAGGTACGTCCGTAAGGCTTGGCCGAGTACGGCCGTACGTTGCAGGCAGGGTACCTGGTCAGTTTCGACGAAGGGGTCATACGGCCGTAAGTTTGGCCGGGTACGGCCGTATCGGTCGAGTTACGCCCGTAAGCTGTGCGGGTACGGCCGTATGGATGTCGGCAGGTGTTTTGGACGAAGCTGAGTTACGGCCGTACGAGATGGCTGGTTATGGCCGTAAGGCCGTTGACCTGGGATGTTACGGCCGTAAGTAGGCCGAGTTACGGCCGTAACTTCCGGCAGTTTATAAAGGATTGGACGGGACTTTTTCCTCATTTTCTCATTTTCTTCACTTTGTTATGAGAGAGAGAGCTTTAGGGAGATATTTTTCATCATCAATCATAAGGGTGTTCGGTTTTCATCACCTTCATTCGTTTGGGGAGCTTGGATAGTCGATTTAACACGTTTTCATCGGATCGAAGTGCTTGGATCTTCAAAGGTAATATTCTTCAACATCTTGGATTTCGATTTTGTGTTGAGATATGATGTTTTGGACGTTATAATCATGTTGTTTGAAGGGATATATGTATGATTACGGGTGTGTATGAATATTCATTGGATTATTGAAAGGTTATTCAAGAACACTTTGAATATTGAGTTGGATTTAGGGGTTTTCGATTAATTGTTGTTGTAATCACGAATTTGGATATTCATTTTGGATTATTGATCGTTTTGAAGATGTTTTATTGGTTTGAAACACTTCTCGGGGATTTGATGTTGGTATAATTGAGGATTGATTGCAAACAATCGAAGATTGGGTACAACGTGTTTGATATAATGCCCCAATGAACTTGCTTTAGTCGTATCCACGTTTTGAGTTGGTTATACTCGTGTTTGATTCGTGTGTTGAACCGGATTGTTGGTATTTATGTTATTCAAGGATGTTCGAGCGACCGACATTTCCTTTAGGACGTTTGTTCATGGAAGGACGTTGTTCACCGGTGTTGAGTAAGTTAATTCTTACTCGGTTAAAAGGATATTCATTCCTTTCGTTGTTGTTCATTCATAATTATAGTTCATTCATAATGTATTAAGAGTATTGAGACTTGTAATTGTCAATTAATCACTTCAGTCACGAGGAACGACGGTTCCAATCATTTCATTGAGCTATCATTCATTTCACTATCATTTCATCTCGGTGAGTCATTATTGATTTTGATGTCACTTTTGTTATCTTGTGGCATTCCGGGTCATATTGGCGTTCCGGTTGGTATGTGTAGGATTTTCATGTCGGGCACATATTAAGTCGTGTGTTGGTTGTTGGCCTCATATTGGGTGTGCACGAGACGATTACCATTGAGGCGATTAGGTACAAGACCACACGTGTATTCGATCGATACTCGTTGGTGGCTTGTGCACGGACACATTTCCATCCCGGGCGTAGTGTGGTGCCACCCTTTGAGCCGTACCGTTAGTTGATTCATACAGCATGTTTGATTGCGTATGTTTTCAACAGGATTGGGTTATAATCTGACCGATTCACATTTGATCGCATGTGTTCGACGTTTTGACATTTTGATCGAATTTGTGTTTCTATATGTGATATAAGATTGTTCACGCGGTCTTTATCGAATGAACTATCACCAAATGATCGGAATTTGGGTGTCTTTTTATGGTTTTATACTTAGTTTTAGGCGTCCAATTTTCGTCACCGGAAAAATATTTCAGAATCGGACAAATTTCTACCACAGTGCTTCTATATGTGATATAAGATTGTTCATGCGGTCTTTCTCGAATGAACCATCACCAAATGATTGGAATTTGGGTGTCTTTTTACGGTTTTATACTTAGTTTTATGCGTCCAATTTTTGTCACCGGAAAATTATTTCAGAATCGGACGAATTTCTACCACAGTGCTTCTATATTTGATATAAGATTTTTCACGTGGTCTTTCTCGAATGAACTATCACCAAAAGGTCGGAATTTGGGTGTCTTTTTACGGTTTTATACTTAGTTTTGTGTTCCCAATTTTCATCACCGAATAATTATTTCAGAATCGGACGAATTTCTACCACAGTGCTTCTATATGTGATATAAGATTGTTCATGCATTGTTTCTTGAATGAACCATCACCAAATGATCGGAATTTGAGTGTCTTTTTACGGTTTTATACTTAGTTTTGGGCGCCCAATTTTCGTCACCGAAAAATTATTTCAGAATCGGATGAATTTCTACCACAGTGTTTCTATATGTGATATAAGATTGTTCACGCTGTCTTTATCGAATGAACTATCACCAAATGGTCGGAATTTGGGTGTCTTTTTTCGGTTTTATACTTAGTTTTGTGTGCCCAATTTTCGTCACCGGAAAATTATTTCAAAATCGGACGAATTTCTACCACAGTGCTTCTATATGTGATATAAGATTGTTCACGTGGTCTTTCTCGAATGAACTATTACCAAATGGTTGGAATTTGGGTGTCTTTTTACGGTTTTATACATAGTTTTGGGCGCCCAATTTTCGTCACTGAAAAATTATTTCAGAATCGGACGAATTTCTACCACAGTGCTTCTATATGTGATGTAAAAATTTTGAAAGTACTTTCGAAAATTTGTCTTGACAAAATTACATGATTTCAAACTGGTTTGAAAATGTGACTGATATACATACGCATTTAGTGCATAGTGCACATCACGGTAAAGCTATGAGTGTGACTCACGAACTGGATAAGACATCAGTATGTAACGATGAATAGAGATTCGAACTTCAGTATGGCAGTTTGGTTATCCAGGGATGATCGGTTGAATTATCGAATAAGAGAAATATGCTGCGTGTTGTAGATTTATACATAGGATGTAATTTTGGAACTTTGGATTTTGTGAAACCGGGACATATGTGTTATGTGATTCCATTGGTATGGTAGTAGCGCGACTCTACCATAATGATTTTTGAATGATTTCTTTGTAAGTGTAGATTTGGGGATGGTAACCCCATGCTGGTTGTTTTGGATATTGAGTGGTCGTTCCCACTCCATGTATGATTGGATATGTTCGTCGGGTTGTGATTGGTTGTTCGTATGCCGAGGAATATGTTCGACAGTCAGGTGTGTTTATTGAGATCCACTGCATGTGATTGGTGTGTCGTTTTGAGAACCTTACTCGTTCGTATATCAGTTTATGTGGTTCTGAGTTGACCGTGTTGGAGCTTACCGTGTGAAGGTATTCTCGATTATCGCTGATCGTTCGATGGTCGTATTAGGGTTTATCATGTCGATGATATTCTCGGTTAATTTATTAGTTGATCATTGTTGGTGATCATCTGAGCGTTCGGATTTTGTGTCGATGTTTCGGGATTTGTTGTCATTGTGTTGGGCAGTTGTTTCGCAGATGTATCGTGCACTATTAGTTTTTAGCAGATTGGTACTTGATTGTGTAATCAGGCAGACAAGATTTGAGACGGATAGATTATTTCATCCGACGATGATATGTTTGGTTGGGACTCATGGAATTGTTATTGCAAGCGCGTTGAGGCTTTACAGTGAAGTCACTTGCTAGTATCTCAGGAGGGCATCGACTTGGCGCATATGTAAGTATGCTATTTTGGTTATTCGGTAATAATGATGATTGATCGTTGTCGTGATGGTTTCGGAATATTTTGGTTGAACGGTTTGTTTGTTTTCTATGATGGATTGCAAGTTTCGAGGACGAAACTTATTTTAAGTGGTGTAGTATGTAATATCCAAAATTTCTACTACTATTGTTTAATGTTATTTTATCCGAGTTATGTTGTACAGCGTGGAATCTGTACAGTATGGATAAAATAAATGAAGGACTGAGACATCTGTATTGGTATAATTGTCGTACTTGGTCGACAATTACAATTGAGGATATTGTGTATCATATGGGAATATTATTGGAAGGAGTGTATGTATTCAGTATGCCGTATGTTCGTGTTCTGTGTATTGAGACGTTGGACAAGAGTAGCTGAAAACGGCTAAGTGTAACATTATTAGCGCACGCTAATATACATGCCTAGCGCACGCTATCGTTCTGGTTTAGCGCACGCTAGAGGCAAAAGATAACGCACGCTAGCGTATATTTATAGCGCACACTAATCAGATCGGATCAAAGGAATCTTGGCTTTGTCAGGTTACTTTCGGCATGTGGGGACACGGGGGTAGGTGCAGACTATAGCAAGTCAACTATGAGTAGCGCACGCTACGGTGGAAGGTTTGCGTACGCTAAATACAGGCCTTTACGTACACTATCGCATGGGCATTGCATACGTAAATCATTTCATGCAGCAAGATAGTAGCCTCTGGACTTCAATAGCGCACGCTAACAAAGAATGTTAGCGCACGCTAAACTGGTAACGTACGTTAAATGAAGAGGTTAGCATACGTTAATAATGTACAGTGTATATATATGAGTAGTTGGCTGTCATTCCTCATTTCGTCCATTCTCTTCTTGCAACAGATATAGAGAACCTTGGGAGGACATTTGGGAGTTCCTAAACACTGAGGGATGGTCCTCTTTAACAAGATTAAAGATGAAAATCATAGATTAAAGCTTTGTTCTTTAAATCATTGGCGATTCTTGGAAATGGATTCAACCTTGGAAATCAATCCATTCCTTCAAAAAGATAATCACTTTTCATCTTTGGATTTCATTTTGGATTGAATGTTGATGTTCTTGAGTTGATGATTATTACATAAACAAGTTTATAAGCATGATTATGAGAGGGATTATCGGAGTATGATGATATTAATGTGATTCGTATGGTTTGAATCGTGTTGATTCGTCTTCTTGAGATTAGTTGGTTAATTCTTCTCCTCAGTTTCGAATATTGATGTTATTGTTGATAATTACTCCCTGTAATGATAGATTATGGAAGTGTTGTTACGTTCTTAATGTTTCATAAGGTTGATATTTGAGGAAGAAGATGATATGTGAATATATGAATTGGATTAAGAGTTGGATGATTACCTATATGTTAAAGGATATCGGATTTCGTTGTTTTGATAGCTATGAACATGGTTTTGAATCACTTAGTGTTCTTGATAATCGCCATATGTTGATCGGTATCCGAAATACATGCAACTGCATGTCATTAGCGCACGCTAAGCCTACTGGCTAGCGCACACTAACGGGAGCAACTTAGCGCACGCTAAGTTAAGTAATTAACGTGCGCTAAGTCAACAGGCAGGGTAGTATATTCTATTTCGGTTATGAATTCGTGATCGTTTAAGTTGGTTTGATCAGACTTGTGGTTAACCGAGATATTGTTGAGCCGTTGGCTTTGTGAATTGGTTTTATCGGATTGTTGTTTATTGATTATTGCCATAGGTTGTGATAAGTGATCGGTGATTAGAAACCATGCTTTGCGGTCGTATTCGAGAATGTTCGTAGATTGCATTGATCAGGGCCGAGGGACTTGTAGATGACGGCAATGGATTTGGTAACGACTTCATCGGTATCGAGGCAAGTTATTACTTGCTCAGTTATAATGTTTAATGAATGGTTTCAGTTTCATTTCGTTTATAATGCATATAGCAATGATTATATGTTGTCTTTCCGATTATGGAAGTTAAATCGTACTGTATACGAATTATTTCGGTTATTAGCATATTCGGGTATTGAGGTTACATTATGGTAAAGACGAGTATATGAGTATCTATAGTTCATTGTACGCTTGGATCGACGAGCATTGAGGATAATTGTCGGTGATGATTTGACATCGAGATTGCTCCTGAAGGACTCGGGACAAGTATCTTAGTTTGATTCGGTTTAGTGTTAATGATGTTGATCATGCAGGTTGTCATTCATGTTGCTAAACATGAAGTCGTCCTAGTTGTTTCATCATAGTGTCGTTCATGTTTTGATTCATATGTTGTTCATGTTGATGAACATATCGAGTTGTATATGTGTATGCATAATTATATTGTTTATGTTGTAAATAATCCGATGGGATTATGAGGATCTATGCTGAGGGTGCTGGATCGGATGTCCACCATGAGTTGGTTCGACGGGATCATCATGGGGATCTATCTTTGAGGCTGGATCGGCCAGACGGAGTTTTCCACCATACGTTGGTCCGCGGGATCATCATGGGGATCTATCTTTGAGAAGCTGGATCGTTGGATTACTCAGGATTGTGTTGATGGAATCATGTGGATTCGCATCGTTGGTTTTATATGTGTTTTTGTGCAGATGTATATTGTTGGTTATCCATCTCATGTTGATCTAGTAGGATCATCAGGGGATCTATGCTGAGGGCGCTGGATCATGGGATTTCCATTGAGTATACACTGTTGTTATTGTTTTGAGCATATTAACGTGGTCATATGAGTATGCATTTGTAGGTCTTGTGTTAGGACCGTGTCCGTATTGCTTTGATCTGATCTCGGATTAGACTGGCATAATTGTCATGGTATTGTGCATCTCGAGGTATGTTCCGTATTTCCATTGGTTGTTGTCTTTTGATGGACAATCGATTATTGTGTTGAGATGTGATGATGTCACCCGATGGATTAGGATTGGACCGAGTTAGCAGAATTCGTAACAGTGAGTTATGATGATGTTTTAACAACCTTGGGTTCCGTTTGAGATACATTACCGATGATTAGATATGAGCTTACCGTGTTGTTGAGGATGCGAGATGTGAACTTTGGTAATTATTATCATGAGTTGGTAAAGTTATGGCGGTAAGATTACATTGGTCGTATTCTTACTTAGTATTTTCATTGGTATGTAATTATTGATGTGATGTGATGGTTATCATTATTAGACATTATGGTTGACCCCGTCATGGGCTTTCTTTTTAAGTTCTTGGATTATCAAGCTTGTATCGGTCATGGAGAGATGAGCTTCCCGGAGGATACTGGCTAGGGCATGTATTTGTGTATTGAGTTTCCTGATCAGTTATTGTATTCCGCTGCTAGAGTATTTTAATTGTTCGTCTTTTTCCGCTGCCTGAGTATTTTTAATTGGCCTTTTGGTATCTGGTAACTTGGGTACTTTGGCAATCATTTTCTAAACTATTTTGTCAGTACGTGTAAGCGATAGCTTAACGTATGTTTTTAAACTGTTGAGTTCTGGCACTTCAGGCCTTGTCCTTTCAAACGAGATTTTTACGACGGTTTTGATAAACAGATTTTATATAGTCTTCAAATGTTTTAAAGATAGTACCGTTGTTGGCCTCTTGGGCATTTGTAAATATTGCGAAAATTTCTTTTAGCCTTGTGGGTTCCATTCCGCGGCCCACGGTGCTGTAATATTCCCGGTCGGATCTGGGGGTGTTACAGGTATTAGATACCATAGTTTGTGCAATTGAGTACAAGTGGGAGATTGTTAGGAATGTGCCTTCGAATGCCACTCAGAGGATGAGAGAGTGAGAGCATTGTATTGTTATTATGAATATTATATTAAGTAAGACATTTATTATTTCTATATTATTGTATATCAGATGCATTGTGATTTGGTATATAAAATAATAGTCCTTGCATTTGAGAGCAACATTCCACTTCTTATGGAGATAAGGAGATAGGCACTGGAAGTGTTTAAGACTCGAATGCTTAACTGGTTCGCAAGTCGATAAAACTTAACTGGGCAGTAAGTTTAGACAAGACTTGTATAACGTGTACTTTGACATGTAGAGTGTTTGTCTTCACTAAGGGTTAGTGGGAGCACACGTTATAGGTATGCTAATGGGATTAGAATACTCGAACACGACTCACCTCGATTCGGTCACATGGATATCACTCTGGGATTGTCAATGACTGAATCCAAAGGTTGTGATAGGTATACGTGGACCTTTGACTTGAGATTTCAGTAGGAGATGTGCTTATGATATTAAGTTAGTCATTAGAGTAGTTCGATCCAATCGCCAGTTGGTGGGGTCAACCTCGAAGTGCAACTTAGTGGGCAAGTAGCAGTCTCTACTGATTACCAAGATAGAATTCTTTCTCCTGTGAGTGAGCAGGTAAATGTCCTATGTGGTTAATGGCAAATGAGATCACAAGTATTTGGCCAAAGCAGTTACAGCTAGTTGTATTTGATACACAAGAGCTCAGTGATCTCAGTTTGCATTAACAGAATGCATAGAGTCAAGTTACAATAGGCTTTGACTTTACCGTGACAAACAATTACAAATACTCCAGCAGCGGAATACAACAACTGATCCGGAACTCAAATCACAAAAACATGCCCTAGACAGTATCCTTCGGGAAGCTCGTCTCTCCATGACCGCTACAAGCTCGATATCCAAGAGCTTAAAAATAAAGCCCACGACGGGGTCAGCCATAATATTCAACAATGATATCAATCACATCACATCAATAATTACATACCAATGAGATACTAAGTAAGAATACTACCAAAGAAATCCTACTACCATAGCTCTACCAAAGTTCACATCTCGTACTGCTTCTCTCACAGTACCCAAAGTTCTCAAGACACTATCATATCTCACGGTTACGAAATCTACTAACTCTGTCTAACCCAAATCCATCGGGTAACATCGTCAAGTCTCAACACGAAAACCGATTGTCCATCAAAGACATATACCAAGGCAAATACGGAACATACCTCGAGATGCTCAATACCACGACAATCATGTCAGTATAATCCGAGATCAGATCAATACAACACACGGGCACGGTCCTAACACAAGACCTACAAATACATACTCATATGACAACGTCAATATGCTCAAAACGATAACAACAGTGTATACTCAATGGTAATCCCATGATCCAGCGCCCTCAGCATAGATCCCCAGGTGATCCTACTAGATCAACACGAAATGGATAACCAACAATACACATATACACAAAACAAGACATGATAAAATCAATGATGCGAATTCATAAGATTTCATCAACACAATACTGGTAATCGAACGATCCAGCGCCCTCAGCATAGATCCCCATGATGATCCCGTCGGACCAACGCATGGTGGAAAACCTGTCCAACGATCCAGCGCCCTCAGCATAGATCCCCATGATGATCCCGTCGAACCAACGCATGGTGGACATCCGATCCAGCGCCCTCATCATAGATCCTCATGATCCCTTTGGATCATTTACGACATAAACAATGCAATTATGCATACACATATGGAAATCAATATGTCCATCAACACGAACAACATATGAATCAAAACATGAACGACACTATGATGAAACAACTAGGACGACTTCATGTTCAGCAACATGAATGACAACATGCATGATCAACATCATCAACATTAAACCGAAATCAAATTAAGATATTTGTCCTGCGTCCTTCGGGAGCAATCTCGATGTCAAATCATCACCAATGATCATCCTCAATGCTTGACGATCCCAACGTACCATGGACTATAGATACTCATATCCTCGTCTTTATCGCAACGTAACCTTGATACCCGAACATACCAATAACCGAGATAAAGCATATATATTATGATTTAACTCATAGAATCGAAAAAACAATATATAATCCAAATCTCCAGAATTCGCAGTAATAATCATTGCTATATGAATCATAAACAAAATGCATAAACAAAATGTAACTGAAACTATTCATTAAACATTATAACTAAGCAAGTAATCACTTGCCTCGATACCGATACGACGACGATGAAGCTGCTACCAATCTCATTGCCTTCGTGTACGAGCTCCTCGGCCCTGACCATGCAATTCACGAACATACTCGAACACGACCGCGACATACGGTTATAATCACCGATCAATAATCTCAACCTATTGAAGTAATCAATTAACACATATCCGATAACAATCAACAACCGACACGACCAACCAATCAACTCAACAATTCAACGATATCTCGATCGTACACAAAACCAAATAATCCAATTCAACAAATACGAACTCATATATACTATACAAACCACACTCGACGATCATACTTAACAATAATCAATAACCGGTCAACAAATTCAACGATTTCACAATATCTCGATTAGACACCAGTCCGGACAATCCAACTCAAACAATTACGAACTCAAAACCACAACACGATTCATAATCCGAGTAATTCAACATTATAGATAATCATGATCCAAGGGCTTTCAAATAACTCAAACATTCGATTTGAACACTTGTTCGAAGCGTATAAATTTCCAAACTCAATGGTGAATAATAATCTTGTCAAACCCTTAATCATATTCGTATTCCAAAATTATCCAAAATCCTTCCAAAATCATAACATGCATAGTTCAAGAATCCTTCAAGAACACGAATTATCCGAATTCACGTTCATAATCCATAAAACAACATAATCCGATGTTTTCTAACATCTAAACAATCCCTAATCATAATTCAAGGTGTATTTCATCATGTTCTTCAACATACGATCTTCCTAACATCAAAAATCGCAATAACAATACCAAGAACATCGAGAACTCTATGATTTCATAATCATAATCAACATATTCAAGACATAAACCAACATATCATCATCTTCCTTCAACAAATACCTCATATATCCTCAAGAATCATAACAACAAGCCCTTAATCATCTTCATACGAATCATTCATTAATAACAACATTGAGAATCCAAAATAAAAGGGAGGATCATCCAACTTACCTCTTAGAAGATGAAAAACACTAGAAATTACTTCAAGAATCAACCATAGCTCCATATCCAAGCCTCAAATCCAAGTCCTCAAGCTCAAAATCGATTTAGGAGAGCTAACTCTCTCTCTTATTGTTTGGAGACGAAAAACAAAGTGAGATGCTGATGTGAAATGAAAGAACGAACTTCATTTTATAAATTGCATCGATCGTTACGTACGTTAACCATCAGTACTAACGTACGTAATGTAGCTTAGCATACGCTATGTGTCCTTCATAGCGTACGTAATCTCATTCCAGAACTAACTGACCTGTTTCGTTAACATGCTTACGTACGTAATAATTCCTTCATAACGTACGTAATATGTACGTTGACTTTCTACAGTACCATACCCATATTACGTACGTAATACTACATGCGTAGCGTACGTAATGGCCGAGGTTGACTCGCCTGTCCACATCCGCTGCCGACACCGGGCCCCACCTGCCGACCATGACTCGATCCTTTCTGATTCCTTTCGTTACGTATGTAATGCCTTACGCATAACGTACGTAACACATGACAACTTAGCGTACGCTATCTCACAGTCTTAATGTATGGTAACAGTTCCATACTTAGCCATTTCCCGCAATTTCTGTCCAACATCTCGACATACCAAAAACGAACATACGATACACTGAACACATATACTGAATCCAATAATATTCTCATACGATATACCCAATATCAAAAGTGCGATAACCTGATACATGATATCCTCAATTGTAATTGTCTACCAAATACGACAATTATACAAGTACAGTTGCCTCAGTCTTTCTATTATTTTATCCATACTGTACAGATTCCATCCTGTACAATATAACTCGGATAAAATAACATTAAACAAGTAGAATTTCAGGATATTACATTCTACCCCACTTAAAATAAGTTTTGGCCTCGAAACTTGCAATCCGTCATAGAAAAACAAACAAACCGTTCCACCAAAATATTCCGAAACTATCACAACAACGATTAATCATCATCATTACCGAATAACCAAAACAGCATGAGATACTAGCTAGTGACCTCACTGTAAAGTCTCAATACGCTTACAGTAACGATTCCATGAGCTCCAACAAAATATCTCATCTTCGAATGAAAAAAATCTATTCGTGTCTAATCTTGTCTGCCTGATTGCACAATCAAATCCCAATCCGGATACAAATCAATAATACACGATACAACTGCGAAAAAGCTGCCCAAAACAACGACACAAATTCCGAAACATCGACACCAAATCTGAACGCTTATACGATCATTAACGATGATCAGCCAACAAATTAACCGAGAATATCATCGACATGATAATCTTTAATATGACCAACCAGAGGTCAAAACACAATCGAGAATATCATCAACATGATAAACTCCAATACGACCAATCCAAAGGTCAAAACACAATTGAGAATATCATCAATATGATAAACTCAATATTACCAACGAACGATCACAATATCCGAGAATACCCTCACACGGTAAGTTCCAACACGATGTACATAGAACTACAGAAACCGATATACGAACGAATAACATTCTCAAAATGCCAAACAAATCACAAACATTGGATCTCAACGAAACACAACCGACCGTTGAACGAACCTCTCAGGTGTACGAACAACCAGTCGCAAATCGGCGAACATACCCAAATCATACATGGAGTGGGAATGACCAATCAGTACGGCTCAAAATTCAAAAGTAGTAAAATCACGCTACCACCACATCAATAGAGCTACATAGCACATATGCTCCAGTTTCACAAAATCCAAAGTTCCAAAATTACATCATGTGCATGAATATACCACACGCATTATATTTATCTCATCTGATAGATCAACCGATCATTCCTGGATAACCAAACTGCCATACTAAAGTTCGAATCTCTATTCATCGTTCCATACAGATGTATTATCCAGTTCGTGAGTCACGTTCATAACTTCACAATGTTATGCACTATGCACTAAATGCGTATGTACATCAATCACATTTTCAAACCAGTTTGAAATCATGTAATCTTGTCACGAAGGCAAATTTTCGAAAGTTCTTTCAAGACTTTCAAAACTCAAAACATAAATTTTCATATGACCACGAAATCAATTTTCGAAAAATTAAATCGGTTTGCTTATGTCAAGTTCTCGATGAAAATTCTTTTCGAAAACATATATTTAAATAAAATAGATTTATGAAAATGATTGACCACATCCATACTCATGTATACCAGTTCGGCTTGTCACCAAATCCATTGACATTCCATCGGAAAACTACACGATATAGTTCCAAAACATGAATATATAGACTCCGATAAAAACTCCTTTTTCCACACATGACTCGCAACGTCAATCATTAACCCATCCTGGATCACCTCAAATATGCTATGACAAAACTTTGAAACAAATCAACATAGCGAAAGACTACCCGAGAAGTTTCATTTGAGCAAGTAAACCAAAACCTCGAAAGGCGGAAATAAAATAGGTAAATGATTGATAAATATTTTACAAATATCGGGAGTTTTAGAAAATAGAAAAGCTTTTTAAACACTAGGGTCTCAGCCCGTATCTTGTTCCGCATTATAAGAAGTTTAAAAAGTAGAAAACTCTTTTCGGACTTTAAGTCCTGAGTTGTAAAACTATTTCAAAATCAATTGGGTCTCGGCCCAGAATCAATTTCCATAAAACATCTGTAAAACATTCATTTTGAAAAGTATCATTTTCAAATGCTCGAAAACAGTTCCATATATCATAAAATGAACTAACATGACTACATGTTTATCTCAACAATCCCCAGTCCTTCTCCCGAATACACAATTCTGTTCCAAAACTTAACCGACATATTGATTTTCCAAAATCATAGCTTCTCAAGATCATCAATCCTGTCCCAACTACTGTGTTATGTTATTTCATAACATAACACATAATATTCTTCCGAATCTCAAAGCATATCAACTTAGAACGGTAATAAATCTCAATGCAATTCAAAATCCAATTACTTACAGATCGTGAAGCCGACGATTCCCCGTGATACTGGCACATGTCTCAACTCAAGAAAATACTCGACACAGATATTTTCAAAACACATGTTTTGCAAAATCAGTTCGACTCGAGAACACAACACATTTCTATCCGAAGAAACACGTTAATACCATTTGAAAAAGTTTGCAACAACCCCAGTACTACAGTGGTAAATCACATAACGTACAAGCCCGAGTGAACAACAAAAACTCATGGCTCTAACATTTGTCAATCGACAACTCAAATTACGCGACAAAAACACGACCCAACTCAACCCGATTGCCTAGGTTTTCTCAACCTAAGCTCCGATACTATATTCTGTAACACTCCCAGATTTAACCGGGAATATTACAGCATCGTGGGGCCCGAGATGGAACCCACAAGGCTGAAGGGAATTTTAGCAAACAAAAATAAATGCCCAAGAGGCTAACGATAGTATTATCTTTAAAAATATTCGAAGACGTTATAAAACTCGTTTATCAGAACTGTCGTGAAATCTCATTTGAAAGCGCAAGGCCCAAAATGCCAAGACTCCACAGTTTGAAAACATATGTTAAGCTATCGCTTACACGTACCGACCAAATAGTTGAGAAAACGATTGCCAAAGTAGCCTAAGTTACCAGAAACGAAAGGTCAATTCAATACTCATGCGGTGGAAAAGACAAACAATTACAAATACTCCAGCAGCGGAATACAACAACTGATCCGGAACTCAAATCACAAAAACATGCCCTAGCCAGTATCCTTCGGGAAGCTCATTTCTCCATGACCGCTACAAGCTCGATATCCAAGAACCTAAAAAGAAAGCCCACGACGGGGTCAGCCATAATATCCAACAATGATATCAATCACATCACATCAATAATTACATACCAATGAGATACTAAGTAAGAATACTACCGAAGAAATCCTACTACCATAGCTCTACCAAAATTCACATCTAGTACTGCTTCTCTCACAGTACCTAAAGTTCTCAAGACACTATCATATCTCATGGTTACGAAATCTACTGACTCTGTCTAACCCAAATCTGTTGGGTAACATCGTCAAGTCTCAACACGAAAACCGATTGTCCATCAAAGACATATACCAAGGGAAATACGGAACATACCTCGAGATGCACAATACCACGACAAATGCATACTCATATGACAACGTCAATATGCTCAAAACGATAACAACAGTGTATACTCAATGGTAATTCCATGATCCAGCGCCCTCAGTGTAACACCCCAAACTAGGCGGATATTACAGTGCCGTGGACCCCCGACTGGGACCCACCAGGCGAATGAAGATGAATGAATTACACAGGTAAATGTAGTACCGAACCACATTACAACATCAATTACTCCGATGAGGAGTTTTATACAACACACCCAGGATAAAAATAGAATACATGTGTATTTTATGTGACGATAAAATACACAACACTGAATGAAATGAGCAATCAAACGGAATATCTGCAGCGGAATAAATAAAGGAAACATAAATGACTGAATAAATGACTGAACAATGAGGGCCCCTACTAGTATCATGGGACTCCTCGCCGTCACCGTGCTCTCCCGTGCCTTAGCCTTGCCATGACACAGCAGCATCCCCAGCGAAGTCGATTCTAGAACAACAATCCTCAAGGGTTGAAAATAGACAATCATGATATATCCGAAATTATGAATTATTCTCAAAACATACGCAATCAAACATGCTATATGAATCGACTAATCGATCGGCTCAAAGGAATGGCGCCACACTACGCCCGGGATGGAAATGTGTCCGTGCACAAGCCACCAACGATCAAACACGCGTGGTCTTGTACCTAATCGTCTCACGAGCAATCGACTCGTGTGCACGATCCAATGTGAGGCCACCAACCAACACACGACTATAATGTGCCCGACATGAAAATCCTACACATACCAACTGCACGCCAAGTATGACCGGAATGCCACAATATGACAAAAGTGACAATGAAAATGAATAATGACTCACCAAGATTGAATGATGGTGAAATGAATGATAGCTCAATGAAATGATCGGAACCGTCGTTCCTTATGGTGAGGTGATTAATTGACAATGGGCGTTTTGATACGATTAATACAATGATGAATGAGTTATGATTATGAATGAACAACGACAAAAGGAATGAATATCCTTTTAACCGAGTAAGAATTTACTTACACAATACCGATGATGAATGTCCGTCCCACGAACAACGTCTAAATGAAATATCGGTCGCTCGAACAACCTTGAATAACACAATTACCAATAATCCGATCATTACGCAATTCAAAAGCGATCATAAACGACTCAAACATCGACACAACGATATCCGAGTTCGAATGAATCGAAACCAACTCCAAGATGAGTATTTCAAACCATCAAAACACTTTCAAGGATATCAATAATCCATTAGGAATCCATAACTCATGATTACAACAACATCAATCGGAAAATCCCCAATTAACCGAAGTCAACCCCAAGGGTTCTTGGAATAATTTCGAAAATAACCGTTTAAATCTGTAGGAATATATTTATCCAAGTTAGATAATCCATAACTAACATATTCCAATGATAATCCAAGCTTACACGAAGAAATCGGAAGGAAAACCCAAAAATCCGAAATTCTAGATCCAAGAGTTTAATACCTTTGATTCGATGTGATGAAGATGATGAAATGATGATCAATCCGAAAGATGAGCTTGGAGATGATGATTGATGATTACACCTCGAAGAATCCTCTCCGAATCGCTCGAAATCGCCCAAAACTACCGAAGGAATGAAATGAGATGAAAAATGACGAACTCTGACTAAACTGTCCAATTTATACTCAGTCCAGGTTAGCGTGCGCTAGCCCATGCATAGCGTGCGCTAACGTGTAATTTGGGTAGTCCGGTACCTTTGTCCGAACACGGTAGCGCGCGCTACGTACCTATTTGTAGTGTGCGCTACGGCCATACTACTAGCGTGCGCTAATATCCATTGTTAGCGTGCGCTAGCGAAATATTTGACGCTTGATCGGAGTCGAAAAGCTGTCGACCTCGATCGGCCCGATAGCGTGCGCTACAACCATTGTTTAGAGTTCGCTAATATTTCTGTTGAGTACGCTAACAACAATGCGTAGCGTACGCTATGAATTAACCGGTGCGATCCGGTAGCCCGGACTCAACAATCCGTCCCTAGCGCGCTACTCCACACATATAGCGTGCGCTACTACAACCGTTAGCGCGCTACTCACCACTCGTAGCGTGCGCTACAAATATTCTCACTGCGGTCCGGTACCTTACGGATGCGGCCCAAGCTAACCTTAGCGTGCGCTAAACGCGAGCGGTAGCGTGCGCTACCTATACCCAATGAGCGTACGCTAAAAGGAGTATGTAGCGTGCGCTACTCCTCAAGCGACTTACCTTGCGAAAATGACAATGATGATAAACACGGCACGAAACTCCAATCAGATTAGTGATGAATGACGATTGATACACGATACAATTACTCTGAATGATAAATACCATGACTGAATATGAGTGACAAATGATCAATGATGAATGAGATTACTGAGTATCAATTACTGAATGATAATTACTGAGTGATAATTACTGAGTTACAACCGGGTATTACATACACCCCCCCTTAAAAGAGTTTCGTCCCCGAAACTAAGGGTCAAACAACTCGGGATAACTCTTTCGCATACTATCCTCGGTTTCCCAAGTAGCCTCTTCGACTCCGTGTCTAGACCACTGAATTTTAACCAAAGGAATCGTCTTATTCCTCAACTGCTTGATTCGCCGCTCTAAAACTCGTATAGGACGCTCCTCATATGAATGATCGTCGGCGATCTCGATTTCGTCGAACTGAAGTATGTGACTCGGTCGGCAACATACTTCCGCAGCTGAGAGACATGAAACACATTATGAATTCGGCTCAACGCCGGAGGTAAAGCCAATCGATAAGCTAACTCGCCTACTCGATCCAAAATCTCAAACGGTCCAATGAATCTCGGACTCAACTTCCCTCTCTTCCCAAAACGGAAGATACCACGACTCGGGGATACCTTGACCAACACGTGGTCACCAGCCTCGAACTCTAATGGTCGACTACGGTTATCTGCATATGATTTCTGTCGACTCTGAGCTGTCAACAAACGACTCCTGATCAAAGCTACCTTCTCACGGGCGGCTACAAGCATATCGGGCTCGGTGCCCAATGATTCTGATAAGTCGTCCCAACACAACGGAGATCGACAACGACGACCATACAAGGCCTCGTAAGGTGCCATCTTGATCGAAGCATGCCAACTGTTATTATACGTGAACTCGATCAATGGTAGTTGGGCTTCCCAATCGTCTTTCCAATCGAGGACGCATGCCCTCAACATGTCCTCTAATGTCAGAATGGTCCTCTCGATTGCCGTCGGTTGAGGATGAAAGCGGTGCGAGATTAAGCCGAGTTCCCATAGCGCGATGGTGATTTCCAAAAGTGCGACACAAACCGTCCGTCATGATCGGAAGCGATACTTTTAGAGTACCGTGCGATCGACTATCTCTCTAATGAACAATGGGAAAGTCTCTCGGGACCCCACGTATCCTTGATCTCAAGGAAATGAGCTGATTTGGTTAAGCGGTCCACGATCACCGGATCGTGTTCATGCCTGACGACTCGTCGGCAAACTCGTGATGAAATCCATAGAAATGTCTTCCCACTTCCACTCGGGAATAGGAAGAGGTTTCAACATACCCGATGTATTGGTGTTCAATCTTAACTTGTTGTGAGTTAAGCATCTCGAAACAAATTCTGCGACTTCTCGCTTCATATTACTCCACCGGTAATTTTGTTTCAAGTCCTTGTACATCTTACTAGACCCCGGATGCACGAGAATAAGGGTAGCATGAGCTTCCTTCAAAATCGAGTTTTTCAACTCGTCATTCGCGATACGCACAACCGATTCTTAAACCTCAAAAGTCCATCCTCGTGGACCACAAATCCAGGGCTTTCCCTGAGCCACATCCTCTCGGATGCGCAACAATGATGGGTCCGAACCACGATTCTCTCGGATTTCCTCCTCGAGTGACGATGAAATCTCTAACATACAAAGCGCCCGAACTCGCTGAAGCCGGACCTCGATCTCGGGTCTAAGGAATTCTCTTTGAAGCTCCTTCGAAGCATTAAGCGGGCAAGCATCTGCTCTGAACGGACTTACGACTCAAGGCGTCGGCGACAACATTCGCCTTGCCCGGGTGGTAAAGGATCTCGATATCATAATCTTTGATTAATTCCAACCACCGTCTCGCGCATATTTAACTCATACGAGTAAATATATACTTTAAGCTCTTATGATCGATGAATATCGGATGTAACGCCATAAAGATAATGACGCCAAATTTTCAGCGAACACCACGTTGCTAACTCCAGTCGTGGGTCGGATAATTAACCTCGTAAGGCCTCAATTGCCGTGAAGCATAGGCAATAACTTTCCGTTACGCATGAGTACACATCGAGACCCCGTCCGACGCATCACTATAGACCACAAATCCTTCCGTCCCTGCGGCAAGGAGAGTACAGTCTGCCGACATTAACCGGCTCTTGAGTTCCTCAAAGCTCCGTTGACACGCGTCGGACCACGTGTATTTCTTATCCTTCCGCAAAGGTTCGTTAAGGGTTGAGCGATTCGAGAAAATCCCTCTACAAATCGCCGATAATAACCCGCTAATGAGGAAACTTGGATTTCCTTAACGTTCTTCGGAGGTAGCCAAACTCGAATAGCCTCCGTCTTCGAGGATCGACACGAACTCCGTCGATGAAATTACATGTCAGAAAAGTCACTTCGGACATCCAGAACTCACATTTAGAAAATTTCCCATAAAGTTGTTCTCGTCTCAACACGTCGAGCACTTGATGAAGGTGAAACTCGTGTTCCTCCCGGTCACGAGAATAAATCAAAATGTCATCGATGAAGACAACAACAAACCGATCTAAAAAGTCGATGAAGACCCGATTCATTAACTCCATAAATACCGCAGGTGCATTAGTCAAACCGAACGGCATAACCACAAACTCATAATGACCATAGCGTGTTCGAAACGCCGTCCTCGCGATATCCGACTCTCGAATCCGCAACTGATGATATCCAGATCTTAAGTCGATCTTGGAAAATACTGAAGCTCCCTGAAGTTGATCTAAGAGATCGTCAATACGGGGTAAGGGATACTTATTCTTGATCGTCACCCTGTTCAACTCCCGATAATCAATACATAAGCGGAATGAACCATCCTTCTTCTTGACAAACAACACTGGTGCTCCCCACGGGGACGCACTCGGTCGGATATAACCTTTCTCGAACATCTCCTCAAGTTGGTTCTTTAATTCCTGCATTTCGGTCGGGGCCATCCGGTACGGTGCCTTCGATATCGGGGACGTACCAGGCTCCAACTCAATCGTGAATTCCACATCCCTCTGTGGAGGCAAACCAGGTAACTCGTCTGGAAAAACATCGGCATATTCCCTCACCACCGGAATATCCATTAACATTACTGATGATTTCTCGGTTTTGGCCATATAGAACCAATAACCGACACATCCCTGATTGAGTAACCTTACTGCTTTCATCAAATTAATGACTTTACCAGAACAGCCGGGATTACCTCCCTGAAACACACATTCGACTCCATCGTCTGAAATGATAGTGACCAAACGCTTTCGGACACTAATGATGGCATCATGACGATCCATCCAATCAATACCCAAGATGATGTCGTCCCTCGGTAAATCTACTACGATTAGGTCCGCTGGCCATACGACCATGGCCCGAATCGGACAATTCTGAATCTCATGGTTACCGATAATGCGTCTACCATCAGGTAGGCCAATGACATATGGCTCACAACTAGTAGCACTACCCAGACGTAGTCTACTCAAACATGACTCGGAAATGAATGAATGAGATGCACCAGTATCAAAAAGGGTACACACAGGTTGAGATAGAATATCGAGTGTACACGAGATCATTCGGGCCTCGGGATCATCGGTCTTCTTCATCTCATAAATTCGGGGCTTGCCGGCCGCCGAACCGGACGCTCCGTCTGATAGCTCTTGGCTCCGCCTTTAGCTCTGTCGTCTTGAGCAGCCCGGCAAGTGGCTCGATTACGCACCTGAATGACACAGGGCTTGAGATGACGCCGGAGTGGGTTTAAAGTCCCTACGGCAAAAACGGGCCCTATGCCCAGCAATCCCACATTGTGGCACGTGTGACTGTTTCGGACACTTGGTGCTGAAATGACCTGTTCCTCACAGTTGAAACAAGTGATGGCCGAAGGCCGCTCGCGGCCGAGATTCCGCGGGTTTAGATGCCGGGAGGTCGCTCGAGAAAAGTAGAGCCCGCACGTGGTTTCTTGAAAGTGGCACGACTCCGTCGGGTGATTACGGTTCTTGGACTTCTTGCTAGCGAGACGAAGGTTCTTTTAGCAATTTCCTTAGCCGTAAGCTCGTAATTAAGAGCCTTCTCAATGAACTCGGCCAACGTGGTGCAATTATGATTAAATGGCGAAGTCTCATACGGGGTTTTGACCTCTTCTTTGAAATACTTGATCTTGTCCGCTTCGAGTGAATGATAGATGAGGCGAACGGAAGAAGTTCTGAAATTTTTCGGCGATGGCGAGAACGTCATCATCCGCCGAAAGGTCGGGAGTGAGTAATTCCGACAACTTGGCCTCCCGAGTGGAGCCGGATAGTACCTCTCCATCATGAGAGTCTTGAACTGATCCCAAGTACATGTTCCGTCTGTGGGCTTCAACGATAACCACCATGAATGAGCGCTCTTACCGAGATAGTAAGCCGCAGCGAAACTTTATGCCCTTGGGGCAATCCACCATAGCAAATAACTTCTCAAAATGCTCAAGCCGGTGAACAATATCCGCCGGCTCGGATGAGCCCTCAAAAGTAGGTGGTCATTGGCAGAGATATCGCTAATGATATTGCTTACACCCCTCTCTTGCCTCCGAGGTGGCGGCGGAGGAGCTGCTGATTTTGATTGACGGAGTTATGCATCGTCTCCATCAACCGAGCCATCGGGTCATTTGGGCCATCATGCCACTGCATAAATGCGAGTGGGTCGACCGAACACCCTGACCGAGCCGTGTCCGAGTGCGACTCACGGCGATGAATGATCGCGTCCAGGTGAGTGAGTGGCGCGTCGCCGCTCGATGAGTTAGCATTATTCTGGCATTTGCACGTGTATTCGCACGAGTTCTCGGGATTCGGCCCGCTCCACGGCCTCGTCCTCCACGTCCTCTGCCACCCTTTCCATGCGAAGTGGAAAGTCATATGATGATTATATATCTCGCATGAGTATCACACTATGATTATATTATGAAATGATGAAAATGAGCATACGCGCTCAAATACGGCGATTACATGAATGATTAGTTGACGTGACATGATTTCGATGAAATTCTTGAAATGATCATCTTGAACAATTTAACAAGATGATGATATGATCTTCAAGATCAACAACCGAGTAATGAAATGAATTGAGTGATTAATGAGTTAACATTATCGACTTGATCACAATTGAAATTGATGAATGAGGATTGTTAATCGATGAATTATGAATGAATGATTAATGCGAAATTATACCATGGCATTAGAAATCTTACGATTCTTGGTGCGATTGGCTCGGCATTTGCACAGGTCACGTGACGCGAAAGTCCAATGATACTAGTCCGATGACGATGATTTCAAATGAGACATGAGTTGGAGGGTAGTATTCAAAACCACGCTCGATACCAACTGTAACACCCCAAACTAGGCGGATATTACGGTCGTGGACCCCCGACAGGACCCACCGGGCGAATGAAGATGAATGAATTACAGGTAAATGTAGTACCGAACCACATTACAACATCAATTACTCCGATGAGGAGTTTTATACAACACACCCAGGATAAAAATAGAATACATGTGTATTTTATGTGACGATAAAATACACAACACTGAATGAAATGAGCATTCAAACGGAATATCTGCAGCGGAATAAATAAAGGAAACATAAATGACTGAATAAATGATGAGCAGTGGGGGCCCCTACTAGTATCACTGGGACTCCTCGCCGTCACCGTGCTCTCCCGTGCCTTAGCCTTGCCATGACACAGCAGCATCCCCAGCGAAGTCGATTACTGAACAACAATCCTCAAGGGTTGAAAATACACAATCATGATATATACGAAATTATGAATTATTACGTCAAAACATACGCAATCAAACATGCTATATGAATCGACTAATCGATGCGGCTCAAAGGAATGGCGCCACACTACGCCCGGGATGGAAATGTGTCCGTGCACAAGCCACCAACGATCAAACACGCGTGGTCTTGTACCTGTCGAGTCTCACGAGCAATCGACTCGTGTGCACAGTCCAATGTGAGGCCACCAACCAACACACGACTATAATGTGCCCGACATGAAAATCCTACACATACCAACCGGCACGCCAGTATGACCCGGAATGCCACAATATGACAAAAGTGACAATGAAAATGAATAATGACTCACCAAGATTGAATGATGGTGAAATGAATGATAGCTCAATGAAATGATCGGAACCGTCGTTCCTTATGACTGAGGTGATTAATTGACAATGACGCGTTTTGATACGATTAATACAATGATGAATGAGTTATGATTATGAATGAACAACGACAAAAGGAATGAATATCCTTTTAACCGAGTAAGAATTTACTTACACAATACCGATGATGAATGTCCGTCCACGAACAACGTCCTAAATGAAATATCGGTCGCTCGAACAACCTTGAATAACACAATTACCAATAATCCGATCATTACGCAATTCAAAAACGATCATAAACGACTCAAACATCGACACAACGATATCCGAGTTCGAATGAATCGAAACCAACTCCAAGATGAGTATTTCAAACCATCAAAACACTTTCAAGGATATCAATAATCCATTAGGAATCCATAACTCATGATTACAACAACATCAATCGGAAAATCCCCAATTAACCGAAGTCAACCCCAAGGGTTCTTGGAATAATTCCGAAAATAACCGTTTAAATCTGTAGGAATATATTTATCCAAGTTAGATAATCCATAACTAACATATTCCAATGATAATCCAAGCTTACACGAAGAAATCGGAAGGAAAACCCAAAAATCCGAAATTCTAGATCCAAGAGTTTAATACCTTTGATTCGATGTGATGAAGATGATGAAATGATGATCAATCCGAAAGATGAGCTTGGAGATGATGACTGATGATTACACCTCGAAGAATCCTCTCCGAATCGCTCGTAATCGCCCAAAACTACCGAAGGAATGAAATGAGATGAAAAATGACGAACTCTGACTAAACTGTCCAATTTATACTCAGTCCAGGTTAGCGTGCGCTAGCCCTTGTGCATAGCGTGCGCTAACGTGTAATTTGGGTAGTCCAGTACCCACTGTCCGAACACGGTAGCGCGCGCTACGTACCTATTTGTAGCGTGCGCTACGGCCATACTACTAGCGTGCGCTAATATCCATTGTTAGCGTGCGCTAGCGAAATATTTGACGCCCGATCGGAGTCGTAAAACTGTCGACCTCGATCGACCCGATAGCGTGCGCTACAACCATTGTTTAGCGTGCGCTAATATATCGGTTGCGACGCTAACAACAATGCATAGCGTACGCTATGAATTAACCGTGCGATCCGGTAGCCACTTGGACTCAACACGATCCGTCCCTAGCGCGCTACTCACACATATAGCGTGCGCTACTACAACCCGTTAGCGCGCTACTCACCACTCGTAGCGTGCGCTACAAATATTCTCACCGCAGTCCGGTACCTTACGGATCGCGGCCAAATAACCTTAGCGTGCGCTAAAGCTGAGCGGTAGCGTGCGCTACCTATACCCAATTAGCGTACGCTAAAAGGAGTATGTAGCGTGCGCTACTCCTCAAGCACAGCTTGCAACGAAAATGACAATGATGATAAACACGGCACGAAACTCCAATCAGATTAGTGATGAATGACGATTGATACACGATACAATTACTCTGAATGATAAATACCATGACTGAATATGAGTGACAAATGATCAATGATGAATGAGATTACTGAGTATCAATTACTGAATGATAATTACTGAGTGATAATTACTGAGTTACAACCGGGTATTACACTAAGCATAGATCACCATGTGATCCCACTAGATCAACACGAAATGGATAACCAACAATACACATATACACAAAACAAGACATGATAAAATCAATGATGCGAATTCACAAGATTCCATCAACACAATACTGGTAATCCAATGATCCAGCGCCCTCAGCATAGATCCCCATGATGATCCCGTCGGACCAATGCATGGTCGAAAATCTATCCAACGATCCAGCGCCCTCAACATAGATCCCCATGATGATCCCGTCGAACCAACGCATGGTGGACATCCGATCCAGCGCCATCAACATAGATCATCATGATCCCTTCGGATCATTTACAACATAAACAATGCAATTATGCATACACATATGCAAATCAATATGTTCATCAACACGAACAACATATGAATCAAAACATGAAGGATACTATGATGAAAAACTAGGACGACTTCATGTTCAGCAACATGAATGACAACCTGCATGATCAACATCATCAACATTAAACCGAAATCAAATTAAGATATTTGTCCCAAGTCCTTCGGGAGCAATCTCGATGTCAAATCATCACAAATGATCATCTTCAATGCTTGGCGATCCCAACATACCAGGTGTAATACCCGGTCATAATTCAGTCATTTTTATTCAGTAATTATCAATCAGTAATTGTCACTCAGTGATTTTCATTCATTAATAATCACTCATCATTCATACTCATTCAATTGTGTTCACCGTTCGGCGTAATATTTGTCATACTCGTACTTTTGCCCCCGTACTTCTCGAATTCTGTGATTTTTGTACTCAGTGCATCGTTATAGGCTGAACTGCTTGTCGAGTAGGGCCGCACGAGCAGGCCGCACGAGCATCTGGTCGTGCGCGACGCTCGTGCGTTGCGGCTGGACTGGGAAGGAGACCCAGCGGCCGAGTCAGTGCCGCACGAGCATCTGGTCGTGCCCGGCATTCGTGTGTTGCGGCTGAACTGGGCAGGAGGCCCAGTGGTCGAGTTAGTGTCGCACGGGCAGGCCACACGAGCAACTGCTCGGGCGTGGTGCTCGTGTGTTGCGGCTGTACTGGGCAGGAGGCCCAGCGTTCGAGTCAGGCCGCACGAGCAGGCCGCACAAGTTGCTGCTCGTTTGCGGCGCTCATGCGCTAAGATCAGTAGCCGGCAGAAACCTCACGCACGACCAAACGCACGGACACTTGGTCGTGTGGGTTGGTCGTGCGTCCCTGTGACCTATATAAGTGGACCGACGGGTTTTTTCTCATTTTCACCATTTCTTCATCCTACTTCTGAGAGAGAGGGTTTGTGAGAGAGATTTTTCACCATCAATAACTTGAGTACTCGGTTTTCATCATTTTCATTCGGTTATGAAGCTTGGATAGTCGATCTAACGCGATTTCATCGGATCAAAGTGTTTGGATCTTCAAAGGTAATATTCATCAAACCTCTTGGATTTCGATTTTGTGTTGAGATATGATGTTTTGGACGTTATAATCGTGTTGTATGAAGTGATATACTTGAGATTATGAATTGTTAAGGATATTCATTGGATTATTGAAGGATTATTCAAGAACACTTTGAATATTGAGTTGGATTTGGGGGTTTTCGATTAATTGTTGTTGAAATCACGAATTTGGATATTCATATTGGATTATTGATCGTATTGAAGATGTTTTGTTGGTTTGAAACACTTCTTGGGGATTTGATATTGATATTATTGAGGTTTGGCTGTAAACAATCGAAGATTGGCCACAACGTGTTCGATATAATGCCCCAATGAACTTGGTTTAGTCGTATCGATGTTTTGAATTAGTTATACTCGTGTTTGATTCATGTGTTAAACCAGATTGTTGGTAATTATGTTATTCAAGGTTGTTCGAGCGACCGACATCTCATTTAGGACGTTGTTCGTGGAAGGACATTCTGTAACACCCCCAGATTTAACCGGAAATATTACAGCGCCGTGGGCCCCGAGATGGAACCCACAAGGCTAAAAGGAATTTTCGCAAACATTTACAAATGCCCAAGAGGCCAACGACAGTACTATCTTTAAAAATTCACAAAGACTTATAAAATCCATTTATCAAAAACCGTCGTAAAAACTCATTTGAAACCGCGAGGCCAAACAGCCGACACTCAAAAGTTTAGAAAATGACTTCCAAAGCAACCTCAGTTACCAGATACCAAAAGGTCAATTCAAAATACTCACGCGGCGGGAAAAGACCAACCAAAAAGATATTCTAGCAGCGTAATACAAGAACCAATCAAGAAACTCAATGCACACAACATGTCCTAGCCAGTATCCTGCGGGAAGCTCATCTCTTCATGACCGCTACAAGCTCGATACTCCAAAGACCTAAAAAGAAATCCCACAACGGGGTCAGCCATAATATCCAACAATGATATCAATCACATCACATCAATAATACATACCAACGAGAATACAGAATAAGAATACGACCAATGTAATCTTACCGCCATAACTTTACTTACTCAAGTAATTCTCATCAGAATAACCATTTTCACATTTCACATCTTGTACTCGATTAACCAATAAACTCAAACATAAAATCAGATTGTACCTCGAACAATACTCAAGATCCTCAAACTATCGTAACCAACTCACGATACGGAAATCTACCATTTCTGACCAATACGATCCATCGAATAATATCATCAAATCCCAAGACGATAACCGATCGTCCATCAAAGACAAAGACCAAAGAAAATACGGAACATACCTCGAGATATGATGTGCCACGATAATCATATCAGTCTAATCCGAGATCAGATCAATGTAATACGGACAAGGTCCTAACACAAGACCTACAAATGCATACTCATATGACAACGTCAATATGCTCAAAAACAATAACAACTATGTATACTCAATGGAAATCCCATGATCCAGCGCCCTCAGCATAGATCCCAAGATCCTACAAGATCAACACGAGGTGGATAACCAATAATATACATATGCACAACAATAACACAATACTGGGTAATCCAACGATCCAGCGCCCTCAGCATAGATCCCAAGATGATCCCGTCGGACCAAAACGACCTTGAAAAACCCGTCCAATGATCCAGCGCCCTCAGCATAGATCCCAAGATGATCCCGTCGGACCAACACGAGGTGGACATCCGATCCAGCGCCCTCAGCATAGATCGCGCGATCCCATCGGATCAACACAACATAAACAACACAATATGCATACGCATATGCAAAACAATATGTTCATCATCATGAACAACGCAACATGAACGACAATATGACAATTCAATTAAGACGACCTCATGTTCGACAACATGAATGATAATACGCATGATCAAATCACTAACTCTAATTGAATCAATATAAGATACTTGCCCCGAGTCCTTCGGGAGAAATCTCGATGTCCAATCATCACCGATGATTATCCTCAATGCTCGGCGATCCAAACGAACAATAAACTATAGATACTCATATCCTCGTCTTTACCATAATGTAACCTTGATACTCGAACATACCAATAACTGAGATAAGCATATACATTATGATTTATCTCCCAGAATCGAAAGAACGATATGCGATCCGAATACCCGAGTTCACAATAATCATCGCTATATGCATTATAAACGAAATGAAATCGAAACCATTCATTAAATATTATAACCGAGCAAGTAATAACTTGCCTCGATACCGATCTGACGAAGTCGCTATCAACACATTGCCTTTGTCTACGAGCTCCTCGGCCGATCAAAAGCAATACAATGGACATACTTAACGACGCGACCGCAATATCCGGTTATAATCAACGATCAACAATCTCAACCTATCGAATAAATCAAATATCACATATCCGATATCAATCTACAAGCGACAAACTAACCAATCGAACTCAACGGTTCAACACAACCTTGAATAAACACGGTCGAGAACCAACCAAGTCAAACCATCATGAATTCCTAATCAAAACACAAAAATCTTGCCTTTCGCCTACTTAGCGCACGTTAAACGCATAACGTGGCGTGCGCTAAGTTTCTCCCGTTAGCGCGCTAGGCAGTAAACGTAGCGTGCGCTAATGCTGTGTAGTGGCATGCATTTCAAGCATCGTCGAACACTTCCATCATGACAATGATCAACTCATCTCGAGATTAAGGATTTCATAACAATCATGACATATAATTTAATAGCTCTTCAAGAACACGAATTATCCAAATTCACGTTCATGATCCATAAAATGATAAAATCCGATGTGTTCTAACATCTAAAAATCCTTATTCATCATGTTCTTGACATACAATTTATATAACTTCAAGAATCACAGTAGCATCACCATAATTGTTTCCATACGAAGTAACCAACGACAAAACATCAAAAATCCGAATTGAAGAAGGGAATTACATTAACATATATCTTGAATTCCATCCAAAACCATACGAAACATATCAATACTCATATATTGATAGCAACATTAACTTAGTACGGTAATCCAACTCGTTGTCATGCTCATCAACTTGTTTATATGATAATCATCAACTCAAGAACATCATATACAATCCAAAACGAAATCTCAAAGTGAAGAGTAATTACCTTTTTTTGAAGGAAAGGATTGATTTCCAAGAATCACCAATGATCTCAAGAACAAAGCTTTACTCCATGATTTCCATCTTTAATCTTGTTAAAGATGATCATCCTCAGTGTTTAGGAACTCCAAATGTTCTCACAAGGTTGTCTCTATCGGGTGAAAGGAAAGAAATGGACGAAATGTTTCATGACACCCGTTTGTCCCTTTATATAGAATACCTTACTAGCGTGCGCTAAACCCTTATGTTTAGCGTGCGCTAGCCTTAGCGTGCGCTAACTGACTTTGTTAGCGTGCGCTATCGAAGCCCAGAGGCTACTGTCTTGCTTCGTAAACTACCTTACGTACGTAATGCCCATGCATTAACGTACGTAAATCATCATGTCTAGCGCACGCAAGTCCTTACTCTTAGCGTGCGCTATCCGAAGTTGACTTACTACAGTGTTCACCTACCACTCGCCCCCACATTCCGACAGCATCTTACAAGGATAAGATTCCTTGTTGACTGATATATATTTAGCGTGCGCTAAGCCTAATCTTTAGCGTGCGCTAATACTTCAGGACAACAACCGTTGACTTACCAGAACGTGCGCCGAAAGCAGCCGGGTCCATACGCAGATTCCTTCTGATCGGACTACATTAGCGTACGCTAACCTATGAACGTAGCGTGCGCTAATCCTGCACGATAGCGTGCGCTATGCATGAATATCAGCGTGCGCTAATAAGGCTATACTTAGCCATTTTCAGCTATCCTTGTCCAACATCTCGACATATCAAATATACATTACTCAACACATTATATCCTCAAATACAATTGTTGACCAAATACGACAATTATACCAATACTGACATCTCAGTCCTTCATTTATTTTATCCCTCTTGTCTGATTTCATCTTTGTACAATATAACTCGGATAAAATAATATCAAACAACAGTAGTAGAAATTCCGGATATTACATTCTACACCCCTTAAAATAAGTTTCGTCCTCGAAAATTGCCATCCGTCATAGAAAACAAACAAACATACTGTTCAACCCAAAATATCCCAAAACCATCACAACAACGATCAATCATCATCATTACCGAATATCCAAAAGAGCATACTTACAAATACGCAGGTCGACGATCTCCGGAGATACTAGCCAGCAATCTCACTGTACAGTCTCAATACGCTTACGATCACAATTCCCTGAGTCTCAACAAAATATATCATCTTCGGATGAAACAATCGCCCGAATCAAATCCTCGCTTTGATTACATAATCAAGTCTCGGTTAGATAAGACGAATAATACACAATACATCCGCAAAACAATTGCCCAAAAACATCGACGAATTTCGAAACATCAACACAAAATCCGACGCTCAAATGATCACCAAGCAATGATCAACAATCGAATTTATCATCGACATGATAAATTCCAATCTGACCAACCAGAGGTCAAAACACAATCGGGAATATCATCATCGTGATAAACTCCAATATTACCAATGAACGATCAACGAAAATCGAGAATACCTTCACACGGTAAACTCCAACACGATCAACACAGAACCACAGAAACAGATATACGAAAAAAAGCAAAATTCTCAAAACGACACACCGATCACATGCAGTGGATCTCAATAAACATATCCGACTGGCGAACATACCCCTCGGCATATGAACAACCAATCACAAACTGACGAACATACCCAATCATACAAGGAGTGGAAACGACCACTCAATATCCAAAACAACCAGTATGGGGTCACCATCCCCAAATCTACGCTTACAAGGAAATCATTCCAGAATCATTAAGGTAAAATCGCGCTACTACCCTACTAATGGAATCACATAGCACATATGTTCCGGTTTCACAAAATCCCAAGTTTCCCAAAATAGTATTATGCGCATGAATCTACAACACGCAACATATTTCTCTTATCCGATAAATCAACCGATCATCCGTGGATAACCAAACTACCATACTAACGTTCGAATCTCTTTCATAGTACCATACTGATGTACTATCCAGTTCGTGAGTCTCACTCAGAACTCCACCACGATATGCATTATGCACTAAATGCGCATGTATATCCATCACATTTTCAAAACCAGTTTGAAATTATATATTCTTGTCACGAAGACAATTTTCGAAAGTTCTTTCAAGAGTTTGAAAACTCAAAACATAAATTTTGGTAAGACCACAAAATAAATTTTAAAAATTAAATCGGCTCGCTGGTGCCAAGTTCTCGATAAAAATTCTTTTCGAATATACACGATTAAATAAAATGAATTTTATGCAAATGCTTGTCCATATCCATACCCCGTATACCACTTGGCTCGTCACCAATATCCACCGATATTCCATCGGAAAACCACACGATAGAGTTCCAAATCTCAAATATAAACTTCGACTAAAAACTCCTTTCCACATATGACTATAACGTCGGTCATTAACCCAAAATGGATCACCTTAAATATGATATGACAAAATATTGAAACGAATCAATACAGCGAAAGACTTCCCGAGAAGTTCCATTTGAACAAGTAAACCAAAGCCTCGAAAGGCGGATAAAGTATTTTACAACTCTCGGGAGTTTTTTGAAAACAGGAAAGTCTTTTGAAATATTAGGGTCTCAGCCCGTATCTTGTTCCGCATTACAAGAAGTTTAAAAAGTAGGAAACTCTTTTCGGACCCCAAGTCCTGAGTTATAAAACCATTTTAAAATCGATTGGGTCTCGGCCCAAAAATCATTTTCCGTAAAACATTCATTTTGAAAGGTATCATTTTCAAATGATCAAAAGCAGTTCATGAATTAACATGTCACATGTTCTTCTCAACCATGCACAATATTTTCTCCCAGATGCACAATTCCGTTCCAAAATCTAACCAACATACTGATTTACAAAAATCGTGGTTTATCAAGATCATCAATCTGTCCCACTCGACATCTCATCTTGTAACGCATGATATCTCCGAATCTCAAGACACATCAACTATAGAACGGCAATAAATCTCAATGCAATTCAAAAATCCAAATACTTACAGATCGTGAAGCCGACGATTCCCGTGATCTTGGCACATGTCTAGACTCAAGAAAATACTCGACACGGTATTTTCAAAACACACGTTTTGCAAACTCGGTTCGACTCAAGAACACAATACATCTCATTCCAGAGAATCTCGTTAACACCATTTGGAAAAGTTATAACAAGCCCGATGACGATCTTGGCAAATCCGATAACGCGAAAGCCTGAGTGAACAACAAAGACTCACGGCTCTAGTATTTGTCAATCGACAACTCGAATGACGCAACAAAAACACGACTCAACTCGACCCGAATGCCTAGGTTTTCTCAACCTAAGCTCCGATACCATATTCTGTAACACCCCCAGATTTAACCGGAAATATTACAGCGCCGTGGGCCCCGAGATGGAACCCACAAGGCTAAAAGGAATTTTCGCAAACATTTACAAATGCCCAAGAGGCCAACGACAGTACTATCTTTAAAAATTCACAAAGACTTATAAAATCCATTTATCAAAAACCGTCGTAAAAACTCATTTGAAACCGCGAGGCCAAACAGCCGACACTCAAAAGTTTAGAAAATGACTTCCAAAGCAACCTCAGTTACCAGATACCAAAAGGTCAATTCAAAATACTCACGCGGCGGGAAAAGACCAACCAAAAAGATATTCTAGCAGCGGAATACAAGAACCAATCAAGAAACTCAATGCACACAACATGTCCTAGCCAGTATCCTGTGGGAAGCTCATCTCTTCACGACCGCTACAAGCTCGATACTCCAAAGACCTAAAAAGAAATCCCACAACGGGGTCAGCCATAATATCCAACAATGATATCAATCACGTCACATCAATAATACATACCAACGAGAATACAGAATAAGAATACGACCAATGTAATCTTACCGCCATAACTTTACTTACTCAAGTAATTCTCATCAGAATAACCATTTTCACATTTCACATCTTGTACTCGATTAACCAATAAACGCAAACATAAAATCTGTATTGTACCTCGAACAATACTCAAGATCCTCAAACTATCGTAACCAACTCACGATACGGAAATCTATCATTTCTGACCAATACGATCCATCGAATAATATCATCAAATCCCAAGACGATAACCGATCGTCCATCAAAGACAAAGACCAAAGAAAATACGGAACATACCTCGAGATATGATGTGCCACGATAATCATATCAGTCTAAACCGAGATCAGATCAATGTAATACGGACAAGGTCCTAACACAAGACCTACAAATGCATACTCATATGACAACGTCAATATGCTCAAAAACAATAACAACTATGTATACTCAATGGAAATCCCATGATCCAGCGCCCTCAGCATAGATCCCAAGATGATCCTACAAGATCAACACGAGGTGGATAACCAACAATATACATATGCACAACAATAACACAATACTGGGTAATCCAACGATCCAGCGCCCTCAGCATAGATCCCAAGATGATCCCGTCGGACCAACACGAGGTGGAAAAACCCGTCCAATGATCCAGCGCCCTCAGCATAGATCCCAAGATGATCCCGTCGGACCAACACGAGGTGGACATCCGATCCAGCGCCCTCAGCATAGATCGCGCGATCCCATCGGATCAACACAACATAAACAACACAATATGCATACGCATATGCAAAACAATATGTTCATCATCATGAACAACGCAACATGAACGACAATATGACAATTCAATTAAGACGACCTCATGTTCGACAACATGAATGATAATACGCATGATCAAATCACTAACTCTAATTGAATCAATATAAGATACTTGCCCCGAGTCCTTCGGGAGAAATCTCGATGTCCAATCATCACCGATGATTATCCTCAATGCTCGGTGATCCAAACGAACAATAAACTATAGATACTCATATCCTCGTCTTTACCATAATGTAACCTTGATACTCGAACATACCAATAACTGAGATAAGCATATACATTATGATTTATCTCCCAGAATCGAAAGAACGATATGCGATCCGAATACCCAGAGTTCACAATAATAATCATCGCTATATGCATTATAAACGAAATGAAATCAAACCATTCATTAAATATTATAAGCGAGCAAGTAATAACTTGCCTCGATCTGCGTCTGACGAAGGCGCTATCAACACATTGCCTTTGTCTACGAGCTCCTCAGGCCCGATCAAAAGCAATACAATGGACATACTCGAACGCGACCGCAATATCCGGTTATAATCACCGATCAACAATCTAAACCTATCGAAGAAATCAAATAACACATATCCGATAACAATCAACAACTGACAAACTAACCAATCGAACTCAACGGTTCAACACAACCTTGAATAAACACAGTCAGAACCAACCAAGTCAAACCATCACGAATTCCTAATCAAAACACAAAAATCTTGCCTTTGCCTGCCTACTTAGCGCACGTTAAACGCATAACGAGTGTGCGCTAAGTTTCTCCCGTTAGCGCGCGCTAGGCGATGGCGTGGCGTGCGCTAATGTGTAGTGGCATGCATTTCAAGCATCGTCTAACACTTCCATCATGACAATGATCAACTCATCTCGAGATTAAGGATTTCATAACAATCATGACATATAATTTAATAGCTCTTCAAGAACACGAATTATCCAAATTCACGTTCATGATCCATAAAATGATAAAATCCGATGTGTTCTAACATCTAAAAATCCTTATTCATCATGTTCTTGACATACAATTTATATAACTTCAAGAATCACAGTAGCATCACCATAATTGTTTCCATACGAAGTAACCAACGACAAAACATCAAAAATCCGAATTGAAGAAGGGAATTACATTAACATATATCTTGAATTCCATCCAAAACCATACGAAACATATCAATACTAATATATTGATAGCAACATTAACTTAGTACGGTAATCCAACTCGTTGTCATGCTCATCAACTTGTTTATATGATAATCATCAACTCAAGAACATCATATACAATCCAAAACGAAATCTCAAAGTGAAGAGTAATTACCTTTTTTTTGAAGGAAAGGATTGATTTCCAAGAATCACTAATGATCTCAAGAACAAAGCTTTACTCCATGATTTCCATCTTTAATCTTGTTAAAGAGGATCATCCCTCAGTGTTTAGGAACTCCAAATGTTCTCACAAGGTTGTCTCTATCGGGTGAAAGGAAAGAAATGGACGAAATGTTTCATGACACCCGTTTGTCCCTTTATATAGAATACCTTACTAGCGTGCGCTAAACCCTTATGTTTAGCGTGCGCTAGCCTTAGCGTGCGCTAACTGACTTTGTTAGCGTGCGCTATCAGCCCGAGGCTCTGTCTTGCTTCGTAAACTACCTTACGACGTAATGCCCATGCATTAACGCACGTAAATCATCATGTCTAGCGCACGCAAGTCCTTACTCTTAGCGTGCGCTATCCAGTTGACTTACTACGGTGTTCACCTACCTCTCGCCCCACATTCCGACAAAGATCTTACAAGGATAAGATTCCTTGTTGACTGATATATATTTAGCGTGCGCTAAGCCTAATCTTTAGCGTGCGCTAATACTTCAGGACAACAACCGTTGACTTACCAGAACGTGCGCCGAAAGCAGCCGGGTCCATACGCAGATTCCTTCCGATCGGACTACATTAGCGTACGCTAACCTATGAACGTAGCGTGCGCTAATCCTGCACGATAGCGTGCGCTATGCATGAATATCAGCGTGCGCTAATAAGGCTATACTTAGCCATTTTCAGCTATCCTTGTCCAACATCTCGACATATCAAATATACATTACTCAACACATTATATCCTCAAATACAATTGTCGACCAAATACGACAATTATACCAATACTGACATCTCAGTCCTTCATTTATTTTATCCCTACTGTACAGATTTCATGCTGTACAATATAACTCGGATAAAATAATATCAAACAACAGTAGTAGAAATTCCGGATATTACACATTCTTCATCGGTGTTGTGTAAGTTAATTCTTACTCGGTTAAAAGGATATTCATTCCTTTCGTTGTTGTTCATTCATAATTATAGTTCATTCATAATGTATTAACCGTATTGAGACTTGTAATTGTCAATTAATCACTTCAGTCACGAGGAACGACGGTTCCAATCATTTCATTGAGCTATCATTCATTTCACTATCATTTCATCTCGGTGAGTCATTATTGAATTTCGATGTCACTTTTGTTATCTCGTGGCATTCCGGGTCATACTGGCGTGCCGATTGGTATGTGTAGGATTTTCATGTCGGGCACATATAAAATCGTGTGTTGGTAGTTGACCTCACATTAGACGGTGCACACGAGACGGTTACTTCGTGAGACTGATTAGGTACAAGACCACACGTGTATTCGATCGATACTTGTTGGTGGCTTGTGCATGGACACATTTCCATCCCGGGCGTAGTGTGGCGTCACCCTTTTAGCCGTACCGTTAGTTGATTCATACAGCATGTTTGATTACGTATGTTTTCAACAGGATTGGGTTATAATCTGACCGATTCACTTTTCATTGCATGTGTTCGACGGTTTGAGATTTTTTATCAAATTTGTGGTTTATACAGCATATATGATTGTGTTTATTCAACTCTTGAGGATTGTTGTTCTGTGTAACTGACCCCGTTGGGGGATTTTGTTTTCAGGTCATGGCAAGGCAAAAGCACGGGACTAGAACGTTGACGGCGAGGAGTCCCAGTGATACTAGTAGAGGGCCCCAATCCTTTCAGTCATTCATGTTGTTGTCATTTATTTTCCGCTGCAGATCTCCATTTGGATACTTCGTTTCATTCAGTATTGTGTATGTTATCTTCATATAAAATATACATGTATTGGGTATTATCTTGGGGGTGTTATAGTGAAACTCCTCATCAGAGTAATTGATGATATAATGTGGTTCGGTGCTACAATTATATTATTTAATTCATTAATTTTCATTCGCCTGGTGGGTCCCAGTCGGGGGTCCACGGCACTGTAATATCCGCCTAGTTTGGGGTGTTACGGAGTTGGTATCGGAGCGTGGTTTTGAATACTACCTTCCAAGTAATGTCTCATTTGAAATCATCGTTCATCAGACTAGTATCATTGGACTTTCGCGTCACGTGTGACCTGTGCAAGAGCCGAGTCCTACAGACCAAAGAACAGTAAGATTTCCTCATTTATCATTTTCATTTTTAATCATGTTGATCATGTTAACTCATTAATCACTCAATTCATTTCATCACTCAGTTGTTGATCTTGAGGATTATATCATTAATCTTGTTAACTTGTTCAAGATAATCATTTCAAGAATATCATCAGATAATCTTGTCACCTCAGTTAATCATTCATGTAATCACTGTGTTAGAGCGTGTATGCTCATTTTCATCATTTCATGACGTTAATCATAATGCGGTACTCATACGATATCTATGATTACCATGCGACCTTCCTACTTCAGTATGGAGAGAGCTGTCAGGGGATGCATGGGGAGAGGCCGCGGTGCGGGCCAAAATCCGGGAAATAATCACTCACTGCCAGGAAGTCGTACCCAGGACTCAGCTCGTTTGGAAGAAGTTCGGGTTGATCCACTCACTTTTATGCAGGTCATGATGACCCATATGCAATTGCTCAATCATCATTGCACCACTCTGGCCGATTTAATCGAGAGAAGTCTCCCGTGTGAGCCTGCTGCTAAGGAAATTGCTGAGCAACAACCTTCATCTGTCAGCAGGAAATCAACGAAGCGTAATCAGTCCAAAGGCGGTCAGTCTACCTTCAAGAAGCCTCGTGCGGGCCCTAACATTTTTGAGCGACCTCCTACCGCGCCTAATCCTGTGGGATCTCAGCCCCGAGCGACCAGATCAGCCATCACATGTTTCAACTGTGGAGCGCCGGGTCATTACAGCACTAAGTGTCTGAAACCGTCTATCACGTGCCATAATTGTGGGATTTTGGGCATAAGGCCCGTTTTTGCCGAAGGGACCCCAAGCCGACTCCGGCATCATCTCAGGCCCCGAAGCAATCAGTGATTCAGAATCAGACTGCTCTGTCAGCGTCGTTTAAGACGACGGAAGCGAATAAAGGCGGAGCTCATATTTATCAGACGGGAGCGTCCGGTTCGGGAGCCAGCAAGTCCCGAATTCTCGGGATGAAGAGGACCGACGATCCGGAAGCCCAAATGATCTCAGGTATACTCGTAATTCTATCTCAACCTGTGTGTACCCTTTTTGATACTGGTACATCTCATTCATTCATTTCCGAATCATGTTTGAATAGACTTAACTTGGATAGTCTTATTAATTGTGGGCCTTATATCATTGGTCTACCTGGCGGTAGAAGAATTTTCGAAAATCGTGGGGTTAAGAACTGACCAAATTAAGCTTAATGACCACGAGTGGTTGGTGGACCTAATCGTGGTGGATTTATCTAAGGACGATGTAATATTGGGTATTAGTGGGATGGATCGTCATGATACCATTCTCAATGTTCGTAAGCGTATGGTCACTATCATTTCTGTCGTTGGAGTCGAGTGTGTATTTCAGGGAGGTGATCCTCGTTGTTCCGGAAGAATCATTAATATGATGAAAGCAGTAAAATTACTCAACCAGGGTTGTTCAACCATTCATTATATTATTATCATCGATTGACCGTTCTAAGGCAATTGAGATGTTCAATCATTCATTATATCATTATCATCGATTGACCGTTCTAAGGCAATCGAGATGTTCAATCATTCATTATATATCATTGTCATCGATTGACTGTTCTAAGGCAACCGAGATGTTCCATCATTCCTTATATCATTGTCATCGATTGACTGTTCTAAGGCAATCGAAATGTTCCATCATTCCTTATATCATTGTCATCGATTGACCGTTCTAAGGCAATCGAGATGTTCCATCATTCCTTATATCATTGTCATCGATTGGCCGTTCTAAGGCAATCGAGGTGTTCAATCATTCATTGTATCATTGTCGTTGATTGGCCGTTCTCAGGCAATCGAGGTGTTCAACCATTCGTGGTATCATTGTTATCATTTAACGATGTACTCCCAGACGAGCTACCTGTTTTACCTCCACCGAGGGATATGGAATTCACGATAGTGTTGGAGCCTGGTACATCCCCATTATCGAAGGCACCGTACCGGATGGCCCCGATCGAAATGTAGGAGTTGAAGAATTAATTAAAGGATTTGACCGAGAAGAGTTATATCCGACCGAGTGCATCCCCGTGGGAAGCACCAGTGTTGTTTGTCAAGAAGAATGATGGTTCTTTTCGTTTGTGTATTAATTATCGGGAGTTGAACAGGGAGACGATCAAGAATAAGTATCCTCTACCCCATATTGATGATCTTTTGGATCAACTTCAGGGAGTTTCAGTATTTTCCAAGATCGACTTAAGATCCGGATATCATCAGTTGCGGATTCGAGAGTCGGATATCGCGAGGATGGCATTTCGAACACGCTATGGTCATTATGAATTCGTGATAATACCATTTGGGTTAACTAATGCACCTGCGGTATTCATGGAGTTAATGAATCGGGTTTTCATCGACTATTTGGATCAGTTCGTGGTTGTCTTTATTGATGACATTTTAATTTATTCTCGTGACCAGGAGGAGCACGAGTTTCACCTTCATCAAGTGCTCGATGTGTTGAGACGAGAGCAACTTTTTGGGAAGTTTTCCAAATGTGAGTTCTGGATGTCCGAAGTGACGTTTCTCGGACATGTAATTTCATCAGGCGGATTTCGTGTCGACCCTCAAAAGACGGAGACTATCCGAGATTGGTTACCTCCGAAGAATGCTAAGGAAATCCGAAGCTTTCTCGGATTAGCCGGTTATTATCGGCGATTTGTGGAAGGATTTTCTAAAATCACTCAACCAATGACAAACCTTTTGCGAAAGGATAAAAAATAAACGTGGTCCGATGCGTGTCAGCAGAGTTTTGAGGAACTCAAGAGCCGGTTAATTTCAGCATATGTCCTTTCTTTACTGCAATGGACGGAAGGATTTGTGGTTTATAGTGGTGCGTCCGGACAGGGTCTTGGATGTGTACTAACGCAGGACGGGAAGGTTATTGCCTATGCTTCACGGCAATTGAGACCTTACGAGGTTAATTATCCGACCCACGACCTGGAGCTAGAAGCCGTGGTTTTCGCATTGAAGATTTGGCGTCATTACCTTTATGGCGTCACCTGTTAGATATTCACCAATCATAAGAGTTTGAAGTATATATTTACTCAGAAGGAGTTAAATATACGACAGAGGTGGTAGTTGGAACTAATCAAAGATTATGATATCGAGATCCTGTACCACCCGGGTAAGGCAAACGTGGTTGCCGATGCCTTGAGTCGTAAGTCAGTCCAGGAGCAAATACTTGCTCGTTTGTCAGTCCAGAAGGAGTTTCGGCAGGAATTTATTAGACCCGAGATTGAGGTATAGCTTCAGCGAGTGCAAGAGCAACTTTGCATATTAGAGATTTTATTGCCACTTGAGGAGGCAATCCGAGCGAATCAGGGCTCAGACCCATCATTACTGCGCATCCGTGAGGATGTGGCTCAGGGGAATCCCCTGAATTTGTGGTCCACGAGTATGGACTATTGCGATTCAAGAATCATTTATGCGTACCGGCGAATGACGAGTTGAAAAACTCGATTTTGAGAGAAGCTCATGCTACCCTTACTCCATTCATCCGGGGTCTAGCAAGATGTACCAAGACTTGAAACAAAATTACTGGTGGAGTAATATGAAGTGAGAAGTCGCGGAATTTGTTTTGAGATGTTTGACCTGTCATCAAGTCAAGATAGAACATCAGCGACCGGAAGGTATGCTAAAACCCATCCCTATTCCAGAATGGAAGTGGGAGGATATTTCAATGGACTTCATCACGTGTTGCCAACGAGTCATCGTGGCATGAATACAATCTGGGTAATTGTGGATCGCTTAACTAAATCAGCTCATTTCCTTGAGATTAAGGATACGTGGGGTCCCGAGAGACTTGCCTAGTTGTTTATCAAAGAGATAGTGAGACTGCACGGTACTCCTAAGAGTATCGTTTCCGATCGTGACGGACGATTCGTGTCACATTTTTGGAAATCATTTCATCGTGCTATGGGAACTCAGCTTAATATCAGTACCGCTTTTCATCCTCAGTCCGACGGACAATCGGAGAGGACTATTCAGACTTTGGAGGACATGTTGAGGGCATATGTTCTCGATTGAAAAGATGATTGGAAAGCCCAACTACCGTTGATCGAGTTCATGTACAATAATAGTTGGCATGCTTCGATTAAGATGGCACCTTACGAGGCCTTGTACGGTCGTCGTTGTCGATCTCTTTTGTGTTGGGATGACTTATCAGAATTAATCGGCACCAAGCCCGATAAGCTTATAGCCACCCGTGAGAAGGTATCTTTGATCAGGAGTTGTTTGTTGACCGCTCAGAGTCGACAGAAATCTTATGCGGATAATCGTCGTCGACCATTAGAGTTCGAGACAGGTGACCATGTTTTGGTCAAGGTATCCCCGAGCCGAGGTTGTAATACCCGGTTGTAATTCATTCATTTTCATTCAGTAATTATCAGTCTGTAATTGTCACTCAGTGTATTTTCACTCAATTATAATTATTCATCAATCATGTTCATTCACCGTGTTCACCGTTCGGAAAAACTTCGAGTTGTGGATCGTTATTGTTCATTGTTTCAACTTTCCTCATATGAGTTCGACTTTGTTAGATCACCATTAATTTTTGGTAACTCCAAAAATTCTAAATCTTTGCAATATTATAGAGCATCGAGTTAGCTTTCCAATGGTTCAAACGGTGAGTCAATCGGAGTCCGGACGAGAGAGTTATGGTCGTTTTAGCTCAACCGCTCATTTTTCAGTTTTGGCGATCCGCCGAACGAACTCGGCCGTGTCGTCGACACGGCCCGTGCCGTACTCGTCCGGAAAGTGCGAAGTGTCGCCTCAGGACCCGACCGTGTCGTGCAGCACGGCCGAGTCGAACCCTTCCGGATAAGCCGAGCGATCGCCGACATGCCCGACCGTGTCGCCCGCACGGTCGAGTCATGCCGAAGTCATTGTCGGATGGGTCATCGTCGGAGGCCCTCGCGCGCGACCGTGTCAGCGGACACGGTCGAGTCCTGTCGGCGGTATGCGACACGGCCGTGCTTATCGGCACGGGCCGTGTCGGCAGCATCAACTCCCTTAAATTCGTTTTTTGACATTTCAGCCATTTCTCCCCCTTTTCTTCACCTTCAACCGAGAGAGTAAGCTTGAGGGAGGGTTTTTCCTTCACAAATCATTTGGGTGTTTGATTTTCTTCATCTCCTTTCGATCGTGAAGCCCGGATAATCAATATAACGCGTGTTTTTCGGATTAAAGTACTTGGATCTTCAAGAGGTAATTCCTTCAACACTTTGGACTTCGATTTTGTGTTGAGATATGATGTTTTGGACGTTATAATCATGTTATATGAAGGGATATGTATATGATTATGAGTTTGTATAAGGATTCATTGGATTATTGAGGGATTATTCAAGAACACCTTGAATATCGAGTTGGAATTGGGAATTTTCGACTAATTGTTGTTATAATCACGTTTTTGGATATTCATAACGGATTATTGATCGTATTAGAGATGTTTTGTTGGTTTGAAACACTTCTTGGGGATTTTGATATTGGTATATTGAGGTTTGATTGTAAACAATCGGAGTTTGGATACAACGTGTTTGATTTAATGCCTCTATGGACTTGGTTTAGTCGTATCGACGTTTTGAGTTCGTTATATTCGTGTTTGATTCGTATATTGAACGGATTGTTGGATATTGTATAATTCAAGGTTGTTCGGCGACCGATATCTCAATTAGGGCGTTGTTCGTGGAAGGATAATTGCCACCGGATTGTGTAAGTTAATTCTTACTCGGTTAAAAGGATATCCATCCCTTTTGTTGTTGTTCATTCATAATCATAACTCATTCATCATTATATTAATCATATCAAAACTTGTTGTTATCAATTAATCGTTTACCATAAGGAGCAGCGGTTCCAATCTTTTCATTGGTGTCATTTATTTCGTTACCATTCCACCTCGGTGAGTCATTATTCATTTTCGATGTCACTTTTGTTATATCGTGGCATTCCGGTCATCTTGGCGTGCGGTTGGTATGTGTAGGATTTTCATGTCGGGCACATTATAGTCGTGTGTTGGTTGATGGCCTCACATTGGACTGTGCACACGAGATTGATTGTTTCGTGAGACTGATTAGGTACAAGACCACGCGTGTATTGATCGTTGGTGGCTTGTGCACGGACACATTTCCATCCCGGGCGTAGTGTGGCGCCACCCTTTGAGCCGTACTGTTAGTTGATTCATATAGCATGTTTGATTGCGTATGTTTCGATAGGATATTTCATAATTTCAGATATAATCATGATAGTGTATTTTCAACCCTTGAGGATTGTTGTTCTTTGTAACTGACCCCGTTTGGGGATTTTGTTTTTCAGGTCTTGGCAAGGCAAAAGTACGGGGAGAACACGCTGACGTCGAGGAGTCCCAGTGATACTAGTAGGGGCCCCGATCTTTCGATTATTCATGTTATTGTCCTTTATTTTCAGCTGAGACTTTCATTTGAATACTCCGTTTCATTCGGTGTTGTGTATTTTATCTTCATATAAAATACACTAGTATTGATGTTGTCTGGTGTGTTGTAACTAAACTCCTCATCGGAGTAATTATGGTTGTAATGTAGTTCGGTACTACATTTATCTTGTGTAATTCATTCATTTTCATTTGCACGGTGGGTCCCAGTTGGGGATCTACGGCCCGTAATATCCGCCTTGTATGGGGTGTTACTGAGTTGGTATCGGTGAGTGGTTTTGAATACTACGTTCCGTTTCATGTCTCATTTGAAATCATCGTCATCGACTAGTATCATTGGACTTTCGCGTCACGTGTGACTGTGCAAATGCCGAGCCAATCGAATCCGAAAGAACTGTAAGAATTCTAACGCCATGGTATAATTTCGGCAATTATCATTCATTCATCATTCATCATTTAACAATCCTCAAACATCATCATTCATTATGATCGCACGATCATATTAACTCATCAATCACTCAATTCATTTCATTACTCGATTAATAATCGTGACGATCATATTAACTCATCAATCACTCAATTCATTTCATTACTCGATTAATAATCGTGACGATCATATTAACTCATCAATCACTCAATTCATTTCATTACTCGATTAATAATCGGGACGATCATATTAACTCATCAATCACTCAATTCATTTCATTACTCGATTAATAATCGGGACGATCATATTAACTCATCAATCGCTCAATTCATTTCATTACTCGATTAATAATCGTGACGATCATGTTAACTCGTTAATTACTCAATTCATTTCATTACTCTTGTCAACGGATGATCATATTATCAATCTTGTTAAGTTATTCAAGATAATCATTTCAAGAATTTCATCGATAATCATGTAACTTCAAGAAATCATTCATATAATCACTAAGTTAGAGCATGTATACTCATTTTCATCATCTCATGACATAATCATAACGTGCTAATCATGCGGGAAATATAATCATTATGCGACCTTCCTACTTGATGGAGAGAGTCTGTGGGATGCACGGGGAGAGGCGCAGTGCGGACCGAAACCCGAGAAATAATCACTCGGCCGGGAAATCGTGCCCAGGACTCGGCTCGATCAGAAGATGTTCGGGTTGATCCACTCACTTTTATGCAGGCCATGATGACCCATGTGCGGTTGCTCAATCATCATTGCGCCACTGACCGGATTAATCGAGAGAACTCTCCGTATGAGACGGCCGCTAAGGAAAGTGCTGAACAACAACCTTCATCTTTCGGCAAGAAATCAACGGCGTAATCAACTCAAAGGCGGTCACCAACCTTCAAGAAGCCTCGTGAGCCCTATCGTTTCGAGCGACCTTCTTGGCGCATAATCGTGCGGGATCTCATTTCCGAGCGGCGGTTCGCCATCACTGTTTCAATTGTGGAACGCCGGTCATTTCAGACCGAGTGTCAAACCGTCTATCACGTGCTATAATTGTGGGAATTTTGGGCATAAGGCCCGTTTTTGCCGAAAGGACTCCAAGTCGGCTCCGGCGGCATCTCAAGCCCCGAAGCAACAAGCGTTTCAGATTCAGACTGCTTTGTCATCGTCGTTTAAGACAATGGAAGCAAATAGAGTTGGAGCTCGTATTTATCAGACGGGAGCGTCCGGTTCGGGGACCGGTAAGTCTCAGATTCATATGATGAGGAGGATTGACGATCCGGTGGTCCGAATGATTTCAGGTATACTCGTAATTTTATTTCAACTTGTGTGTACCTTTTGATGCTGGTACACCGCATTCATTCATTTTCGAATCATGCTTGAATAGACTTATTTCGGGATAGTCCTATTGCTTGTGGACCTCATACCATCGGTCTACCTGACGATGGAAGAATTTTCGGAATCATACCTAAGTAAGCATAGTAACCGCAATTGGTTGGTGGACCTAATCGTGGTGAATTTATCTTAGGACGATGTAATTTCGGTATTAGTTGGTTTAACCGTCTTAATACTATCCTCAGTATTTGTTAGCGTTTGGTCGCTATCTTTCCGTCGTTGGTTGTCGAATGTGTGCTTCAGGGAAGTAATCCCCGTTGTTCCAGTAGAATTTCTATTATGGCGGAAGCAGAGAAATTCCGTAATCGAACTATTCAATCATTCATTATATCATTTTCATCGATTGGCCTTTCTAAGGCAATCGAGTTATTTAATCATTCCTTGTATCATTTCCATCGATTGGTCTTTCTAAGGCAATCGAGTTATTCAATCATTCTTTGTATTATCTTCATCGATTGGCCTTTCTAAGGCAATCGAGTTGTTCAATCATTATTGGTATCTCTTTTTATCGATTGACCATTCTAGGGCAATCGAAATGTTCAATCATTCGTGGTATCATTGTCATCGATTGACGATGTATTTCCAGACGAGTTATCTGGTTGCCTTCACATAGAGTAGGGGAATTCAGGAGTGAGTGGGAGCCGGTACGTCCCCTTTATCGAAGGCACCGTATCGGATGGCCCCGACCAGAATGCAGGAGTTGAAGATTCAACTTGAGGAATAGTTCGAGAAAGGTTATCTCCGACCGATTGCGTCCCCGTGAGGAGCACCAGTGTGATCTTTCAAGGAGAAGGATGGCTCGTCTCGTGTGTGTATTAATTTCCAGGGGTTGAAAATGGTAATGATCAAGAGTAGTATCCTTTACCTCGTATTGATGATCTTTTAGATCAACTTCAGGGAGCTTCAGTATTTTCCAAGATCGACTTAAGATCTGGATATCACCAGTTGCGGATTCGAGAGTCGGATATCGCGAGGACAGCGTTTCATACACGCTATGGTCATTATGAGTTCGTAGTTATGCCGTTCGGGCTAACTATTGCACCTGTGGTATTCATGGGGGTTAATGAATCGGGTTTTCATCGACTTTTTGGATCAGTTTGTTGTTTTCTTCATCGACGACATTTTGATTTATTCTCGTAGCCGAGAGGAATACGAGGTTCATCTTCATCAGGTTCTCGACGTGTTGAGACGAGAGCAACTTTATGGAAGGTTTTCGAAATATGAGTTCTGGAGGTCCGAAGTGACTTTCTCGGGCATGTAATTTCATCTGCCAGAGTTCGTGTCGACCCTCAGAAGACGGATGCTATCCGAGATTTGCAACCTCCGAAAGATGTTAAGGAAATTCGATGTTTCCTCGGATTAGCTGGTTAATTATCCAACCCACGGATGGAGCTAGCAACTGTGGTTTTCGTGTTGAAAATTTGGCGTCGTTACCTTTATGGCATCACCTGTCAGATCTTCACCAATCACAAGAGTTGATGTATATATTTACTCAGAAGGAGTTAAATATGCGACAGAGACGGTGGTTGGAATTAATCAAAGATTATGATATCGAGATCCTTTACCACCCGGGCAAGGCGAACATTGTCGCCGACACCTTGAGTCGTAAGTCCGTTCAGGAGCAGATGCTTGCTCGTTTAACAATTCAGAAGGAGCTCCAACAGGAATTCCTTAGACCCGAGATCGAGGTCTGGCTTCAGCGAATTCAGGAACAGCTTTGTATGTTAGAGATTTCATCATCTCTTGAGGATGTAATCAGAGAGAATCAAAGTTCAGACCCTTCATTGTTGCGCATCCGTGAAGATGTGGCTCAGGAGATAGCCCCTGGATTCGTGATCCACGAGGATGGACTTTTGAGATTTAAGAATCGGATGTGTGTACCGGCGAATGACGAGTTGAAAAACTCTATTTTGAGAGAAGCTCATGCTACCCCTTATTCTGTTCATCTGGGGTCCAGCAAGATGTACAAAGACTTGAAACAAAATTACTGATGGAGTAATATGAAGCGAGAAGTCGCAGAATTTGTTTCGAGATGCTTAACCTGTCAACAAGTTAAGATTGAACATCAGCGACCGGCGGTTATGCTGAAAACCTCTCCCTATTCCGGAATGGAAGTGGGAAGACATTTCTATGGAATTCATCATGAATTGCCGACGAGTCGTCGTGGCATGAATACGATCTGAGCGATCGCGGACTGCTTTACTAATTTAGCTCATTTCCTTGAAATCAAGGATTTGTGGAGTCCCAAGAGACTGGCCCAGTTGTTCATCAAAGAGATAGTGAGACTTCACGGTACTCCTAAAAGTATCGTTTCCGATCGTGACGGACGGTTTGTGTCACATTTTTGGAAATCAATTCATCGTGCTATGGGAACTCAGCTTAATCTCAGTACTGCCTTTCATCCTCAGTCCGACGGACAATCAGAGAGAACTATTCAGACATTAGAGGACATGTTGAGGGCATGCGTCCTCGATTGGAAGGACGATTGGGAAGCCCAACTACCACTGATCGAGTTCACGTACAGTATAGTTGGCATGCCTCCATTAAGATGGCACCTTACGAGGACTTGTACGGTCGTCGTTGTCGATCTCCTTTGTGTTGTGATGACTTGTCAGAATCAATCGGCACCGAACCCGACATGCTTATAGCCGCCCGGGAGAAGGTAGCTTTGATCCAGAGTCGTATCTTGACAGCTCAGGGTCGACAAAAATCATATGCAGTAAATCGTCGTCGACCACTAGAGTTCGAGACGGGTGACCATGTTTTGGTCAAGGTATCCCAGAGTCGAGGTATTTTTCGTTTCGGAAAACGGGGGAAGTTGAGTCCGAGATTCATTGGACCGTTTGAAATTTTGGATCGAGTAGGCGAGTTAGCTTATCGATTGGCTTTACCTCCGGCTTTGAGCAGGATTCATAATGTGTTTCACGTCTCTCAGTTGCGGAAGTATGTTGCCGACCCGAGTCACATACTTCAGTTCGACGAAATCGAGATCACGGATGATCATTCGTACGAGGAGCGTCCTATACGAGTGTTGGAGCGGCGAATCAAACAGTTGACGAATAAGTCGATTCCTTTGGTCAAGATTCAGTGGTCTAGACACGGAGTCGAAGAGGCTACTTGGGAAACCGAGGATAGTATGCGGGAGAGTTATCCCGAGTTGTTTGACCCTTAGTTTCGGGGACGAAACTCTTTTAAGGGGGGTGTATGTAATACCCGGTTGTAATTCATTCATTTTCATTCAGTAATTATCAGTCTGTAATTGTCACTCAGTGTATTTTCACTCAATTATAATCATTCATCAATCATGTTCATTCACCGTGTTCACCGTTCGGAAAAACTTCGAGTTGTGGATCGTTATTGTTCATTGTTTCAACTTTCCTCATATGAGTTCGACTTTGTTAGATCACCATTAATTTTTGGTAACTCCAAAAATTCTAAATCTTTGCAATATTATAGAGAATCGAGTTAGCTTTCCAATGGTTCAAACGGTGAGTCAATCGGAGTCCGGACGAGAGAGTTATGGTCGTTTTAGCTCAACCGCTCATTTTTCAGTTTTGGCCGATCACTGCCGAACGAACTCGGCCGTGTCGTCCGACACGGCCCGTGCCGTACTCTTCCGGAAAGTGCCGAAGTGTCTGCCTCAGGACCCGACCGTGTCGTCTGGCACGGCCGAGTCGAACCCTTCCGGATAAGCCAGAAGCGACTGCCGACACGCCCGACCGTGTCGTCTGGCACGGTCGAGTCATGCCGAGTCGCTGTCGGACGGGTCACTGTCGGGAGGCCCTCCGCGCCGCGACCGTGTCAAGCAGGACACGGTCGAGTCACTGTCGGGCTGCTTTCGGCCAGCTGTGCGACACGACCGTGCTTATCGGCACGGGCCGTGTCCGGCAGGCAGTCAACTCCCTTAAATTCGTTTTTTTTCAGCATTTCAGCCATTTCTCCCCCTTTTCTTCACCTTCAACCGAGAGAGTAAGCTTGAGGGAGGGTTTTTCCTTCACAAATCATTTGGATGTTTGATTTTCTTCATCTCCTTTCGATCGTGAAGCCCGGATAATCAATCTAACGCGTGTTCTTCGGATTAAAGTACTTGGATCTTCAAGAGGTAATTCCTTCAACACTTTGGACTTCGATTTTGTGTTGAGATATGATGTTTTGGACGTTATAATCATGTTATATGAAGGGATATGTATATGATTATGAGTTTGTATAAGGATTCATTGGATTATTGAGGGATTATTCAAGAACACCTTGAATATCGAGTTGGAATTGGGAATTTTCGACTAATTGTTGTTATAATCACGTTTTTGGATATTCATAACGGATTATTGATCGTATTGGAGATGTTTTGTTGGTTTGAAACACTTCTTGGGGATTTTGATATTGGTATATTTGTAACACCCCCAGAATACGACCGGGAATGTCACACGCCGTAGACCCTTATCACAAGGATCCACCAGGCTAAACTCCAAAAGACTACTCAAAGATTGACCGACCGGGGTCAAAATTTAATACAAAGTAGACCGACAAGGTCTTAAACCAATTCATAAACTAACGACATTCATACAACAATGACAACAATAAACTTGAACACGGAAAAGAATGACAACTCAATTTAAAAATCGATAACTACACCCATGCAAGGGTGAATACTCAAACGACAAAGAAAATACCGACCAAAATGAAACAGAAGAAAAGACTCCGACTCTGGTGTGATTAGCATCGTCGTCTTCCATCTCCTTCCAAGCCAATCCCGTGACTGCTCCCGAGCTGCCAAAACCTGAGCGCATAACAGGCACCCACCCCCCGAAAACTCGGGGGTTAGCAAACTGGAATTTTGCTAGTGCAAGTACATAATATACAAGATATACGAACAGTAACAACACAAAATTCAACCGCCGTGAAGCCTTAACACAAACCATACATTCCCACAGTCAGCACAGAATAACACTCGCATACACGAAGTGAAAGGTAATCACATAGTCATATTCTCCTTACGGAAAATAACATTCATGAAGCTTTAAACGAGCCCAAGGAGTCAGGAAGATCCCTTTTGTAAAAGGAAAAGTATTTTGATAAGATAGTTTGCAATCACTATTATTGACTCGGGCCGTTTAGGGGTTTTTAAAATCGAATGGGAATACTTTTGGAAATAATTTCAAAAACTCTCGGGCCCTTGACCCAACGTATGGAAAACGATTACACAAAAACCAAGTCAACTTATTTGGGGTTCTCGACCCAATTTATAGAACACCGTCACAAACGAAATCATTACAACATCTCACAGGGTTCTCAACCCATTCCAAATAACATCATCACGAAACCAATCATCTCAACATTCCACAGGGTCCTCGACCCAATACACAGAATAGCACCACAATACAATCAAAGGTACAGAACTCTCATTCGACATATCCTGCTCAAGACCCCCGATTAATTAACCCTCGGAGATTTCGTCAAACCTCCGTGGTTAACTAACCCTGATACCAACGCTTTAAAAACAATTTGAAACAAGCTTTCAAAAACACGGATTGCGGTCTGTATCAAGACAAACATTAAAAGTGAGTTGAAAGAATTTGAGATACGAACATCGTTCGGTAACGGGGTCTTAGCTATCACTCAAATACCCGTAACCAATAAGCCTGCCAGGCGCCTCCACTGCACACCTGTGCACCGGCGTTCACTCCACTATGTCGTTTGCTCCTTGAACATGTCACCGCACCGGCGTCACTCCCGCAAGAGCCGCCTTGCACGCGCATTAGGTGACACCGGCGTTCACCACCCATATGGAGCCGCACATTGCAGCGTACACCGTGCCGGAGTACACCGCCCCGCCTCGAGGTTCCCGGATATGACGTTTCTCACAACAAGTATCCACATTGTTCAAACATCAAGCACACGGACAATTGTCACAACAATTTTCAACTCAGTACATCAAGTCACACAATTTCTCCGCCAGTCCATATCCACACAAATAAACAATAACACGCACGTTATCAATCAAACTCAATCAACACCGCACATATATCTCTATGTTGCGACTCAACCGAATATATACACATATATATATAGATATATATATATATAAATATATAACCTCACTATATTATATGAATAACTATAGTTCGCCCATCAATCCAAGTTGAGTACGTCAACTAATGGTAGAATTCAACACTCGTCGATCACCGACATAAACATATATATTAATATACGTATATACATACATATATTTAACATGTAACTATATATATAAACACACATATATATATATACACATACATATATATACCTCCATATAAACTCATACACTTCGACAACAATGATTTCACGCAGTTACAATTCGTATATCGAGGTACTTGCCTTGGTAATACGACGCGAAGGAGACGACGAAGGAATAGGTTCCGGTCCGAACAATCCTCTCAAATCCGACCCTAACACAATAATGATATACAATCAATCTCACATCATGAATACGAAGAAATCCCTCCTAGTTCTACCCGTTGGGACAATTTATCGAACACCAAGAGTGCGTAGGGAATTGAAATCGGTTAACGGTGAACTAACGGGATTTCATCCCAACCAAAAACAAGAAAACCAAGGGTCACGAGAGTACTATCAAAATCTAACAACAACATCGGTTAATTCGGATTAAAACACAAGATCACCACCAAACCCTCCCCAAAAATCATACTAGGGTATAAGAGATCTTACCTCTTGAAGATACAAACCCTATAATCCGAAGAACACGTGCTAGATCCACAATCCGAGCTACACGATTGAAGGAAGATGAAGAAAAACACACAATCAAAAGGGTGGATGGAGAAGAAATCCCCCTCTCAACCCTTTCTCTCTCGCGCACGGTGGAAGAAAAGGAGGAAATGAGTGAAACTCGCTGAAAACACCCAGTTATAGCGCTGACCGCATTGTGTGCCGCGGCTAAGCTAATCTGTGCCGCGGCACAGGGCCAAAAATTGCGCCCAGTGGTCGGCTGACCGCTCGTTGTGCCGCGGCTCATTTGGAGTGTGCCGCGGCTCAGACTCGGCATGTGCCGCGGCATCGCCGGATCGTGCCGGGCACGCGGCAGAGGTTTTAGCCGGCAGTGCCACACGGTGTGCCGCGGCCGACAAGTGTGCCGCGCACCGATTGACTGTGTGCCGCGGCGCACAATCCTTGTGCCGCGGCACACAAGATGCCGCTCGGCCAACAATCGGGTCGTATGTGTGCCGCGGCGCACAATCCTTGTGCCGCGGCTCACACCCCCCCTCGGGTCCCAAAATGACGAAAAAAGATCCGGAAAGAGAATAAAAGCAATAGGAATCGATATTTGGGCAACAATAACACGAAATGGAAGTACGGAACCCCAAAACGATCTGAGGTACACAACCAAGGTCGAACAAGGAACAAATTCCCTAAATTTCTAGGAAGTTACAAAAACGGCCCAAACATCCGAAAATCACGATACAACGTCGGATTAACAATCCGAAACTCACAACATGTTCTACTCAATCATACGAACTCATGGAAGTAAGAAAATGACGAAATCGAACGAGTTTAACGAGAATCAAATGCACATGAGACAAAATATAACACAAGATGAAATTACGTAAAAACATCATCGAGACCCGTCTAAGCGGAGAAACTCCAAGAACAAAATAGGTTCAGAATTCCAAAACAGTGTCAAGCGAGTTGTCGAAACGGACCCCCGCCGGAAAATGAAAATTACCGGAAATCGAATTTGCGGGTATTACATTCTACCCTCCTTAAAAGAAGTTTCGTCCCGAAACTTAAAATAGAGAGCGGCGGAACAATCAAGGAAATAACTACTTGCTTAGCCCCAATTCATCACGAGCAAAGCGCGAATGCAAGGTTCCAGAAATACGATGAACTGACCTAGCAAGCATCTGATACGTGAGTCGAGATGATAAAACTGTATGGGAACACGATAAGTTGAGGTGAGGGAGTATGAATTTGGATACCAAAGCTCCCAGAGTTAAGAAAATCACAAAATAGTTCAGACGTCCTGAAAATCATGTTTCGAGCTCGACCAACCGCATCCAAGTTCAAAACATATTCGGAAGTGCTAATTACACGCGTGGGAATAATAGTTGCGAACAAAATTTGCAAGGATTTAGTTCAGATATGGAAAGACCACAATAATCCACGGGATTTAACAAAACAGCTCCGAAATTCGTTCGGAGGACGGCAGGCTAAGTAGAACAAGATAGTTTAAAATCGTCGAGAGGATCATAATTGAATCACCAACAATGAAAAATCACACAATGCCGAAAATACCAAGGAAAGTACGGGTAATACACTTCCCCATACTAAAAGATATTTCGATCCCAAACTTAGAACAACAAGAGTTGGAAACATAGGGCAATGAAATGAAGAACGATCAAAGTCACAATTGTTCAAAACAGCAACAATTAGGACATATTGCAAAATATTCATCCTCCCACGTTAGACTCTTCAGAAGGAAACGTAGGGTTTCGGGACATTCTCCAGTCGCTTGCTCTGTTCGCCAATAGGGTAGCATTCCTTGCCAGATCGGAAATTATCTCACAATGCTTCTCCCGATGACCTTCACACCCGCACCGGTAACAAGTCAAGAGTGGAAAGGGACAATTTGCACGAACATGTCCCTGACGATTACAGTTGAAGCACCCTCCCTTCTTACCGAGAGTCACCGATGCTGGCTTGGGACTCCAAGCGCTCACTCCCGATCGCGAAGACGACGCGTTCGAACGACGTGGGGGTTTGGGAGCCTTAGACTCTTCACCGCCCAAAAACTTCCCAGATGTCCTCCGTCTCTTGGCTTCGCTCGAGGGCTCGACCACTGAGGAGATTTCATAAGATATCGTTTTATCTAGATACTCCTTCACCGTAGCATGGATCGTGGTCGTACGAACCACCTTGCCGCTTCCATTTCCATCATCACGTCCACGTCCGCCGAGGCTTGACATACTAATACGGATAACACCGATCAACAGTATTAGTTATCGGTCGTACAATATACCACAATTATCAACCCGAGTTTTAGTTAGCATCCTTAGAATAATGGTACTATCGTAAAGCATAAAGTTTTATGAAGTCAATTTCGAGTTCCTCGACGAGGACGGTCATTATATGTATGCACTTAATGAAAACAAATTTTTGAAAAAGGGGCTAGTCACGTTGCGCCCAAGACTTGTAAACACTGTCTTTTATTTCGGAAGAGGAAGTTTACATAATGACTCTAAAAATTATTTTCGAGTGATGAATAAAAGAAAAAAAAAAAAAGAAATCGAAAATTAATTCGTAACTAATTTGAAATATTTCGAAAATGTTGAGCCCCAAATATCAAAATTTTGAAAATCTTTCCTCTTCTTCAAAAATGTTTATTCGAAAGAATTCTCCACCGAGATACGTGACCATTTAACATGACGGTATTAAATCATGGCTTTACACAATGTTAGAAAATTTCAAAGCATTGCTTTAAAATATTCGAGATACTACAGCGCCGTGGGCCCCGTGCCGGAACCCACCAGGCTAAAAATCATAAAAAAAAAAATGATCAAAATGCCAAAAAGGCCGAAGTCGGTAATATTCTCAAATTCTCACAAAAGTCATTTATAAAATATCGAATACCGTCATAAGAATACTATCAAAACATGCAAGACCAAAATATCAAAACTCGGTTTGCAAGATAACAAAAACCATCTTAAAATACTCATGCGGTGGATAAAATTATCATTCGTAAATTCATTCTAATAAAGTACCGAAACAGATAAACATGCTCGACTTCCGAAGCATACTACGTAACTATTTATGCTCGGACCGCATGCGCATGTTATATCCTAAAACGATAATATCACCAACAAGTTCCAATTCCTAGTTCACATTAAGCATATTAGCACAATGTAATCGAATACGTGTATAAGGGGACTTACGATCGGGAGGCTCACCATCACGGATTGCCGGAAGATGATGTCGGAACCACGATACTAATCACAACTCTGATGCGCGCGACTTACACAAGACATGGACTTGACCCAACGGCCTAGGTTTTTCGCAAACCTAAGCTCCGATACCATAAATGTAACACCCCCAGAATACGACCGGGAATGTCACACGCCGTAGACCCTTATCACAAGGATCCACCAGGCTAAACTCCAAAAGACTACTCAAAGATTGACCGACCGGGGTCAAAATTTAATACAAAGTAGACCGACAAGGTCTTAAACCAATTCATAAACTAACGACACTCATACAACAATGACAACAATAAACTTGAACACAGAAAAGAATGACAACTCAATTTAAAAATCGATAACTACACCCATGCAAGGGTGAATACTCAAACGACAAAGAAAATACCGACCAAAATTAAACAGAAGAAAAGACTCTGACTCTGGTGTGATTAGCATCGTCGTCTTCCATCTCCTTCCAAGCCAATCCCGTGACTGCTCCCGAGCTGCCAAAACCTGAGCGCATAACAGGCACCCACCCCCCGAAAACTCGGGGGTTAGCAAACTGGAATTTTGCTAGTGCAAGTACATAATATACAAGATATACGAACAGTAACAACACAAAATTCAACCGCCGTGAAGCCTTAACACAAACCATACATTCCCACAGTCAGCACAGAATAACACTCGCATACACGAAGTGAAAGGTAATCACATAGTCATATTCTCCTTACGGAAAATAACATTCATGAAGCTTTAAACGAGCCCAAGGAGTCAGGAAGATCCCTTTTGTAAAAGGAAAAGTATTTTGATAAGATAGTTTGCAATCACTATTATTGACTCGGGCCGTTTAGGGGTTTTTAAAATCGAATGGGAATACTTTTGGAAATAATTTCAAAAACTCTCGGGTCCTTGACCCAACGTTGGAAAACGATTACACAAAAACCAAGTCAACTTATTTGGGGTTCTCGACCCAATTTATAGAACACCGTCACAAACGAAATCATTACAACATCTCACAGGGTTCTCAACCCATTCCAAATAACATCATCACGAAACCAATCATCTCAACATTCCACATGGTCCTCGACCCAATACACAGAATAGCACCACAATACAATCAAGGGTACAAAACTCTCATTCGACATATCCTGCTCAAGACCCCCGATTAATTAACCCTCGGAGATTTCGTCAAACCTCCGTGGTTAACTAACCCTGATACCAACGCTTTAAAAACAATTTGAAACAAGATTTCAAAAACACGGATTGCGGTCTGTATCAAGACAAACATTAAAAGTGAGTTGAAAGAATTTGAGATACGAACATCGTTCGGTAACGGGGTCTTAGCTATCACTCAAATACCCGTAACCAATAAGCCTGCCAGGCGCCCACCGCACACACGTGCACCGGCGTTCACTCCACTATGTCGGCCGCTCCTTGAACATGTCACCGCACCGGCGTCACTCCCGCAAGAGCCGCCTTGCACGCGCATTAGGTGACACCGGCGTTCACCACCCATATGGAGCCGCACATTGCAGCGTACACTGTGCCGAGTACACCGCCCCGCCTCGAGGTTCCGGATATGACGTTTCTCACAACAAGTATCCACATTATTCAAACATCAAGCACACGGACAATTGTCACAACAATTTTCAACTCGACATCAAGTCACACAATTTCTCCGCCACCCATATCCACACAAATAAACAATAACACGCACGTTATCAATCAAACTCAATCAACACCGCACATATATCTCTATGTTGCGACTCAACCGAATATATACACATTTATATATATAGATATATATATAAATATATAACCTCACTATATTATATGAATAACTATAGTTCGCCCATCAATCCAAGTTGAGTACGTCAACTAATGGTAGAATTCAACACTCGTCGATCACCGACATAAACATATATATTAATATACGTATATACATACATATATTTAACATGTAACTATATATATAAACACACATATATATATATATATATATACATACATATATATACCTCCATATAAACTCATACACTTCGACAACAATGATTTCACGCAGTTACAATTCGTATATCGAGGTACTTGCCTTGGTAATACGACGCGAAGGAGACGACGAAGGAATAGGTTCCGGTCCGAACAATCCTCTCAAATCCGACCCTAACACAATAATGATATACAATCAATCTCACATCATGAATACGAAGAAATCCCTCCTAGTTCTACCCGTTGGGACAATTTATCGAACACCAAGAGTGCGTAGGGAATTGAAATCGGTTAACGGTGAACTAACGGGATTTCATCCCAACCAAAAACAAGAAAACCAAGGGTCACGAGAGTACTATCAAAATCTAACAACAACATCGGTTAATTCGGATTAAAACACAAGATCACCACCAAACCCTCCGCAAAAATCATACTAGGGTATAAGAGATCTTACCTCTTGAAGATACAAACCCTATAATCCGAAGAACACGTGCTAGATCCACAATCCGAGCTACACGATCGAAGGAAGATGAAGAAAAACACACAATCAAAAGGGTGGATGGAGAAGAAATCCCCTCTCAACCCTTTCTCGCACGGTGGAAGAAAAGGAGGAAATGAGTGAAACTGTTGAAAACACCTGATTATAGCGCTGACCGCATTGTGTGCCGCGGCTCGGCTAAGCGTGCCGCGGCACAGGCCAAAAATTGCGCCAGTGGTGGCCGACCGCTCGTTGCCGCGGCTCATTTGGAGTGTGCCGCGGCTCGACTCGCATGTGCCGCGATCACGGATCAGGCCGGGCACGCGGTACAGAGGTTTTAGCCGGCAGTGCCACACGGGTGTGCCGCGGACAAGTGTGCCACGCATCGACTTACTGCAGTGTGTGCGGCGCACAATCCTTGTGCCGCGGCACACTGCACTGCTCGGCCAAAAATCGGGTAGTATGTGTGCCGCGCGCACAATCCTTGTGCCGCGGCTCACACCCTCGGGTCCCAAAATGACGAAAAAGATCCTAAAGAGAATAAAAGCAATAGGAATCGATATTTGGGCAACAATAACACGAAATGGAAGTACGGAACCCCAAAACGATCTGAGGTACACAACCAAGGTCGAACAAGGAACAAATTCCCTAAATTTCTAGGAAGTTACAAAAACGGCCCAAACATCCGAAAATCATGATACAACGTCGGATTAACAATCCGAAACTCACAACATGTTCTACTCAATCATACGAACTCATGGAAGTAAGAAAATGACGAAATCGAACGAGTTTAACGAGAATCAAATGCACATGAGACAAAATATAACACAAGATGAAATTACGTAAAAACATCATCGAGACCCGTCTAAGCGGAGAAACTCCAAGAACAAAATAGGTTCGGAATTCCAAAACAGTGTCAAGCGAGTTGTCGAAACAGACCCCCGCCGGAAAATGAAAATTACCGGAAATCGAATTTGCGGGTATTACAATATTGAGGTTTGATTGTAAACAATCGGAGTTTGGATACAACGTGTTTGATTTAATGCCTCTATGGACTTGGTTTAGTCGTATCGACGTTTTGAGTTCGTTATATTCGTGTTTGATTCGTATATTGAACGGATTGTTGGATATTGTATAATTCAAGGTTGTTCGAGCGACCGATATCTCAATTAGGACGTTGTTCGTGGAAGGATAATTGCCACCGGTATTGTGTAAGTTAATTCTTACTCGGTTAAAAGGATATCCATCCCTTTTGTTGTTGTTCATTCATAATCATAACTCATTCATCATTATATTAATCATATCAAAACTTGTTGTTATCAATTAATCGTTTCAGTCATAAGGAACGACGGTTCCAATCTTTTCATTGAGCTGTCATTTATTTCGTTACCATTCCACCTCGGTGAGTCATTATTCATTTTCGATGTCACTTTTGTTATATCGTGGCATTCGGGTCATCTTGGCGTGCGGTTGGTATGTGTACGATTAACATGACGGGCACATAATAGTCGAGTGTTGGTTGATGGCCTCACATTGGGTGTGCACGAGATTGATTGTTTCGTGAGGCGATTAGGTACAAGACCACGCGTGTATTGATCGTTGGTGGCTTGTGCACGGACACATTTCCATCCCGGGCGTAGTGTGGCGCCACCCTTTGAGCCGTACTGTTAGTTGATTCATATAGCATGTTTGATTGCGTATGTTTCGACACGATATTTCATAATTTCAGATATAATCATGATTGTGTATTTTCAACCCTTTAGGATTGTTGTTCTTTGTAACTGACCCCGTTTGGGGATTTTGTTTTTCAGGTCTTGGCAAGGCAAAAGTACGGGGAGAACACGCTGACGTCGAGGAGTCCCAGTGATACTAGTAGGGGGCCCCGATCTTTCAGTTATTCATGTTATTGTCCTTTATTTTCCGCTGCAGACTTTCATTTGAATACTCCGTTTCATTCAGTGTTGTGTATTTTATCTTCATATAAAATACACTAGTATTCGGTGTTGTCCTGGTGTGTTGTAACTAAACTCCTCATCGGAGTAATTATGGTTGTAATGTAGTTCGGTACTACATTTATCTTATGTAATTCATTCATTTTCATTTGCCTGGTGGGTCCCAGTTGGGGATCTACGGCACTGTAATATCCGCCTAGTTTGGGGTGTTACAGAGGTATCTTCCATTTTGGGAAGAGGGGAAAGTTGAGTCCGAGATTTATTGGACCGTTTCAAATTTTGGATCGAGTAGGCGAGCTAACTTATCGATTGGCCTTACCTCCGGCGTTGAGACGAATTCATAATGTGTTTCACATATCTCAGTTACGGAAGTATGTTGCCGATTCGAGTCACATACTTCAGTTCGACGAAATCGAGATCGCCGATGATCATTCATATGAGGAGCATCCTATAAGAGTCTTAGAGCAGCGAATCAAACAGTTGAGGAACAAGACGATTCCTTTGGTAAAGATCATGTGGTCTAGACACGGAGTCGAAGAGGCTACTTGGGAAACCGAAGATAGTATGCGGGAGAGTTATCCCGAGTTGTTTAACCCTTAGTTTTGAGGACGAAACTCTTTTTAAGTGGGGGAGTATGTAATACCCGGTCGTAATTCAGTCATTTTTATTCAGTAATTATCAATCAGTAATTGTCACTCAGTGATTTTCATTCATTAATAATCACTCATCATTCATACTCATTCAATTGTGTTCACCGTTCGGCGTAATATTTGTCATACTCATACTTTTGCCCCCGTACTTCTCGAATTCTGTGATTTTTGTACTCGGTGCATCGTTATAGGCTAAACTGCTTGTCTAGCAGGGTCGTACGAGCAGGCCGCACGAGCATCTGGTCATGCGCGGCGCTCATGCGTTGCGACTGGACTGGGCAGGAGACCCAGCGGTCGAGTCAGTGCCGCACAAGCATCTGGTCGTACGCGGCGCTCGTGTGTTGTGGCTGAACTGGGCAGGAGGCCCAGTGGTCGAGTCAGTGCCGCACAAGCAGGCCACATGAGCAACTGCTCGGGCGTGGTGCTCGTGTGTTGCGGCTGTACTGGGCAGGAGGCCCAGCGTTCGAGTCAGGCCGCACGAGCAGGCCGCACGAATTGCTGCTCGTACGCAGCGCTCGTGCGCTAAGATCAGCAGCTGGCAGAAACCTCACGCATGACCGAACGTACGGACACATGGTCATGCGGGTTGGTCGTGCGTCCCTGTGACCTATATAAGTTGACCGAGGGGTTTTTTCTCATTTTCACCATTTCTTCATCCTACTTCCGAGAGAGAGGGTTTGTGAGAGAGATTTTTCACCATCAATCACTTGAGTACTCGGTTTTCATCATTTTCATTCGGTTGTGAAACTTGGATAGTCGATCTAACACGATTTCAGCGGATCAAAGTGTTTGGATCTTCAAAGGTAATATTCATCAAAACTCTTGGATTTCGATTTTGTGTTGAGATATGATGTTTTGGACATTGTAATCGTGTTGTATGAAGTGATATACTTGTGATTATGAATTGTTAAGGATATTCATTGTATTATTGAAGGATTATTCAAGAACACTTTGAATATTGAGTTGGATTTGGGAGTTTTCGATTAATTGTTGTTGAAATCACGAATTTGGATATTCATATTAGATTATTGATCGTATTGAAGATGTTTTGTTCGTTTGAAATACTTCTTGGGGATTTGATATTGGTATTATTGAGGTTTGGTTGTAAACAATCGAAGATTGGCCACAACGTGTTCGATATAATGCCCCAATGAACTTGGTTTAGTCGTATCGACGTTTTGAGTTAGTTATACTCGTGTTTGATTCGTGTGTTGAACCGGATTGTTGGTAATTGTGTTATTCAAGGTTGTTCGAGCGACCGACATCTCATTTAGGACGTTGTTCGTGGAAGGACATTCTTCATCGGTGTTGTGTAAGTTAATTCTTACTCGGTTAAAAGGATATTCATTCATTTCGTTGTTGTTCATTCATAATTATAGTTCATTCATAATGTATTAACCGTATTGAGACTTGTAATTGTCAATTAATCACTTCAGTCACGAGGAACGACGGTTCCAATCATTTCATTGAGCTATCATTAATTTCACTATCATTTCATCTCGGTGAGTCATTATTGAATTTAGATGTCACTTTTGTTATCTCGTGGCATTCTGGATCATACTGGCGTGCCGATTGGTATGTGTAGGATTTTCATGTCGGGTACATACAAAGTCGTGTGTTGGTAGTTGACCTCACATTGGACTGTGCACACGAGACGGTTACTTCGTGATACTGATTAGGTATAAGACCACATATGTATTCGATCGATACTCGTTGGTGGCTTGTGCACGGACACATTTCCATCTCGGGCGTAGTGTGGCACCACCATTTGAGCCGTACCGTTAGTTGATTCATACAGCATGTTTGATTGCGTATGTTTTCAACAGGATTGGGTTATAATCTGACCGATTCACTTTTGATCGCATGTGTTCGACGGTTTGAGATTTTTGATCGAATTTGTGGTTTATACAGCATATATGATTGTGTTTATTCAACTCTTGAGGATTGTTGTTCTGTTTTACTGTCCCCGTTGGGGGATTTTGTTTTCAGGTCATGGCAAGGCAAAAGCACGGGAATAGAACGTTGACGGCGAGGAGTCCCAGTGATACTAGTAGGGGGGCCCAATCCTTTCAGTCATTCATGTTGTTGTCATTTATTTTCCGCTGCAGATCTCCATTTGGATACTCCGTTTCATTCAGTGTTGTGTATTTTATCTTCATATAAAATATACATGTATTCAGTATTATCTTGGGTGTGTTATATTGAAACTCCTCATCAGAGTAATTGATGATATAATGTGGTTCGGTACTACAATTATATTATTTAATTCATTAATTTTCATTCGCCTGGTGGGTCCCAGTCGGGGGTCCACGGCACTGTAATATCCGCCTAGTTTGGGGTGTTACACCATGGATTATAGATACTCATATCCTCGTCTTTATCGCAACGTAACCTTGATACCCGAACATACCAATAACCGAGATAAATCATATATATTATGATTTAACTCCCAGAATCGGAAAAACAACATATAATCCGAATCTCCAGAATTCGCAGTAATAATCATTGCTATATGCATCATAAACGAAATGAAACTGAAACCTTTCATTAAACATTATAACTGAGCAAGTAATCACTTGCCTCGATACCGATACGACGATGATGAAGCCACTACCAATCTCATTGCCTTCGTCTACGAGCTCCTCGGCCCTGACCATGCAATTCACAAACATACTCGAACACGACCGCGACATACTGTTATAATCACCGATCAATAATGTCAACCTATTGAAGTAATCAATTAACACATATCCGATAACAATCAACAACCGACACGACCAACCAATCAACTCAACAATTCAACGATATCTCGATCGTACACAAAACCAACTAATCCAATTCAATAAATACGAACTCATATCTACTATACAAACCGCACTCGATGATCATACCTAACAATAATCAATAACCGATCAACAAATTCAATGATTTCACAATATCTCGATTAGACATCAGTCCAGACAATCCAACTCAAATAATTACGAACTCAAAACCACAACACGATTCATAATCCGATTAATTCAATATTATAGATAATCATGATCCAAGGGTTTTCAAATAACTCAAACATTCGATTTGAACACTTGTTCGAAGCGTATGAATTTTCAAACTCAACGGTGAATAATAATCTTGTCAAACCCTTAATCATATTGTATTCTAAAATTATCCGAAATCCTTACAAAATCATAACATGCATAGTTCAAGAATCCTTCAAGAACACGAATTATCCGAATTCACGTTCATAATCCATAAAACAACATAATTCGATGTTTTCTAACATCTAAACAATCCCTAATCATAATTCAAGGTGTATATCATCATGTTCTTCAACGTACGATCTTCCTAACGTCAAAAATCGCAATAACAATACCAAGAACATTGAGAACTCTATGATTTCATAATCATAATCAACATATTCAAGACATAAACCAACATATCATCATCTTCCTTCAACAAATACCTCATATATCCTCAAGAATCATAACAACAAGCCCTTAATCATCTTCATACGAATCATTCATTAATAACAACATTGAAAATCCAAAATAAAAGGGAGGATCATCCAACTTACCTCTTAGAAGATGAAAAACACTAGCAATTACTTCAAGAATCAACCATAGCTCCATATCCAAGCCTCAAATCCAAGTCCTCAAGCTCAAAATTGATTTAGGAGAGCTAACTCTCTCTCTCTCTCTCTCTCTCTCTCTCTCTCAGTGTTTGGAGACGAAAAACGAAGTGAGGTGCTGATGTGAAATGAAAGAACGAACTTTATTTTATAAACTGCATCGATCGTTACGTACGTTAACCATCAGTACTAACATACGTAATGCACCTTAGCGTACGCTATGTGTCCTTCATAGCGTACGTAATCTCATTCCAGAACTAACTGACCTGTTTCGTTAACATGCTTACGTACGTAACAATTCCTTCATAACGTACATAATACGTACGTTGACTTGCTACAGTACCATACCCATATTACATACGTAATACTACATGCGTAGCGTACATAATGGCCGAGGTTGACTCGCCTGTCCACATCCGCTGCCGACACCGAGCCCCACCTGCCGACCATGACTCGATCCTGTTCGATTCCCTTCGTTACGTACGTAATGTCTTACGCATAACATACGTAACACATGACAACTTAGCGTACGCTATCTCACAGTCTTAACGTACGGTAACAGTTCCATACTTAGCCATTTCCCGCAATTTCTGTCCAACGTCTCGACATACCAAGAACGAACATACGACACACTGAACACATATACTGAATCCAATAATATTCTCATATGATATACCCAATATCAAAGTGCGATAACCTGATACACGATATCCTCAATTGTGATTGTCTACCAAATACGACAATTATACAAGTACAGTTGTCTTAGCCTTTCTATTATTTTATCCATACTGTACAGATTGCATCCTGCACAATATAACTCGGATAAAATAACATTAAACAATCGCAGTAGAATTTCAGGATATTACAACTATATCAATTCTTAGCCGTGTTCTTTGAGAACGAATTGATATAATATTTTTTCTGATCAATATCTGTCGCGTGATAACGTAGAGACACTCGGCTTCTTCGATGTTTTGATCATTCATCAAACTACAACGAATTGGATTCGTGTTCGTGTTGGTGACCGGAAATGATCAAAGCTTTGCTCGAGAATTTCTCTTCAAGAATGTTAAAATTTTGGCCCAAATGATTATTTTTTTATTATGGGCCGGTATTTCTTGCAGCCCGGCCCAGATGATTTAAATCCACTCCCCGGCTCCTTTGTTCTCACCCGTTGGATGAGGGTTGATCTATCTCTACCGTGTATCCCTTATACTTAAACCCCCCCCCCCCCCCGTAACCCTAGCCTCACTTCTCTCGGTTTTTCCCTCTCCCCCCTCACCTACCCGCCGTCTGCCATGGAAAGGATTTTCTTTCCTTCCTCCTGCCCGGCTTCGCGGTCCCGATTTGGAAGGGGATCGAAACCCATATCATTCTTTGATATGATTGGATTCGATCCTCCTAAAATCGGTGGCTTCGACCGGTTGGTGTTTTGCCTATTTAAGGCTGGCGATCTGAGGTGAGGGAAACACACGAAAAACGAACGAAAAATAAAAACCTAATTTTCTAAGTGAGGAAGAAATCGATTTGTGTCTTCTTGGTGAAAATTTTTCTGAGTGAAAACTTCTTTCTGAGTGAAAAGCTACTTGAGGCAATTTGGGGGGTTTTTTCGGGAATAGTTGGAACCAGCTGGGGTGTTTCTGGATTTGTTCGTCTGGGATGTTGGCCACGGATACGTACGGAGCCTTGGACGCGGGTACTTGATAGAGGAGGACTGAGCCGAGGCCAAGTTCCGGTCATCTCTCACCACCGTCCACCGTGTGTTGATTCGGATCTTTGTGATCCTTTTCGGTTTGGATTTCTGGCACCTTTTTCCCCCTGTTCTTTGTGTTAATCTGTCTTTCGGGTTAATTAGTTTTTCCCGTTTTTTATTTCGTGTAATTCGTTTGCTGTGTAATTCGTTCATTTCCGGAATTTATTTGTAATTTGTTTACTTCGCTGTTGTGTAATCGTCTATGTATTCCGAATAGTTTCCCCACAGTGGTATCGGAGACCTTTAAAAGGGGTTTCTATTCGGAAGGGCATACGGGTTCCGGCCGAGGAATCCGCTCAGGTATTACACTCCATACTCTACCTTAAATTTTCGGTACTTTTTGGTGTGCTGCTTCTCGTTATTTATTTTAGCTTCCGTCTGCTTCTGTCTTGGCGACTGTGATTGTTTCGGTTTTTTGATACCTTGTGTTGAGACTGTTGAAATTGTTATCTCTGGGCATACCAAACCCCCTTGCCTGGACCGTAAGTGTTCCTCGGATCTTGTGGGGGCTCCGGGATACGATTCCAGCTCGTATCATCTTTTAAAAATCTGGTGTGATTTTTTAACTGTGTGTTATCTGTGTGATATTGGTATTCGACTCCAAAATCTGGTGTGATTTCGTTGGTTGTGGTATCTTCGTGATATTTATTTGTCACCTCTGTTTTTCAGTTTAATTAGTACCTTGTGCTGGTATTTTAAAATCTTGTGTGATTTTTTACAAATACTAAAATGGGTTCTCTAACTTCATTTACAATGGAACCTTTTGACGGTAAAGGAGATTTTAGAATTTGGCAACAAAAAATGAAATCTATACTTGTCCAACAAAAATGTTTTAAAGCCATTGAAGGTACTTTCCCATCCGATGTGTCTTCTGAAAAACGAGAGGAATTAATTGAGTTTGCTCATTCCTCTATAATCTTGAACCTGTCGATTCGTGATTAGACGAATAGGCGAATCGATAATCTGAAAACATCTTTGGGATAAACTTGAGGAAACGTTTACTGAAAAATCTTTGCCAAATAAATTATTCCTCCTCGAAAAGTTTTTCCGTTACAAGCTGGATTTGAATAAAGATATTGATGGCAATCTTGACACCTTTACAAAGTTAGTTCAAGATATAAAACAAACTGGTGATAAAAACATTGATGATTATTCCCCTATTGTGCTCTTGAATGCTATCCCAGATGCTTATAATGATGTGAAATCTGCTATTAAGTATGGTAGGGATTCTGTGACCTTAGATACTGTTATAAGTGGCTTGAAGAGTAAGGAATTAGACTTAAAAGTTAATAAGGTCCATAAACCGGTTTCTGATGTCAATTTTGTAAGGTCTAAACTACACCTTAAAAAGAAACCGTTTATCAAATCTGATTTTGAAAAATCTAATAAGAAAAAGGGGCAATGGAAGGATAAATCTAAGTTCCGGCCTAAAAACCGCAAATGCTATAACTGTGGTGAATCTGGTCATTATATACATGAATGCACCAAACCTAAAAAGAATTTGCCAAATGATCGTGCAAACTTTCTGCTGGGGATGTCTTCTGATTATTGATAATATGCATCTTTCTGTGAATTCTGTGCTTTCTGGTCTAAGTGAAAATGAATGGTTGCTGGATTTTGGATGCACTCACCATATGACACCTTATAAACAGCATTTTACGAGTTATACTAATCTTGGTGATCGGTGTGTGTATATGCCTGATAAAATGAAACGGGTTGTGGCCGGGGTTGGGAATGTTTGTTTGAAATTTGCTGATGGTACTCAATTTACTTTAAAAAATGTCAGACATATCCCCGATTTATCTAACAATTTGATATCTTGTATTACTTTGGAAGATGAGGGTCTTAGGGGTTCATGGGGAAATGGTTATATGAAAATCTGCAAAGGTTCCTTAATGTTGTTTAAAGGAATCCGGAAATTTAATTTATATATTTGCCAAACTGAAATTGCTGCATGTTCCAACCTGGTTTGTGCAGATAAAACCGAATTATGGCATAATAGGTTAGGACACATGAGCATGAAGGGATTAGATATCTTGCATAAACAAAAGTGTTTTGGAAAAGATAAAATCTCTAAGTTGTCTTTCTGTGACTCTTGCATGTATGGCAAACAACATAAAACCCAATTTCCGAAACCTCCCAATTCCCCTGATCCTGTTTTTGAAAAATCTGGTAAGAGTTCCAATGTGCTTGATTATGTTCATGCTGATGTTTGGGGTCCTGCCAGTGTCCCGACTCATGGGAGAAACCGTTACTTCTTGTCAATCATTGATGATTATTCTAGGAAAGTTTTCGTTTTTCTACTCAAACTGAAATATGATGTGTTTGAAAATTTTCAAACTTGGAAAACTTTAGTGGAAAATCAAACCGGAAAACGGATTAAAAAGATAAGGACCGACAACGGTCTTGAATTTTGCAATACTCAGTTTGATACTATGTGTTCCGAAAACGGCATCCTTAAGCATAAGACAGTTCCTTACACCCCTCAACAGAACGGGGTGGCTGAGCGGATGAACCGAACCCTCCTTGAAAAGGTGAGGGCTATGCTCGCCACTTCTGGACTGTCCAAAAGCTTTTTGGGTGAGGCTCTTTTAACTGCTGCCTATCTTATAAATAGATCACCTTCTATACCTTTGAATGGTAATTATCCCGAGTCTGTGTGGTCGGGTCATGCTGTTGATTTTTCAAACATTCGTGTGTTTGGTTGTGCTGCTTATGTGCATCAAAATGTTGATAAACTTGAGCCTAGGTCCTTGAGATGTGTTTTTCTTGGATATCCTGATGGTATTAAGGGTTATCGATTATGGGTCGAATCGAACCGGGTTGAAAGTAATCACTAGTAGGGATGTGGTGTTTAATGAAATTTCCTTGTCTTAATAATCCATTACTGCTCTGTGTTAGGCTTGAAAATACTCCCCACCTGTTCGATTAGGGTGGAGCGTCTTAGTGATAATGAGTTGCTGCTTGAATCGATAATATGGAAAATCTGAAATCTCTAATGATCAACCCGATAATCAATCGAAAATGGAGGCAGTCCGAATGCATTTCTGATTTGTCGATTATCAACTACCTAGGGATAGGTCTAGAAGAAATGTTAGAAGACCTATACATTTAGAAGATTTCCACATGGCTTCTCTTGTTTTCAATGTGTTTGATATGCTTGATGGAAATGAACCTAAATCTTACAATGACGCTCTGTTGTCTGATAAATCAAATGAATGGTTAAGTGCAATGAATGAAGAAATGACGTCCTTGCATGCTAATAATACTTGGAAACTTGTTCCAAAACCTAAGAACTGTTCTTTGATTGATTGTAAGTGGTTATTTAAAGTCAAAAAGGATGAGGATGACATCAGATTCAAAGCAAGGTTAGTAGCTAAAGGTTTCACTCAGCGCAAAGGTATTGACTATACCGAAATTTTTGCACCCGTAGTTAAATTCACCACTGTTCGCATCATGCTTGCATTAGTTGCACATCATAATTGGGAGTTGAAACAATTAGATGTTAAAACGGCATTTTTGCATGGTGAATTAAAAGAAACCATCTACATGAAACAACCGGAAGGTTTTATAGATGCTAACCATCCGGATTATGTGTGCTTGCTGAATAAAACCTTATATGGCCTGAAGCAGTCCCCTAGAGAATGGAACAAGAAATTTAATGATTGCATGCTGTCCTTGAAATTCTGCCGAAGTGCTTATGATCCATGCCTTTATTTCAAGATTGATTGTGATGTTCCTATGTTCCTTCTTATTTATGTAGACGATATGCTCTTGATAAGTTCATGCATTAAATCTATTAATCATGTCCAAAATCGCTTAGGTGAACAATTTGACATGAAATACTTGGGGGATGCTAAAAGGATTTTAGGAATGAATATCGTTCGGGATAGATCGAAAGGCACTTTATTTCTAAATCAGTCCTCTTACATTGGTAAAATTCTGGAAAAAATTTCTATGACTGATGCAAAATCTGTTGGTGTGCCACTGGCTTCTCATTTCTTATTATCCAAAACTCAGTCTCCAAAAACGGAATCTGAAATTCAAGAAATGAGATCTATCCCATATGCTAATGCTATTGGATCTGTCATGTACCTTATGGTCAGTACCAGACCTGATATTGCTTATGCTGTGAGCTGTTTAAGTAGGTATATGGCCAATCCTGGGAAGCCTCATTGGGAGGCTCTTAAGTGGTTACTTCGGTACTGTTTCTGATGGACTTGTGTTTTCTAAATCTAATGATGGGGTTAACCTTAAAGGTTATGTTGATTCTAATTATGCCAATGATCGGGATGAATGTAAGTCCACAACTTCATATGTGTTTACCTTGTGTGGCTCATGCATTTCTTGGAAATCTCAACTTCAGCATATAGTTACTTTGTCTACTACCGAAGCTGAATATATTGCCACTACTGAAGCCTTTAAAGAGGCTATTTGGTTGAAAGGTTTACTTAATGAAATTGGTGTTCTTCGTGACAATGTTGTGGTTTTTCCGGATACCAATCTAGCATACACTTGTGCAGAAATCCTGTTTTCCATGATCGTACAAAGCATATTGACGTCAGGTGACATTTCATCCGTGATATAGTCGAAAAGGGCATAATTGATTTAAAGAAAATCCCGTCCCAGTCTAACCCTGCAGATATGGGCACGAAGTACTACGGTCGAAAGTCAGATCTTGCAAGTCGATACTAAATATCGACTCCTTCAACTGAAGACTCTCCAGTCTTCCTCCTCGCTATCTTTGTGATAGCTTTTCTAGTTTTCTCTGTGACTCCTAGTTTTTCCCTTTCTTAGTGATTGTTTAATGTCTTTATACTTGTACTAACTTTGTGTGGTGTGCAGGTGGTGTGACGTTCGGCGATGATGACCTCCCTATCACGAGAGTACCCCGATGGCTCGTTTGGTCCGGGTGGAGATTTGTTAAAATTTTGGCCCAAATGATTATTTTTTTATTATGGGCCGGTATTTCTTGCTGCCCGGCCCAGATGATTTAAATCCACTCCCCGGCTCCTTTGTTCTCACCCGCTGGATGAGGGTTGACCTATCTCTACCGTCTATCCCTTATACTTAACCCCCCCCCCCCCCCCCCCGTAACCCTAGCCTCACTTCTCTCGGTTTTTCCCTCTCCCCCCTCACCTACCCGCCGTCTGCCATGGAAAGGATTTTCTTTCCTTCCTCCTGCCCGGCTTCGCGGTCCCGATTTGGAAGGGGATCGAAACCCATATCATTCTTTGATATGATTGGATTCGATCCTCCTAAAATCGGTGGCTTCGACCGGTTGGTGTTTTGCCTATTTAAGGCTGGCGATCTGAGGTGAGGGAAACACACGAAAAACGAACGAAAAATAAAAACCTAATTTTCTAAGTGAGGAAGAAATCGATTTGTGTCTTCTTGGTGAAAATTTTTCTGAGTGAAAACTTCTTTCTGAGTGAAAAGCTACTTGAGGCAATTTGGGGGGTTTTTTCGGGAATAGTTGGAACCAGCCGGGGTGTTTCTGGATTTGTTAAATGCAGAACATTGGCCGCGGATACGTACGGAGCCTTGGACGCGGGTACTTGATAGAGGAGGACTGAGCTGAGGCCAAGTTCCGGTCATCTCTCACCACCGTCCACCGTGTGTTGATTCGGATCTTTGTGATCCTTTTCGATTTGGATTTCTGGCACCTTTTTCCCCCTGTTCTTTGTGTTAATCTGTCTTTCGGGTTAATTAATTTTTCCCGTTTTTTATTTCGTGTAATTCGTTTGCTGTGTAATTCGTTCATTTCCGGAATTTATTTGTAATTTGTTTACTTCGCTGTTGTGTAATCGTCTATGTATTCCGAATAGTTTCCCCACAAAGAAGATATTATCAAAGGTCTACGAGGGTATGATCTCTTAATTTTATCTTCGTCATTTTTATATTTATTTATACGATGCTTGATCGATCCGTTTTTGAGATTTCGTTTTATTCGGTTGGACCGGTTTATTTTCTGCTGTGTATCTCGATTTTAATCACTGAATCCCAACACAAAAAATACAGAGCAATCTCCTATATTCGCCACGAAGTCAACTATCCAAAGGCCCGACTCATCCCTAGCAACACCACCCCCAAACACCCTAGCAATATCTGGGGAATGAGAAGCATCAGTATTCAATTTCCACATACCTTGGGATGGGGTGACCAACGAACGAGAGTCACCGGACGTGGAGTAGCACTGTTGGAGCCAAGCTACGATTTGGCCCTATCAAAACTCAAGCACAATGCCAGAATCTTTCCGACCAGACTGTAGGGAGATGCACGTTCATTTCGGAAGACAAAATTACACCGCCTCTTTCATAATTTCCAGCAACCAATCCCGAAAACTAGCTTCCAACACAGGCCATTGCCAAGCACAGCAGACGACTGTAACTTTGATGACAACCAATGCTGTAGATCCAAAGACTGGTCGAGAAAAGAACCTGTTGCAGCTGGCGGAAGTAAATGATCCCATGTACGACGAACCTCGGAGCACTCACGATGCAAGTGGAACACTGTTTCCGGATGTTTCAAAGCTATTGTCAAAAAAAATTATTGTCTCCAAAGCTTACACTACTAAAAAAGGGTTGCTTTAGCTTCACCACATTAGCTTCACCCGAAAAAGTGAAGCTAAAGAAACAAAAGCGATAAAAAAAAATAAACAAAAGCGTCACATATCTCACGCCTTAAAATTAGGTTAAAAAAGTCAGCTGCTTTTAAACAAAGGCGTCACATATGTGACGCCTTTATATAAAGTTTTTTTTTTTATTTTATTTTACACATTAGCGTCACATATGTGACGCTAATGCTTAATTCTTTAGCGTCACACATGTGACACCAATATGTGAAGATTATTTTTTTATAAAAATATTTTTTAAACGGTGTCACATATGTGACGCCAAAGAATAACGTTTTAGCGTCACATATCGACGCCAATTTGTGATAGTCGATTTTTTTAAAAAATATTTTTCCATTGTACAAATTTATATCGGTTTAAATATTAAATACTATAAATAATAAATTTTAAATTATATTTAATAATTATAGTGTAAGAAATTTCTTAACATTAAGAATTTAAATTACATTATATTTATTTATGCTTACATATTTTGGAGATTGATTAAATATAAGTATGAAATATAGTACAAGGATAAATAACATTCATTATTAATCTACGGAAATATAATAAATAATACTGTTAAATTTATATTTAATAATATAGTATAATTAATTAAATGAAATATATTGGATAAATTAATGGCAAACTTTTTCTTATTTAAGATTTTTAATTAATTCAAATAATAAATAAAGGAAAATATTTTACTTAGTCGGTACATATTATATTTATGTTATTTCTACTATGATTGAAAACATAGCTCAGTGGCAACATGCCACACCTTGAATGAAATTGGCGCGGGTTCGAATCCCGCGCAAGCCACTGAGCTATGTTTTTCGGTTCCCATTTTTTTTAATATTCATTGGCGTCACATATGTGACGTCTTTAAGGCTTTTTTTTTTAATTTATTAACAATGGCGTCACATATGTGACGCCTTATGACATCAGCGTCACATATGTGACGCTAATACCCTGCGCCCTTTTTTTTTTTTTTGACAATATAAACCAAGACGATAAACAAAACACCAAGACAGGAAAACAAAACACCAAGACAGGAACCAAAGACAGTAAAGAAAACAGCAAAATAATTGTAATGTTTCAATACACCATCATAAACAACATTGTAATATACAATAAACAACATTGTAACTAAATTATCATAAATAATACACCATCAATACAACAACAAACAACATTGTAACCATCAATACACCATCATAATCAATACATCACAAAAAAAAACATATGAATAATAAACACAACATACCATCAACCGAACCAAACCAACACAACAACAAACAACATTGTAACCAAACCAACAAAGCAATATATTAACACCATGCAACAATAACATTTTATACATATCGAAATCAAAATATACGCAAAATATAACAAATATGATCATCAAGACATAAACCTAACATGCTACTCGTCAGATAATGATCGCATCAACTCATCCTCATCAAAGTCGTCGGAGTCATCATCCTCAACGTTCGCGAGATGATGAGGAATCGCCTTCTTCTTTCCTTTGAGTAATCTCAACATGAGTTTACTCATCTTTGAAAATTTCGACTCCATCTTCTCTCTCGACTTCTTCATCTCCTCTCTGTCCTTCTTCATCTCCTCGTTATCTTTTTAGCGCCTCGATGGTAGCCTCCAAAGACCGATCGACCTCGGCAGTCGTAATGATGCTCGTGAATCAACAAGACGACGACTTGTGGGTTGGTCGATGACTTCATTTATGATGATTCCCTTTGAAATTCCCCTCACCCTTCCACCTGTCTAACTCCGCCACCCTTTGAGCCCACAAGTTCGGGTAAAATTCATCTTCCTGAGGAGGGTTTGGGAAATGCAATGCCTCAACGAGCTTATAGTATCGGTCCTGTTCCAAGTAATATTTATAAAAAAAAGTGAACAAGATACACAGTTTACAAACTAGGGACGTAATCGAAATATAAGTGAACAAATATAAAGCTAAACTTACGTATTGTTCGCACTCAGGGCATCTATCCATTTGGGAGTAAAGACTCGACTCAACTTCTCCCGACTCCGCTTCTCCCTCCTCGGTTGAGCCTCGCCGCCCTCACCAATTTTCTTTTTTTCTTTTGATGTTTTTCCATTTCTTTCACATTGGTGATGTGAGTCTTCATGAAGGCCAAAGGATTAAACACTGGGTCCTCTACCGGTCTCTCCCTCTCACATGCCGGTCTTTGGTACATCTCTGACGCAACATCACTCGCCTATGCGTTAACATAAAATATTAATAATATTTACGATGACACATAATTGAAAACAACATATATTATATAATAAAATGTTGACAGAATTTATAAGTACCATGGAATGAGCATGATCGTACATGCTCATCGCCTCCGATATATGTACCCGGTGCCTTTTGCGTAATCACACCGGTACTCTCATCGTAAACAGTGCCCCTATTTTTAGATTTTTGAAACGCCTCATTCTTCTTCTCTTCGGTCTCCCAACGCTTCCACAAGATCCTAAACTCTTTTTCCTTCAACCACTTCTCCATTGTGACATTTGGTTTTTGATATGCTTTATTTTTAGCGTGCGTAAGCATATCAATAAACCGTCCGTGGCTATATCGTCCCAATACCACCCAATTCTCTCCTCATCCGATTTCTCCCATCTATAACGCATCCGGACAAATATAATAACAATTGTCGAAAATCGAAAAACAATCAAATATTTTTGGCCCCGTAATAATAGTTTGAGTAAAATGAATGCAATTGTAATAATATACCCCAAATTCCCGCCACAACTCGTCCCTCGTCCGAGAGACTGGCCCCAATGCTCTTCACCGGAGTAGTACCTCTTAAGTAAGCCGACTATATCGGTCTCGGCCTTCTTTGAACTAAAGCCAACTATTTTTGGCAAAGGACGGATTAATTTTCGATCTTCATACTTCTCTTTGGCCTTAGAGATCTCAGTCGGACCTCTACAGTGGGTGTGCTAAAACCTCCCGATCCTCGTCGTACTCAAACTCCATCGGCTCCTCCGGAATAGAAATGTGATGTACCAATGGACCACCCGATGGGGGATCGGTAGTAGGTGGCCGCAATGGTGGTGATCGTGTGACACGGTCTCGAGAACCCCGCATATGGTCCATGGGGATCGGTGTGTCTTCCGTGACGTCTCTGGAGTGTCAATATGTACATCAGAAGTATTGGCGCCACCAATAAATGGAATATGCTGGCTCCCATGAGATAACAACGAGCCATAACTCATGTACCGTGTAAATTCGGCATCACTAAACGGACGCCAATGCTGGAGTCCCGAGTCGGTACGCAAATGTTGTTGTTGTAGCTGCTGCCCGAAGGGTATGTGTCGGGTCAGATCTTCTATCTCTGGTCGTATGACAGGCCCACTCCTATGTGACGACTCTGACTCGGGTATACTACGAGAAGATGAGGGGCTCGAACTAATACTCATCCGGCGAGGTGCCCTGGTATGAGAAGGAACATCAGCACGCTGATCGGTACTGCGTCTCGACATCTGAAATACAAAGTACAATAAAATTGAACACAAAAATCAGTCCATGAACACCAACTTTTGATTAAACACATATACCGCAAAACCAACTTTATTTATAGTACATAATCCATACATACTTCAAACATACTGCATAAATACTTTAAACATACGGTGTCTGTAATACAAAGAAAACATTTGAATGTCATGTCTTGTAATACAAAGAAAACATTTGAATGCATACTTCAAACACACAAAATTCAAACATACTTCAATACATACATCATAAGATAAATACCTTTTGAAGCGATTCAATACATACATCATTCTAAAAATTTCACGAAACAAATTCGAAACACTTTCAAAACGAATCGAAACAATTCTGAATTGATAAATTTTGAAACCAGGCAAACAATTATTCGAAACACTTTCAATAAGATAAATACCTTTTGAAGCGATTCAATATGTCCTTGATATGGTGGAGAACAAATCTTTAATTAATAATTTGGAAAATACCGTGGAAATTGGGGAGTGATTTTGAAATTGGGAATTAGGTTTCGAAGGGGAGAAGGAGAAGCGGGTTTCGAAGAACAGAAAAGGGAGAAGAGAAAGAGTCTGTCTTGTTAATTAAAACTAATACATTAGCGTCACATACGTGACGCCATAATTAAAAAAAAAATCTAATTCCTAAAGGCGTCACACATGTGACGCCATTCTTAATTTAAAAAAAAACCTGGCGCAGTACGACACGGCCGTGTCATGGGACACGGCCGAGTCTCAAGACAGTTACCTTTTCGTTATTCAGCGTAGTGCGACACGGCCGTGTCCCAGGACACGGGCCGTGCCACATTAGCGTCACATATGTGACGCCATAATTAAAAAAAAAATCTAATTCGTAAAGGCGTCACACATGTGACGCCATTGTTAATTTAATAAAAAAAAACTATTTCCTAAAGGCGTCACACATGTGACGCCAATACAATTAAAAAGGAAATGAAAAAAAAACATAGCTCGATGTGGCGCGGATTCGAACCGCGCCAATGTGATGAATGGTGTGGCATGTTGCCACTGAGCTATGTTTTCATTCGTTAATTGTACAACAAAAATATAATATGTACTTACTAAGTAAAATATTTTCCTTTATTTGTTATTTAAACTAATTAAATATCCTAAATAAGATAAATTTGCATTAAATTATGCAGTATATTTTATTTAATTATTTAATATATTACAGTAGATTAATGCTGAATATATATTATTAAATATAAATTTAACAGTATTATTATTAAATATAAATTTAACAGTATTATTTATTATATTGCAATTGGTTAATAATGATGTTACTAAATAAAAATTTATATTAGTTTGTTATTTAAATATGTACTTACTAAGTAAAATATTTTCCTTTATTTTACTTAATTATTTAATATATTACAGTAGATTAATACTGAATATTATTAAATATAAATTTAACAGTAATATTTAAAATATTATTTATTACATTAGCGTCACATATGTGACGCCATAATTAAAAAAAAATCTAATTCGTAAAGGCGTCACACATGTGACGCCATTGTTAATTTAATAAAAAAAAACTATTTCCTAAAGGCGTCACACATGTGACGCCAATACAATTAAAAAGGAAATGAAAAAAAAAACATAGCTCAGTGGCCGGCGCGGGATTCGAACCCGCGCCAATGTGATGCATGGTGTGGCATGTTGCCACTGAGCTATGTTTTCATTCGTTAATTGTACAACAAAAATATAATATGTACTTACTAAGTAAAATATTTTCCTTTATTTGTTATTTAAACTAATTAAATATCCTAAATAAGATAAATTTGCATTAAATTATGCAGTATATTTTATTTAATTATTTAATATATTACAAGAATTAATCTTGAATATATATTATTAAATATAAATTTAATAATATTATTATTAAATATAAATTTAATAAGATTATTTATTATATTGCAATAGGTTAATAATGATGTTACTAAATAAAAATTTATATTAGTTTGTTATTTAAATATAATATGTACTTACTAAGTAAAATATTTTCCTTTATTTGTTATTTGAACTAATTAAATATCCTAAGTAGGATAAAGTTTGCCATTAAATTATGCAAAGAAGTAAAATTACACATCGTTAACGTGTGACAAGTTATAGTAAAGGAAACATATCATTCTACATCATCTTCTTCGCTTGAAGCTTCATATTCTTCTTCATTATCATCAAGTATTTCAATTGGATTGGCATCTCTATCAACAAGTTCAATTTGCATGTCGTATCCGCTCAAGTCAACTACGAGATTAAGTATTGGAGCTTACGCCTCTTGGTAGTACTCGGGTTGAGGAATGGGCTCCTGCAATATTTTCGATGATACTGTGATACATCAACAACATGTCTGGCTCTTATCGGACAAACCACCCACGCATCTGTTGAATTACATAATCCATTAAATAAATAAGTGTATGTATAATAAATAGATGCGGGTATAATATTATTATCATATTGTACCTCTTCTATGACGACCAAGTCTTCTAGATGGGTACCGAGCATAATACACTTGACTCGCTTGACTCGGGAAGATGAATGACTCGGCAGTCGCTTGTCTTGCTAGAGGATCGAGTTCAACTAACCCGTGTAGACATTTCACTTTGCGGTTGTCGAACCAGTCACATTTAAATAGATGAATAACTTGTTCAGGAAATCCAGGATTGTAGAACGTGAACTCCAGTACCTCTAGTAGCATCCCGTAGTACTTAGACAAATCTCCGGAAATGTTTGCACTTGTAATACACAATCCACTATTCATAGTCTTTTTATTTTGTCCGTGAAATTCCGTATGAAATTTTAATCCATTCACCACATAACCTTTGTGTAATACCCGGTTGTAACTCAGTCATTTTCATTCGGTAATTATCAGTCTGTATTTGTCACTCAGTAATTCTCACTCATTAATAATCACTCATCATTCATGAATCACTCAATTGCGTTCAATGTTGGCATGTTGTAACCGTGTATCAGTTACCGATCGTCATTTCATCTCCGTTTGAGTGTCGGAACGGGAGTATTATCATTATCATCGTGATTGGTAGTCTTGTGCTGGAGTATCATTCCTTGGCATGTGTTAGACTTGTTCATTTCCACATTCGTATGATTTGTCGGATCATTCATCAGTCGTATCGAGGAATCGGAATCATCGGATTTATTCACCTTGGCCAACATTGAGTTACGGCCGTAAGGTTACGGGATACGGCCGTAAGTCCAGTGCAGTAGTAAAGTGGCCGATTCTGGCCGTAAGTGGTCCAAAGGCTGCCTGGGCATTTTGGCCGAAGGTGAGTTACGGCCGTAAGGAAGGTGAGATACGGCCGTAAGTGGTGTTCGTTAATTTGGTGTTGTCGACCAAGGGTGACTTACGGCCGTAAGGGTTGCGGCATACGGCCGTAAGTCGGCGAGTACGGCCGTAAGGCTTGGCCGGATACGGCCGTCTGTGCAGAAGGATGTCGGCTATTTTTGACGTGGGCGGGTTATGCCGTAAGGTTGGCCGGATACGGCCGTATCATTCGAGTTACGGCCGTAAGGTGTGCGATACGGCCGTAAGGTCTGTCGACGGGTGTTTTTGACGAAGGCGGGTTACGCCGTAACTCAGAGCGGTTACGGCCGTAAGTCTGCCGGCGAGCTTTGGACGAAGGCTGAGTTCTGGCCGTATGAGTTGGCGATTCTGGCCGTAAGGCCGTTGACTTGGAAAGTTACGGCCGTAAGAGGGCCGAGTTACGGCCGTAACCGGCAGTATTTAAGTACTCGTAGGGACATTTTTACTCATTTTCATCCTCTTCTTCTTCTTGTTCCGAAAGAGAGACTTGAGAGAGGTATTTTTCCATCCTCAATCACTTGTGTATTCGGATTTCATCATCTTATTTCGTTGGGAAGCTTGGTTAGTCGATTTAACACGTTTTCATCGGATCGAAGTGTTTGGATCTTCAAAGGTAATATTCTTCAACACCTTGGATTTCGATTTTGTGTTGAGATAAGATGTTTTGGACGTTATAATCATGTTATATGAAGGGATATGTATATGATTATAAGTTTGTATAGAGATTCATTGGATTATTGAAGGATTACTCAAGAACACTTTGAATATCGAGTTGAAATTGGGGGTTTTCGATTAATTGTCGTTATAATCACGTTTTTGGATATTCGTTTTGGATTATTAATCGTATTGAAGATGTTTTGTGGGTTTGAAACCTTTCTTGAGGGATTTGATATTGGTATATTGAGGTTTGATTGTAAACAATCGGAGTTCGGACGCAACGTGTTTGATTTAATGCCTCAATGGACTTGGTTTAGTCGTATTGGCGTTTTGAGTTCGTTATATTCGTGTTTGATTCGTATATTGAACGGATTGTTGGTAATTGAATTGTTCAAGGTTGTTCGAGCGACCGATATCTCAATTAGGACATTGTTCGTGGAAGGATAATTGTCACCGGCGTTGTGTAAGTTAATTCTTACTCGGTTAAAAGGATATTCATTCCTTTTGTCGTTGTTCATTCATAATCATAACTCATTCATCATTGTATTAATCGTATCAAAACTCGTCATTGTCAATTAATCACCTCGGCCATAAGGAGCAGCGGTTCCGATCATTTCATTGAGCTATCATTCATGTCACTATCATTGATCTTGGTGAGTCATTATTCATTTTCATTGTCACTTTTGTCATATTGTGGCATTAGGGTCATCTTGGCGTGCTTGTTGGTATGTGTAGGATTTTCATGTCGGGCACATTATAGTCGTGTGTTGGTTGGTGGCCTCACATTGGGTGTGCACGAGTCGATTGCTCGTGAGGCCGATTAGTACAAGACCACGCGTGTTTGATCGTTGGTGGCTTGTGCACGGACACATTTCCATCCGGACGTAGTGTGGCGCCATTCCTTTGAGCCGTCTTGATTAGTCGATTCATATAGCATGTTTGATTGCGTATGTTTCGGCAGGATATTTCATAACTTCGGATATAATCATGATTGTGTATTTTCAACTCTTGAGGATTGTTGTTCTTTGTATGCGACCCGTTTGGGGATTTTGTTTTTCGTGTCATGGCAAGGCAAACGCACAGGAATAGCATGTTGATGTCGAGGAGTCCTAGTGATACTAGTAGGGGCCCCGATCTTTCGATTATTCATGTTATTGTCCTTTATTTTCAGCTATGAGACTTTCATTTGAATACTCCGTTTCATTCGGTGTTGTGTATTTTATCTTCATATAAAATACACGGTATTGGTATTGTCTGGTGTGTTGTAACTAAACTCCTCATCGGAGTAATTATTGCTGTAATGTAGTTCGGTACTACATTTATCTTGTGTAATTCATTCATTTTCTTTTGCCTGGTGGGTCCCAGTTGGGGATCTACGGCACTGTAATATCCGCCTAGTTTGGGGTGTTACAGAGTTGGTATCGGAGCGTGGTTTTGAATACTACCTTCCGAGTCATGTCTCATTTGAAATCATCGTCATCAGACTAGTATCATTGGACTTTCGCGTCACGTGTGACCTGTGCAAATGCCGAGCCAATCGAATAGGAAGAAGCTGTAAGATTTCTAACGCCATGGTATAATTTACGCAATAGTCATTCATTCATCATTTATCATTTCACAATCCTCAACATCATCATTTATTATGATTAAGACGATCATGTTAACTCATTAATCACTTAATTCATTTCATTACTCAGTTAATGATCAGGACGACCATGTTAATTCATTAATCACTTAATTCATTTCATTACTCAGTTGCCGATCTAGATGATCATATTATAAATCTTGTTAAGTTATTCAAAATAATCATTTCAAGAATTTCATCAGATATTCATCTCACTTCAGTCAATCATTCATATAATCACTAAGTTAAAGCATGTATACTCATTTTCATCATCTCATGACGTAATCATAACGTGATAATCATGCGGGTAATATAATCATTATGCGACCTTCCTACTTGAGATGGAGAGAGTCGAGAGATGCACGGAAGAGGCCGCGGTGCGGGCCGAAACCCGAGGAATAATCACTCATTGTCGGGAAATCGTGCCGGACTCGGCTCGATCAGAAGATGTTCGGGTTGATCCACTCACTTTTATGCGAGCCATGATGACCCATGCGCTTGCTCAATCATCATTGTGCCACTGACCGGATTAATCGAGAGAACTCTTCCGTATGAGCCACCGCTAAGGAAAGTGCTGAACAACAACCTTCATTTGTCAACAAGAAATCAACGAAGCGTAATCAATCCGAAGGCGGTCAGTCAACCTTCAAGAAGCCTCGTGTGAGCCCTATCGTTTCTGAGCGACCTTCTACGGCGCATAATCGTGCGGGACCTCATTCCCGAGCGGCCAGTTCGGCCATCAACTGAATCAAATGTGGAACGCCGGGACATTTCAGCTTGAGTGTGAAAAACCGTCTATCACGTGCTATAATTGTGGGAATTTTGGACATAAGGCCCGTTTTTGCCGAAAGGACTCCAAGTCGGCCCCGGCGGCATCTCAGGCCCCGAAGCAATCAGCGTTTCAGAATCAGACTGCTTTGTCAACGTCATTTAAGACAATGGAAGGAAATAGAGTTGGAGCTCGTACTTATCAGACGGGAGCGTCCGGTTCGGGGGCCGGCAAGTCCCAGATTCATATGATGAGGAGGATCGACGATCGGTGGTCCGAATGATTTCAGGTATACTCGTAATTTTATTTCAACTTGTGTGTACCTTTTGATGCTGGTACACCGCATTCATTCATTTTCGAATCATGCTTGAATAGACTTATTTCGGAATAGTCCCATTGCTTGTGGACTTCATACCATCGGTCTACCTGACGATGGAAGAATTTTCGGAATTTTACCAAATTAAGCTTAATGACCGCGATTGGTTGATGGATCTAATCGTGGTGAACTTACCTTAGGACGATGTAATTTTCAGTATTTGTTGGTTCAACCGTCTTGATACTATCCTCAGTGATTGTTAGCGTTTGGTCACTATCTTTCCATCGTTGGTTGTCGATTGTGTGCTTGAAGTGATCCGTTGTTCGGTAGAATTTTTATTATGACGAGGCGAGAGAGATTCCGCGATCGAACTATTCAATCATTCATTGTATCATTTTCATCGATTGGCCTTTCTAGGGCAATCGAGTTATTCAATCATTCATTGTATCATTTTCATCGATTGGCCTTTCTAGGGCAATCGAGTTATTCAATCATTCATTGTATCATTTTCATCGATTGGCCTTTCTAGGGCAATCGAGTTATTCAATCATTCATTGTATCATTTTCATTGATTGGTCTTTCTAGGGCAATCGAGTTATTCAAACATTCATTGTGTCATCTTCATCGATTGGCCTTTCTAAGGCAATCGAGTTGTTCAATCATTATTGGTATCTCTTTTTATCGATTGACCATTCTAGGACAATCGAAATGTTCAATCATTCGTGGTATCATTGTCATCGATTGACGATGTATTCTGACGAGTTATCTGGTTGCCTTCACATAGAGTAGTGGAATTCGGAGTGAGTTGGAACCGTGCGTTCCCTTTATCGAAGGCACCGTATCGGATGGCCCGACTGAATGCAAGAGTTGAAGATTCAACTTGAGGAGTAGTTCGAGAAAGGTTATCTCCGACCGATTGCGTCCGTGAGGAGCACCGGTGTGATCTGTCAAGGAGAAGGATGGCTCGTCTCGTGTGTGTATTAATTACGAAGTTGATCGGGGTAATGATCAAGAGTAGTATCCCTTACCCGTATTGATGATCTTTTAGATCAACTTCGGGAGCCTCGGTATTTTTTCCAGGATCGACTTAAGATCTGGACATCACCGATTGCGGATTCGAGAATCGGATATCGCGAGGACAGCGTTTCATACACGCTATGGTCATTATGAGTTCGTAATTATGCCGTTCGGGCTATCTATTGCACCTGCAGTATTCATGGAGTTAATGAATCGGGTTTTCATCGACTTTTTAGATCAGTTGTTGTTGTCTTCATCGACGACATTTTGATTTATTCTCTTAGCCGAGAGGAACACGAGGTTCATCTTCTTCAGGTTCTCGAAGTGTTGAGACGCGAGCAATTTTATGGAAGTTTTCTTAATGTGAGTTCTGGATGTCCAAGTGACTTTTCTCGGGCATGTAATTTCATCTGACAGAGTTCGTGTCGACCCTCAGAAGACGGAGGCTATCCGAGATTGGCAACCTCCGAAAGATGTTAAGTAAATCCGAAGTTCCCCCGGATTAGATGATTTATTATCCAACCCACGACCGGAGCTAACAACCGTGGTTTTCGCGTTGGAATTTTGGCGTCATTACCTTTATGGCGTCACTGTCGATCATTCACCAATCACCGAGATGAGAGTAATAATGAAATGAATGAAGTATATATTTACTCACAAGGAGTTAAATATGCGGCAGGGGCGGTGGTTGGAACTAATCAAAGATTTTGATCTCGAGATCCTTTACCACCGGGCAAGGCGAACGTTGTCGCCGACGCCTTGAGTCGTAAGTCCGTTCAGGAGCAGATGCTTACTCATTTAAGAGTTCGAAGGAGCTTCAGCAGGAATTCCTTAGACCGAGATCGAGGTCCGACTTCAGCAAGTTCGGGACACTTTGTATGTTAGAGATTTCATCATCACTTGAGGAGGAAATCGGGGTTCGAATTCATTTCTTTGCTCATCCGCGAGGATGTGGTACAGGGAAAGCCTCAAATTGTGGTCCACGAGGATGGACTCTTGAGTTTTGAGAATCGGTTGTGCGTGCCGAATGATGAGTTGAAGAGCTCGATCTTGAGAGAAGCTCATGCTACCCCTTATCCGGTTCATCCGGGGTCTAGCAAGGTGTACCAGGATATGAAACAACATTTCTGGTGGAATAATATGTAGCGAGGAGTCGCGGAATTTGTTTCGAGATGTTTAGCCTATTAGCAAGTCAAGATTGAAAATCAGCGACCGGTGAGTATGCTGATATCGCTTCCTATTCCAGGATGGAAGTGGGAAGACATTTCTATGGATTTCTTCACAAGTTTGCCGACGAGTCGTCGTGGCATGAATACGATCTGGGTGATCGTGGATCGCTATCTAAATCAGCTCATTCCCTTGAGATCAAGGATACGTGGGGTCCCGAGAGACTTACCCAATCGCTCAGAGAGTTAGTGAGATTGCACGGAACTCCTAAGAGTTTTGTTTCTGATCGTGTCGGGCGATTCGTGTCTCGTTTAGGGAACCAGTTCATCGTGCTTTGAGAACTCAGCTTAATATCATTACCGTTTTTCATCCTCAGTCCGACGGACAATCAGAGAGGACTTTTCAGACAGTGGAGGACATGTTGAGGGCATGCGTCCTCGATTAGTAGAGGATCGGGAAGCCCAATTACTGTTACGGTTTTCGATCTCCATTGTGTTGGGACGACCCATCAGAGTCAATCGGCACCGAGCCCGATATACTTATAGCCGCCCGGGAGAAGGTAGCTTTGATCAGGAGACGTCTGTTGACTGCTCAGAGTCGACATAAATCATATGCAGGTAATCGTCATCGACCACTAGAGTTCGATACGGGTGATCCCGTTTTGGTCAAGGTATTCCTGAGTCGAGGTATTTTCCGCTTTGAAAGCGGGGAAGTTGAGTTCGAGATTCATTGGACCGTGTGAGATTTTGAATCGAGTAAGCGAGTTAGCTCATCGATTGGCTTTACCTCTGTTGTTGGGCCGAATTCATAATGTGTTTCACGTCTCTCACATACTTCAGTTTGACGAAATCGAGATCGCGGATGATCATCCGTACGAGGAGCGTCCTGTACGAGTGTTGGAGCGGCAAATCAAACATTTGAGGAACAAGATGATTCCTTTGGTCAGATTCAGTGGTCTAGACACGGAGTCGAAGAGGCTACTTGGGAAACCGAGGAGAATATGCGGGAGAGTTGTCCCGAATTGTTTGACCCTTAGTTTCGGGGACGAAACTCTTTTAAGGGGGGGAGTATGTAATACCCGGTTGTAACTCAGTCATTTTCATTCGGTAATTATCAGTCTGTATTTGTCACTCAGTAATAATCACTCATCATTCATGAATCACTCAATTGCGTTCAATGTTGGCATGTTGTAACTGTGTATCAGTTACCGATCGTCATTTCATCTCCGTTTGAGTGTCGGAACGGGAGTATTATCATTATCATCGTGATTGGTAGTCTTGTGCTGGAGTATCATTCCTTGGCATGTGTTAGACTTGTTCATTTCCACATTCGTATGATTTGTCGGATCATTCATCAGTCGTATCGAGGAATCGGAATCATCGGATTTATTCACCTTGGCCAACATTGAGTTACGGCCGTAAGGTTCTGGGATACGGCCGTAAGTCCAGCGGGTACGGCCGTAAGGCTGGCCGGTTACGGCCGTAAGTGGTCCAACAGGCTGCCCAGGCATTTTGGCCGAAGGTGAGTTACGGCCGTAAGGAAGGTGAGATACGGCCGTAAGTGGTGTTCGTTAATTTCGGGTGTTGTCGACCAAGGGTGACTTACGGCCGTAAGGGTTGCGGCATACGGCTGTAAGTCGAGGCAGTGCGGCCGTAAGGCTTGGCCGGATACGGCCGTCTGCCGCAGGAAGGATGTCGCTATTTTTGACGTGGGCGGGTTACGCCGTAAGGTTGGCCGGATACGGCCGTATCATTCGAGTTACGGCCGTAAGGTGTGCGGTACGGCCGTAAAGGTGTCGGACGGGTGTTTTTGACGAAGGCGGGTTACGCCGTAACTCGAGAGCGATTACGGCCGTAAGTCTGCCGGCGAGCTTTGGACGAAGGCGAGTTACGGCCGTATGAGTTGGCCGATTCTGGCCGTAAGGCCGTTGACTTGGAAAGTTACGGCCGTAAGAGGGCCGAGTTACGGCCGTAACTTCGGCGATATTTAAGTACTCGTAGGGACATTTTTACTCATTTTCATCCTCTTCTTCTTGTTAGAAGAGACTTGAGAGAGGTATTTTTCCATCCTCAATCACTTGTGTATTCGGATTTCATCATCTTATTTCGTTGGGAAGCTTGGATAGTCGATTTAACACGTTTTCATCGGATCGAAGTGTTTGGATCTTCAAAGGTAATATTCTTCAACACCTTGGATTTCGATTTTGTGTTGAGATAAGATGTTTTGGACGTTATAATCATGTTATATGAAGGGATATGTATATGATTATAAGTTTGTATAGAGATTCATTGGATTATTGAAGGATTACTCAAGAACACTTTGAATATCGAGTTGAAATTGGGGGTTTTCGATTAATTGTCGTTATAATCACGTTTTTAGATATTCGTTTTGGATTATTAATCGTATTGAAGATGTTTTGTGGGTTTGAAACCTTTCTTGAGGGATTTGATATTGGTATATTGAGGTTTGATTGTAAACAATCGGAGTTCGGACGCAACGTGTTTGATTTAATGCCTCAATGGACTTGGTTTAGTCGTATTGGCGTTTTGAGTTCGTTATATTCGTGTTTGATTCGTATATTGAACGGATTGTTGGTAATTGAATTGTTCAAGGTTGTTCGAGCGATCGATATCTCAATTAGGACATTGTTCGTGGAAGGATAATTGTCACCGGCGTTGTGTAAGTTAATTCTTACTCGGTTAAAAGGATATTCATTCCTTTTGTCGTTGTTCATTCATAATCATAACTCATTCATCATTGTATTAATCGTATCAAAACTCGTCATTGTCAATTAATCACCTCAGTCATAAGGAACGACGGTTCCGATCATTTCATTGAGCTATCATTCATTTCACCATCATTCAATCTTGGTGAGTCATTATTCATTTTCATTGTCACTTTTGTCATATTGTGGCATTAGGGTCATCTTGGCGTGCCGGTTGGTATGTGTAGGATTTTCATGTCGGGCACATTATAGTCGTGTGTTGGTTGGTGGCCTCACATTGGGTGTGCACACGAGTCGATTGCTCGTGAGGCCGATTAGGTACAAGACCACGCGTGTTTGATCGTTGGTGGCTTGTGCACGGACACATTTCCATCCGGACGTAGTGTGGCGCCATTCCTTTGAGCCGTACGATTAGTCGATTCATATAGCATGTTTGATTGCGTATGTTTCGACAGATATTTCATAACTTCGGATATAATCATGATTGTGTATTTTCAACTCTTGAGGATTGTTGTTCTTTGTAATCGACCCGTTTGGGGATTTTGTTTTTCGTGTCATGGCAAGGCAAACGCACGGGAATAGCATGTTGATGTCGAGGAGTCCTAGTGATACTAGTAGGGGGCCCCGATCTTTCGATTATTCATGTTATTGTCCTTTATTTTCCGCTGAGACTTTCATTTGAATACTCCGTTTCATTCGGTGTTGTGTATTTTATCTTCATATAAAATACACCGGTGTCGGTATTGTCCTGGTGTGTTGTAACTAAACTCCTCATCGGAGTAATTATTGCTGTAATGTAGTTCGGTACTACATTTATCTTGTGTAATTCATTCATTTTCTTTTGCCTGGTGGGTCCCAGTTGGGGATCTACGGCACTGTAATATCCGCCTAGTTTGGGGTGTTACACTTTGTACATCTTCACTAATCGATCACCTCTAAACAATGCAGCAAGTTGAGAGTCCTTTAATTCCGTGGTCGCAACCAATCTTTCAAACCATGGAACTAAGTGATTAACTCGTGCGAACTCCAAATCTCTAGTGGAGATATTACTCTGTAGTTGATTCTCAAATGCACTGAAATACATAATGTGTAAATACATGGTTACCTGTAAAAATATGGAATATCAAAATAGTAATCGTACCATAGATATGGTTCGGCTTCTTCACAGTTTGTAAGAATATATAGGATTGCCATATTCCACTCAACTTCAGCCATGCGTCGCCCCTTACTTTTCCCCATTACTCGACCTTTTGGTGTAAAGATCGACAGTTGTCCTTCAAATTGAGGGGCAAATAGAACCTCGTTCCTTTTTAGTCGTGTCGTCGTTGTGTCGATTTCTTTGTCGAAGTAGAAGGAACAAAAATTTGTGATCTCAGTCAGTAAATAGGCCTCACATATGGATCCCTCAACCTTCGCTTTATTGCTCACCATGCCTTTTAGAATAAACATCATCCTGTATCGTACGAAATACTTAATACATACACAACATAATGCATATATTAACAGAAAGATAAGAAGAGTACCTCTCGAATGGGTACATCCATCGATAGAAGACCGGTCCCCCGACAAGGGCCTCGTATGGCAGATGAACGAGCATATGTTCCATTGAGTCAAAGAATGCCGGAGGGAATATCTGTTCCAACTTGCACATAGTTACTATGACAGTCTTGGCTAATTTTCTCATATCGGACGCTTTAATCTCACTCGTGCACAATGCTCTGAAACAGTTGCTCACCTCCGTTAATGCTTCCCAAATCGGCTCCGGTAAAAAATCCTTCAAGGCAATAGGTAGCAATCGTTGCATAAAAACATGGCAGTCATGGCTCTTCATACCATTTATTCTATTAGTATCGAGATTGACACAGTTTGATATATTCGAAACATGCCCGTCTGGAAATTTTAGCTCTTTAAGCCACTCGCATATTGCATTTTTCTGTTCTGTGGTGAGCGTATATGTTGCTTTCGGCTTTCTATTTGTTCCCTCGGGTACAAACAACCCATCTCTTGTTGTGTACAATGGCAAGTCGCGTCTCGCCTTTAGGTTGTCCTTAGTTTTTTGAGGAATGTCCATGACTGTGTTAAGTATATTATCAAAGAAATTCTTCTCACAGTGCATGACATCTAAATTATGACGAATCAGTAAGGTAGACCAATAAGGGAGCTCCCAAAATATGCTTCTTTTTGTCCAATTATGCTTTTCTCCAAACCCTTCAATACCTTCATAATTCACACCAAAGGTTACATCAGGAATGCGATCAGCAATAATTTTCATTTCTGCTGGCCCTCGACGTTCCGGAAAAAATGAGCTTTCTTCATGACCTTTATAAAAATCACGTTTGTTTTTTCTGTAAGGATGCCGCAGTGGGAGAAAACATCTATGACAGTCGAACCATGATGGTTTTCCTCCGTTCTTTAAACGAAAAGCAGAAGTACTTTCCATGCAATAAGGGCATGCTAACTTTCCATGTGTGCTCCATCCCGACAACATACCATAGGCTGGAAAGTCATTAATCGTCCACATCAGAGCCGCACGCATCGAGAAATTTTCTGCCTTACGGTCCATGTTGTAGCACCATCTGTCCACAAACTTTTAGCTCATCGATCAAGGGTCGAGCATCACATCTATGTTCATCCTCGGTCCTTTAGGGCCGGATATAATAAGACTTAGGAAAATAAACTCTGACGCATGCATAAAGTTGGTGGTAAATTATACGGAGTTACGAAGACCGCCAACAAGAGTATGGGCACTGTTCCTCGAAATGGATTAAAACCATCGATCAAAGACCGAGCGACATTTCGAGGATCTACAGTAACGAAGGATGCGTACGATTAAAGTGTCGCCAAGCTTCGGCCGCGGGATGAATTACTCTTTCGGACTCATCATGGCACTTTGTGTGCCATGTCATGTGTTCAGCAGTTTTGCGCGACATAAACGGCCGCTTCAACCTATCGGTGATTGGAAAATACCACAATTTCTTTTGTGCACTCGATTTCCCTTCCTCGTCTGGCGCTGCACAACTAGGACAGGATTTCAAACTCTCACCTTCCCATAGTACGAGAAAACAATTGTTCCGCAAACATCATACTTGATCACTCGGAGACCAAGTTTCGACATGATATTTTTTACTTCGGCATAATTATCGGGAATTTGGCTTTGATATTGCTCCGGTGCCATGCCTTTGTTGCTTTTGATGAAATAATCCATTGCTTTTTGTGAGGCATTATACGTCGTCTTGAAATTCATTACCTCCGTAACCCACTGTAACAACGACTTATTATGCAACTCATACAAAGGCCGATCAGCATACTCTAACAGATCATAAAATGATTTTGCTTCACGATTTGGCTCTGCCGGCTCATTATCAATGTAATTGCGAAATTGAGGAAAACTATCCATGACCATATCTCTTTGTGATGTAAAGTAATTTTCCATAGGTGTAGAAGATGATCCTCCTATATTGTAATCATTGATCCCGCAATTTTGATAATCTTCACCATGGCATACCCAAACACGATAATCCGGTGCAAATCCACACTGATATAAATGTTGCATGACTGTATTGCGATCACGTTCACGCCAATTCTTACACTTTTTGCACGGACATAATATCTTACTACCAACTACTACACGAGCGAATCCAAATTCGAAACATATTAACACCATCAATAAATTCTCTAGTAATCATACCGTCGGGACCACGGCGTTTTTCGTACATCCATTCTCTAAAAGTTGACATTTTTTCACTGCATAAAAAATAAATAACTACAAAATATAAAAATATTTTTATTGCATTCCAAATAATCTATTATCAACTAAAACATACAATTAGTATTTTAGTAAAAGACGCTTAGAAGGGAAATACAAGTGACTTTTATTGAAAAGAACATATATTTATTTAGTAAAATTATTTACGAGATACTTATTTTCTTGAATATTATTTTCTCAATAATTCTATGTGGCTCGATTCTATCTGGTTTGGTATCGCTAACAACAAACTTGTATAATTTAATGAAAGGGCTTAAGATATACTATCAACTAAATTTTCAACTAAATTATCAACTAAATTTTCATTTAATATAAAACTAAAACTAGATCAGTACAATTAATTAGCAAATATATGTATTGGTAAGAATATTAATGAATCAGAAATATTTTATAAAGTCGCTACTTTATTGAACAGAGCTGGTTTTTATTGAAAAGAACATATATTTATTTAGTAAAATTAATTAAAGATACGTATTTTTACTGAATATTCTTTTCTCAATAATTCTATGTGCCTCGATTCTATCTGGTTCGGTATCGATAACAAAAAACTTGTATAATTTAATGAAAGGGCTTAAGATAAATTATATCAACTAATTTTACAACTAAATTATCAAATAAATTTTCAACTAAATTATCAACTAAATTTTCATTTAATATAAAACTACAACTAAATTATATTTCGTATTAACAACAAGAAAAATAAGTATAATTAAATTTCAACTGTTTCTACATACCTTATAATATCGACGGAGATTGCTTGAAAATGCTCAATATATCCTTGAATATATATTCCGGAAAAAAAATCAGAAAAAAACATGTATATTTGTATTGCAATAGTTGGTTTTACAAAAAAAAAGATGTATATATCTCGTTCATCTGTCGAACTGAGTTATATAATATACTCAATCAGATATTGGCTTCACATATGTGAAGCTAAAGAATAATATCAGAATAATTTTGGTAGCGGTAGGTGGCGCACGTGGAAATGATGGTTGACACATTTTAGCTTCACATATGTGAAGCTAATGTGTTATCTTACTAAAGGCGTCACATATGTGACACTAATATGAATATTTTAAAAAAAATTGGCGGAGGTTTGAAATTTTTGGCCGCGTAATTCAAATTAGTGAAATACTTTAGCTTCACATATGTGAAGCTATTGTATTTCAAAATATACTATAAATACACCATCACTCCAAACCTTCTCTCATTCAATTCTAATCCACCTTTCATCTCATTTCTTCAACTTCCATCTCTCAATCTTCAAGGTAATTTCTAAATTATTTTCAATTTTATTAATAATTTTACTTATATAATTTTTTGTTTCTACTAACTTATTAATATTTTTGTTTTTTCTTTCTTTTGCAGGATTTTTATTTATTTAAAACTAAGTGAATTACAATATTAATATTATTGAAACATAACAAAAATAATTATATTTATTTTCTAATTAAATAATTATTTTTTTAGTATAATATAATTATTTTCTAATAATAATTAGAAGTGTAGCTTTTGGCATATTTTCTAATTACAACAAAAAATAATTTAAAATATATATATATATATATATATTCATACACACACACATGAAATTAGCCAGAAATTCATTCAGGCTAATTTCATTTTTTTTTATTTTAAACGACTTTCTTTAGCGTCACACATGTGACACTAAAGATATAATAATTAAAACTACTGGATTTTCTTTAGCGTCACACATGTGATACTAAAGACATAATAATTAAAATTAGTGGACTTTGTTTAGCGTCACAAATATGACACTAAAGATATAATAATTAAAATTACTTAGAGTTTCTTTAGTATCACACATGCGACACTAAAGATATAATATTTAAAATTACAAGGACTTTCTTTAGCGTCACACATGTGACACTAAAGATATAATATTTAAAATTTTCGGGTCTTTCTTTGGCGTCACACATGTGACACTAAAGATTAAAAAATAATATTCACTGCCAGGTCTTTAGCTTCACCCATGTGACGCTAATGTAGACAAGTCAATTGTTTTATTTTATCTTTAGCTTCACCCATGTGACGCTAAAGTTCAATTCTTTAGCTTCACAGGTCAAACCTTGACGCTAAATATTCTTTAGCGTCAGCTTCTTTAGCTTCACATATTAGCGTCACATATGTGAAGCTAAAGCACAAAAGCTTCACAGTCAACTTCTTTAGCTTCACATTTTTGTGAAGCTAAAGAAGACATTATTTAGTAGTGTTAAACATATTTTCACGTCATCCATAATATTTTTAAAATAAATTATAATATCTAATACATTTTATGAGTATTAGAAAAATATTACAAGATGAAAATAATTATAAAAATCACGATTTGAGCTGATATGCAAATAAAGTAAATCAAGCAACCAAATTATTAACTGGAGGTATCTAAATGCAATATACTTTGTCGAAGGCTAAGGCGTTAGGTACCGAATAATTGATATTCAAATTTGTTATTTCATGTAGCCATATTATCAATCACAAGTATTTAATATGTCAGTTTTATAATTATTTATTTATGTAAGATTTATATAATCACTATCTTACGAGTGCAAAGTTGCGTTGATAGATTCTTGTCTAGTTCTACTTTTCTTTGAGGATCTTTAAGAAGGTCCTCTTCAAGCTCTGAACCCTTTGAAGGGCGCTGCATAATTTCCATTCTCCCATTGTTCCTAAGTAGCTTAATGGTAGAGCGGTCGACAAGGCCTTAGTCAAAGACCACAGGGAGATTCACAGAATCCATCTCAGACACATGCTGAATTTCGATTTAAGAATGGACAAACAAAAGAAAAAAAACAAGAAGAAAGAGCCAAGCGCCGGAAACGAGAGCAGTGGCAACTGCAACTCCTTCTGGCCTGGCAATCAGGCAAAAAGCGGTTGTCGGGATCTCCTTTCATCTAGAGGCAGAGACTAGGGCCATCGCATTGAACGTTTATTTATAAATATTGTATAAATATGTGAATAACCCTATCTTCATGTGATCATAAATAAGAGGTGGTTGCAAACCAAGATGATAAAAAAAAAAAAATGAATTCAGCCCATTTTAAGTTTGATAATGAATGAGAAAGTGAAATTTTGGAATTATTTTTGAATTAGTACTTTTATTGTGTATAATGATCTAAAAATTGCTAAACGCTATCGAGATTTGAGTATGACTAACATAAAGATTAAAATCCAAAAACTCATTTTCGTAGTTTTGCCATTGAACATGAAAAACATTGAAATGTCATTCTTGACATTTTTTCTAATTTTTTATACAAGCATTATAAATACTTTCGAAAACTGTTTTAAAATTTTCACACACGTGTTTTCTATATTTTAAAAAATATAAAACAAAAAATAATTGGAAAATGACTAATAAAAAGCACCATTATATTTTGAATAGATAATGCTACTAAACCAACAAGCAAAAAGATAAAAATATTATTGACCTGTACGATCATAATAATTTCCAAATGAACAATGGAAAAAGCTGTTTTCTAATATAGAAAAGGCTATAAAAACAATATTATATTTGTTAGGAATTCTCTATATATACTATAAGAGGAGAAATAGGGTTTCGTGCCCTATAAAATAATATTTTCCAATTTTTTTTTTATTCTCTCTCACCTTTTCTTACGCTTCTTCCCGCCAGTTCTATAAAGTAAAGGACTGGAGAGTTTCTTATCAGTTGGAAAGTGGAAATGCTGCGCAGTGAGCTTGGTAGTTCCCTTTTTTTTTATATTCTCTCTATATAGACTATATACTAAAGCGGGAGGAATAGGTTCCCGTGCCTTAATAAAAAAATACACCTCCGTTTTTTTTTTTATATTCTCTCTATATAGAAAATTGAGCATATGTTTAAATATTGCGATGTGTTGTGTACTATGGGAGAAGCCATAGGGTTTCGGAAGAGGAGAAATAGGGTTTCGTGCCCTATAAAATAATATTTTCCATTTTTTTTCTTATTCTCTCTCACCTTTTCTTACGCTTCTTCCCGCCAGTTCTATAAAGTAAAGGACTGGAGAGTTTCTTATCTGTTGGAAAGTGGAAATGCTGCGCAGTGAGCTTGGTAGTTCCCTTTTTTTTTATTCTCTCTATATAGACTATATACTAAAGCGGGAGGAATAGGTTCCCGTGCCTTAATAAAAAAATGCACCTCCATTTTTTTTTTTATATTCTCTCTATATAGAAATAAAATAATATTTTCCAATTTTTTTTTTTATTCTCTCTCACCTTTTTTTACGCTTCTTCCCGTCAGTTCTATAAAGTAAAGGACTGGAGAGTTTCTTATCTGTTGGAAAGTGGAAATGCTGCGCAGTGATCTTGGTAGTTCCCTTTTTTTTATTCTCTCTATATAGACTATATACTAAAGCGGGAGGAATAGGTTCCCGTGCCTTAATAAAAAAATGCACCGCCGTTTTTTTTATATATTCTCTCTATATAGAAAATTGAGCATATGTTTGAATATTGCGATGTGTTGTGTACTATGGGAGAAGCCATAGGGTTTCGGAAGAGGAGAAATAGGGTTTCGTGCCCTATAAAATAATATTTTCCATTTTTTTTATTCTCTCTCACCTTTTCTTACGCTTCTTCCCTTGATTCTATAAAGTAAAGGATTTGGAGAGTTTCTTATCATTGGAAAGTGGAAATCTTTGTGATGAGCTTGGTAGTTCCCTTTTTTTTTTATTCTCTCTATATAGACTATATACTAAAGCGGGAGGAATAGGTTCTCGTGCCTTAATAAAAAAATGCACCTCCGTTTTTTTTTTATATATTCTCTCTATATAGAAAATTGAGCATATGTTTAAATATTGCGATGTGCTGTGTACTATGGGAGAAGTCATAGGGTTTCGGGCTTGACTAAATAAATGTAGTGCAGGTAGTGAATAATATATAAAGGAGTAAATAGAGTAACTTTTTGTTACATTAAAAAATATAAACTTTTTACATGTATTGTGTGTTATTGTTTTTACCTGAATAATATTTTACTTACAAACAAGCAATCAGATATATAAATAAGAAAAAACTACTTTAATAGGAAACATTAAAATTTAAATTACTTTGCAAGACATTGTTCTATTTTGAGTAATAAAATATTTCTCTCTATTAGAAAAGTAACATTCTGAAACACTTCCAAATTGGACGAAAATATAAATGTTTAACATGTCAGAATCAACAGCAACTATTATATGTACGTGTATATTAAGTAGAAAAATAAAATAATATTTTCCAATTTTTTTTTATTCTCTCTCACCTTTTCTTACGCTTCTTCCCGCCAGTTCTATAAAGTAAAGGACTGGAGAGTTTCTTATCTGTTGGAAAGTGGAAATGCTGCGCAGTGAGCTTGATAGTTCCCTTTTTTTTTATTCTCTCTATATAGACTATATACTAAAGTGGGAGGAATAGGTTCCCGTGCCTTAATAAAAAAATGCACCTCCGTTTTTTTTTTTTTATATTCTCTCTATATAGAAAATTGAGCATATGTTTAAATATTGCGATGTGTTGTGTACTATGGGAGAAGCCATAGGGTTTCGGGCTTGACTAAATAAATGTAGTGCACGTAGTGAATAATATATAAAGGAGTAAATATAGTAACTTTTTGTTACATTAAAAAATATAAACTTTTTACATGTGTTGTGTGTTACTGTTTTTACCTGAATAATATTTTACTTACAAACAAGCAATCAGATATATAAATAAGAAAAAACTACTTTAATAGGAAACATTAAAATTTAAATTACTTTGCAAGACATTGTTCTATTTTGAGTAATAAAATATTTCTCTCTATTAGAAAAGTAACACTCTGAAACACTTCCAAATTAGATGAAAATATAAATGTTTAACATGTCAGAATCAACAGCAACTATTATATGTACGTGTATATTAAGTAGAAAATCAAAAAATATCTATTTTGTCAGCTTATTATGATATAATATTAATTAGAAAAAATGTCGCAAATATGTTGCATATCGTTTGATTCAATTAAAAAAAACTCACAATCACAGTAAAGTGTCATTAAAAGGATGAAAAAAGTTCAATAAAACCGAACTTAGCTAAGCATTCTAATTAAAAAAAGATTAAAAAGAGTTGTTTTATGATTATGAGATTATCCCTATATAAAACCGACAGAATGACATACAGTAACTAAAAAAGAAATTAATTGATATAAAGGTTTTCATACAGTTGGGAAGAGGGGGAGAGTAAATTTGACGATTTATCAATCTATGCAAACGCTTACTCACAATAGTTTTAGCCCAACACTTTTTATTACCAAAAGAAAGCTTACAGTGTTAATCTATTAATATATTTTGCATCAGAAATTACCAAAGACAAGAAAAAATACAGAATGTCAAGGTCAAATATGGACAATAATTTCGAAACAAACAACGTCGTAAAGAAAAAAAAAGACTATTTAAATTTAAAAGGACCCGCTGCAACGCAGCGGGCTTCCCCACTTGTTATTACAAAATAGAAACAACCACTCGAAGGAGGGGGGTGAACTCGAAGTTGGAGATATGGAGGTCTAAGTTAGAATCTCAGGGCTTGCGTGTGAGCCGGTCTAAGACCGAGTATCTCTGTGTAACTTTAGTGGTGAGGCCAACAAGGAAGAAGTAGGGTAATGATTGCGGATCAGATCGTACCCCGTACGGATAAGTTCAAGTATTTGGGTTCGATCATTCAAAAGGAAGGTGGGTGTGAAGAGGATGTCACTCATCGTATCAAGGCGGGGTGGCTAAGGTGGAGAGCAACGACAGGGGTCCTGTGCGACAAGAAAGTCTCTCTAAAGTCGAAGGGTAAATTCTATAGAGCGGCAATCAGACCTGCAATGTTGTATGGCTCCGAATGTTGGGCGATGAAGAAGTCGCTTGAGAGCAAGTTGGAAGCGGCTGAAATGAGAATGTTACGTTGGCCGTGTGGTCGCACAATGTTAGATAGAATCTCGAACGGGATTTTCAGGAACGCACTAGAAGTGGCGCCCATTTCAACGAAAGTTAGGGAAGAGAGATTGAGATGGTTTGGCCATGTCCGCCGGAGTCAGGCTTCTGCTTCGGTGAGGAGGGTCGAGAGTTTATTGGTTGTCGGGGAGATGAGGAGAGGTAGACCAAGGAGGACGTGGGAGGAGCAGCTGAGATTAGATTTGAAGGCCTTAAACCTTTCCGAGACCATGACTGTTGATAGGTGCTCTTGGAGGTACCAGATCAGAGTTGTAGATTCGTTTGTTGGGAGTGGTGCTGTAGTTGAGAGTGTCTGGGTTCGGTTGTCTCGGTTAGATTTGACCTAGAGCATTGCATTTTTTACTTTTATTGTATATTTTATCCTATTGCCTTTTGCGTGTGGTGTATTTTTGATAGGGAGCTGTACGCAGAGTCAACCTCTTTTCTGTTAGAGCAGCGTTCATCGAGAGTGCAGTTGCCAAAGTCCCCTTAGGTAAGTCTCATGTGAATTAACCCATGGGCTCAGGTATGGTCTTGAGCTTTTTCGTATCATATGCTTCTTTATATATATCACGCAATACTTTGATGTGCACTAAGCTGGGAGTCTTCACGGAAACAGCATCCCTACCGTAAAAAGTAGGGGCATGGTCTGCATACATCTTACCCTCCCCAGACCCTGCTCTGAGCGGGATATACTAGGTATGTTTGGTTTGGTTTGATACACCACTCGATATTCTTAAATTTAAATGAGAATCTATTGAAGTGCGCATTTGAGGGAGCATCGATTGACGGAGCATCGGCTGGCGTAGATGATGAGAACAAGGTGATGAAGTCTAAACAAAAGTGCTGAGAAAATGAGATATCAAACAGGTGCAAGGTTGCGTGGGACGAAGTAGAGGAGATCAGTCAAGCCAAGACCAATACGCCTCTGAGTGTAATATCCGCAATTTTGATTTCCGGTAATTTTCTTTTTTTTGGCGGGAGCATGTTTTGACGACTCGCTTGTCGCTGTTTCGTCATTCTGAGAATGATTAATTCTGTACTTTTTGACATCCGAGTTCGTTTCGGTGTCATTTTGTTAAGTTCCGTGTCCTTAAGTGATTTTTCTGCGCTTGAGTTCGATTCTTGCGAATCTCATTCGAACCTGTTGTTTCGGGTTCCTCGTAAGTTCATTTATCCTTGTTAGACGTGTTGTAAACTTTGGTTTGGTTATTCGATCACGTATCGTGATTTTCGGGCATTTTGAGCCACTTTGTAATTTTCCAAAGTTTTGGGTACTTATTTTCGTACTCGCTTTTACCTACCCCTGGGGTGTCGGGATCGTGTGTTTGTTTAAAACTTGAGCTCGTGTTTTTATTATTGTACTACTTATCCTGTTCGACCGTAGTGATTCGTGTTCATCGCGTTCCGCGATCCTTTCTGGATATGACATCTGGCAGCTGTTTTGTACTGCCAGATGATTAGCGCACGCTATTCTTCATCGGTAGCATATACTATCGATGCCTCTCTTACGTACGTAACACAACATTCGTTACGTACATTACCTTGTTCCGGTTTTCGGACAGTTGAGTTTGGATGACTCTTACGTACGTAATGCCTTGTTCCTTACGTACGTAACATCACTAACGTACGTTAAGGCTTATGGCTTACGTACGTTAGCTTCGCGTAGGTATATATATTTGAGGGTTGATCGATTTCGGGTCATTTCCTTCCTCCCTTCTTCCTTGCTGCGTTTTTGGCGATTTGGGGTGGATTTAAACGAGCTTTCATCGGCTTTTGATGGTAGTAATCATCTCGGTGGGTCTCCTTCGTGTTCATCATCATCTAACCTTCTTTCTTGTCCGAATCAAGGTAAGGTTTTAGAACCCTATTTGAGATATTTTGAGTTTGTCTCGATTTCGTGATTTCGATCCGAGATTGTTGGTTCTATTGTCGTTATCTATTTGTGTTGATCATAACCCACGGGTTGGAATTTCATTTTCATGTTTTTGTCGGGTCGATTCGTGTTCTTGGATATTTTAGGGGAAACCATTGAACTTTCGTCGTTTATTCTTTTAATTCGGCGGCTTTGGGTCGTACTTTGGAATTCATTTTCATTGTTGTGGTTGTCGTTCGTAGTTTATTGTCGTGGGTTGTCGCTCGGCGGAGTCGGCGGGTTCATAGACGTTTCGGGTCTCCTCACTTCGGGCGATTCTCCACATCTCATTCATCGTCTTGTTTCGATCGTGGTTTCGAGGCAAGTATTTTCTTATACGATTCGTGTCGTGTAAATAGAATTTACATGTTGGATTTACGATGGTTGTTTTACCTGTAACACCCCAAACTAGGTGGATATTACAGTGCCGTAGATCCCTGACTGGGACCCACCAGGCAAATGAAAATGACTGAATTATACAGGATAAATGTGGTACCGAACCACATTACATCAATAATTACTCCGATGAGGAGTTTAATTACAACACACCAGGACAATACCGAATACTAGTGTATTTTATATGAAGATAAAATACACAACACTGAATGAAACGGAGTATCCAAATGAAAATCTGCAGCGGAAAATAAATGACGACAATAACATGAATAACTGAAAGATCGGGGCCCCCTACTAGTATCACTGGGACTCCTCGACGTCAGCATGCTATTCCCGTGCTTTTGCCTTGCCATGACCTGAAAAACAGAATCCCCAGCCGGGGTCAGTTACACAGAACAACAATCCTCAAGGGTTGAAAATACACAATCATGAATTACCTTTAGTTATGAAATATCCTAAGTTATGAATTACGCTGAAGAGGAGTATCATAGTACGCCCGTAGTGTTCTGTGCAAGTGTACAAGACGAATGACCGGACACACCCGTCCTTGTACCTAATTAGTCTCACGGAGGTAATCTGTTACCGTGTGCACAGTCCAATGTATTACTCCCAATACATGGCCATCACGTGCCCGACTAAAAATTCCACACATCCACACCCGGCCACGTAATATGAACCCAGAAGGCCATATGAACGAGAATGACCATAATGAATGTCAATGAATAATAACAAAGTCAAGAATGACTCACCGAGATGAAAGTAATAATGAAGCGATTGATAGTTCAATGAAATGATTGGAACCGCCGTTCCTCGTTAATGAAGTGATTATTCGACAATTACAAGTCTCAATATGATTAATACAATGATGAATGGATTATGATTATAAATGATCAACACAAAAGGAATGAATATCCTTTTAACCGAGTAAGAATTAACTTACACAACACCGGTGACAATTATCCTTCCACGAACAACGTCCTAATTGAGATATCGGTCTCTCGAACAACCTTGAATAACACAATTACCAACAATCCGATCAAATATACGAATCAAACATGAATATAACGAATTCAAAACGTCGATACGACTAAACCAAGTCCGTTGAGGCATTAAATCAAACACGTTGCGGCCAAACTTCGATTGTTTACAATCAAACCTCAATATACCAATATCAAATCCCCCAAGAAGTGTTTCAAACCAACAAAACATCTTCAATACGATTAATAATCCAAGACGAACATCCGAAAACGTGATTATAACGACAATTAATCGAAAACCCTCAATTTCAACTCGATATTCAAAGTGTTCTTGAATAATCCCTCAATAATCCAATGAATCCTTATACAAACTCATAATCATATACATATCCCTTCATATAACATGATTATAACATCCAAAACATCATATCCCAACACAAAATCGAAATCCAAGGTGTTGAAGAATATTACCTTTGAAGATCCAAACACTTCGATCCGATGAAAACGTGTTAAATCGACTATCCAAGCTTCCCAACGAAATAAGATGATGAAATCCGAATACACAAGTGGTTGATGATGACAAAATATCTCCCTCAAGCTCTCTCTCTCGGACAAGATGAAGGAAATGAGACAAATGAAGAAAAGTGTCCCGGCCAAACCTTATATACTGCCGGAAGTTACGGCCGTAACTCGGCCCTCTTAAGGCCGTAACATTCCAAGTCAACGGCCTTACGGCCGTAACCGGCCAACTCGTACGGCCGTAACTCGGCTTCGTCCGAAAGCCTGCCGACAGACTTACGGCCGTAACCGCTCCTGAGTTACGGGCGTAACCCGCCTTCGTCAAAAACATCCGCCGACATCCTTACGGCCGTACCCGCACACCTTACGGCCGTAACTCGGATGATACGGCCGTATCCGGCCAAACTTACGGGCGTAACCCGCCTTCGTCAAAAATGACCAGGCATCCTGCCTGCAGCGTACGGCCGTATCCGGCCAAGCCTTACGGCCGTACCTGCCTCGACTTACGGCCGTATGCCGCAACCCTTACGGCCGTAAGTCACCCTTGGTCGACAACACCTGAAATTTACGAACACCACTTACGGCCGTATCCAACCCTCCTTACGGCCGTAACTCGCCTTCGGCCAAAATGCCTGGGCAGCCTGCTGGACCACGTACGGCCGTAACCGGCCAGCCTTACGGCCGTACCCGCTGAACTTACGGCCGTATCCCGGAACCTTACGGCCGTAACTCAATGCTGGCCAAGGTGAATAAATCCGTTAACTCCGATTCCTCGCTACGACTGATGAATGATCCGACATACCATACGAATGTGAAAGTGAACAAGTCTAACACGAGCCAAAGATGATACTCCCATCTCGATCTATAAACGGAGATAAAATGACGATCGGTAACTGATATACGATTACAACATGCCAACAGTGAACGCAAATGAGTGATTCATGAATGATGATTGATTATTAATGAGTGAAAATTACTGAGTGACAATTACAGACTGATAATTACTGAATGGCAAAGAATGAATTACAACCGGGTATTACATACTCCCCCCCTTAAAAAGAGTTTCGTCCCCGAAACTAAGGGTCAAACAACTCGGGATAACTCTCCCGCCTACTCTCCTCGGTTTCCCAAGTGGCCTCTTCGACTCCGTGTCTAGACCATTGAAACTTAACCAAAGGAATCGCCTTATTCCTCAATTGTTTGATTTGCCGCTCTAACACTCGTATGGGACGCTCCTCATACGAATGATCATCTGCGATCTCGATTACGTCGACTGAAGTATGTGACTCGGGTCGGCAACATAATTCCGTAGCTGAGAGACGTGAAACACATTACGAATTCGGCTCAACGCCAGAGGTAAAGCCAAACGATAAGCTAACTCGCCTACTCGATCCAGAATCTCAAACGGTCCAATGAATCTCGGACTCCACTTTCCCCTCTTCTCAAAACGGAAGATATTACAACTCGGGATTACCTTGACCAAAACATGGTCACCCGTCGAACTCTAATGGTCGATGACGATTACCTGCATATGATTCCTGTCGACTCCGAGCGGTCAACAACGACTCCTGATCAAAGCTACCTTCTCACGGGTGGCTATAAGCATATCGGGCTCGGTGCCGATTGATTCTGATGGGTCGTCCCAACACAAGGGAGATCGACAACAACGACCGTACCAGGCCTCGTAAGGAGCTACCTGAAACGAAGAGTGCCAACTATTATTGTACGTGAATTCGATCAACGGTAGTTGGGCTTCCCAATTGTCTTCTAAATCGAGGACGCATGCCCTCAACATGTCCTCCAATGTATGAATAGTCCTCTCTGATTGTCCGTCGGACTGAGGATGAAAAACGGTAATGAGATTAAGCTGAGTTCCCATAGCACGATGAACTGATTTCCAAAATGAGACACGAATCATCCGTCACGATCAGAAACGATACTCTTAGGGGTACCGTGCAATCTCACTAACTCTCTGATGAATAGTTGGGCAAGTCTCTCGGGGCCCCACGTATCCTTAATCTCAAGGAAAAGAGTTGATTTAGTTAAGCAGTCCGCGATCACTCAGATCGTATTTATGCCACGACGACTCGTCGGCAACCCGTGATGAAATCCATAGAAATGTCTTCCCACTTACATTCTGGAATAGGGAGCGGTATCAGCATACTCGCCGGTCGCTGATGTTCCATCATGACTTGCTGATAGGCTAAACATCTCGAAACAAATTCCGCGACTTCTCGCTTCATATTACTCCACCAGAAATTTCGTTTCAAGTCCTTGCACATCTTGCTAGACCCCGGATGAACCGGATAAGGGGTAGCATGAGCTTCTCTCAAGATCGAGTTTTTCAACTCATCAATCGCCGGTACGCACATGTAACACCCCAAACTAGGCGGATATCACAGTGCCGTGAATCCCCGACTGGGACCCACCAGGCAAATGAAAATGATGAATTAAATAATATAATTTTAGTACCGAACCACATTATATTACCAATTAATCCGATGAGGAGTTTAAGTACATTACACCAGGACAAAACAGAATACTAGTATATTTTATATGGAGATAAAATACACCACCCTGAACAAAATAAACATCTCAAACGGAATTTGCAGCGGAAAATACATATGACGGAATAACTGAAATGACTGAAAATGACTGAACAAACGGAATGACTGGGGCCCCCTACTAGTATCACTGGGACTCGTCGCCGTCAACATGCTCTCCCTGTGCCTTTGCCTTGCCGTGACCTGAAAACAAAATCCCCCAACGGGGTCAGTTACACAGAACAACAATCCTCAAGAGTTGAAATTACACAATCATGAATTAATCAAGTGATGAAATATTCTTAATTATGAATTTATTGAAGAGGAATATCATAGTACGCCCGTAATGTTACGTGCAAGTGTACAAGACGAATGACCGGACACACCCGTCCTTGTACCTAATTAGTCTCACGGAGGTAAGCGTTACCGTGTGCGGTCCGATGTATCGGTGAACCCAATACATGACCATCGTGTGCCCGACTAAAAATTCCACACGGCCCACACCCGCCACGCAATATGAACCGGAAGGTCACATGAACGAGAATGACCATGATGAATATCAATGAATAATAATTAGACAAGGTCAAGATGACTCACCGATATGAAAGTAATAGTGACGTGATTGATAACCCAATGAAATGATTTGGAACCGTCGTTCCTCGTGAATGAAATGATTATTCGACAATTACAAGTCTCAAAATGATTATTATTATGATGAATGAATTATGATTATGAGCAATCAACAACAAAAGGAATGAGTATCCTTTTAACCGAGTAAGATTTAACTTACTCAATACCGATGAAGAATGTCCGTCCACGAACAACGTCCTAACCAAGATACCAGTCGCTCGAACAACCTTGAATAACAATAATTACCAACAACCGTTCAATACACGTATAAAGCAACAAAACACGACTAACCCAAAGGTCGAAACAACGATAATCAAACTCATAGGGGCATTCTAACGAATACGTAACCAACCACACGACTTCGGAAAAATCCAATTCCAAATATGTCGAAACCAACACCAAATTGAGTATTTCGAACTAACACAACACTTCAATGATATCAATAATCCATTAGGAATCCATAATTCATGATTACAACAACATCAATCGGAAAATCCCCAATTAACCGAAGTCAACCCCAAGGGTTCTTGAAATAATTCCGAAAATAACCATTAAATCCGTAGGAATATATTTATCCAGGGTAGATAATCCATATCTAACATATTCCAAAGATAATCCAAGCTTACACGAAGAAATCGGAAAGAAAACCCAAAAATCCGAAATTCTAGATCCAAGAAATTAATACCTTTGATTCGATGTATTGGAGATGATGAAGTGATGATTAATCCAACTCAAAGACTTGAAGATGATGATTGATGATTACACCTTGAAGAATACTCTCTAAATCGCCCAAATCGCCAAGAAGCGAGAGAAAGAGAAATAGATGACAAATGACGAAATCGACTAAAGCATCCCAATTTATAGCCATCTGTGGTTAGCGTGCGCTAGCCTTATGCATAGCGTGCGCTAACGGGTAATTTGGGTAGTCCTGCACCTTGCCGAAAACGGTAGCGCGCGCTACGTACCTTTTGTAGCGTGCGCTACGGCCATATCATTAGCGTGCGTTAATGCTCATAGTTAGCGTGCGCTAACGAATAATTTGATGCTCGATCGGAGTCCGTAAACCTTCGTCCTCGATTCGATCTCGATAGCGTACGCTACAACCAACGATTAGCGTGCGCTATAACATCGATTGCGTACGCTAAATATCACGCATAGCGTGCGCTATGAATTAATCCAGTGCAGTCCAGTAGCCACTGGACTCAACCTGATCTGTCCTTAGCGCGTGCTACACCACATATTAGCGTGCGCTACTACAACCCACTAGCGCGCGCTACTTACCATTCGTAGCGTGCGCTACTTATAACTCACCTGCAGTCCAGTACCTTCTAGACTGCAGCCAGGGTAACCTTAGCGTGCGCTAAAGCTGAGTGGTAGCGTGCGCTACCTATACCCAATTAGCGTACGCTAAAAGGAGTACGTAGCGTGCGCTACTCCTCACGCCTGACTCATAGCGAAAATGACAATGATGATAAACACGGCACGAAACTCCAATCGATTAGTGATGAATGACGATTGATACACGTCTACAATTACTCGAATGATGAATACCATGACTGAATCGAGTGACAAATGATTAATAATGAGTGAGAATTCGAGTATCAATTCTTGAATGATAAATCTTGAATGATAATTCTTGAATTACAACCGGTATTACATACACCCCCTTAAAGAGTTTCGTCCCCGAAACTAAGGGTCAAACAACTCGGGATAACTCTCCCGCATACTATCCTCGATTTCCCAAGTAGCCTCTTCGACTCCGTGTCTAGACCACTGAATTTTAACCAAAGGAATCGTCTTATTCCTCAACTGTTTGATTCGTCGTTCTAAAACTCACATAGGACGCTCCTCATATGAATGATCGTCGGCGATCTCGATCTCGTCGAACTGAAGTATGTGGCTCGGGTCGGCAACATACTTCCGCAGCTGAGAGACATGAAACACATTATGAATTCGGCTCAACGCCGGAGGTAAAGCCAATCGATAAGCTAACTCGCCTACTCGATCCAAAATCTCAAACGGTCCAATGAATCTCGGACTCAACTTTCCCCTCTTCCCAAAACGGAAGATACCACGACTCGGGGATACCTTGACCAACACATGGTCACCAGCCTCGAATTCTAATGGTCGACGACGGTTATCTGCATATGATTTACGCCGACTGCGAGTCAACAAACGACTCCTGATCAAAGCTACCTTCTCACGGGCGGCTATCAGCATATCGGGCTCGGTGCCGATTGATTCTGATAAGTCGTCCCAACACAACGGAGATCGACAACGACGACCATACAAGGCTTCGTAAGGTGCCATCTTGATCGAAGCATGCCAACTATTATTATACGTGAACTCGATCAATGGTAGTTGGGCTTCCCAATCGTCTTTCCAATCGAGGACGCATGCCCTCAACATGTCCTCTAATGTCTGAATGGTCCTCTCTGATTGTCCGTCGGACTGAGGATGAAAAGCGGTACTGAGATTAAGTTGGGTTCCCATAGCACGATGAACTGATTTCCAAAAATGGGACACAAACCGTCCGTCACGATCGAAAACAATACTTTTAGGAGTACCGTGCAGTCTGACTATCTCTTTGATGAACAGTTGGGCAAGTCTCTCGGGACCCCATGTCTCCTTGATCTCAAGGAAATGAGCTGATTTAGTTAAGCGGTCCACGATCACCCAGATCGTATTCATGCCACGACGACTCGTCGGCAAACTCGTGATGAAATCCATAGAAATGTCTTCCCACTTCCATTCGGGAATAGGAAGAGGTTTCAAGATACCCGCGGTCGCCGATGTTCAATCTTAACTTGTTGTGAGTTAAGCATCTCGAAACAAATTCGGCGACTTCTCGCTTCATATTACTCCACCGGTAATTTTGTTTCAAGTACTTGTACATCTTGCTAGACCGGATGAACAGAATAAGGGGTAGCATGAGCTTCTTTCAAAATCGAGTTTTCAACTCGTCATTCGCCGATACGCACAACCGATTCTTAAACCTCAAAAGTCCATCCTCGTGGACCACAAATCCGAGGCTTTCCCGAGCCACATCCTCTCGAATGCGCAACAATGATAGGTCCGAACCACGATTCTCTCGGATTGCCTCCTCGAGTGACGATGAAATCTCTAACATACAAAGCGCTCGAACTCGCCAAGCGGACCTCGATCTCGGGTCTAAGGAATTCCTATTTGAAGCTCCTTCGGGTATTAAATGGGCAAGCATCTGCTCCTGAACGGGCTTACGACTCAAGGCGTCGGCGACGACGTTCGCCTTGCCCGGGTGATAGAGGATCTCGATATCATAATCTTTGATTAATTCCAACCACCGTCTCTGACGCATATTTAACTCCTTCTGAGTAAATATATACTTTAAACTCTTATGATCGGTGAATATCTGACAGGTGACGCCATAAAGATAATGACGCCAAATCTTCAAAGCGAACACCACGGCTGCTAGCTCCAGGTCGTGTGTCGGGTAATTAGCCTCGTAAGGTCTCAATTTCCGTGAAGCATAGGCAATAACCTTCCCATTCTGCATGAGTACACATCCGATGTAACACCCCCAAATCCTATTGGGTTATTACAGTGCCGTGGACCCCACACCAGGAGATCCACCAGGCGAACATGACTAAAATACATTAAATTAAACAACAAGGGAAAATCATAGTCCCTACCATGATATCCGACACAATATTCCGATAAGGAATTTCAACGACAACGATGGGCCTACATGGCCAAGGGTAAAAATACAACATTCACGAGCATCTGCTCGGGTAATACATAATGACAATGATGACAATCAAGAACACTCCAACCGTGACCAACATGAACAACTCGGACTAGTATCGCTCGAATGCCTCGTCGCCATCATCATGCCCCTATGTCTCAACTCTCTCCTCGCAAGCACCTAAAACATGAAAAACATGTTCCGCCCCCACGGGGTCAGTCATCCAGATAATGAACATCAAATACAGGTATAACATGATATGCATCCAAAGGCAGAATGAAACGGTACAATAATGATAATAATACGAGATGCTCACAAACCAAGGTAAGAACCGAGCATTCGTGAAATACTATGCCCACGGCACACTAGTAATACCTGTTCGACAGGTCAGAACATAAATGCCCAACGGCGAATCATAATCACAGAATACCACAATGAATTAAACAACATGAACCAAACCAGAACTGAATTTAATATGAATCATAATGCCCAAAGGCTCCAATGAAAATACCAAGACATTACAAAAGGCCTGAAAGTCATTCAGCGGAAGTGAGCAAATATCATAAACACTTGAAAATGGAGCAGCCCGAAGCTATAGTTAATGAGGGCTAATAAGGTCATAACCACGACCGTGACCTACTGAGTTGTAGGTGTTGGGAAGCCAACCGCGAAGGTTCAAGCCCCAAACTTACCCATAAGGTCATAAACGCGACCGTGACCTACTAAGTTGTAGGTGTTGGGAAGCCAACCGCGAAGGTTCAAGCCCCAAGCTTACCCATAAGATCATAAACACGACCGTGACCTACTAAGTTGTAGGTGTTGGGAAGCCAACCGCGAAGGTTCAAGCCCCAAGCTTACCCATAATAAGCACTAGCCGAGACTAGCCTCCAAAAATATAATGAATCACAAATGACAACGATTCGTAGATTACGGAATTCATGAGAATGATAGTGTGCTACCTTGAGTCGGCCAACACGATAACAATGATGCAGCGGATGATTCCATGAATGATTGAGTGTTTCGATTACCTTAGAACGGCAAATCGAGAAGAGTAATATGAAGGATACCTCGGCACCTTTAATCGGTTACCGACGACGAAGATGAGAAATGAAGACGCTAATGCCTTTAATCGGCCAATACAGTTTTAATGACAACCCCAACAGGAATAACAATGATTTCAACGACGTTTTAGATTGACATCTATATGAACAACAATCGATACATCGATACCGTGAACCGGCTATCGACAATGACATTAATGATGAGTAATACAATGCCTTGAATCGGCCGTTAACGAACAACAATGACATTTGGCAAAATTGCCGGAAGGTATCGTATCGAACGATCTCTTGATATCAATGAATTCATGAAGAGACTAAGTCTCGGAATGATACAACACATCTATACACATACATGATGACATTAGCTCATTGACTAGTACAAGTATAAAACTTGCCTCAAACCGAAGGCGAGGAGGTACTTCCACGATCAACGTCCTTAATGAAATTATCGGCCGCTCGAACAACCTTGAACAACACAAATACCAACAATTCTCTTAATACCCGAATCAAGCATGATCACAACCAACTCAAAAGTCGATACAACAATACCCGAAACTCATTGGGGCATTAAAACAACGCGTTGTAAACAATCTCCAATTGTTTACAACCAAAACTCAATTACATCCGAAACCAACTTCTCATGAATGATTCAAACCCACAAAGCCTCATGAATACTATCAATAATCCAAATGAATATCCGAAACGTGATTATAACGACAATTAATCGAAAACCCCAATTTCAACCCGATATTCAAAGTGTTCTTGAATAATCCTCAATAATCCAATGAATCCTTATATAAACTCATAATCATATACATGTCCCTTCATATAACATGATTATAACGTCCAAAACATCATATTTCAACATAGAATCAAAATCCAAGGTGTTGAAGAGTTTACCTCTTGAAGATCCAACCAATCCGATTCGATGAAAACGTGTAAAATCGACTATCCAAGCTTTCCAATGAATCAAGATGATGAAATCCGAACACACAAGTGATTGATGATGACAAAATCCCTCCTCAAGTCTCTCTTTCGGAACAAAATGAAGGGAGGATGAAAATGAGTAAAAATGTCGGCCGAGTCCTTAAATCTGCCGGAAGTTACGGCCGTAACTCGGCCCTCTTCTGCCGTAACATTCCAGGTCAACGGCCTTACGTGAATCGGCCAACTCGTACGGCCGTAACTCGGCTTCGTCCGAAAGCCTGCCGACAGACTTACGGCCGTAACCGTTCCTGAGTTACGGGCGTAACCCGCCTTCGTCAAAAACATCCGTCGACACCCTTACGGCCGTAACCGCACACCTTACGGCCGTAACTCGGATGATACGGCCGTATCCGGCCAAACTTACGGGAGTAAGCCCTCTTCGTCGAAAATGATCAGACACCTTGTCTGCAGCGTACGGCCGTATCCGGCCAAGCCTTACGGCCGTACCTTCCTCGGCTTACGGCCGTATGCCGCAACCCTTATGGCCGTAGGTCACCCTTGGTCGACAACACCTGAAACTTACGGACACCACTTACGGCCGTAACTAACCCTTCTTACGGCCGTAACTCGCCTTCGGCCAAAATGCCTGGGCATCCTGTTGGACCACGTCTGGTAGAATCGGCCTTACGGCCGTACCCGCTGAACTTACGGCCGTATCCCAGTACCTTACGGCCGTAACTCAAGGCTGGCCAAGGTGAAAAAATCCGATGGTTCCGATACCTCGCTACGACTGATGGATGATCCGACATACCAGACGAATGCGAAAATGAACAAGTCTAACACATGCCAAAAATGATACTTCCAGCACAAGACTACCAATCACGATGATAATGATAATACTCCCGTTCCGACACTCAAACGGAGATGAAATGACGATCGGTAACTGATACACGGTTACAACATGCCAAATGAACGCAAATGAATGAATCATGACTGATGAATGATTATAAATGAGTGAAAAAAATTCTGAGTGATAGTTACTGAGTGAAAATAAATGAATTCTCAACCGGGTATTACATACTCCCCCCCTTAAAAGAGTTTCGTCCTCGAAACTAAGGGTGAACGACTCTGGATATGAACTATCCATCTTGATCTGAAAACAATAATGCACATCTAGTCCTCGGGACCAAATCAATCGCACGCCCAAGTCCCCAAGACTTGACGTCTCGAATCACAGTGAACGATTTCTAAAGGGACGAATTCTCAACAAATGACCCAAATCTCAAGATTCTCGAATATGATCATAATAAAATAGATCAACAATAAATGATCCACAGTCACGATACATTACTACGGATAGATTAACACAGTCATCCAAAAACAAGGTTACATCTCAACTGTACCCAACATCGCTATCCTTCCATAACATCGATCTCCTCTATCTCAACGATTTAAGGTATATCCGACGATGAACTCGCCGCTAACTATGATCTCAGAAGGTCATGAGAATGAAAGTGACAAAAATGAATGATGAATGATAAATGACTACAAACCCGTCAAGGATTTAGAATGACTCACCAAGGTGAATTATTAACGTCATGAGTGATAGTTCCCTGAAGTGATTAGAACCGTCGTTCTTCGTGAATTGAATGATTAATCGATAATTATGAGTCCCAACATGATTGATATATATGATGAATGAATTATATGAATGAATGAACGACAATGAAATGAATGATTATCCTCCTACCGAGCAAGAATTAACTTGCTCAAAACTGGTGATGAATGTCCTTACCTCGGGCTCTCGAAGCCTGATAGGGCCCCTTGAATGAAGTACGGGCTGGAGTAACAAAATCCCTCGAGGCTTGTGAACCCTTTCGAGATCTACCGGCACCAGAACTCCTGCAGTATTTCTGAAGGTGTCCATGTCTCCCACACAGGAAGCAGATAACGGCCTGCATCGAGCACCGGGTACTGCGATGTCCTATTACATCACAGTTAAAGCAAACAACGGTCGAACTCGTGGCCTTGGAAGAGGACGCTCCTTCGCATGCGAGACGACTAGCAAATGACCCCTTGGATGTCGGGGTCCGATGTCCCTCTGAACGAGCCGGCATTCTAGTCCTCTCACCCGAAGAAACCGAAGGATGCTTCTTAGTAAGCTCCTTGATCAAAAGCTCTGCTCCAAGAGCCTTCCCGATGAACTCACTAAGTGAATTACAATTGTGATTGAACAACTGCATCCTCAATTGCGGATTTAGCCTCTTCTTTGAAATACTTAATTTTATCCGCCTCGGACGGATAATTGTGAAGCAAATCAAGTAGTCCCCGAAACTTCTCAAGAATGACAATAACACCTCGTCCTCGACGGATTCGGGGTTCAAAACTTCGACAACTTGGCTTCACGAAGTGGAGCGGGTAATACCTCTCTAACATGAGAGTCTTGAACTCGCTCCAAATACAATCACGATCGATGGGTTTCACGAAAGCCACCACGAATAAGCGCCCTTACTCAAATAATAAGCCGCCATCGCCACTTTACTCTCTTAGGACACCGAACCATGTCGAAGAGTTTATCAAAATGCTCGAGCCAATGAACAATATCAGCTGGTTCCAACGAACCCTCAAAAGTAGGCGGCATCTGACGAGAGATATCGCCAACAATCTGATTCACTCCTCCGGTCTGTCCATGAAATGGCACTGCATCCTGTTGCGGTGGACCACGAACCATCGAGGTCTGCATGGTCTCCACTATCCGCGTCATCTCGAGTCATCCGGGCCATCATGCCTGCATAAATATGAATGGATCAACCCGAACACCTTCTGAGTGAGATGCCTCTCGGGTACGACTCCCTGACAGTGAATGATTATCTGCTGATGAATGAGTAGCCTCGCTATTTGATGAATTAATGATATCCCTCGCGTTCGTGTGGGCATGCACACGAGATCTCGGGTTTCGGCCCGCACCGCGGCCTCTTCCCCTGCGTCCTCTGACAGCTCTATCCATACTGAAGTAGGAAAGTCACATGATGATTATAGATTCCGCATGAATATCGCATTATGATTACGTTATAGAGTGACAATAATGAGCATACACGCTCTCGCACAATGAATGCATTAATGATTTAATGAAATGATCGTCGACATTACGTCAGAGTATGATAAGATCGTATGAAACATCAAATGAGGTAACATGATTGCCTGATGAAATTCCCGAAATGATTACCTTGAACAAGTTAACAAGGTTGAAAATTCGATCCTCAAGATCAACAACTGAACCGTGAGATGGGCTGAATGATTAATGAATTAACTGAATAATGAGATCGACTGAGTGATGAATGAATTAACTGAACGATGAGATTGACTGAGTGATGAATGAATTATCTGAGTGATGATATTGACTGAGTGATGAATAAATTAACTGAACGATGAGATTGACTGAGTGATGAATGAATTATCTGAGTGACGATATTGACTGAGTGAGGAATGAATTGACTGAGTGAGGAATGAATTAACTGAGTGATGAGATCAAAATGATGATTGAGAATTATTAACTGATAAATGAGTTGATCCTTAATGCTTACACAAGTCACACGTGCTCCAAAACAATTAGTCATGAATCAATCATAACACTAATATCACATATAGGTTTCAGCAAAGCATGAACAATTTATGAAATGATGAATGTATGAACACAAAGAGGATCGAGTCCTTACACAGGTCATACGAAGCTTCGAGGTCTCGCGATACTAGTCTTCACTGACGACGACTCGATGAATGAATGACTCGTGCAGTCGCACTAATATTACGACTCACAAAACTTGACTGACTAGATTGTCATAACCTGACAATCCCACTACTACCGCATCGGTAGGACCACATAACTCACATCTCAGGGTATTTCACAACCCAAAGCTCCGATACCATTTCTGTAACACCCCCAAATCCTATTGGGTTATTACAGTGCCGTGGACCCCACACCAGGAGATCCACCAGGCGAACATGACTAAAATACATTAAATTAAACAACAAGGGAAAATCATAGTCCCTACCATGATATCCGACACAATATTCCGATAAGGAATTTCAACGACAACGATGGGCCTACATGGCCAAGGGTAAAAATACAACATTCACGAGCATCTGCTCGGGTAATACATAATGACAATGACTGACAACTGAAGAACACTCCAACCGACTGACCAACATGAACAACTCGGACTAGTATCGCTCGAATGCCTCGTCGCCATCATCATGCCCCTATGTCTCAACTCTCTCCTCGCAAGCACCTAAAACATGAAAAACATGTTCCGCCCCACGGGTCGGGTCATCCAGATAATGAACATCAAATACGGGTATAACATGATATGCATCCAAAGGCGTAATGAAACGGTACAATAATGATAATAATACGAGATGCTCACAAACCAAGGTAAGAACCGAGCATTCGTGAAATACTATGCCCACGGCACACTAGTAATACCTGCTCGACAGTCGAACATAAATGCCCAACGGCGAATCATAATCACGAGAATACCACAATGAATTAAACAACATGAACCAAACCAATCGAATTTAATATGAATCATAATGCCCAAAGGCTCCAATGAAAATACCAAGACATTACAAAAGGCACGAAAGTCATTCAATGAAGTGAGCAAATATCATAAACACTTGAAAATGGAGCGGCCAAGCTATAGTTAATGAGGGCTAATAAGGTCATAACCACGACCGTGACCTACTGAGTTGTAGGTGTTGGGAAGCCAACCGCGAAGGTTCAAGCCCCAAACTTACCCATAAGGTCATAAACGCGACCGTGACCTACTAAGTTGTAGGTGTTGGGAAGCCAACCGCGAAGGTTCAAGCCCCAAGCTTACCCATAAGATCATAAACACGACCGTGACCTACTAAGTTGTAGGTGTTGGGAAGCCAACCGCGAAGGTTCAAGCCCCAAGCTTACCCATAATAAGCACTAGCCGAGACTAGCCTCCAAAAATATAATGAATCACAAATGACAACGATTCGTAGATTACCGAATTCATGAGAATGATAGTGTGCTACCTTGAGTCGGCCAACACGATAACAATGATGCAGCGGATGATTCCATGAATGATTGAGTGTTTCGATTACCTTAGAACGTCAAATCGAGAAGAGTAATATGAAGGATACCTCGGCACCTTTAATCGGTTACCGACGACGAAGATGAGAAATGAAGACGCTAATGCCCTTAATCGGCCAATACAGTTTTAATGACAACCCCAACAGGAATAACAATGATTTCAACGACGTTTTAGATTGACATCTATATGAACAACAATCGATACATCGATACCGTGAACCGGCTATCGACAATGACATTAATGATGAGTAATACAATGCCTTGAATCGGCCGTTAACGAACAACAATGACATTTGGCAAAATTGCCGGAAGGTATCGTATCGAACGATCTCTTGATATCAATGAATTCATGAAGAGACTAAGTCTCGGAATGATACAACACATCTATACACATACATGATGACATTAGCTCATTGACTAGTACAAGTATAAAACTTGCCTCAAACCGAAGGCGAGGAGGTACTTCCACGATCAACGTCCTTAATGAAATTATCGGCCGCTCGAACAACCTTGAACAACACAAATACCAACAATTCTCTTAATACCCGAATCAAGCATGATCACAACCAACTCAAAAGTCGATACAACAATACCCGAAACTCATTGGGGCATTAAAACAAACGCGTTGTAAACAATCTCCAATTGTTTACAACCAAAACTCAATTACATCCGAAACCAACTTCTCATGAATGATTCAAACCCACAAAGCCTCATGAATACTATCAATAATCCAAATGAATATCCGAAAACGTGATTATAACGACAATTAATCGAAAACCCCCAATTTCAACCCGATATTCAAAGTGTTCTTGAATAATCCCTCAATAATCCAATGAATCCTTATATAAACTCATAATCATATACATGTCCCTTCATATAACATGATTATAACGTCCAAAACATCATATTTCAACATAGAATCAAAATCCAAGGTGTTGAAGAGTTTACCTCTTGAAGATCCAACCAATCCGATTCGATGAAAACGTGTAAAATCGACTATCCAAGCTTTCCAATGAATCAAGATGATGAAATCCGAACACACAAGTGATTGATGATGACAAAATCCCTCCCTCAAGTCTCTCTTTCGGAACAAAATGAAGGGAGGATGAAAATGAGTAAAAATGTCCCGGCCGAGTCCTTAAATACTGCCGGAAGTTACGGCCGTAACTCGGCCCTCTTACGGCCGTAACATTCCAGGTCAACGGCCTTACGGCCGTAACCGGCCAACTCGTACGGCCGTAACTCGGCTTCGTCCGAAAGCCTGCCGACAGACTTACGGCCGTAACCGTTCCTGAGTTACGGGCGTAACCCGCCTTCGTCAAAAACATCCGTCGACACCCTTACGGCCGTAACCGCACACCTTACGGCCGTAACTCGGATGATACGGCCGTATCCGGCCAAACTTACGGGCGTAAGCCCTCTTCGTCGAAAATGATCAGACACCTTGTCTGCAGCGTACGGCCGTATCCGGCCAAGCCTTACGGCCGTACCTTCCTCGGCTTACGGCCGTATGCCGCAACCCTTACGGCCGTAGGTCACCCTTGGTCGACAACACCTGAAACTTACGGACACCACTTACGGCCGTAACTAACCCTTCTTACGGCCGTAACTCGCCTTCGGCCAAAATGCCTGGGCATCCTGCTGGACCACGTACGGCCGTAACCGGTCAGCCTTACGGCCGTACCCGCTGAACTTACGGCCGTATCCCAGTACCTTACGGCCGTAACTCAAGGCTGGCCAAGGTGAAAAAATCCGATGGTTCCGATACCTCGCTACGACTGATGGATGATCCGACATACCAGACGAATGCGAAAATGAACAAGTCTAACACATGCCAAAAATGATACTTCCAGCACAAGACTACCAATCACGATGATAATGATAATACTCCCGTTCCGACACTCAAACGGAGATGAAATGACGATCGGTAACTGATACACGGTTACAACATGCCAAATGAACGCAAATGAATGAATCATGACTGATGAATGATTATAAATGAATGAAAAAAATTTCTGAGTGATAGTTACTGAGTGAAAATAAATGAATTCTCAACCGGGTATTACATCCGAGACCCTGTCCGGACGCATCACTATAAACCACAAATCCTTCCGTCCCCTGCGGCAAGGAAAGTACAGGTGCTGACATTAACCGGCTCTTGAGTTCCTCAAAACTCCGTTGGCACGCGTCGGACCACGTGTATTTCTTATCCTTCCGCAAAAGGTTCATTAAGGGTTGAGCGATTCTAGAAAATCCCTCTACAAATCGCCGATAATAACCCGCTAATCCGAGGAAACTTCGGATTTCCTTAACGTTCTTCGGAGGTAGCCAATCTCGAATAGCCTCCGTCTTCTGAGGGTCGACACGAACTCCGTCTGATGAAATTACATGACCGAGAAAAGTCACTTCGGACATCCAGAACTCACATTTGGAAAACTTCCCATAAAGTTGTTCTCGTCTCAACACATCGAGCACTTGATGAAGGTGAAACTCGTGTTCCTCCCGGTCACGAGAATAAATCAAAATGTCATCGATGAAGACAACAACAAACTGATCCAAAAAGTCGATGAAAATCCGATTCATTAACTCCATGAATACCGCAGGTGCATTAGTCAATCCAAACGGCATAACCACAAACTCATAATGACCATAGCGTGTTCGAAACGCCGTCCTCGCGATGTCCGACTCTCGGATCCGCAACTGATGATATCCAGATCTTAAGTCGATCTTGGAAAATATTGAAGCTCCCTGAAGTTGATCTAAGAGATCATCAATGCGGGGTAAGGGATACTTATTCTTGATCGTCACCCTATTCAACTCCCGATAATCAATACATAAGCGGAATGAACCATCCTTCTTCTTGACAAACAACACTGGTGCTCCCCACGGGGACGCACTCGGTCGGATATAACCTTTCTCAAACAACTCCTCAAGTTGGTTCTTCAATTCCTGCATTTCGGTCGGGGCCATCCGGTACGGTGCCTACGATATCGGGGACGTACCAGGCTCCAATTCAATCGTGAATTCCACATCCCTCTGTGGAGGCAAACCAGGTAACTCGTCTGGAAAAACATCAGCATATTCCCTCACCACCGGAATATCCGTTAACATTACTGATAACTTCTCGGTTTTGGCCATATAGCACCAATAACTGACACATCCCCGATTAAGTAACCTTACTGCTTTCATCAAATTAATGACCTTACCAGAACAGCCGGGATTACCTCCCTGAAACACACATTCAACCCCATCGTCTGAAATGATAGTGACCATACGCTTACGGACACTAATGATGGCATCATGACGATCCATCCAATCAATACCCAAGATGATGTCGTCCCTCGGCAAATCTACCACGATTAGGTCGGCCACGGCCACACGACCATGGCCAGATCGGACAATTACGAATCTCACGATTACGATAATTCGCCTACCATCGGGTAGGCCCGATGACATAAGGCTCACAACTAGTAGCACTACCCGCACGTAGTCTACTCAAACATGACTCGGAAATGAATGAATGCGATGCACGGTATCAAAAAGGGTACACACAGGTTGAGATAGAATATCGAGTGTACCGAGATCATTCGGGCCTCTGGATCATCGGTCTTCTTCATCTCATAAATCCGGGGCTTGCTAGTCCCGCACCGACGCTCCCGTCGATGGCTAAAAGCTCCACCCTTAGTCGCTCCTGTCGTTTTAAACGACGCCGATTGAGTGGCACGATTCAACGAGCTGATCGCTTAGGTGTCTGAGATGACGTCTGAGTAGGTTTGGAGTCCCTACGGCAAAAACGAGCCTTATGCCCAGCAATTCCACAATTATGACATGTGATAGTCTGTCTCGGACACTTGGTACTGAGGTGACCAAGATCCACACAGTTAAAACAGGTGATGGCCGAATTGGCCGCTCGAGACTGAGATTCCGCGGGTTTAGACGACACAGGAGGTCGCTCAGAAAAAGCAGAGCCCGCACGGGGTTTCTTGAAAGTTGTCTGACCGCCTTCAGACTGATTACGATTCTTCGATTTCTTGCTAGCAGACGAAGGTTGCTGCTTAGCAATTTCCTTAGCAGTAAGCTCGTAGGTGAAAGCTTTCTCAATGAATTCGGCCAACGTGGTGCAATTATGATTAAGTAACTGAAGTCTCATACGGGGTTTCAGCCTCTTGCTGAAATACTTGATCTTATCCGCCTCTGAATGAATGATGGATGAGGCGAAAGGGAGAAGCTCCTGAAATTTCTCGGCAATGGCGAGAACATCCTCGTCTGTTGAGGGTCGGGGTGAGTAATTCGGCGACTTGGCCTCTCTGAGTGGGGCCGGATAATACCTCTCCATCATGAGAGTCTTGAACTGATCCCAAGTACAAGATCCTTCGGTGGGCTTCAACGACAACCACCAAGAATGTGCGCTCTTACCCAGGTAGTAAGCCGCAACAGAAACTTTGTGTCCCTCGGGACACTCTACCATAGCAAACAGCTTCTCGAAATGCTCGAGCCAATGAATGATATCTGCCGGCTCAGACGAGCCCTCAAAAGTAGGTGGCCTCTGGCGAGAGATATCGCCGATGATATTACTCACATTCCTCTCTTGCCTCGGAGGTGGCGGCGGAGGAGCCTGCTGATTTTGATTGACGGAGTTATGCATCGTCTCCATCAACTGAGCCATCTGTGTCATTTGGGCCATCATGCCCTGTATAAAAGCGAGTGGGTCAACCCGGACACCCTCTGACTGAGCCGTGTCCCGGGTACGACTCCCCGATAGTGAATGATCGCGCCCAGGTGAATGAGTGGCAGCGTCGCTGCTCGATGAATTAGCATTATTCCTCGCGTTTGCACGTGTATTCACACGAGCTCTCGGGATTCGGCCCGCTCCACGGCCTCGTCCTCCACGTCCTCTTCCTGCCCTCTCCATACTGAAGTAGGAAAGTCACATGATGATTATATATCTCGCATGAGTATCACATTATGATTATATTATGAAATGATGAAAATGAGCATACGCGCTCAAATACAGCGATTACATGAATGATTAATTGACGTGACATGATTATCTGATGAAGTTACTGAAATGATTATCCTGAATGAGTTAACAAGATTAATGATTTGATCTTCCTGATCAACAACTGAATAATGAAATGAATTGAGTGATTAATGAGTTAACCTGACCGTCCTGGTCAAAGTGACAATGATGATTGAGGATTGTTAACTAATGGATTATGAATGAACGATTAATGCCAGAAATTATACCATGGCATTAGAAATCTTACAGTTCTTGGTCTGATTGGCTCGGCATTTGCACAGGTCACACGTGACGTGAAAGTCCAATGATACTAGTCTGATGACGATGATTTCAAATGAGACATGACTTGGAGGGTAGTATTCAAAACCACTCTCCGATACCAACTCTGTAACACCCCAAACTAGGCGGATATCACAGTGCCGTGAATCCCCATCGGGACCCACTGTGCAAATGAAAATGATGAATTAAATAATATAATTGTAGTACCGAACCACATTATATTACCAATTACTCCGATGAGGAGTTTAAGTACATTACACCAGGACAAAACAGAATACTAGTATATTTTATATGGAGATAAAATACACCACCCTGAACAAAATAAACATCTCAAACGGAATTTGCAGCGGAAAATACATATGACGGAATAACTGAAATGACTGAAAATGACTGAACAAACGGAATGACTGGGGCCCCCTACTAGTATCACTGGGACTCGTCGCCGTCAACATGCTCTTCCTGTGCCTTTGCCTTGCCGTGACTGAAAACAAAATCCCCAACGGGGTCGATTACAGAACAACAATCCTCAAGAGTTGAAATTACACAATCATGAATTAATCAAGTGATGAAATATTCTTAATTATGAATTTATTGAAGAGGAGTATCATAGTACGCCCGTAATGTTCTGTGCAAGTGTACAAGACGAATGACCGGACACACCCGTCCTTGTACCTAATTAGTCTCACGGAGGTAAGCGTTACCGTGTGCACGGTCCGATGTATCGGTGAACCCAATACATGACCATCGTGTGCCCGACTAAAAATTCCACACAACCACACCCGGCCACGCAATATGAACCCGGAAGGTCACATGAACGAGAATGACCATGATGAATATCAATGAATAATAATTAGACAAGGTCAAGATGACTCACCGATATGAAAGTAATAGTGACGTGATTGATAACCCAATGAAATGATTTGGAACCGTCGTTCCTCGTGAATGAAATGATTATTCGACAATTACAAGTCTCAAAATGATTATTATTATTATGATGAATGAATTATGATTATGAGCAATCAACAACAAAAGGAATGAGTATCCTTTTAACCGAGTAAGATTTAACTTACTCAATACCGATGAAGAATGTCCGTCCACGAACAACGTCCTAACCAAGATAATGCCGCTCGAACAACCTTGAATAACAATAATTACCAACAACCGTTCAATACACGTATCAAGCAACAAAACACGACTAACCCAAAGGTCGAAACAACGATAATCAAACTCATAGGGGCATTCTAACGAATACGTAACCAACCACACGACTTCGGAAAAATCCAATTCCGAATATGTCGAAACCAACACCAAATTGAATATTTCGAACTAACACAACACTTCAATGATATCAATAATCCATTAGGAATCCATAATTCATGATTACAACAACATCAATCGGAAAATCCCCAATTAACCGAAGTCAACCCCAAGGGTTCTTGAAATAATTCCGAAAATAACCATTAAATCCGTAGGAATATATTTATCCAGGGTAGATAATCCATATCTAACATATTCCAAAGATAATCCAAGCTTACACGAAGAAATCGGAAAGAAAACCCAAAAATCCGAAATTCTAGATCCAAGAAATTAATACCTTTGATTCGATGTATTGGAGATGATGAAGTGATGATTAATCCAACTCAAAGACTTGAAGATGATGATTGATGATTACACCTTGAAGAATACTCTCTAAATCGCCCAAATCGCCAAGAACCGACGAGAGAAAGAGAAATAGATGACAAATGACGAAATCTGACTAAACTGTCCAATTTATAGCCAGTCCAGGTTAGCGTGCGCTAGCCCTTATGCATAGCGTGCGCTAACGGGTAATTTGGGTAGTCCCGTACCCACTGCCCGAAAACGGTAGCGCGCGCTACGTACCTTTTTGTAGCGTGCGCTACGGCCATATCATTAGCGTGCGTTAATGCTCATAGTTAGCGTGCGCTAACGAATAATTTGATGCCCGGTACTGGAGTCCAGAAACCTTCTGTCCTCTGATCTGATCTCGATAGCGTACGCTACAACCAACGATTAGCGTGCGCTATAACATCGATTGCGTACGCTAAATATCACGCATAGCGTGCGCTATGAATTAATCGATGCGATCCGGTAGCCATGGACTCAACTCGATCATCGCTTAGCGCGCGCTACACCACATATTAGCGTGCGCTACTACGACCCACTAGCGCGCTACTTACCATTCGTGGCGTGCGCTACTTATAACTCACTGCGATCGGTACCTTACGGATGCGGCCAGGGTAACCTTAGCGTGCGCTAAAGCTGAGTGGTAGCGTGCGCTACCTATACCCAATTAGCGTACGCTAAAAGGAGTACGTAGCGTGCGCTACTCCTCACGCACAGCTCGCAACGAAAATGACAATGATGATAAACACGGCACGAAACTCCAATCAGATTAGTGATGAATGACGATTGATACACGATACAATTACTCTGAATGATGAATACCATGACTGAATCTGAGTGACAAATGATTAATAATGAGTGAGAATTACTGAGTATCAATTACTGAATGATAAATACTGAATGATAATTACTGAATTACAATCGGGTATTACAGCACAACCGATTCTTAAATCTCAAGTGTCCATCCCCGTGGACCACAAATACAGGGGCTTTCCCCTGTGCCTCATCCTCGCGGATGAGTAACAAAATGAATCTGAACCCTGATTCTCCCGGATTTCCTTCTCAAGTGATGATGAAATCTCTAACATACAAGCTGTCCCTGAACTCGCTGAAGCCGGACCTCGATCTCGGGTCTAAGGAATTCCTGCTAAAGCTCCTTCTGAACTGATAAACGAGCAAGCATCTGCTCTTGAACGGACTTACGACTCAAGGCGTCAGCGACAACGTTCGCCTTACCCGGGTGGTAAGGGATCTCGATATCAAAATCTTTGATTAGTTCCAACCACCGCCTCTGTCGCATATTTAACTCCTTGTGAGTAAATATATACTTCAACTCTTGTGATTGGTGAAGATCTGACAGGTGATGCCATAAAGGTAACGACGCCAAATTTCCAACGCGAAAACCACGGTTGCTAGCTCGTGGTAAATTTGGATAATTAACCAGCTAATCCGAGGAAACATCGGATTTACTTAACATCTTTCGGAGGTTGCCAATCCCGGATAGCCTCCGTCTTCCGAGGGTCAACACGAACTCTGTCAGATGAAATTACATGCCCGAGAAAAGTCACTTCGGACATCCAGAACTCACATTTGGAAAACTTTCCAAAAAGTTGCTCTCATCTCAACACGTCGAGAACCTGATGAAGATGAACCTCGTGTTCCTCTCGGCTACGAGAATAAATCAAAATGTCATCGAAGAAGACAACAACAAACTGATCTAAAAAGTTGATGAAAACCCGATTCATTAACTCCATGAATACCGTAGGTGCAATAGTTAGCCCGAACGGCATGACTACGAACTTATAATGACCATAGCGTGTACGAAACGCTGTCTTTGCGATATCCGACTCTCGAATCCGCAACTGGTGATATCCAGATCTTAAGTCGATCCTGGAAATTACTGAAGCTCCCTCAAGTTGATCTAAAAGATCATCAATACGGGGTAAGGGATACTAATCTTGATCATCAACCTGTTCAACTCCTTATAATTAATACACACACGAAACGAACCATCCTTCTCCTTGACAGATCACACTGTTGCCCCCCACGGGGATGCATACGGTTGGAGATACCCTCTCTCGAACTATCCTTCAAGTTGAATCTTCAACTCCTGTATTTCGGTCGGGGCCATCCGATATGGTGCCATCGATAACGGAGACGTACCGGGCTCCAACTCACTCCTGAATTCCACTAATCTATGTGAAGGAAACCAGATAACTCGTCTGGAAAATACATCGCCAATCGATGACAATGATACCACGAATGATTGAACATTTCGATTGCCCTAGAATGGTCAATCGATAAAAAGTGATACCAATAATGAATTGAACAACTCGATTGCCTTAGAAGGGCCAGTCGATGGAAATGATACCATGAATGATTGAATAACTCGATTGCCTTAGAAAGGCCAATCGATGAAAATGATACAATAAATGATTGAATAACTCGATTGCCTTAGAAAGGCCAATCGATGAAAATGATACAATGAATGATTGAATGACTCGATTGCCTTAGAAAGGCCGATCGATGAGAATGATACAATGAATGATTGAATAACTCGATTGCCTTAGAAAGGCCAATCGATGAAAATGATACAATGAATGATTGAATGACTCGATTGCCTTAGAAAGTCCGATCGATGAGAATGATACAATGAATGGTTGAATAACTCGATTGCCTTAGAAAGGCCAATCGATGAAAATGATACAATGAATGATTGAATGACTTGATTGCCTTAGAAAGGCCGATCGATGAGAATGATACAATGAATGATTGAATAGCTCGATTGCGGAATTTCTATGCTTTCGCCATAATAATACTTCTTCTTGAACAACGGGGATTACTTCCCTGAAGTACACATTCGACAACCAACGACGGAAAGATAGCGATCAAACGCTTACAAACATTGAGGATAGTATCAAGACAATCAAACCAACTAATACCGAAACTTACATCGTCCTAAGATAAAATTCACCACGATTAGGTCCATCAACCAATCGCGGTCACTAAGCTTACTTCGGTATGATTTCCGAAAATTCTTCCATCGTCAGGTAGACCGATGGTATGGGGTCCACAAGCAATAGGACTATCCCAAAATAAGTCCATTCGAACATGATTCGAAAATGAATGAATGTGGTGCACCACTATTAAAAGGTACACACAGGTTGAAATAAAATCACGAGTATACCTGAGATCATTCGGGCCACCGAATCGTCGATCCTCCTCAGCACATGAATCCGGGGCTTGCCGGCCCCCGAACTGGACGCTCCTGTCTGATAAATACGAGATCCAACTCTATTTGATTCCATTGTCTTAAACGACGTTGGCAAAGCGATCGATTCAAACGGCGGTGCTTGGGGCACGAGATTCCGCCGAGTGACTTGGAGTCCTTCGGCAAAAACGGGCCTATGCCCGGCAATTCCACGATTATGGCATGTGATGATCCGCCGGACATTTGGTGCTGAAATGACCTGTTCTTCACGGTTGAAACAGTGACGGCGAATCGGCGCTCGGGACTGAGATCCCGCACAACTATGCACCGTAGGAGGTCGCTCAGAAACGATAGGACTCACACGTGGCTTCTTGAAGGTTGACTGACCGCCTTCGGATTGATTACGCTTCGTTGATTTCTTGCTGACAGATGAAGGTTGTTGTTCAGCACTTTCCTTAGCAGCCAACTCATACGGGAGAGTTCTCTCGATTAATCCGGCCAGAGTGGCGTAATGATGATTGAGCAACTGCACATGGGTCATCATGGCCTGCATAAAAGTGAGTGGATCAACCCGAACATCTTCTGATCGAGCCGAGTCCTGGGCACGATTTCTCGACAGCGAGTGATTATTTCCCGGGTTTCGGCCGCGCGCTCTCTCCCCGTGCATCCCTGACTCTCCCCATCTCGAAGTAGGAAGGTCGCATAATGATTATATTTCCCGCATGATTATCACGTTATGATTATGTCATGAGATGATGAAAATGAGTATACATGCTCTAACTTAGTGATTATATGAATGATTTACTGAAGTGACATGATTATCTGATGAAATTATTGAAATGATTATCTTGAATAACTTAATAAGATTGATAATATGATCATCCAGATCGACAACTGAGTAATGAAATGAATTGAGTAATTAATGAGTTAACATGATCGTCCTGATCATTAACTGAGTAATGAAATGAATTAAGTGATTAATGAGTTAATATGATCGTCCTGATCACAATGAATGATGATGTTTGAGGATTGTTAATTGATGAATGATGAATGAATGACTATTGCCAGAGATTATACCATGGCGTTAGAAATCTTACAGTTCTTTCGGTCTGATTGGCTCGGCATTTGCACAGGTCACACGTGACACGAAAGTCCAATGATACTAGTCTGATGACGATGACTTCAAATGAGACATGACTCGGAAGGTAGTATTCAAAACCACTCTCCGATACCAACTCTGTAACACCCCAAACTAGGTGGATATTACAGTGCCGTAGATCCCTGACTGGGACCCACCAGGCAAATGAAAATGACTGAATTATACAGGATAAATGTAGTATCGAACCACATTACATCAATAATTACTCCGATGAGGAGTTTAATTACAACACACCAGGACAATACCGAATACTAGTGTATTTTATATGAAGATAAAATACACAACACTGAATGAAACGGAGTATCCAAATGAAAATCTGCAGCGGAAAATAAATGACGACAATAACATGAATAACTGAAAGATCGGGGGGCCCTACTAGTATCACTGGGACTCCTCGACGTCAGCATGCTATTCCCGTGCTTTTGCCTTGCCATGACCTGAAAAACAGAATCCCCAGCCGGGGTCAGTTACACAGAACAACAATCCTCAAGGGTTGAAAATACACAATCATGAATTACCTTTAGTTATGAAATATCCTAAGTTATGAATTACGCTGAAGAGGAGTATCATAGTACGCCCGTAGTGTTCTGTGCAAGTGTACAAGACGAATGACCGGACACACCCGTCCTTGTACCTAATTAGTCTCACGGAGGTAATCTGTTACCGTGTGCACAGTCCAATGTATTACTCCCAATACATGGCCATCACGTGCCCGACTAAAAATTCCACACATCCGCACCCGGCCACGTAATATGAACCCAGAAGGCCATATGAACGAGAATGACCATAATGAATGTCAATGAATAATAAACTGACAAAGTCAAGAATGACTCACCGAGATGAAAGTAATAATGAAGCGATTGATAGTTCAATGAAATGATTGGAACCACCGTTCCTCGTTAATGAAGTGATTATTCGACAATTACAAGTCTCAATATGATTAATACAATGATGAATGGATTATGATTATAAATGATCAACACAAAAGGAATGAATATCCTTTTAACCGAGTAAGAATTAACTTACACAACACCGGTGACAATTATCCTTCCACGAACAACGTCCTAATTGAGATATCGGTCGCTCGAACAACCTTGAATAACACAATTACCAACAATCCGATCAAATATACGAATCAAACATGAATATAACGAATTCAAAACGTCGATACGACTAAACCAAGTCCGTTGAGGCATTAAATCAAACACGTTGCGGCCAAACTTCGATTGTTTACAATCAAACCTCAATATACCAATATCAAATCCCCCAAGAAGTGTTTCAAACCAACAAAACATCTTTAATACGATTAATAATCCAGGACGAACATCCGAAAACATGATTATAACGACAATTAATCGAAAACCCTCAATTTCAACTCGATATTCAAAGTGTTCTTGAATAATCCCTCAATAATCCAATGAATCCTTATACAAACTCATAATCATATACATATCCCTTCATATAACATGATTATAACATCCAAAACATCATATCCCAACACAAAATCGAAATACAAGGTGTTGAAGAATATTACCTTTGAAGATCCAAACACTTCGATCCGATGAAAACGTGTTAAATCGACTATCCAAGCTTCCCAACGAAATAAGATGATGAAATCCGAATACACAAGTGGTTGATGATGACAAAATATCTCCCTCAAGCTCTCTCTCTCTCGGACAAGATGAAGGAAATGAGACAAATGAAGAAAAGTGTCCCGGCCAAACCTTATATACTGCCGGAAGTTACGGCCGTAACTCGGCCCTCTTACGGCCGTAACATTCCAAGTCAACGGCCTTACGGTGAATCGCCAACTAAATGCGGCCGTAACTCGGCTTCGTCCGAAAGCCTGCCGACAGACTTACGGCCGTAACCGCTCCTGAGTTACGGGTGTAACCCGCCTTCGTCAAAAACATCCGCCGACATCCTTATGGCCGTACCCGCACACCTTACGGCCGTAACTCGGATGATACGGCCGTATCCGGCCAAACTTACGGGCGTAACCCGCCTTCGTCAAAAATGACCAGGCATCACACTGCTGCGTCTGGCCGTATCCGGCCAAGCCTTACGGCCGTGCACGCCTCGACTTACGGCCGTATGCCGCAACCCTTACTAGTAAGTCACCCTTGGTCGACAACACCGAAATTTACTAACAACACTTATGTCCGTATCTATACCTCGTTACGGCCGTAACTACTTTTCGGCCAAAATGCAGGCGACTCTTTGGACCACGTACGGCCGTAACCAGCTAGCCTTACGGCCGTACCCGCTGAACTTACGGCCGTATCCCGGAACCTTACGGCCGTAACTCAATGCTGGCCAAGGTGAATAAATCCGTTAACTCCGATTCCTCGCTACGACTGATGAATGATCCGACATACCATACAAATGTGAAAGTGAACAAGTCTAACACGAGCCAAAGATGATACTCCCATCTCGATCTATAAACGGAGATAAAATGACGATCGGTAACTGATATACGATTACAACATGCCAACAGTGAACGCAAATGAGTGATTCATGAGTGATGATTGATTATTAATGAGTGAAAATTACTGAGTGACAATTACAGACTGATAATTACTGAATGGCAAAGAATGAATTACAACCGGGTATTACATTACCCACGTGAGTATGATTCGTGTGAATTGAATTTGATTTGACTATTTTGAACATTAGGGACTTTAATGATATTCCCGCTGGTCTAATGTTGTGGAATCGTGTATTCCGTATTAATTATGTTGTTGTGTTATGATTGATCGTTCATGATGGAGGTATTGTGTTGAGTATGTTAACGGTGTCGGGTAAGTGGCCATCTCTAGTAAGTATTCTTGATGAGCTTACATTCTTAGCTTATTAATATTGCATGAGTAACGTGTGTTTGTGTGTATGCTCACTACGGGTTAGATCTGACGGGGTCTTGGTAGGGGTCCACAGAGACATGGATCCGCGAAATTGCTTTTAACCACTATAGGATAGATCCGACGGGGTCTCGGTAGAGGTCCACAGAGGCGTGGGTTCGCAGTTAATTGTGGTGCAATTTACAAATGTGTTTTGGATTATTGGCATTTCCGGAAATATGTGTTTCAACCGATGTTTTCATGATTGCGTGCATTGACTAAGTGTGTAAGAGGTAAGATGTTCATTTGGCTTACTTGGCTAGGATGGCACTAGAGTATTTTTGTCGTGTGTGTTTAATCTTTTAATTGTGGAGTTTTTATGTTGGAAAACGGACTTTGCTATTGTCCTTTGGTACTGTGATTTGATGAGATTTAGGACGAGATCCCAACGGTTTTGGTAAAGGTCGTTTTACGGAAAGTGATTTTGGGTCGAGACCCATTCGTCGTGAAATGGTTATTTTCAGCTAGGGACTTGAGGTCCAATAAGGTTTCTAGTTTTAAAATCCCCGAGATGAGGAATTTATTTTCAAACACTTCATTGATTTCTTTCTAATTAATAAAACCTCTCGGGAAGGCTTTGGAAGTTAATTATCGTACCCGATTTGTGATTTCTATTTGTTCGTTACATTTCGTATGATTATGTACTTGCACTAGAAAAATAGTGGGATTTTGCAAGCCCCCGAGTAATCGGGGGTGGATGCCTGTATTGTATTCAGGTTTTGGGGAGCATAACACAGGGTCAACACGAAGGATGATGAAAGATTATCGATACTAATCACTTGAGGATCCATACAATGTCGTATTGGATTGGTTGTACTTTATTTCTGCTGCAGTATTTTCCCCGTTGCACGGGAGTGTGTTGTATTTTTACCCCTGTGTGGGCATGTATTGGGATTGAGTTGTATGTATTTATTGAAAGACCAAAACGGTCTAGTGAGTCTTTTAGCTTTGAAGGCATTGTTGAGTTGTTCGATTTTGTTACCAGCCTGGTAGATCCTTGAGGAAAGGCTCAACGGCATGTAATATCCCTGAGCGGATTGGGGGTGTTACATAAATGGTATCAGAGCTTAGGTAGTGGAAACTTAGGTTGTCGGGTCAGTTGTGCCTGTTGAGTTTTGTCTCGTCGGATTTTGTCTGACTGAGTCGTGACGCAACGCATCGTCTGAGTTTGTTGGTCGTGATTAGTATCGTGGGGCGATCACCACCTTCGTGCGACCTGTGGATGTAAGTCTCTCTTCTTTGTATTGTGCCTCGTGTGATGCGAGCTACTTGTATGATTATTTGTTAAGTGATGGAATCTTCATGTAGACTCTTGGTCTCGTGATATGTGTTTATTCGACTCCCGTATTTTGTTTATATGATGAGTGGGGTCGCTGCTAATAATTTCAAATTGATTTGCTCGTTTTGCAAGTATTCTTGTGAAACCTTTTTGCTTATATGCGTTCGATTTGCTCACTCCGGGAGGGTCCGACGAGGCCTCGGTGGAATCCATGACTTCACTCTGAATTCACGAGTTTGTTTCGCTAGCCAGTACGGGAGAGTCCTTAGAGGACTCGAATAGGGTCAGTGGTTTCGCCCCGATCCTAGGCGGTTTTCGACCGTGATATTTTGCTCTTTTTTTCCGGTAAAAAGACATGTATTGTCTTGATTTTGAACGATTTGATGCGTGTGCTATGGTGTGTTTAAGCGAATGTCGATACGTGTGAATTTTGGGCATTCTGGCCTATTGGATTTCTGAAAAACCATGAGTATCTTAGAAAATAAATTTTGAGACGTACTTTTAAATGGATTGTATTTTCGAGGCGCCTACTAGCGCAACTATCTGTTTCAAAATTATTCCACTCTGAGGACCAAAATATTTTGAGATATTCTCAATAATTTAGAAACGCATTTGCTTAGACCCAAAGGTCGAATATTTATGAAAGTTTTAATTAAAAGAAAAGTGTCCTCATTTTGATCCAACGCAAGATGGTTTTTCAAAGTCTCGATAACGGTGTTTGTATTACTTTATTGAAATATGATACTCAAGATCAACTGATGTTTTCAAAATTATTTTCGAAAAGGTGGTTTTCATTTTTAAAACCTATCGTTCCTGTTTTACGATCCGGGAATGTACGTATGATGTTCGCACTTTCGTTAGGGTGTTAGCCCTCGAGTTGTGATTGAATTGGTTGTGTGAGCGTTGAGTCATTCGCCACGAAATTGATGTGTTAGACCTCTATAAGAGGTGTAATGTTAGTCTTTAATGTTGTCGTTTTGTGGTGATTTGCATGTTACCGCACCTGGGCGAGCTGTTAGAGCTTGGGTTTGTATGATTGTGTACATCTGTGATTGTTTCATGATGTCTTGTGATTATATGCTAGTTATCGTTCGGACCGTTGAAATCGCCGAATGTATGCCTTCGTTGCTATGATTTGGTGCATGTGGGTTGCCTTACGTGGATATGTTGTGCTGAGTTGGCATCTTCGGTATGTGGTTTTGCGATATTATATTCCATTGTACCTAGCAGTTGTATTTTCGGTATGTCGAGATGCTTCATCTGTAATGTGCCGGAGCATGTACGTGCAAATTGCCCTCCCCCGCCAGTAGCAGATTACAAGTGTGGACTCGAGAGAAATAAAATCCAGTTTTGGGTGAGTTGGTTATCGAGTCTTCCGGGGTACGAACCTCAGCACAGATATCAGGATCGACTTGTGAGGCCTTTGAAAGACGTTTCTGTCGGTTGCTTGTTGTGTTGTCACATTGCTTTTGTTGTTGTGACTTTTGGGGACGACACTTCTTTTATAAGAGGTTGGATGTAATACCCGTATTATTTTTTACTTTTGCACTTTCTCTTTCTCGATTCTATCGACTCGCTCGTGTTCGTTGGTACTTTCTGAACTTGTTCGGTATCTCGGTGGTCATCGTTCGAACGGGCTGTGACCTTGTTTCGGATCAATCTGTTTATCGTTGTGACTTTTCCATGCTCGGTTCGATTCTTGTGAACCTTGTTCAAAATTAACGTCTTTTAGTTTCTACAAGTTCTTTTAATACTTTAGGTTGAAGTGTGAACTTCGAAGTCGTTGTTCGACCGTTGTCATCCGATCATTTTTTTTTCGATCGTTGTTGTCCGATCGTTATTGTTCGATCGTTGTTACTCGATCATTGTTTTTCGATCGTGGTTGTCTGACTGTTGTTGCCTGATCTCGTACCGCGGAGAATTATCGTTCCCCGTTAGTCAGCTATTTTGAGTGTGGCCAGGTGGGTCACCGAGCCGTGCACTGCGAGATGGTAGCTGAGAGGTTGGAGGATCGAGTTGGCGTCTCTGCTTCGAAGGGACACGGAGATGCCTGGTGTGGTTTTCGAGAATTTTGGTGTGGTCGGAGTTCTCCGTGGTTACCCTTGCGGATCGTTGTACGTTTCATTTCTATTTTTTTTTTCTTTCGACTGTGCGTGTTTTCCTGTAATAGGTGCCTTTTGTCTCTTGATGGTCCGGACAATTGACTTGATTGCGTTATCAGCTAGGCGATGCTTGGAACTTGCGGGTTATGTTATGCCCTGCTTGTGGCACTGTGATGGTTGTCGTTGAGCGTGTTTCCACACCGTATGTTCCTTTGCGTTCTTGTAGCATCTCGCCGATGGGCGTAAGCTATGCGTTCTTGCAAATTTCGTTGAGATGTTCGTGGTGGGATGTTGCTCCTCCCTACTTACTTTAAGTTTCAGGACGAAACTTCTTTTAAGGAGGGTAGTATGTAATATCCGCAATTTCGATTTCCAGTAATTTTCTTTTTTTAGCGGGAGTATGTTTTGACGACTCGCTGGTGGCCGTTTTGTCATTCTGAGAATGATTAATTTTGCACTTTTTGACATCCGAGTTCGTTTCGGTGTCGTTTTGTTGAGTTCCGTGTCCTTAAGCGACTTTTCGGTGCTTGAGTTCGATTCTTGCGAATCTCGTTCGAACTTGTTGTTTCGGGTTCCTCGTAAGTTCATTTATCGTTGTTAGACGTGTTGTAACTTCGGTTTGGTTATTCGGTCACGTATCGTGGTTTTCGGGCATTTTGGGCCATTTTGTAATTTCTCAAAGTTTTGGGTACTTGTTTTCGTACTCTTTTTTACCTACCCCCGGGGTGTCGGGATCGTGTGTTTGTTTTAAACTTGAGCTCGTGCTTTTATTATTATACTACTTGTCTTGTTCGACCGTAGTGATTCGTGTTCGTCGCGTTCCGCGATCCTTTACGGGTATGACATCTGGCAGATGTTCTGTACTGTGAGATGATTAGCGCACGCTATTCTTTATCGGTAGCATACACTATCGATGCCTCTCTTACGTATGTAACACAGCATTTGTTACGTACGTTACCTTGTTCAGGTTTTCGGACAGTTAAGTCTGGATGACTCTTACGTACGTAATGCCTTGTTCCTTACGTACGTAACATCACTAACGTACGTTAAGGCTTATGGCTTACATAAGTTAGCTTCGCGCAGGTATATAAATTTGAGGGTTGACTGATTTCGGGTCATTTCCTTCCTCCCTTCTTCCTTGCTGCGTTTTTGGCGATTTGGGGTGGATTTGGACGAGCTTTCATCGGCTTTTGATGGTAGTAATCATCTCGGTGGGTCTCCTTCATGTTCATCGTCATCTAACTTTCTTTCTTCTTCGAATCAAGGTAAGGTTTTATAACCCTATTTGAGATATTTTGGGTTTGTCTCGATTTCGTGATTTCGATCCGAGATTGTTGGTTCTATTGTCGTTAGCTATTCGTGTTGATCATAACCCACGGGTTGGAATTCCATTTTCATGTTTTTGTCGGGTCGATTCGTGCTCTTGGCCGTTTTGGGAGAAACCCTTGAACTTCCGTCGTTTGTTGTTTTAATTCGGCGGCTTTGGGTCGTACTTTGGAATTCATTTTCATTGTTGTGGTTGTCGTTCATAGTTTATTGTCGCGGGTTGTCGTTCGGCGGAGTCGGCGGGTTCATAGACGGTTCGGGTCTCCTCACTTCGGTCGATTCTCCGTATCTCGTTCATCGTCTCGTTTCGATCGTGGTTTCGAGGCAAGTATTTTCTTATACGATTCTGTGTCCTCCAAATAGAGTTTACATGTTGGATTTATGATGGTTGTTTTACCCTCGTGAGTATGATTCGTGTGAATTGAATTTGATTTGACTATTTTGAACATTAGGGACTTTAATGATATTCCCTCTGATTTAATATTGTGGAATCGTGTATTCCGTATTAATTGTGTCGTTGTGTTATGATTGATCGTTCATGATGGAGGTATTGTGTTGAGTATCTTAACAGTGTCGGGTAAGTGGCCATCTCTAGTAAGTATTCTTGATGAGCTTACATTCTTAGCATATTAGTATTGCATGAGTAACGTGTGTGTGTGTGTATGCTCACTACGGATTAGATCCGACGGGGTCTCGGTAGGGGTCCACAGAGGCGTGGATCCGCGAGCTTGCTTTTAACCACTAAGGGTTAGATCCGACGGGGTCTCGGTAGGGTCCACAGAGGCGTGGGTCCGCGGTTAATTGTGGTGCATTTTACAAATGTGTTTTGGATTATTGGCGTTTCCGGAAATGTGTGTTTCAACCGATGTTTTCATGATTGCATGCATTGACTAAGTGTGTAAGAGGTAAGATGTTCATTTGACTTACTTGGCTAGGATGGCACTAGAGTATTTTTGTCATGTGTGTCTAATCTTTTAATTGTGGAGTTTTGATGTTGGAAAACGGACTTTGCTATTGTCCTTTGGTACTGTGATTTGATGAGATTTGGGACGAGATCCCAACGATTTTGGTAAAGGTCGTTTTACGGAAAGTGATTTTGGGCCGAGACCCATTCGTCGTGAAATGGTTATTTTCAGCTAGGGACTTGAGGTCCAATAAGGTTTCTAGTTTTAAAATCCCCGAGATGAGGAATTTATTTTCAAACACTTCATTGATTTCTTTCTAATTAATAAAACCTCTCGGTAAGGCTTTGGAAGTTAATTGTCGTGCCCGATTCGTGATTCCTATTTGTTCGTTACTTTTCGTATGATTATGTACTTGCACTAGCAAAATAGTGGGATTTTGCTAACTCCCGAGTAACCGGGGGGTGGATGTCTGTATTGCATTCAGGTTTTGGGGAGCATAACATAGGGTCGGCACGAAGGATGATGAAAGATGATCGATACTAATCACTTGAGGATCCATACGATGTCGTATTGGTTTGGTTGTACTTTATTTCCGCTGCAGTATTTTCCCGTTGCACGAGAGTATGTTGTATTTTGACCCCTGTGTGGGCATATATTGAGATTGAGTTGTATGTATTTATTGAAAGACCAAAACGGTCTACTGAGTCTTTTTAGCCTTGAAGACATTGTTGAGTTGTTCGATTTTATTACCAGCCTGATAGATTCTTGAGGAAAGATTCTACGGTGTGTAATATCCCTGAGCGGATTGGTGATGTTACAATAAGCTCCACCACTTGCACCTAGGATTGTCAACCAAGCGACTCAAAATTTGATTCAAATTAAAAAACAATTTGAATATTCATATTTGTATCCGGTTACATATTGAAGTCCAAGGTTGATTTGTATTCAGTTCAAACAAGATGTTCGAACATATTTAATTTAGCTCGAATATTCGTATTTGAAATGTCTGCATAATTCTGATTTTTATTATGTAATTTACATATATATGTCGGTATAATTGTTATACTCTCTCCATTTTAAAAAAAAATGTTTAGCTTGACTTTTTCAAATATATAAGCGGTTGGTGTTAGATTTCAATTCTATTTCATTACTCCATGTAAAAATGGTCAAATATGATTTGTTCTGAAATATTTAAAAATAAGCAAAGTGAACGATCATTTAAAAACAGATAGAGTAATATATGTTATAAGTTTATATGTAATTGCAACTGCAATTCACTAAAACACATTGTGCATCAAAAATAAGTGTATGTACTAATCGAATCAAATATTCATTATTATATGTTATATGTGTGAATACAATTATATATGTAATAATTGAATCGAATACGGAATATTCGAATATTCGAATCGAATAGGAGTAATATTTGTATTTGTATTCAAAATTCATAGAAATAAAAAAAATGTACTTATTCGAACATTGAATCAAGCTTAGCAAATTCATTCGAGTTTTGAATCGAGCTTAGTAAATTCAAATCACGAATCAAATCAATAATATTTGATTTTATTGCAACCATACTTAAACCAGTACCATCTCAATTAGAGATGTTAAACGGGCTCGGGCGTGAAGTGGCCCGTTTAACCGCCAGCCAAAGGTTAGGGCCGATATTTCTGGCCGTTTAATCCAGGCTTTTTTGGCGGACAAACTTAAGCCCATTAGGGCTGGCCCGCTCAGCTAGCTCAGCCGCTAGGGCTAGCCCGAAACCCGATATATATATATATATATTGTTAATTTCACCTTACAGTAATACTATATTTATATAACATATATTAATATTATAGTATATGTAATATATATTAATATTATATATAATATATATTATTACAGTATTTGTTAATATAGTGTGTGTGTATATATATATATGTATGTATATACATAAAAGTATATTTTTGTTATATTTATTATAGTATAGTTGTTACTATATATATAAAATATATTGTTACTGTTTTTTTTTGTTTGACTTATAAAAAATAAAAAATAGATTTTTTAAATATTTAGCTCGTTTAGCCCGAAACCCGTTAGGATTAGGATTAGGGCCGATATTTCCTAGCCCATTTAAATCCGGGCTTTTTTAGGGATCGTTAATTTGGCCCATGCTTATTAAACCGCCATTGAGTTAGCCCGTTTAACATCTCTAATCTCAATCACGGACATTCCTGAGACCAATGAGTGCGGAATGTACGAGGATATATTGCCCCCACAATACTGTTCTCCAGATTTCATCAAAGTTTAATTTTCAATTAACTACAAGGTTGTTTTGATAATCATAGATATAATGACTATACTGTCATATGTAATTGTGAAAATAATTTTTTTTTCTAAACACCTTGCAATACAAATACATTTATATCCGACTTAATATAACACTTACTTCCTCCGTTACTTTATTATTACAACATGTTGAATTACACTGTTCAAATACTCTCTTTTAACCATTTATTGTGATTTATACATATGAAAAAATATAATCATGTAAAATCTTGTTACATTCATTTCGAAATATACTCTAAAAATATCAACAGTCTTATAATTTTTAAAAATAAAAAATTGAAGATATTAATAGTCAAAATTATGCATTGGCAAGCATAAAGTCCAGATGTTACAGTTATAAAAGAACAGAGGTAGTATATCAGTGTTATAAATGCCAAAAATTTGTTCATCATCAAGTAATGATCATGTTTGTAAATTGTTTTTCGGTGGTTGTGGACTTGTTCGACTGTGCAACAAACGAACATGAACAACTAGATGCAAGACGACGCTTCGCGCATCAACATGCCGTGCAACCACAGCAGCACGACTCGTTTCATTATTGGGTCCACCTGTTGAGATCAGGAATAAGCCATTTCATAGACAAGTTACTGGATATTGGTCCAGTCTTGCATGCATACTTCTGAGCCACCTAACTTCAATAGAAAAGCAATACTTTTATGAAAAATATGGAAGAAATAGAACAGAACAGAGCAAGGCATTCAACAATCCAGGTTCTATGGGCATGAATTTGTTCATTGTAACAGGGAATCCGGAGCGACATCTTGATGATGAACAAGGTTCACAATCTCCATAGTAAGTCGACACAAATATCAATACTCAAGAAGCTTTAAAAAGCTATTGGAAACACGGGCATGAATGAAGCAAAACAACGGAAATAAATCAGTCACTGAAAAGACTCAATTTCCAGAAGGGAGAAAGAAAGAGTACATAATTTGGCTGATCGTACAGATAGATCAGCGGTTCCAAGGCTTCTAGTTTTGATATCCAAACCTCTGAATTTAAACTCCAAATTTAAAACTGAAAAGCAAGAAATTTCAACACCCTCTGAGAACAGACTTCAAAAACAAAACAACTTAAACTTTGATAGCATATTTTCTCATCGGGAAGTACATTTCCTTCTTTTTCTGCTTTTCTGTCTTCAAAGATGCCTGAAAAAGGTAGCCAACGAAAAAAAAAAAATCAGAGTACGTTAACTGCATACTCGGCAATTACACAACTTATGTTAAAAGAGTTAGTGAAAGAAAGAAGATCAGTGCTTAAGGGGATGACTGGTTTGTTAAGAGATGGCAATGATAGTGGTGCGGATGGTAATGGATATGCTCATTGTTGTGAGATCGTTTGGTTTTGCACATAGGAATGACTATCATTACCATAGATGTTGATTGGTTTAATTTAAAATTTATTGATAAGAATTTACCATTACCATTTTTATATATAAAAAATACTTATATTTTAATGATGTTCAAATATAATATCATGCTGAAAACTAATAACTTTAATGACCAAAAAAATTGTACATGGATCTTTAATTTTAGAGGTGGGGGAATGAAAGCCATACCCCCAAAATATGTGAAGAATGGGAATTCTTCATTTTTTTCTATATGAAAATTCATATTTTGGAATCGCACCTATGACCTACCAACCAAACATAATATTTTGATTCCATTCCTATTTTCCTACTTCCAAAACTACCAATCAAGCGCCTAATTAACATCTAATCTTAAAAAAATGTATCGTCATTTGGACTGTCAGTTAATTTCATAAAACAAAAATAGGAATACATGCATTCATAAACAGAATTGTTTGTTTTTTATTCTATGAGTTTATGAAGTGCAAAATTATGAAAAGTTCACATGGCAAAGTTCAACAACTTTAGCATATAAGTGCGACCAATACTTAGCAAATATTCCGCCTGCGTCAGGCAGACTCCATAGGGTGAAAGCAAGCGCAAAGTTTAAATAAATTAAAGGGCAAAAAATAGATTAAGTTCTTGGCCGGTTGAAGGTTTTTCCCATTTCTCGCGAAGAGGCCATAATAAACGCAATGGCTTTAAAAATGCTTTAACCCTTTCTTAAAATGCTGGCAGCTGTAGATCAGTCAAATTAATGTAATCTATAGTATGTAAATGCAATCTACAGTATGTAATTAGAAGAAACATCTAAAGCCACATCATAGTACTTGATAGATAAATCCAACCAGGAAAGAATCAGAGTTCTTCTGTATACCTACAAGTCCAATTATCATTCAACCTCTTGTTAAATCTAGGTATATACAGTCAGAACTAACAAATTCAAGAACAAATAAATATATCACATTTTCATAATTCGAAAAAGAATTTTTGTTAAATAGATATATATACACTATACCTGGTGTTTGGTGAGGCGGCGGCGGATGGCTCGCGTCTTCTTAGGGCGAAGATCGAGAGGCAAATACTTCTTGTTCTTGTACGCTTCTCGTAGAACCGACTTCTGCTTCTGCGAAATGACAGTCAGCACCTGTGCAATGGACAGCCTGACAACCTTGATTTTGGAAAGCTTGTTGGGAGCGCCGCCGGTGACCTTGGCCACACGCAGCAACGACAGCTCCGACTTGAGTTCCTTCAACTGCGACAACAGATCCGCCTTGCTCTTCTCCCTCAGCTCGTGCACCTTGATCCGAGCTACAATAAAAAAGGAACAATAAGTTAACAGTCCGTACACATATCCACAACAGAAACAATTTAACATGGTATTAGATGTAGAATTATATCATTTACCCATTTTCTTGTTCTTTCGGTTTTCTGTATCTGCAGGAAATGGGTTTGGCGTTGGGGGGATGACAACTTACGAGCAAAGGGCGGTGCAGCTGAAAACCCTAATTACTTCTTTATATTTGGTATGTATTCCCATATGGGCTGAAACAATTCCGAACAGAAGCCCAATTACGCTATCCTTTCCTTTTACACCCTGCTTCAGCCCATTTATCGGTCATTATATTGCACCCTTGAAAAGGCAACCAGTTTAGGTCGGATATGAGTTGTTTGGATGTGGAAATAGAGCTTTCGGATTGTAGATTTACTAGCATACCACCCGCATAAAATATGAGAATATAAGAAAAAACTCAAATAAAAATATATAATATTCAATTATTTATCATAAATTTTTTAGCACTTTTTTATAAATTACATTAGTGGTTCTATAACATAATAAATGTTATCATTTGTGGAATAAACACTTTACTCATAAATATGTAGTATGAGTTATAACATAATAAATACTATGGAAGCAATTGTACCAAAATACTGCAAATATGCATCATGCAAAGCATATTAAAAAATAAAATAAACAAAATTAAAGTCTCTCACATAATCAATCATTGTTGCAATAGCATAATAATTCACTTCTTTTCTCACACGAATTTTCTATTTTTGAATGACTGGAAATTAAAAATAGTTAAAATACTTATCAAGCTATATTTTTAAAAAGATTTATTGTCAATTTTTATTCTCTATAACCCTCTTTTATATAAAGATCATTATATTGATAAATATATTGTTATAAAAAATGCTTACATATTGTAGGAGGAAAAATTACACTCTGTCTTATGAAAATTTTTAAGAATATATTTGGTTTCACGTTCTTTTCTGGTCCTTTTTTGCCAAAATAGTCCAAATCGCTACATATTTAACAGCTTTTGTTAAATGGTAAAAAAGAAGATAATTTAATCCTTATATTTGAAAAAAAATTTAAAATACAAAAGCAAATCCAGAACTTTCAAAAATATATTATTGATTTCAAAAGTAAATAACTTAACAAATCTTTTAAAACCAAAAAATAAATAAAAAATCACTTAAAAATTACTTAAAACAATCAATTTTTATTTTTTGAAATTCTCTTTGTACAAAGATGAATCTATGGATTAGTATATTAAATTGCTTATATATTTAGAAATATCTCTTTAAACATTCACAAAATCAGTAATTATATAATTTAGTAAATATGAGTTTTTTTCATTTATTTTGTTTTTTATATTAATTAAATAAGATTTTAAAATTAAGATAGACTAATTGATTTATTTCATAGCTTATTTGATTTATTTATAAAAAATCGTTGTTTCTACACTTTCAGTAATATTTTTAATAAGATTATTTCGATTTATTTAATTGATTAGGACTTCGGGTACTTTTTTAATTATATATATTCACCACATCTTTTGCGATACTCTCAAGCATCTTTCATTTGAGTTTATATTTTTTTATTGATATACCTAATTATAGTGACTAACTAATATAACTAATTAATTAGTAAAAATATATAGCATTTCCGCAAGATTTTAGGTTTAAGTTTTTAATATATAGTGCACACTACTATATCAAATTTCTCTTTGTTTGGGATTTATATGTTTTTTATGAAACCGTTAAATATTTTGTAAATATAATCAATCTTATTTATTCGTGATTCATATTCCTTAATTCATAAAAATTAATAAGTTAAGTAGGAGTTATTTGACATAAAATTATAATGTAATTAATGCACTGATGATTGGATCATTAATTGATTATGTGTCAGCTGAAGCATGAGAGGCTGACACATAAGCACACGAAGCACCAGCAAAAGACATGTGGCAGTCGAAGCATGAGAAGCTGCCACTTAGGCTCATCGTATTCTGCATTAGTATATAGGGAAAAGTTTTTTATATCGTAAATTTGTTATTTTTTTAATAACAACAGTCGAAATCAAATTTGCGACAACCTATTTTTTTAGGATTTTGGAATATTAAGTTCAGAATTTTTTTTTACATTTAGGTATTCGGATTCTGAAAATATATAGTATTATTATTATTGAAAAATTAAAGTGATGTGTTCGTTGTTATCTTAGGTAATTTAGAATATATTGTGATAACTTAAATTATCTATTGATAATTTTGTTAATAAGTTGTCTCATTATGATTGGAAGTGGTCAACGACGGTCAACATACTTATCGGTATATTGTTACTATATGGTAATTTAGAATACTTGTTGATAATCTTAATTATGAGTCGGTATTTTTTTTAAAGTTGATCGGGGTTGAGAGACTAAGCTCGACCATTGTTAGAAAATCTGTTGGGATAAACATTCTTGTTTTGATAATTGCCAACATACAGCAAAGTAGTCTCAAATGAGTCAGAATGTCGTTAAGTATAGAAGCGTGCTAGGACTCCTCATACTGCTCGTCCATACAGCAAAGAGATATTCTACAGTCCATTCTACAAACTACTTCATATACACCAAAGAGACATAATGCGTTGCATACAGGCTGCAGGTGTTTTACTTAGGAAACGTAAAACACATTCAACATGACTGAATGGAAAAAGCTTTAAACCTTTGTGAAATAATCATTGTTTATTCTTATATTATTCACGGTTAAAGCAACATTCATTGCTGATAGGACAACATTTAATGCAGTCGGAGAGAGACAAGCCTGAACGCTCTGAAGAGCATTTAATGCAAAGACAGAACTGATGTCTGAAGCATTAAATGCGATCTGCTTTAATTCAAACATTCAGCAGCCGCCAATCAGAGACGTCAACATCTCACCAACCAGCAACGACTACATTTATAAAGGATACATTTCCAAAGTTATAAATAGCCCCAAACAAGAGGACTTTAAACACTCAAGTAATTTATTATCGCGCATACTCTGGCAGATTACTCTGACAATCTAATTATTCAATAGCAGTAGATTTCGTGAGCATGCAGCAATATTCAAGCGAAGAAATATACTAAGTCCTCAACGCAAACAGCACAGCATACAGCGAACGTTCATCAAAGATCTAGCTGCTATTTGGAATTGTTTTACCCTTATTGTTGAGATTATCATTAGCCCTATGTGGATTAAATATCTTTGTGTATTCTGACCTGTGTGGGAAGAGTAACATTGTAGATGAATCTTCAATCTGTGTGAGAAGAAGCGAGTCAGAAACAGCTTGAAACCAATATGTATGAATGGAAAAAGCTACAATCCCTGTATCAATCTGTGTGAACGATACAGAGACAGGTTTAGTTAAAGTCATGTAGTTGTGTACGTAGTGATTTTAATAAACTCTTTACTCCTGTGTGGCGAACCAGTGGACGTAGAGGGGTTTACCTCAAACCACTTTAAAATGTGTGTTATTTACTTTCAGTCTTCATTGTTTTCATTATATTATGATTTATTAGTATACATTGTAAAACCCTGTACGCATCAATAAAACATGAGAACATCGAGTTGCTGTATTTACAGCAACTCACTAAACAGACTTCCGCTATGCAACTAACTTCGAAAATCGTACAACTTATTGTACATTTACCTTCTAAGTTGATACTGTATACCTAGTGGCCAACAAGTGGTGTCAAAGCGGTTGATTCTAAAAAGAATAAGTCGATTTTTAACTGAATCAGATCCACAAATCACTAGCTTTTGAAAACCGTATCATATTTTCATCATCTTTCTTATTTCCTAAATGGATACCTCTATGATAAACAAGGTTACCATGTTCTCTATTAATGAGTTTGATGACTGGAGAATTAGGATGGAGGCTCATCTTGCATCCATGCACGAGGAGATGATATTCGTCATCCAAGAAGGTCCAATAAAGATAATGAAGGTTAATCTTGCTGCAAGAATTGAAGGACAACCTCATGCTGAAATGCTCGAGAAAGATCACGAGCAATGGACAACTGACGGTCGCAATCGTGTGAACCTCGACAATGTAGCTAAGAATGTGCTCTTTGTCACTCTCGACAAAGGCACATTCTCAAAGGTAAAGAGCTGTAAGACAGCTAATGAAATCTGGGAGAAACTCAAGCTGATTTGCGAGGGTACTGAGCTCTCCAAAGAAAATAAAATTTCCAAACTTACTCAATAATTCAAATCTTTTGAAATAAAATCTTCTGAAACGATTGCGGAGCTTGACCTCATATTCACTGTCATTGTCGGTGAACTTGAAGTATTGTGTAAAGTGTATACCCAAAAGGAGAAAATTTAAAAATCTTTAGATCACTCCCTGCCCGATGGGACATTAAGACTACAGCTATACGTGTATCATGTAATCCTAATGATATTTCTACTTTTGACCTCTTCTCTGACCTCAAAGCTTTTGAGTATGATATTGACATGAGAGAAAAGGCCGAAGAGTCACCTGCCAAAACTACAACACTAGTTGTTGTATCTGACAGGAGACACAGCTTTGCACCCAGCACATCCAAATCCACACACAAGACTGTAGACAGCGATGATGATGTCCTGTCACAAGATGAAATGGCCTTGTTAATGCACAAGTTCAAAAAGTTCATCAAACAGTCTGGAAAGACCCACTACAGGCCCAAGACTTTTTACAAGGTAAGTTCTGAATCTCCTTCCTCTGGTGATTATAACTTATGCTATAACTGTAGGAAACTTGGACATTACACAAATAAATATCCACACCAGAAAGTACAAATATCGCCAGAAGTTGAGCAACAAGAAAAGGACGAAAGAAGGCTTGTCTGGAAAAACAAGCTCAAGGCCGTGATTGGTGAATCAGATGCCTTGCCAGCATCCAACAAGACCGAAGAGTGTCTTCAGGTAGTCACTGACAGTGACTCCTCCGATGATGAGATCGAAGATAAAGCATATATGTGCTTTATGGCTAAAGAAATATAGGATGATGAGGACAGCGATGATGAACTAAGCTCAACTTCAACTATACCTATAAATGCATCACATACCTTTGAAAATATGGTGAATGAATTCAAAAACATTCAAAAGGCCCATGAGACTTTAAAATGAGAAAACTTACAGCTCGAAATTTCAAACTTAGAGCTAAAAGATGAAAATGACTTGCTGAAGAATAATTATGAAAATATGTTGATTGCGAAATTAGCAAGGTCACATTTGAAAAACTCATGAAAAGCAATCATCAAGTTGCCCACGATCTAAATGAGGCTAAGTCTCATAATGAGAGCAAGACAAATGATTTTGTTTTACTCGAAGCCAAAGCCAAAACTCTCGAGAAGCGAGAAGGAGAATTATAGACCATCTTGAAATCATTCGATAAATCCTCTAAACGGATGGAGGAAATTCTAAGCACTCGGCAATATGCGCGTGATAAAGTGGCTTAGGATATAACTCATTCTTCAATAAGGAAAAGACTTGTACGGTATTCGTCAGGAGTGTGGAACCCATTCGTGTACCTGAATAGACTCTAAGTCCCGCAAAGGCTACAGCTATCCCACGAACAGCAAAGGTTGCGATTCCACCACCAAGTTCATATCACAAACAGTGGAACCTCAGTCTCCCATAACTGTAAGGCATGATCTACAACAGTATGCTCCCCGAGCATATCAAAAATGCCAACAACCATTCAGAAAGAAGGATGTATCTAAATACCAAAGGCAATCACCACAGTACTTCCAACAGTACATTGCACCTAGATATTGGATACAGGAGCCCCGTAATCCATCTAGAAAGTAGATCGCCGTGCAGTATCAACAACAGCTCTGGGAATCCAACTGGAGACCCATAAGGCAAGCTGTATGGCCAAAGAAAATGGCTCCACCTCCAAGACGGCAATCGTACTGGAATAACAACCCTATATTTTACATGCATGATAATCAAGGTTAGAATGACTACGTGCCTACCCCACGTAGACACCACAAAACAGGACCAAAAGTAACCTACAACAAACAAATTGTTGTCAGGAAAATTTGGGTACCTAAAGGCACTAACATACATGGGCCTAAAAATCAAAGGGGACTAAATCTACTTAAATTCTGTGCTTACAGGATATAAAAGAGAAGAACATCTGGTACTTTGATAGCGGATGTTCTGGGCACATGACAGGAGATATCAGCAAGCTGTCAGATTATATAGAAGGTCGCGGTCCAAAGGTGCGCTTCAGTGACAAATCAAAACGAAGAACAAGAGGGAAGGGAACCCTGCTTGTAGGAAAGTTCAAAGTCACCCACGTAGCCTATGTTGAAGGCTTACAGTATAATCTACATCGTATCAGCCAGTTCTGTGACAAACAGTTCTCGATCAAATTCTATGTAGACCACTACAGAATGAAGGACACCAAGACCAAAGAAATCGTCCTCACAGGAAGCAGGTCAGGTAATATGTATATTGCTGACTGGAAGCCTACGAGCTCCACTATTCCGTGTTTTGTTGTAAAAGGCACTGCATATCAAAGCTGGCTATGGCATAAAAGGATGTCTCATATCAACTTCAAGACAATTAACAAACTCGCCAAATAGGGAATGGTTAGTGTTGGAGCAAGATCAGAATTTGCGCCGTTGTGCGGAAGCGTGAAAATAAAGTGCGGAAATTAAACGACACAAGGATTTATAGAGGTTCGGCTATAATCGAGCCTACATCCTCTCCCGGTATCTTTTTCTATAGGTTGAAGATAAAAACCTCTACGCCTCTCTTCTATCGGTCGAGGGATAACCATTACAATCATGTCTTCTATTGGTCAGTGATAAACCACTCGTACTTGTCTTTGTGTCGGTCCAAGTTAAACTGTTTTCCTTTTCTATAGGACAATGAATCAATCTCTCTAGCTTTCTATGGGTACTAGATAAACCTCATGAAGATATCGATTGCGATTCTAATAATGCCGGATCCTTGATCCTAATAACACCGAATCCAATCGTATCTTTTCTTTTACCTCTCGTGCATGATGTTGAATGTATAAACACTCAAACTAACAATATAAGCTCAATATTGCAACAACAATAGAATGTATATGAATCTCAGCTCAATGTCTCGTATGCTTGAAGTTGTATGGAATAATACCAAGGTTATGGTATTTATAGGCTTCATCAACCAAACTAGCCGTTGCACCTTCAGACTTGATTACGTACGCTATCTTCACCATCTTACGTACGTAAGCTATTTTACGTACGTTAACCTAAACGGTTTACGTACGTTAACATCACCCAGTTCCAGTCCAGTAGCATTCGTTTCTTGTGTTACGTACGTTATCCAACACCCATTACATACGTTAGGTTTATGTCATTACTGACGTCATATATCCGTTGCTGCTTTTCTGACTTTGACTCTCCCAACGTTCATCTGGTTTGAACACTATTACGTACGCTATCCAACTCTTCTTACGTACGCTAAGCTGCTTCAATTACGTACGTTAAACATCACATGTTACATACGTTAGTCTTGTGTTTTTCCAGCCTTTTGCATTTCGTTTCCTTCGATGCTTTGCTTCGCCTTGTTGTTGTTTTGCTTTGTTTATCAACTTTAATCATCAAAACATTATTAAACATGTATGGAACAAAATGTTCCAACACTCTCCCCCTTTTTGATGATTACAAAACAACACTTCGTCAATGGGATTTACCTGCAAAAATACAAATATATGTATATGTTTAGAGACTAAAGTTTTCGACTTTGTCCGTTTCGTTAGTTTCTTCTCCCATTTCTTTTTCGACTCCTTCTTTCCTTTTCTTCTTGTTTTCTCATTTTCAAATTGTCATCATCTTTTCGACGTCTCCTCATTTTTCTTCTCAACTTCATCTTTTCGACTTTTTCTTCGATTTTTCTCTCAACTTCCATTTTTCTTTTCAATTTCAACTTTTCGACTCAACTTCGATTTTCTCCCCCTTTCAGGGTTAATCCCATTTTTCTCCTTTCTCCCCCTTTTTGTTTTCATCAAAAAGTGTAATTAAAAAAATAAATATAATGATACCAAATATAAAATATGCATGATACCAAATGATGAATATAACAAAATACATGAATAGGGTATAAACTCCCCCTGAAAATATTATCCCTCCTTGAAAAAATTACTCCCCCTAAGTAAAATATATTTTGATAAAAATCAATTTTTGGGGATCCAACCGAGAGTTGGTTTTTGTTTTGAAACATAGACGATATTTGAAATATTTGTTCCTTTAGGAACCCAAATATTTTTAACTTTGATCGTCCGGCGTGGGCTTTTACAGTTAGAAATGTGATGCCCAATTTTCAAATATTTTTCACATCGGGGTATTTTTAAATTTAAGGATTCGTTTTTAGAACGAGATGTGAAACCCAACCCCTGTTTATTTAAAGTGAACTTTTGAACCGAGAGCATATTTTCAAATTTCTCGTTTCCGAGAGAAAATTTTTTCGTTAAAATTTTGAGCTCGGTTTGAATTTTAACAAGATCATCCTTTAAAATATTTTCGTTTTCAATGCATTTTGAATGATCGATCTCAACAGATTTTCCCTTCTCAAGAATTTTGGAAATCTCACCAATGATTTATTTTTAGTTTGAAGAGATTTGATTTCGTTTAAAGTATTTTGGAAATCGGTATGTAATAACTCGAATGCTTCAAATAACTCATCTTGAGATGACGTACTTACCCGGCTTTCGACGTCGCTATCGTCGAATGAACTTCGGGCCATGAGAGCGATATTTTGATTGAGATTATCATCTTCATCTTTATCGCTCCATGTTGCTTGATTTTTTCCTTCGTGAGTTGCCTCTAACTTTTTCCAAATTTCTTTGGCACTATTACACGAGGAAATATGATCGAGATCTTCCAAATTTAAGGCACAATAAAGCATTTGTGTTACCTTACAATTTTGGTGGTCGTTCTCCCAATCCATATCATCATATTCTTCGAAACTTTTTATAGTCCCGTTGGAATTCGTGGGAATTTTCGGACCTAGACATATGATCTTCCAAAGCTTAATATCATAAGCTTGAATGAAGATTGACATCTTCTTTTTCCATTTCATATAATTTGATCTGTCGAAGAATGGAGATTGGTTCGACACAAGATCTTCATTCGGTGCAAATTAGAACGCCATTTGGATCGAATCCTCGGATGTTAAGCCGTGTATTGGAGGTACTTCTCTGATACCAATTGTTGGAGCAAGATCGAGATTTGCGCCGTTGTGCGGAAGCGTGAAAATAAAGTGCGAAAATTAAACGACACAAGGATTTATAGAGGGTTCGGCTATAACCGAGCCTACGTCCTCTCTCGGTATCTTTTTCTATAGGTTGAAGATAAAAACCTCTACGCCTCTCTTCTATCGGTCGAGGGATAACCATTACAATCATGTCTTCTATTGGTCAGTGATAAACCACTCGTACTTGTCTTTATGTCGGTCCAAGTTAAACCGTTTTCCTTTTCTATAGGACAAAGAATCAACCTCTCTAGCTTTCTATGGGTACTAGATAAACCTCACGAAGATATCGATTGCGATTCTAATAATGCCGGATCCTTGATCCTAATAACACCGAATCCAATCGTATCTTTTCTTTTACCTCTCGTGCATGATGTTGAATGTTTAAACACTCAAACTAACAATATAAGCTCAATATTGCAACAACAATAGAATGTATATGAATCTCAGCTCAATGTCTCGTATGCTTGAAGTTGTATGGAATAATACCAAGGTTATGGTATTTATAGGCTTCATCAACCAAACTAGTCGTTGCACCTTCAAACTTGATTACGTACGCTATCTTCACCATCTTACGTACGTAAGCTATTTTACGTACGTTAACCTAAAAGGTTTACGTATGTTAGCATCTCCCAGTTCCAGTCCAGTAGCATTCGTTTCTTGTGTTACGTACGTTAGCCAACACCCATTACGTACGTTAGGTTTATGTCATTACTGACGTCATATATCCGTTGCTGCTTTTCTGACTTTGACTCTCCCAACGTTCATCTGGTTTGAACACTATTACGTACGCTATCCAACTCTTCTTACGTACGCTAAGCTGCTTCAGTTACGTACGTTAAACATCACATGTTACGTACATTAGTCTTGTGTTTTTCTAGCTTTTTGCATTTTGTTTCGTTCGATGCTTTGCTTCGCCTTATTGTTGTTTTGCTTTGTTTATCAACTTTAATCATCAAAACATTATTAAGCATGTATGGAACAAAATGTTCCAACAGTTAGAGATTTGCCCGATGTGTCATTCCATAAAGACAGCGTTTGTGGACCCTCTCAAAAAGGCAAACAAGTCAAAACCACCCTGAAAAGCAAATCATACCTGTCCACCCACAGGGTTCTGGACATGCAACATGTAACACCCCCAGAGCCATCTAGGAATATTACAGCGCCGTGGGCCCCGAAATGGAACCCACAAGGCTGAAGGAAATTTTCGCAAAAATTTACAAACGTCCAAGAGGCTAACGACGGTATTATCTATTTAAAACATTCGAAGACTTTATAAAACTCGTTTATCAAGACCGTCGTAAAATCTCATTTGAAACCACAAGGCCCGAATGCCAAAACTCAACAGTTTAAAAACATACGTTAAGTTATCGCTTACACGTACCGACAGAATAGATTTAGAAAACGATTTGCCAAAGTAACCTAAGTTACCGGATACCAAAAGGCCATTTTAAAATACTCACGCAGCGGATAAAGACAAACAATTAAAATACTCTAGCAGCGGAATACAAGAATTGATCAGAAACTCAATACACAAATACATGTCCTAGCCAGTATCCTCCGGGAAGCTCATCTCTTCACGACGCTACAAGCTTGATAATCCAAGAACCTAAAAAGAAAGCCCACGACGGGGTCAGCCATAATATCCAACAATGATAACCATCACATCACGTCAATAATTATATATCAATGGAAATACTAAGTAAGAATACGATCAATGTAATCTTACCGTCGTAACTTTACGAAATCCACGATTCGTATCCTTAACAACACAATAAGATAATACCGAAATATCTGTACGGTATCTCAACAATACCCAAGGTTCTCAAAACATTATCATAACTCGCGATACGGAAATTATACCAACTCTGGCCAATACAATCCATCGGATAACGTCGACAATTCCAATACGATAATCGATTGTCCATCAATGACAAGTACCAAGGAAATACGAAACATACCTCAAGATACGAATACCATTACCATCACGTCAGTCTAATCCGAGATCAGATCAACACAACATACGGACATGGCCCTAACACAAGACCTACAAATGCATACTCATATGACAACGTCAATATGATCACAACAATAACGACAATGTATACTTATGGCAAGCCCATAATATACATATGCACAACAACAACACATGGGTAATCTGATGATCCAGCGTTCACTGCCTAGATCCCACGATGACCCCGTCAGACCAACCGTGGTGGAAAAACCTGTCCGATGATCCAGTGCGCGCTAGCATAGATCCCCTGATGATCCCGTCGGACCAACCCGAGGTGGACATATGACAACAATGCACAACTGCACAAACCAACAGTACACAATACACGACAACAACAATGCACAAATGCATGACAACAACGATACACGAATGTATCACGACATGATCGACACAAAATGACAAAAATGATTAGAGTACTTGCCCCGAGTCCTTCGAGAACGATCTCAATATCTAAACCATCACGAACCATTATCCTCAATACTCGACAGCCCAAAGTATCACAGATTGCAGATAATTCATATCTTCGTCTTTATCACAATATATCATCGATATACAAGTATACCAATAACAAAAGTAAATCATATACATTATGATTTAGATTCCCAAAACTCGAATACGATTTATAATCCCAAATCTCCTGTGATTATGATTATAAACATTGCTATACGAATTATACACGAATGAAACGGAAACCATTCATTAAATACTATAAACTGAGCAAGTAATAACTTACCTCGATACCGATGAAGCCGTACCAATTCCATTGCCGTCATCTACATGTTCCTCGGTCCCGACCAAAGTAATTCACGAACATACTCGAACACGACCGCAACATACGGTTATAACCACCGATCAATATTCTCAACCTAGTAATTCGATAAACAACAAGTTCGACAACAATCAACAATCGATAAAACCAATTCACAAACCCAACGGCTCAACAATATATCGGTTAACCACAAGTCTGATCAAACCAACTTAAACGATCATGAATTCATAACCAAAACAGAATATACTACCCTGTCTGCCTACTTAGCGCACGTTAATCACTTAACGTAGCGTGCGCTAAGTTGCTCTCGTTAGCGTGCGCTAGACAATAAGCTTAGCGTGCGCTAATGCTGTACAGTTTGCATGCTTTTCAGGTACCGATCAACATATGATGATTATCAAGCACTAAGTGGTCCAAAACCATGTTTATAGTCATCAAAACAATGAAATCCGATATCCTTTAACATATAAACAATCATCCAACTTATAATCCAAGTTCTATATCCATATATCATCTTCCTTAATATCACTACATGAAACATCAAGAACGTAACAATACTTCCTTAATCTTCCATTACAGAGAGTAATCATCGACAATAACATCAACATCCGAAACTGAGGAGAAGGATTCACCAACTTATCTCAAGAAAACGAATTACACAATTCAAATCATACGAATCACATTAATATCATCATACTCCGGTAATCCATCTCATAATCATGCTTATCAACTTGTTTATGTAATAATCATCAACATTCAATCCAAAACGAAATCCAAAGATGAAGAGTGATTACCTTTATGAAGGAATGGATTGATTTCCAAGGTTGAATCCATTTCGAAGAATCACCAATGATTTCAAGAACAAAGCTTTAATCCATGTTCTCCATCTTAATCTTGTTAAAGATCATCATCTCACTGTATTTGGGAACCTCAAATATTTCTCAGAGCTCTCTCTATCGAGTGAAAGGAAAGAAATGGACGAAATGCTTCATAACACCCGTCTGCCCCTTTTTATAAAGTATATTACTAGCGTGCGCTAAACCTTATGTTTAGCGTACGCTACGGCCTTAGCGTGACTGACTTTGTTAGCGTGCGCTATCGCAGTCCAGAGGCTACAGTCTGGCTTTGTACATGTGCTTACGTACGTAACGCCCATGCATTAGCGTACGTAACTTACACTCTCTAGCGTATGCAAGTCCTTGCGTTTAGCGTGCGCTAATATCAGTTGACTCGTTTGTCTGTATGCTCCGAAGACTGGTCCACACGCCGAAAGTGCTGACGAGGATAAGATTCCTTTTTGTCCAATATACCATTAGCGTGCGCTAACCTTTAGGGTTTAGCGTGCGCTAGTACTACATTACAAACATTCGTTGACTTATCAGAATGTGCGTCGAAAGTGACCTGGTCCACACGCAGATTCCTTCCGATCTGACTGCATTAGCGTGCGTTATCTTATATCCATAGCGTGCGCTAAACCTGCACGATAGCGTGCGCTACTCATGATTATTAGCGTGCGCTAATAATGTTACACTTAGCCATTTTCAGCTATTCTTGTCCAACGTCTCAACGTACAAAATACGAATATACGACATACTGAATACATATACTTCTTACATCCAATTGTCGACCAAGTATGACAATTATACCAATACAGATGTCTCGGTCCTTCAATTATTTTACCCATACTGTACAGATTCCACGCTGTACAACATAACTCGGATAAAATAACATTAAACAATAGTAATAGAAATTTCGGATATTACACTACACATGGATCTCTATGGTCCTGTAGACCCTGTAAGTTTGGGAGGTAAGAAATATTGTCTTGTTATTGTTGATGATTATTCCAGGTATGCTTGGATATTTTTTCTTAGCAAGAAGAAAGAAACCACAACGAAGTTGCCAGAGCACCTGAGAAAGCTCCAGAATGGGAAAGGGTTGAGTATCGTGTCTATTCGTTCCGAAAGAGGTACTGAATTCACAAATAGCTTTATACAGCAATACTGTTTGGACAGCACAAATATTCAGCAGCCCGGATTCCTCAGCAAAATGGTGTTGCCGAGCGAAAGAATAGAACTCTCAAGGAAGCAACAAGAACCATGATTGCCGCAAGCAAGTTGCCGCAGTGGTTCTGGGGCGAAGCAACAAATACAACGTGCTATATACAAAATCGCTGTATCATCAACAAACATCACAACAAAATAGCCTATGATGTATGGAATAACAAAACTCCATTAGTTGCATACTTTCACATCTTTGGATGCAGGTGTTATGTTCTGAATAATGGGAAAGACCAACTCAAGACCTTCGATGAAAAGTCGGATGAATGAATATTTGTAGGATATTACTCTGTCAGCAAAGCTTTCAGGATCTTTAATAACAGGAAGCTGACAATAGAGGAATCTGTCCATATAGTGTTCGATGAACCTTGTTATGATCCTACAGGAGTAGAAGACTTAACCCAAAATATCCAAACTCTTTCCATCAATGACCCTCAAACTCCAATAGAGCCAATTTTAGTGGAGGGACGCGTCACACGAAGCTGGGACGCATCGCAGATTCTACACACAGCAAGCTGAAACAAGCTGTACCAAAGGCCGCAACACACATTACTCTGGGCCACGGCCCATACTGAACTAATGCCGAGACTGGGTAGTTGCGTGATTGGGGCCGCGGCACACTTACTCCGGGCCGCGGCCCACAGTGGCGAAAACCTAATACAATTCTGTGACTTTGCCCATTTTGGGAGGAGACTAGACACGTTTTTCTGGACGTGATTTAGAGAGATGAAGGGGTATATAAAAGCTGAAACTAAAACACAATAAAGAAGGCAGAGAGCAAGGGGCAGAAATCAGACCTAAGGGAAGAACAACACAGAGGACGCGAGGAATTGCTTCTTCGTTGTGAAAATTCATCTAGACTCATGTTTTTTATTTTGATGATGAATTCTTTTACTATCATGTCTGGCTAGTTTACTATTTTAGGGTTGTGATGAAACCTAGATTTTGAAGATGTGATTTCATATATTTTCATCTGTTCAATTGGATTGGATTTTACTTAATGATTTTAATGCTTTCAATTATCTGGCCAATAGTTGAATTGCCTTTAATGCTTTTATTTAATCGGAAGAAGAGATTTAAGCGTGGAACTGATGAGGAAAATCATAATTGTTCTATGAGATAGGAATATACTCGTAGGAATTGTGAAGCTTGTTTCTGTCGAGAAACCACTATACCGGATTAGCTATTGAGTATTAATTCATATAGGAATATATTGAGTTGATAAATTAATAGTATTTTCTATTGATCTCGGAAGAGGCTTTAGATTATTTTAGGGGTTCTACGCTTTCAATCGGTTGAATTAGAATGTTAGAGCACAATACATAAACGATCACATTGGATAAATCGTGGTGAAAACACAACCCTAATTCATCTCATTTAAATTTTGACCCTGTTTAGATTGAGCCATTTTTATTTAATTGTTAGCTTATTATTAATTTGTTAACTAGGAAATTATTTCGTTTCGTCACATCAATTCGATTATTCAAATAATACTGGTAGAAGACCGTACAATTGGTACTTAGTACGTTAGTCCCCGTGGGAATGTCTCACTACTTTACTAGTTGTTTGCGATAGCGTACACTTGCGTATACCAAATTTTACAACACTTCCACGCAAATTAGTGGTGACAAAGCTGGAAAGCCGGTTGATCAGTCACTCTACAGGAAACTTATAGGCTCACACCTGTACCTAACAGCTAGTAGGCCCGATATCCAGTTTGTTGTAGGAGTGTGTGCTCGGTATCAAGTAGCACCTAAAGAGTCACACTTCACGACAGCCAAACGAATCCTTAAGTACGTGAAAGGAACAGTCGATGTAGGATTGTGGTATCCTAAGGAAGGAGGATTCGATTTGGTTGGCTACAACGACTCGAATCTCGGAGGCTGTAAGTTGGATAGGAAGAGTACAAGCGGTACTTGTCACTTTCTTGGACCTAGACTTGTGTCCTGGTTCAGTAAGAAATAATTGGCCAACTCGCTTTCTACAGTTGAGTCTGAATACTATGCCGCTGGAAGTTCCTGTATGCAGATTCTTTGGATGCAACAACAATTACAAGATTATGGAATCAGTGCCAGAGAGATGCCAATCATGTGCAATAGCACAAGTACGATTGCAATAACGCACAACCCTGTATTGCACTCGCGAACTAAGCATATTGATATGAAGTATCATTTCATCAGGAATCATGTTGAGAATAAGGATGCTCCGATTGAGAAGATTCACAGAGACATTCAGTTGGCCGACATATTTGTATGCTTCATCAAGAATTGGAAATGCTACAGCCTGACTTCCTCTAAGTTTTTACGCTTTCACTCATTAATTGAGGGAGAATGCTGTAAGACCCAAGAATACAGTATCAACATTAATTAACTCTACACTCAGGACAAGTCAGATCTTACTGTAGGAAAAATGAGGCATAAAACCTTCATACAGCTGACGTGTGCATTAATTAAGGGGGAATACAGTACGACCCATGAATACAATATTAATCTAAAAATCGGTGTAAAAATTGAATCATGTATGTACCTTTTTAAGGGGGAACGTTGTATTGTTCGCGGATACTGCACATACACTGTAGGATGTCAATTAATATTATGTTACAACTCTATTCGTACAGAAAACATTTTAAGTCCACGTGCCCTGTTTACATTTCAAACATTTTATCTTTTAATGTTTTAAAGACACTTGGACTTTAATGCCTCAAATACCGCAATTTCAATAATTTCAAACCGCCGTTTCATGCAATAAGGGAAGACGAACTGTCAGAAGTGGGACCGGTCATCATTTAAAAATGGACGGATAAGACGTACAAGTTACCCTGAATCCATCCTGGACGTTCTTTAAAAAGACTCCCTTAAATCTGACCGTTTACTGTATGACAACAAATCCTGAGCCTATGGCGGCTATGACGAATGACCAACTGCTTGCCAAGTTGGAAGGATCCGGCGAGTCGGCTGCCCCTTCGGAGTCAAAATTCGTTACTCCTAATAGGGTACCCACCCCTGTACGGAGTCACTCTCCCTACAAGGTACCATCCCCTGTTCGGGATCCCTCTACACAACAGGCTCCCATACCTGTTGAGGATCCCATCCGGACGGTAGACCCAACTCTGTACGGAGTTCCTCCCCCAATGACATTATAAATAATACTCTCCTCCAAGTTCAAATTGAGGAAGCTTTCGAACGCTTCAAAATCCGGAAGCCATACAGGGCCGCCCTATACGATACCATGTACTACTGGGCCGACTGGAAGGATGAGGAATTATTTGCTCTGGAGGTCACGGACACCCAGAACGTCGAAGTCTTGATCTGCTGGGAGGATCACTTTTTCCAGGAGCTTATCTCTGACTATTTCAAGGCAAAATAAAAGGCTAGACTAAAAGGAAAGTCACAATCCAGCGACAAAGCTCCATCGAACAGCCACCACTCTGACCCTGACTTGGACGTTGACGACGATGCCCTACAGGCCGGTCTAAGGATCAGCCGTGAAGAAGCCAAGGAAGGTGAGATGGCCAATCACCAAAACCAATAGGGCCAGGGGACATCTCACAGACAACAATCCCCTCCCCCGCAACAGGAAGCTGCTCAAGAACAGCAACAGGAGGAATCAGTCCCTCATGTCACCTCTGAATAGCAAGCAGCTCCTGAACAGGACGCCCAACATGTAATACCCGGTTGTAATTCAGTCATTATCATTCAGTAATTTCATTCGGTAATTGTCACTATGTAATTTTTCACTTGTTAATAATCATTCATCCGTATTCACCGTTCGGAATAACTTTGAGTTGTGTATCGATATTGTTCATTTTTTCAACCTTACTCAGGAATCGAGACAAGAGTATTATCTTGATTGTTGTAATTGATTCATTAGTCGATGTTGACGTTGGAGTTCATGTCATTTCTAATCTCCTCATTGTTCAAATTGTGTTTTTGTTGGGCGAACCCTTGTAATCATTGCTTGGAACCACAGTTTTGGGGTTTCCGCACTTCCATTTCGTGTTATTGTTTCTCAAATATTGATTCCTATTGCTTTTATTCTCTTCCCGGGTCATTTTTCATCATTTTAGGACCCAAGGGAGGTGTGGGCCGCGACACAAGGGAGTGTGCGCTGCGGCACACACGTGCTGCGATTTTGGCCGACCCGCCTGTACCGAGGGCCGCTGTAATACCTGGTTGGAATTCATGTCATTTCAAATCTCCTCATTGTTCAAATTGAGTTTTGTTGGGCGAACCCTTGTAATCATTGCTTGGAACCACCGTTTTGGGGTTTCCGTACTTCCATTTCGTGTTATTATTTCCCAGATATTGAGTCATATTGCTTTTATTCTCTTCCCGGGTCATTTTTCATCATTTTAGGACCCAAGGGGGGTGTGGATCGCGGCACAAGGAGTGTGCGCCGCGGCACACCCATTTTCCAGTCCTGGCCGAGCAGTCTGTACCTTGTGCCGCGGCACATGCCGCGAGGCCGCGACACTGCCGAGTCATCGCTGCAGCACACCGTCCGGCCGGCACACTCGTGTTGCATATTCGGCCAAACCCGTCTGTACCTTGTGCCGCGGCACATGCCGGCCGGGCGGCGGCACACTGCCGAGCCCTGGGAACAATTTTTGGGCCTCTGCCGCGGCACACAGTGCAGTCAACCCTATAATTGTGTTTTTTTGAGCGAGATCAGCTCATTTCTTCCTTCTTCTTCAACACACACGAGAGAGAGAGCTTGAGGAGAGAAACTTTGCATCATCCATCACTTGAGGGTTTGATTTTCTTCATTTCCTTTCGATCGTGAAGCCCGGATAGTCGATCTAACGCGTATTCTTCGGATTATAGTGCTTGGATCTTCAAGAGGTCTTCAACATCTTAGATTTCGATTTTTATTGAGTAATGATGTTTTGGATGTTAAGATCATGTTGTATGAAGTGATATACGCATGATTATGGGCATGTTTGATTATTCATTGGATTATTGAAGCATTATTCAAGAACACTTTGAATATTGTGTTGGATTTTGGGGTTTTTTGTAGATTCGTCCGATTTATCCGATTTGAAGCTTGAGAACCTTGAGATTATGATGTATCTATACCGTATGCATGCTTTTCCTACGATTTTACGGGTTGGATTGTGCCGTTTTCGGACTTGTGGGAGTTTGGATGTTTTTCCAACCTTTAGTTGTTTATTCGTGTATTTTCATGAATCGTAGACGAGTTTCGGGAGTTTCTTCGTGTAATTTGAGTATGGATAATTGATTATCATATTCCTTGCGAATCGTTTAGGTGCCGGAAGCGCGTTCTTGGACCTACCGAACTCATACCGTTTTTCCGTTCGATTTCTCGATGTCTCAAAGGCAAGTATATATTTATGATTGTACGTTCTCGACTTTGAAAGTAAGATATATTGATGCCATGATATGAACGAACCACTTTGGGGCGGGCCGACAGGTCCCCTAAGGGTTTCGTAGCCTCTGGTGCGGTTCCACTGTATTCACACATGTATTGATGACGGATGATATGAACGAACCACTTTGGGGCAGGCCGACAGGTCCCCTAAGGGTTCCGTAACCTCTGGTGCGGTTCCACGGTATTCATATATCTGTTGATGCGATGCTATGAGATTTAGTTATTCCGGAATACTAGTCTTGAATTGATGAATTGACGGTTACTTTTACTTTATTGTCGAGGAGTATTATGTTTCATTCTTGATATACTTGCACTAGCTATTCGACGGCTAACCCCTTTATGGGGGAAATACTTTTTATGTATTTCAGGTTCCAGGAGAGCGGACAGGCAGGTATCGGGTCGGCATGAAGATGGTGGGCAAGTGTGATACTGTGTCTTTCCTCCGGTTATATTTTGAGTTTTCCATTCAGTGTTGTTGTACTGGCATGGTTATTGAATACTCGAGTATTGTTTTCCATTTTCCTTGATGTTCCGGCCTGTGTTTGCCGAGGTATTGATTTGTGTTGTGATGTCTTTGGATGCATTGGTTATGTTTTGAATACCCTTTGTATTGTTCTTCATTCTACTGTATGTAGACCTTCTCGGTCAAAATCTATAGTTCCGCATATGTTTAGCCTTGTGGGTCCCACGGAGGGGCTTACGGCGCTGTAAATTCCCTGAATAACTTGGGGGTGTTACAGAATATGGTATCAGAGCTTAGGTCTATGGATACCTAGGCTGTCGGTATTTGGGTCGAATGAGTCGTCATTTGTCCACAGTATCACTACTCTGCCATCATCACAGTGCTACCGGTACTTGTAAGACCTCTTACTCTTTTGGTGTTTCCTTATTCGTTATGCTTCTTTTTATTGGTATTCTTGAGAATCGATCACCTTAATGACGTGCGATTGAACTGTACTTACGTGCCTTATGTGTTCTTCAGTATGTCAGCTGGTAGGGGCCGTGGCCGTGGTCGTGGCCGTGGACGAGGAAGAGGTCGTGGCGCGGCCGTTTCCATCAGTTCAGTTGAGGGGTCGACTAACCCCAGTTTGTCGAACTCGGTGCATCCTGACACTGAAAGTCAGCACGACTAGTCGAACGGACAGGGGAACAACGCGGACGTTGGAGTTGCGAATGCACTTCAACAATTGGCTACTCAGATGACCATTTTAGCCCAAACTGTTCAGCTGAATAATCCGAACCCAAACACGGATGCCTTCAGAATGTAATCCGTATGCACCCTACGCTTTGGCGGTGCACTGCTAGCCGGGAAGATTGGCTAGCGGAATTGGAAAAGATTTTCGAGGCGGTTGATTGCCCCGAAGTGAGGAAAGTACCGATTGCTCAGTATTTCCTCACTAAGGAGGCCGCTACCTGGTGGAAGGTCATCAAGCCACAGGATCGTATTGCCACGTGGGATGAATTTAAGGAGCTTTTGGAGGCCGAGTTTTGTCCTTGGCCGGTGCGAGAGGGCCGAATCCGAGCCTTTTTCGAGGCTAAACCACAAGATATTCCCGTTTCACAGGCGATCGTGGAGTACAACCAACAATTGATCCATGTGAAGGATCAAGTGTGTAACGAGCGTGATAAGATTTGTTATTTTGATATGCGGATGAATTTGGACTTACGACGGTACATGGCTGGATTTGCTTGTACCACACTGAAAGAGTATCAGGACAGAGCTTTATCCCATGATATGTTGAGCCCCAACAACGATACCGTTGAAGAACCGAAGAAGCAGAAAGTCGCAGGAAATTTTTCTGGCTCTAAGGGTGGCAACTTTCAGAGGTCACAGACGACTAACCGCTCTGCCGGACAGTCGTCACGTTCTAATAAAGGAAAGAGGGGTTACCGTCCTACTCCGGGTACCACAAATCGCAGGGTGACTTGCTATAATTGTGGTCGTCCAGGCCACGTTAATTCGGAATGCAACTTTCCACCATTGAAGTGTCACACGTGCGGACAGATGGGACATAGAGCGGCTTATTGTTCTGAGCCAAATCAGACTTTGGACACTCGGGCTTCTGCCCCAGCACCACTTGATCAAGGTATAAATCAGCGACAATATTTTGGTCAACCTCAGCAGAATTTCGGTAGGGGCCGGGGACGGGGTCAGAACGCTGGAGGGGGGAACTCTAGTGTCGGTTCGGTACAACCACGGGTTTATGAGATGCGTCGAACAGACGAACCCGATGCAGCGGTGGCTTCAGGTACCATTCATATTTTATCTTATCCAGTCCGTGTACTTTTTGATACGGGTGCTACACATTCTTTTATTTCTTTGGAGTGTGTACGCCGTTTGAATATAACTTGTTTGACTGCTTGCGATCCCTTCATCGTGAAACTGCCTAGCGGGGATAGAATCGTGGGGAACCGGGAGATTAGAGATTTTCGGGTGATTATATCCGGTATAGAATGGTTATCGAATCTGATTGTAGTTGATATGGAAGGCGAGGACGTGATCCTCGGCGAGGATTGGCTTGATAGTCACCAAGCGATTATGAATTACCGTACCAAGGTTATCACCATGATGACTAAAGACGGATCTGAGTACTCATTTTTGGGACGTAAGTCGGGCCAATCCAAGTTACTTATCAGTGCCATGAAGGCTGTAAAATTTTTGAATAAAGGTTGTACGGGCTATTAGTGTTATGCCTTGAAAACGGAAGGAAATGAAGTCGATTTCTCTTCGATTTCGGTTGTTAATGAGTATCCCGATGTTTTTCCGAATGACCTCCCGGGATTACCGCCAGATCGAAAGATAGAATTTACCGTGGACTTAGAGCCAGATGCGGCTCCGATTTCTAGAGCACCTTATCGGATGGCACCTTCCGAGATGCAGGAATTGAAGACTCAGTTGGGAGAACTTCTGGAAAAAGGGTACATCAGACCGAGCGCTTCGCCTTGGGGCGCGCCTGTTCTTTTCGTGAGGAAGAAGGATGGTTCACTACGTTTGTGCATCGACTACCGTGAGCTGAACAAAGTAACCATCAAGAACAAATATCCTTTGCCTCGTATAGACGATTTATTTGATCAATTTCAAGGGGCTGCAGTTTTCTCAAAGATTGATTTAAGATCCGGGTATTATCAACTCAGGGTGAGGGAGTCCGACGTTCCGAAGACGGCGTTTCGGACGAGATATGGGCATTATGAATTTGTGGTTATGCCTTTTGGGTTGACTAATGCGCCGGCAGTATTCATGCAGTTAATGAATAAGATATTCATCGAGTACCTCAACAGGTGTGTAGTCGTCTTTATTGACGACATCTTGATCTATTCTCGAGATAATGAGGAACATGCCCGACACTTGCGTTTGATTTTGGACACTTTGAGAACCGAGCACCTCTATGCAAAATTCTCGAAATGTGAATTTTGGTTGGAAGAAGTTATGTTTCTCGGCCATGTGATTTCGGCTGAAGGGGTTCGTGTAGACCCACAGAAGATTGAGGCAGTGCTAGATTGGGCACCGCCTAAAAATGCTAAGGAAGTTCGTAGCTTTTTGGGCCTTGCTGGGTATTACCGTCGGTTTGTCGAGGGGTTCTCGAAACTTGCTCGGCCGCTTACGAAATTACTCCAGAAGACCGAAAGGTTTATTTGGACGGATGAGAGACAACAGAGCTTCGATGAACTGAAGAGACGATTGACTTCAGCACCGATTTTAACTTTACCACATGGGAGCGAGGGCTTTGCAGTTTATAGTGACGCTTCGGGTCAAGGCCTGGGCTGTGTACTTATGCAGCATGATAAGACGATAGCTTTTGCGTCACGACAATTAAAGCCTTATGAGATGAATTATCCTACTCATGATTTAGATTTGGCCGCAATTGTCTTCGCACTCAAGATTTGGCGGCATTATTTATATGGTTCACCGTGCCGGATTTATACTGATCACAAGAGCCTGAAGTATATTTTCAGTCAGAAGAAGCTGAATATGAGACAGAGACGTTGGTTAGAGTTGATAAAGGATTATGATTTGGAAATTCTTTACCACCCCGGAAAAGCCAATGTCGTTGCGGATGCTTTGAGCCGAATGCTCGAGGTTCTTACATCGCAAACAAAAATTCGTCAGGATTTAATTGAGCAAGGCATAGAAGTTTGGCTTCATCGAGTACAGGGATAGTTGTGTACTCTCGAAATTACTTCGTCCTTGGTTGATGACATCAAAGGGAAGCAGTGGAGTGACCCGATGATTTCTCAACTGAAGGAAGATGTAATTAAAGGAAAAGCTCCTGGCTTTATGGTTCACGAGAATAGTATTCTAAGATTTCAGGGCAGGCTTTGTGTTTCGAATGATTTAGAGTTGAGGCAGAGAATTCTCCGAGAAGCTCATGCTACGCCTTACTCAATCCACCCCGGGACGAGTAAGATATACAAATATTTGAAGCGCAATTTTTAGTGGAATAACATGAAGAAGGATGTTACGGAGTTTGTACTATGGTGCTTGACGTGTCAACAAGTCAAGATCGAACATCAACGACCAGCGGGGTTGTTGAAACCACTTCCCATTCCCGAGTGGAAGTGTGAAGACATCTCTATGGATTTCATCACTGGCATGCCGAAAACTCGGGCCGGAATGAATATGATTTGGGTAATTGTCGATCGGTTGACCAAGTCTGCACACTTCTTGGGTATTAAGGATACTTGGGGACCGGATAGACTGGCTCGAACCTTTATTGCTGAGATCGTGAGGTTACACGGTGCCCCCAAGACCATTGTTTCTGATCGAGACGGCCGTTTCGTATCGCATTTTTGGCAGGCCGTTCATCAGGCTCTGGGTACTGAGTTGAGATTGAGCACTTCCTTTCATCCTCAGTCGGACGGTCAGACAGAAAGGAAGATCTAGACGTTGGAAGATATGTTGCGGGCTTGTGCCTTAGACTGGAGTAATGATTGGGAGCTTCACTTACCGTTGATCGAGTTTGCTTACAATAATTGGCATGCGTCGATCAAAATGGCACCCTTCAAAACACTCTATGGTAGGCGATGTAGGTCGCCATTATGTTGGTACGAGGCTTCCGAGCTAGTTGGGACGGAGCCGAATATGTTGATGGAGACTAAGGAAAAGATTTTTATTATCCGGGACCGATTGCTGGCTGCCCAGAGTCGTCAGAAATCTTATGCTGATACTCGTCGTCGACCCTTGGAGTTTGAGGTGGGGGATCATGTCTTGCTCAAGGTGTCGCCGACCAGAGGAGTTTTCCATTTCGGGAAAAAGGGGAAACTTAGTCCGAGGTATATCGGACCCTTCGAGATTTTGGACAGAGTTGGAGATTTAGCTTATCGCTTGGCGTTGCCTCCAGCTTTGAGTCACGTCCACAGTGTTTTTCATGTGTCTCAGTTGAGAAAGTACGTACCGGATCCGAGCTACATTATTGACTACAGTGAGATTGACGTAGCCGAGGATATTACCTTTCCGGAGAAACCCGTGAAGATCCTTGAGCGTCGCGAGAAACAACTTCGGCATAAGACCATCCTTGAGAGTCGAGGAGGCGACTTGGGAGACGGAAGAGAAGATGCGGGTGGAATACCCCGAACTATTTATTTCTTAAGTTTCGGGACGAAACTTCTTTTTAGAGGGGGAGAATGTAATACCCGGTTGGAATTCATGTCATTTCAAATCTCCTCATTGTTCAAATTGTGTTTTGTTGGGCGAACCCTTGTAATCATTGCTTGGAACCACCATTTTGGGGTTTCCGTACTTCCATTTCGTGTTATTGTTTCCCAGATATTGAGTCCTATTGCTTTTATTCTCTTCCCGGGTCATTTTTCATCATTTTAGGACCCAAGGGGGGTGTGGGCCGCGGCACACCCATTTTCCAGTCCTGGCCGAGCAGTCTGTACCTTGTGCCGCAGCACATGCCGGCAGGGCCGGGGCACACTGCCGAGTCACTGCCGCGGCACACCCGTCCGGGCCGCGGCACACTCGTGTTGCATCTTCGGCCAAACCCGTCTGTACCTTGTGCCGCGGCACATGCCGGCCGGGCGACGGCACACTGCCGAGCCCTGGGAACAATTTTTGGGCCTGTGCCGCGGCACACAGTGCAGTCAACCCTATAATTGTGTTTTTTTGAGAGAGATCAGCTCATTTCTTCATTCTTCTTCAACACACACGAGAGAGAGAGCTTGAGGAGAGAAACTTTGCATCATCCATCACTTGAGGGTTTGATTTTCTTCATTTCCTTTCGATCGTGAAGCCCGGATAGTCGATCTAACGCGTATTCTTCGGATCATAGTGCTTGGATCTTCAAGAGGTAATCTCTTCAACATCTTGGATTTCGATTTTGTATTGAGTAATGATGTTTTGGATGTTAAGATCATGTTGTATGAAGTGATATACGCATGATTATGGGCATGTTTGATTATTCATTGGATTATTGAAGGATTATTCAAGAACACTTTGAATATTGTGTTGGATTTTGGGGTTTTTCGTAGATTCGTCCGATTTGAAGCTTGAGAACCTTGAGATTATGATGTATCTATACCGTATGCATGTTTTTCCTACGATTTTACGGGGTGGATTGTGCCGTTTTTGGACTTGTGGGAGTTTGGACGTTTTTCCAACCTTTAGTTGTTTATTCGTGTATTTTCATGAATCGTAGACGAGTTTCGGGAGTTTCTTCGTGTAATTTGAGTATGGATAATTGATTATCATATTCCTTGCGAATCGTTTAGGTGCCGGATGTAACACCCCAATTTCACTTTGGGTTATTACACGCCACAGGACACACAAGGGTCCCGCCAGGCTGACGACACACAAGATTAAACCACAATTCAATACATAACAACCATGACATAATAGTCTGTTGCTACCCAAAATATTATCCGGAGATAGATATTGCTGGAATGGATGGGATAGCAAACAAATGCAAGAGCACTTCCGAGAGAAAGATAAATAACACAAGATTTGCCGGGGTTGTTAGTCCCGGGCTTGAATGCTCTCGCGAGATATTATTAATACCGATATTCGGGGATACAAGTACTAATGTAAGGATACAATTACAATGAGTGTAAAGATTCTTGTTATCTTAGCTAGTGAGCGTGTAGATTGCCTAAGAACCATTTGATGCTCTGTGAGTTCTTGTAACAAAGGTGATGAACAGTCGCGGCGGTGAGAGATCGACCGCCTCTCACGGCGAGTATTTAGCTGGATGCTTGGGCTTCTGGGCTTGTGAATCCCTTGGAATCTGTTTAGTGGAGACTTGCTGCTTCTGCCGATCGTCTCCTGGACGAGAGATTTGGAGAGAGAAGTCCTGAGATGGATTCCAGTGAGATATCCGGGAGCTTGATGATATGTATGTTCTTCAGTATTTCCGTGAATGTATCGGAATGTGAGAGAATATGAACCTTTTGGTGGAATGTATTTCGGACTGTAGATTAAGTGAATTCCGGACCGTAGGTTGAATGAATTTCTGAACTGGGAACGTAAGTCCAATGAATTCCGAACTTAAGTGAATGAGTTCTGAACGTAAGTCAGAATGAATTCGGAACTGAGAACCTTTTTCTAGTAGGAGGAGGTTCTCTATTTATAGGGCTTGGATACGCCGGGCGATCGCCTTTACTGCAATATAATAATCGGGCGATCGTCTTTTAGCACATGGGCCTGTCCCCTCAAAGTCTGCAGGAGTTGGCCGCGCCAATGTGCGGTCCAACGGGAGCTTACACGCGTCTGAGTTGCATCACGGTGGTCCCACCGACAACTTTCGGCGCGCATCTTTGGTAGGTGAGGTAGGTGACAGTGTGGTCAAAGGTCTTGTCTCGGCCAAGAAAGATCTTATCTGCTGGCGGAGATCTCGTCAGCGCCTTTGGTGGATCTGCACGTGGGTGCTTCTCTGAGATCCAGTCCTTGATGACTTTGACGGGCGATCATCTTTGCTCGGGGCGTAGGTCGACTGTCCTTGGCCGGACACTAGAGTAGATCGCCAGAGGCCGAATGGCGATCGCCTTGGGAGTCGAGCGCTAGGTGCCTGATGGAGGTTTGATACCTTCGACTTGGCGAGCTAGCCATAGTTTGACTGGAGTTGACTTGGTCGCTCGGCCTTATAGTCGATCGCCTGTCGGGATGAATAAATCGTGACACAACAATTGCCCCCCAGCTCGCTCATACGTTGGAAACGTGGGGTGAGGTGGCTCTTGGCGATCGCTGAATTTTTGACGAGCGACTTCGTGTTTTATTGAACTGGCGATCGTCTTTGAGCTGATATACTGCAGGCTCGGACGACACAGTCGGGCCGAATCACAGGGAGAAAACGACGGGCGTTGAAAAGTCTCCGCGCACGTGTCGGGCTTCTATTGGAGGACGCCAACGGTCATTAATGACTCCTCGGCTGACGCGTCCTCGAAAAGACGCGTACGCGGGTCTCGAGGGGGTCAACTAGTGCGCCGTTTGAGATCCGACCCCTGAGGTTTTCCCTTTTTGCAATCGGGTCCCTGCCTTCTCCTATAAAAGAGGCGCGGGGCTGCGGCTCCACTCACGCGTACATTTGGAGAAAGAAGAACTTGCTGCCGAATTTTCTGAAGATCTCAGTGCCGATCGACGTTCGATTTCACTTTAGGGTAAGAAAAATCCTTTTCTTCTTCTCTATCTCTGAAAATGGCCGGAACCTCATCATCGTTTGGAGCGGGAACTAGTTCTGCCGCCGGGACATCGGCTGCCCGGGGAGAAACTTCTTCCGTCTTCCACCTGGAGACGGCGGCTGAAGCTATTCGAGCCGGAATCGACCCGGCTGAAGTTGAGGCTTTGTTCAATGAGGCCGATATTGCTAAGGAGTCGGCTGCAGAGGAGAGACGATCGCAGATCGAGAGAGATCTGGCGATCAGGGCTTACTGGGAGCAACATAGTGATTTTGGTCGGGCCTATAGGGCCTTTGCTGAAATAATGGAGAGGTTAGCCGGTCCTACTCCGAGATTCGACTTCCGGGGATATTCGGTCGCTTATCCCTATGTGCTTCCCAAGCGGTCGCAGTATCGTGCCGCGCAGCGATCGTTGTGGTCGCTCGGCCAGATACGGAGCTCGGTGACCAGGAGAGATCTGGCCGTCTGGAGGACAAGATTCCATGTTCCTTCAGATGTGGACATGTTCGCGCCCGCGGAGAATGAACGAGCCGACCAGCCTCCGATGGGTATGGTCGCAGTGAGTGAGGCCGTTATGGAGGCCGGGCTGCGCTTCCCTTTATCTTTTGCGGTCTCCCATCTGTTGGCCGCTTGGAATGTGGCGCCACTTCAGCTGACGCCGAACGCCTGGCTCCAAATCATTTGCACCCTCACCCTTTTCGGCGGTCACCGCCTGTACCGCCTACCGTCGCCGTCGGAGATGAATCATCTGTTTAAACTGACGGCTCATAGAGGGTTGGTCGGCGGTTACCATATTCAAGGCCGATCTGGTCGGGTGATTCATGGAGTCCCGAATAAGATACGTGGCGATCAGACGAAGTGGTTCTGGGTCGCCGGCAAGTGGAGAGCTTCGGCGAGCGACAATCCCACGGGCGAATTGGAGATCCCCACTGAATTTCGACAGAGGAATCCCGGTAAGGGTTTAGACTCTCCCTTCGTTTGGATGCGTTTTGGACTGATCTAATTTGATTTCTGTTTTGCAGGCTTTCATATCCCGGCGATCGAGGAGCTGCCGTTCGACTTTCTCGTTGTTTGGGAGCGAATTAGGAGCTTGTCGGACGACGACCTAGACGCCACTCGGATCAACAAGGAGAGTCGCTGGTTGTCGGCTCGACTATTCCGTTTCCCAAGACATCTCGCGGTGCCAGGTATGAGTTTATGCGACCTTCAATTTCTAGGCGATCGCCTTACTTGAAGATAGTGTCTGACCGCTGATCGATCGTCTTATCTGCAGAGGTTCGCTTCCCTCGCTTTTTGGAGCCTCCGTTGGAGATCGCTATGTCGAACCCAGGAGTCCTAGGCCGTCTTCGCGCGAAGAGGTCGACTCGGGTTCCACCCGTTGCATTGCCTATAGTTCCGGAGGCGGAGCCTCGCGTGGAGCCGGAGCCTCGCGTGGAGCAGGTCGTGGTTGAGGAGGAAATTCCGGAGGAGGGGCTTGGGCGACCGCAAGAGGCCGAGGCCGAAGAAACCGTTTCTGCCCGGGCGATGAAGTGCCGATCGCCGCGCCTCCGATCACCATCGTTGCTCCGGAGCGCGAGCCGCCCTCTGCGGCTTTTCTGCGGGAGACGGCGATCGCGGATGCGGAAACTCCTCGAGGGAAACCGTTTTTCGGTCGGGATCCCGAGAAGGCTGAGAGGTAGATAGCATTTCTGCGTTGAAAAATGCATCTGCGTAGGAGTTGTATTAACTTTAGTTGTTTTGATGCAGGATCCGTCGCGCCGATCCGTCCTGTCCACCGATGGTCGTGGATTTCCTGGCGAGTCGATCTCCTCGCCATTCCTGCGACATTCCTCCCTATGTTAGCAAGGCTGCTTCTGCTTTGCCGAAGGCGTGGACAACTGATCTGGATGCGATCGCTCGGCAGCGATCGTCAAGTTCGATGCATGCTGTTGTCGCCCTTTCTCTTCAGACGGCGACCATGGCCTTCAGTGCTCGCCAGAGTTTGAGGAGGCCCTCCACTATTCGCCTTCAGGAGGATCTCGAGGCGGCTCGGAAAGAGAACGCCGAGTTTGCTGACAAGATCGTGGCGATGGAGAAGGACTCCTTGGAGGCGGCCAAGCGGGCGAGCCATGAGCTTGAGCTGGAGAAGAAGGAGACTGAGAAATATCGAATGGCGGTCGACCGATTTCGGGACCAGATGCAGAGTGCCGTCCAGGCGCGGAATGTTGCTGAAGAGGAGGCTGATCGCCAGAAGGTGACGATCGCTCGTCTGACCAGCGAGCTGGCGGAGGCGAAAGAGAAGGTTGCTGCGAGGGAGGCCGAGCTCCATGGATCGCAAAAGGCGATGGCCGAGCTGAGAGGAGAGATTGAGGCGACCAAGGCCGATCCCTTCCAAAACTTGGAGTATGTCAGCGAGTTCGCCTATTATTTGGCGTTCGCCGACTCGATCCGAGCGGCTAAGAAGGGCGGCTTGGAGGTCGGTCCTCTAGCTGAGAAGTTCAAGTCATATGCATTGGAGCATCCTCTTAATTCGGCTTTCTCCTTGCCGATCTTGGACCTGGCGGACATCGGCGTGGATTTGAGCTGGTATCCGTCTCCAGCCAGTCTTGCTCATCCCGACGCTCCGGAGGATGAGGGGACCGCGCCGAATGCTGATGGCGAAGGCCAGGCGGGGGCCTGAGGCGCTTCCTTTTTGATGTTTTTAGCTTACTTTCTTTGTAGTTTGTAGCTTTCTTTTGTAGTACTTAGGCCTTCGGGCGATCATGTACTCCGATTTTTTAAGTAATGAAATGAGCATTTGGATTTCCGACTTATCACTTGAATGAATGGTTATTTTTGAGTCTTTGTTTGACTTTGTACAAATGTGTGAGGAGAAATCGTTGCGAGGGTAGTTCCAAATGAATTGATAAACTCATAAGACAACTTTTTACAACAAGTTCGATCGCTGCACTACATCTGAAAAAATGACGATCTCCGTATGTGGTTGAGTAGCGACGATCGTCGTGTAGGTAGTCCGCACTCTTATTGCCCCTTGTTTTTATTCACTTAGTGGAAGTAAGGGGATGAGAACAATTCCTTGAGTGAGCGGTCTTCAACTTTGTCGAATCCTCGGGGACGGTCGTCCATCTTGAGGAACCGTGCACGATCGCGGAGTTCGATGGACCGACTCCTTGATCATGTCTTGATGCGCGAAGACATTGAGTGTCTCGTGACTCACTTTATTATGAGGGTCCTCTGTTAGCCGCGCCGCCTCGTATTTAAACGAAGGGCGTGCGGTCTCGGTCTAGAGGAGTCCTTGCGCGGGGCAGCGTCGGATGAATCAACTCCGCGCCCGCGGCTTGTTAGCTCTGCTTCCACCTCGGCCAGCCATGGAGATGGCCGACCTCGACGGTGTATGTTGAGACGGGGGTTGTGGCACGTTGCATTGTCCGGGTTCACCATGTTAGATGATGAACCTTTGAGGACGAGCGATCGTGTCCACGGATTTATTTTGGAGGGCCCTCAGACTACGCCGGCCTCGTATTTAAACGAAGGGCGGGTGATCTTGGCCTAAAGGGACCTTGCATGGCCTAAGCAGTCGGTTCCATCGACCACCAGGACCATGGCTGCACTCTTCCACCTTGGATCGTCATGTAGATGCCGACCTTCGACGGTGTACGTGTGCGGGGGAGGCGATCTCGTGCCTTAGTCCATCATGTTAGACGGTGAACTGTAGATGGCGATCGAGTCCTCCGGTTCTTTAAATAAGGAGGGAGACCGGGGAGATTTCCTAGGTCTCCTTTTCTTGGTTGAAACATGTGGGGACGGTCGCCGAGGTTGATCTAGGGGTCGGCTCGTATGAGCTTTCCAGCCTGTTTTGTGTTCGACTCGGACGATCGTCTATAGAGGTAGGCAGGGGCTTCGGCTAAACCAATAAGCTGTCCAACTTGCCCTCCTCGAACAATCTCCAGAGCTGTTTGAGGAGGTCGCGGCATTGGTTGGTGCTGTGGCCGGGACTCTTGTGGTAGGCACAATATTGATTGTTGTCCAGGTGACCGTGGTCCCTTATCGCCTTTGGCTTTTTGAGCTCTTCGTGCCCCTTGATGGCATAGAAAATATGTGCCGGAGTTCTGTTGAACGTATGGAGGAGATGGGCTTCCATGTCCTCGAAAGCCTTGAGATCTCCGGGTGTCTTGGCAATCGCCTTCTTTGCTTTGGCGATCGCTATCTTCTGGACAAGAGGTGGCGTTCCCTCGTCTAAGCGGAGGGTGAGTAGCCTTTGCCTGGCCAGGAAGCTGGCAGCTTTAGCGCGGAAGATCGTGTAAGTTGGGGGGATATCCTTGGAGAGATGTCTAAACATGGGAGAATGCCCGTGGAACCCCCCCATGACTGAATAGAGAGCGAGCTCATCACTGACGGGTTCGCCGGTAAGGATGATTTCGTCTACCCGGTCGATGTAATCTGCGTCAGTTTCGTCCTTCCCCTGCTTGATTTTTATCATGCGGTGGGGGCCTTCTGGTCTGGCGACCTTGCTGGCGAAGTATGACGTGAAGTCATTCGCCAGTTTCTTAAAAGAGTTGACCGATCGTGGTAGTAGTGAGACGTACCACTTATGGGCCAGCTCGCCCAATGTCAGCGGGAAGATCCGGCACTTGGTTGCATCAGATGCCCCACACCCAGTCATGTAAATTCGGAATTTACTCAGGTGGGTTTCAGGGTCCGATCTCCCCTTATACAGAGGTGTTTTAGGAGGAGCGATCGTTGGTTGTATGGGGGCAAGCTCGATGTGGACCGCGAGTGGCTCGGTCGGACCGGCGATCTTCTTGCTGGTGCTTGCCCCAGTGTCCAAGAGTGCTCTCATCTCGTCGAGCCGGCGCATGGCGGCCATCGCGTGGCTCGATGTTAGCGGCTCGGCGATCGAGCGGAGCCGAGGCGATTGAGTACCGAGTCCCCAGCGATCGGGCGGAGTCGATGGGCCGATATGCTGCCGTTTGTGAGGTGAGTAGCCGAACTCCCGGTGATGCATTCGGATTCCGTCTTTTCAAGGTTGGAAACAGAGTGCCCTTGGCCGCCGGATGGGTCGCGTCCCAAGCGATCGAATATGGATCCGTCCGGTCGTGCGAGAGCCTTTCCTTGCGAATTGGGGCTTTTTGACGATCGCTCGTTCAGTAGCCCATTGAATTTCCGTTTTCCCATGCGGCGGATGATCGAGGGAGTTATCGCGGTCGGCGCGCATGCTCTCCGTCGCTCCTTCAGGATGGCCATAGCCTCCTCGATCTGTTCCTCGGTTTGGAATTGATCGAGTGAGAGGTTGGGGCCATCTCTCGGATGCGGGATCGAGAGTCTCGCGTTGCCGCGGCTTCCCCCTGTCGTCGGCTGGGGTTCGGATTGAGCCGGGATATGGTGTCCGGCGGTTCGGAGAGCAGCTTGCTTCGATGTACCGGCGGATGTCATGATTCTGGAGGTTTTCTTTGAAGTGCAGTGAGTGTCACTTCAACTATATGCCCCGAGAACAGTGAGTGTTCTTCGGGACGGTAGGAATAAAAATGTGAGGGTTAGAGCGCCCTCCTTCTAGCGCCAATTGTTGCTACCCAAAATATTATCCGGAGATAGATATTGCTGGAATGGATGGGATAGCAAACAAATGCAAGAGCACTTCCGAGAGAAAGATAAATAACACAAGATTTGCCGGGGTTGTTAGTCCCGGGCTTGAATGCTCTCGCGAGATATTATTAATACCGATATTCGGGGATACAAGTACTAATGTAAGGATACAATTACAATGAGTGTAAAGATTCTTGTTATCTTAGCTAGTGAGCGTGTAGATTGCCGGAAGAACCAGATTTGATGCTCTGTGAGTTCTTGTAACAAAGGTGATGAACAGTCGCGGCGGTGAGAGATCGACCGCCTCTCACGGCGAGTATTTAGCTGGATGCTTGGGCTTCTGGGCTTGTGAATCCCTTGGAATCTGTTTAGTGGAGACTTGCTGCTTCTGCCGATCGTCTCCTGGACGAGAGATTTGGAGAGAGAAGTCCTGAGATGGATTCCGGTGAGATAGCCGGGAGCTTGATGATATGTATGTTCTTCAGTATTTCCGTGAATGTATCGGAATGTGAGAGAATATGAACCTTTTGGTGGAATGTATTTCGGACTGTAGATTAAGTGAATTCCGGACCGTAGGTTGAATGAATTTCTGAACTGGGAACGTAAGTCCAATGAATTCCGAACTTAAGTGAATGAGTTCTGAACGTAAGTCAGAATGAATTCGGAACTGAGAACCTTTTTCCAGTAGGAGGAGGTTCTCTATTTATAGGGATTGGATACGCCGGGCGATCGCCTTTACTGCAATATAATAATCGGGCGATCGTCTTTTAGCACATGGGCCTGTCCCCTCAAAGTCTGCAGGAGTTGGCGCAATCATTGTGCGGTCCAACGGGGAGCTTACACGCGTCCTGAGTTGCTGTCACGGGTGGTCCCACTGACAACTTTCGGCGCGCATGCTGGTAGGTGAGGTAGGTGACAGGCTGTGGTCAAAGGTCTTGTCTGTCAGCAAAAGATCTTATCTGCTGGCGGAGATCTCGTCAGCGCCTTTGGTGGATCTGCACGTGGGTGCTTCTCTGAGATCCAGTCCTTGATGACTTTGACGGGCGATCATCTTTGCTCGGGGCGTAGGTCGACTGTCCTTGGCCGGACACTAGAGTAGATCGCCAGAGGCCGAATGGCGATCGCCTTGGGAGTCGATCGCTAGGTGCCTGATGGAGGTTTGATACCTTCGACTTGGCGAGCTAGCCATAGTTTGACTGGAGTTGACTTGGTCGCTCGGCCTTATAGTCGATCGCCTGTCGGGATGAATAAATCGTGACACAACATAGTCCAACCAAGGATACAAAACACAAGTTAGGCCTCGGCCGCGGCCAAAATAGTACATTTCAAGTCATCACTGAATGCAAACATTACACGACAAAGTACAACTCAAAACCAACCATAATACAATATATAAAACTGACTCAACATCACAAATACAAAGACTGATACGAGCTCTCTAACATCCAGTGTGCTTGTCAACTCCGTGTGCGCCACATGGGGGCTCCTATCCCTCGAGAATACCTGAAATGTATAAAACATTCCACCCCAACAATGGGGTTAGCCACAACCGCTAGTGCAAGTACAGTATTACAATTATTTTAATCCACAGGCATTTCCAAATCATTTCAAAATCCCAAAACAGTTCAATTCACGATATTAGGAATATCAATATCAATCACCGGTAAAAACACTCCGACAACCCTCGCGACCCGGTCCGGCCCTCAAGCCACCAAGTCCTGTGTGCCCCTTCGAGCAATCCCTGGTGAGGATGTCCACTCAAAGTATCTCTCGTGACCCGGTCCAGCCGCTAAGCCACCAGGTCCCCGTGTGACCCCGTCGAGTCAATCCCCGAGTGAGAGTACCCGAGAATAACCTTTCAACTCTCATCATTCTCTAAATCACCACAGAAATGCATGCCATAAACTAATGCAATAAAGTACTTGCCTGAACTTCTTACTCTCAAAGGAACAAACGACGAACAAGGCTACGGTCCGAACTATCTTCCGAATCCCGCTCCTAACAAACATTGAAGCTTAATCGTTTACAATTTTGTTGGAAAACACAAAAATCCATCCTAAGTTCTACCCTTAGGACCATTTAATCGAGCCCTACGAGGGCATAATGGGTTTTGCTCGATTTACAAAAGGAGATTTGGGATTAATCCGCAAAACCTTAAGGAAATCATGAAATCATACCTATACAACCATTTTCAACCACAATCCATCATAATTTAGAGCTAAAACAGCTAGGGAAACGAGATCCCCAAAATCCCCAAATCTCCCCAAAGTTAGGGTTCTACGGGAGGATTACCTCAATTCCTTGGTAAATACGATGTAAGATTGATAGATCTTTACTTGAAGTTGAAAAGATTTGAATTTCAACCGTGCTCCGCCGAAAGCCTCGCCTACACCGCCCTGGAGTCGTCTAGAAGCTTGAAGAAGAGGAGAGAAGATGAAAAATGACGAGCGTTGACCGCAACACATGTATTTATATAAGTGCGCCTTAGCACGCGCTAACGCTTATCGAATAGCGCACGCTATCGGCCTAGGTCTCTGACCCAGACCATACGCGGCCCGAGTTGGTGTGCATCACATCCGATAGCGTGCGCTACTCAATCGAGTTAGCGTGCGCTGTATCGCCGAGTTAGCGCGCGCAGTTTCCGCCTTAGCGTGCGCTATCTGGTGTCCAGTCTAAGTACAGAACCTTCTGCCCTGTTCAGAAACCCTTCTGTCCACACCGGTAGCGTGCGTTACGACCGAATAGCGTGCGCTACAACCGGCGAGTTAGCGCACGCAACGACCGTCTTAGCGCACGTTACATTGGTGCAGGCCAGTCAGACTCACCGTCCTTCTCTCGGGTCGCTTAGCGTGCGTTAACACCCAACATGGCGTGCGCTACTGTTCCCCTAACGTGCGCTACCGTGATGCCTTAGCGTGCGCTAGCTCAATTTTAGTCCCGATCCGGTGCTCTGGGCGCCCCATCTTGTCGGTTAGCGTGCGTAACCTATTGTAGTAGCGCGCGCCTACAACTTCCGTTGCGACGCTACCCATATAAAGTAGCGCACGCCGATCTGGTTGCGAAGCGTCTGGCGGTTCGACACCACGATAACGGATATTAACGGAATATTAATAAGAAACACAACATACGTGCTCAATTCGAATCAAACACATGATATCAATGTTCGAAAAATTTACGAACCAAACTACAAAGTTCATGAATTCATAATTATAAGCGATAAAAGGTACGATTATTACATTCTCTCCCCTAAGAATAAGTTTCGTCCGAAACTTATGAAGTGAATAATTCGGGTATCTAGACTTCATATGCTCTTGTCTCCCACGTGGCTTCTTTCGATCCATGTCTCGACCATTGTACTTTGACCAAGGGAATAACTTTACGCTTAAGTCGCTTTTACCCGATGCTCCAAAAACTGGATTGGTTTTAACTCAAAGGTGACATCGGAATTTAATTCAATCTCCCCAAAATCAATGATATGCTTAGGGTCCGGTACGTATTTCCTCAACTGTGAAACATGAAATACATTATGCACATGACCCAGTGAAGGCGGAAGGCCCACTCGGTAAGCAAGTTCGCCAATCCGTTCTATAATCTCGAATGGCCCAACATATCTCGGACTGAGTTTACCTTTCTTCCCAAAGCGATAAACTCCCCGGGTTGGCGATACTTTTATCAACACATGATCGCCGACTTCAAACTCTAACGGTCGACGTCGATTATCGGCGTAGGACTTCTGTCGGCTTTGGGCGGCCAAGAGCCTCTCGCGAATCAAAGAGATCTTTTCCCGGGTCTCCACTAACATATCTGGCTCTGTCCCAAACAGTTTAGAGGAATCATCCCAACACAATGGTGACTTACATTTCCGTCCATATAAAGCCTCAAACGGTGCCATATTAATCGACGCATGCTAACTATTATTGTAGGCAAATTCGATTAGTGGCAAATGCGACTCCCAGTCCTGCTTCCAATTTAGGGCACATGCTCGCAGCATGTCCTCAAGAGTCTGAATTGTCCATTCAGACTGCCCATCAGTCTGAGGATGGTACGATGTACTGAGCCTCAGTTCCGTCCCTAAAGCTCGATGAACGGATTGCCAAAAGTGCGACATAAATCTACCGTCTCGATCGGAAATAATGCTCTTAGGAGTCCCGTGTAACCTTACAATTTCCGCGATGAATACACGAGCTAGTTTTTCGGGGCCCCAATTATCCTTGATTCCCAGAAAGTGAGCTGACTTGGTTAGTCGATCGACAATAACCCAAATCATATTCATTCCTGTTCGCGTGCTCGGCATGTTGGTGACAAAATCCATCGTTATATCCTCTCATTTCCATTCTGGGATTGGTAGCGATTTAAGCAACCCCGCTGGCCGTTGATGTTCAACCTTGACTTGTTGACACATCAAGCATTTTGAAACGAACTCTTCTACATCATTCTTCATATTGCTCCACCAATAGTTATTCTTCACGTCCTTATACATTTTGCTCGTACCAGGGTGAAAAGAATACGGTGTAGTGTGCGCTTCCCTCAATATGGTCTGTTTAAGCTCGACGTCTGCAGGTATACAAAGTCTACCTCTAAAATCATGGAGCTTTTCCTCTCATCACATCCTTCCTTAGCTGGACTAGTAACGGATCCTCAAATTGCTTCGACTTGATTTCGTTGATCAAGGACGATGTGATCTCCAAAGTACATAATTGGCCCTGAACCTTCGGGAGCCAAATCTCTATATCTTGCCTAATTATGTCTCGACGGATCTCGTGTTGAGATGTAAGCATACTCAGCATTTGGAGGGCTACGGGTTTCCGACTTAATGCGTCCACTACCACATTAGCTTTTCCTGGATGATATAATATTTCAAGGTCGTAATTCTTAATCAATTCCAACCATCGACGTTGTCTCATATTTAGCTCCTTTTGGCTAAATATATATTTTAGACTTTTGTGATCCGTATAGATTTTACACGGGGAACCATAAAGATAATGCCTCCAAATTTTTAGCACGAATACAACCGCAGATAACTCTAAATCATGGGTAGGGTAATTCATTTCATATGGTTTCAATTGTCGGGACGCATATGAAATCACTCTACCTCTCTGCATCAAAACACAACCCAATCCAAGTCTGGAAGCATCACTGTACACCTCGTAATCATCGGTGCCCTGAGGTAACGATAACACGGGCGCCGAAGTTAATCGTCGTTTAAGCTCCTCAAAACTATTTTGCCTCTCGTCTGTCCACTCGAATTTCTGCGATTTCTGGAGCAACTGAGTAAGTGGTCGAGCGATTTTTGAAAATCCTTCGACGAATCTGTGATAGTATCCGGTGAGCCCTAGAAAGCTCCTGGTCTCCTTCACATTCCTAGGGGGTTCCCACTCAACAATGGCCGCTATCTTTTGGGGATCCACTCGAACTCCATCAACCGAAATTACGTGACCAAGAAATGTCACCTCTTTAAGACAGAATTCGCACTTTGAGAATTTAGCGTAAAGTTTCTCCACTCTCAAAGTGTTCAACACCACTCGGAGATGTTTAGCATGATCTTCCTCATTCCGGGAGTAGACAAGGATATCATCAATGAAAACGACCACAAATTTATCAAGATAGTCAATGAAAACTTTGTTCATCAACTGCATAAACACGGCAGGAGCGTTGGTTAGGCCAAATGGCATAACCACAAATTCGTAATGGCCGTACCGAGTACGGAAGGCAGTCTTCGGAATGTCAAAATCCCGAATCCTCAGCTGGTAATATCCCGATCGCAAGTCAATTTTAGAGAACACTGTGGCACCCTGAAGTTGGTCGAACAAATCATCTATCCGAGGTAAAGGATATTTGTTCTTAATAGTTAACTTATTCAATTCCCGATAATCAATGCATAGACGGAACGATCCATCCTTCTTCTTAACGAAAAGGACGGAACGATCCGTCCTTCTTCTTAACGAAAAGTTCTTATTTGTTTCACATGCGGCCAAGACGGTCATCGGGCGGCTCATTGCGAGGCTGCCACCAAAATTGTTAAACAGCAGAGTTCGGCACCAACTCCGAATGTGAACCCGGGGACTACATCTAATCAGCCGCAACAGACTCTGGGACGTGGAAGAGGTCGAGGTCGGTTGGATCTTCAAGCTACATCAAGTGCGGTGCAGCCAAGAGTGTACCAGATGAGGCGTGCAGACAAAACAGGGGCTCCGGTAGCTGCAGGTATCACGCAAATACTTTCTCAACCTGTATCGGTGTTATTTGATTCGGGAGCTACCCATTCGTTCATTGCTCTTGATTGTGTGAAACGTTTGAGTCTTGGGTGTTTGATTGAGTGCGAACCATTCGTAGTAAGTACTCCTAGTGGAGAGCGTTTGATTGGGAACCAAGAGATTAAAAATTGTCTCGTGTATATCGGGAGTCGAGATTGGCCTTCAAACCTCATAGTGGTAGATCTGAAAGGAGAGGATGTAATTCTCGGAGATGATTGGTTAAATCGACATGGTGCTATCATGAACTATAGAACGCGAACTATTTCTATAATAGCGGAAGATGGTGTCGAGCACACTTTCTTGGGTCGTAAACCGGGTAGTTCAGGTGGAGTGATTTCCGCCGTTAAGGCGATAAAATTGTTAAAACAAGATTGTATTGGTTATTGGTGTTACGCCATGAGCACAAATGACGGTGAATCCGATTTATTATCCATTTCAGTTGTGAATGAATACCCAGATGTATTTCCGGATGACCTACCGGGGTTACCTCCGTCTAGAGAAGTAGAGTTTCCTATTGATCTTGTGCCAAGCGCAGCACCTGTTTCCCGAGCGCCTTATCGTATGGCACCCTCCGAGATGTTAGAACTGAAGAAACAATTGGGCGAACTCCTGGATAAAAGGTACGATTATTACACCGGAAGCGCGTTCTTGGACCTACCGAACTCATACCGTTTTTTCGTTCGATTTCTCGATGTCTCAAAGGCAAGTATATATTTATGATTGTACGTTCTTGACTTTGAAAGTAAGATATATTGATGGCATGATATGAACGAACCACTTTGGGGCGGGCCGACAGGTCCCCTAAAGGTTCCGTAGCCTCTGGTGCGGTTCCACGGTATTCATACATGTATTGATGACGGATGATATGAACGAACCACTTTGGGGTGGGCCGACAGGTCCCCTAAGGGTTCCGTAACCTCTGGTGCGGTTCCACGGTATTCATATATCTGTTGATGCGATGCTATGAGATTTAGTTATTCCGGAATACTAGTCTTGAATTGATGAATTGACGGTTAATTTTACTTTATTGTCGAGGAGTATTGTGTTTCATTCTTGATATACTTGCACTAGCTATTCGACGGCTAACCCCTTTATGGGGGAAATACTTTTTATGTATTTCAGGTTCCAGGAGAGCGGACAGGCAGGTATCGGGTCGGCATGAAGATGGTGGGCAAGTGTGATACTGTGTCTTTCCTCCGGTTATGTTTTGAGTTTTCCATTCAGTGTTGTTGTACTGGCATGGTTATTGAATACTCGAGTATTGTTTTCCATTTTCCTTGATGTTACGGCCTGTGTTTGCCGAGGTATTGATTTGTGTTGTGATGTCTTTGGATGCATTGGTTATGTTTTGAATACCCTTTGTATTGTTCTTCATTCCACTGTATGTAGACCTTCTCGGTCAAAATCTATAGTTCCGCGTATGTTTAGCCTTGTGGGTCCCACAGAGGGGCTTACGGCGCTGTAATATTCCCTGAATAACTTGGGGGTGTTACAGCCGCGGCTCATGCCGGCAGGGCCGCGGCACACTGCCGAGTCACTGCCGCGGCACACTCGTCCGGGCCGTAGCACACTCATGTTGCAATTTTTGGCCGACCCGTCTGTACCGGGGGCCGCGGCTCATGCCGACAGGGCCGCGGCACGCTGCCGAGCACTGGGGGCAGATTTTGGCCCTGTGCCGCGGCACACTTCGGCCGGGCTGCGGCACACAGTGCAGGCTGCACTATAATTGCATTTTTTTTTAGAGTAACAACCCATTTTTCCCATTTCTTCAACCTATATCTGAGAGAGAGGGCTTGAGGGGGAGACTTTCCATCATCTATCACTTGAGTACTTGGTTTTCCTCATCTTCATTCGGTTGTGAAGCTCGGATTGTCGATCTAACGCGTGTTCTTCGGATCAAAGTGCTTGGATCTTCAAGAGGTAATTCCTTCAACATCTTGGGTTTTGATTTTGTATTGAGATATGATGTTTTAGATGTTAAGATCATGTTGTATGAAGTGATATACGCATGATTATGGATATATTTGATTATTCATTGGATTATTGAAGGATTATTCAAGAACACTTTGAATATTGAATTGGGTTTGGGGGTTTTCGATTAATTGTTGTTGTAATCACGAATTTGGATATTCATATTGGATTATTGATCGTATTGAAGTTGTTTTGTTGGTTTGAAACACTTCTTGGGGATTTGATGTTGGTATTATTGAAGTTTGGTTGTAAACAATCGAAGTTTGGCCACAACGTGTTCGATATAATGCCCCGATGAACTTGGTTTAGTCGTATTGACGTTTTGAGTTCGTTATATTCGTTTTTGATTCATATGTTGAACGGATTGTTGGTAATTGTGTTATTCAAGGTTGTTCGAGCGACCGACATCTCATTTAGGACATTTGTTCGTGGAACGATAATTGTCACCGGTGTTGTGTAAGTTAATTCTTACTCGGTTAAAAGGATATTCATTCCTTTTGTTGTTGTTCATTCATAATCATAACTCATTCATCATTGTATTAACTGTATTGAGACTTGTAATTGTCGAATAATCACTTCATTCACAAGGAACGACGGTTCCAATCATTTCATTGAGTTATCAATCACTTCACTATTATTTTCATCTCGGTGAGTCATTCTTGACCTTGTCGAATTATTATCCATTGATATTCATTGTGGTCATTCTCGTTCATATGACCTTCTGGGTTCATATTGCGTGGCCGGGTGCAGATGTGTGGAATTTTTAGTCGAGCACGCGATGGTCATGTATTGGGATTGATACATTGGACTGTGCACACAGTAACAATTACCTCTGTGAGACTAATTAGGTACAAGGACGGGTGTGTCCGGTCATCCGTCTTGTACACTTGCACAGAACACTACGGACGTACTATGATACTCCTCTTCAGCGTAATTCATAACAAAGTATATTTCATAACTAAAGATATATCATGATTGTGTATTTTCAACCCTTGAGGATTGTTGTTCCGTGTAACTGACCCCGTTAGGGGATTTTGTTTTTCAGGTCACGGCAAGGCAAAGGCATGGGAAGAGCATGTTGACGGTGAGGAGTCCCAGTGATACTAGTAGGGGGGCCCAGTTTCTTTCAGTCATCCTTGTTTTTCTTCATATGTATTTCCGCTGTAAAATTCCGTTTGAGATGTTTATTTATTCAGGGTGGTGTATTTTATCTTCATATAAAATATACTAGTATTTTGTATTGTCCTGGTGTATTGTACTTAAGCTCCTCATCGGAGTATTTGGTAATATAATGTGGTTCGGTACTACAATTATATTATTTAATTCGTCAGTTTTCATTCGCCTGGTGGGTCTCAGTCGGGGGTCCACGGCACTGTAATATCCGCCTAGTTGGGGTGTTACAGAGTTGGTATCGGAGCGTGGTTTTGAATACTACCTTCCGAGTCATGTCTCATTTGAAATCATCGTCATCGGACTAGTATCATTGGACTTTCGCATCACGTGTGACCTGTGCAGATGCCGAGCCAATCAGACCGAAAGAACTGTAAGACTTCTAACGCCATGGTATAATTTCTGGCAATAATCATTCATTCATAATTCATCAGTTAACAATCCTCAATCATCATTTTCATTTTGACCAGGACGGTCATGTTAACTCATTAATCACTCAATTCATTTCATTACTCAGTTGTTGATCTGGAAGATCATATCATTAATCTTGTTAACTTGTTCAAGATAATCATTTCAAGAATTTCACCAGATAATCATGTCGCCTTAGTTAATCATTCATGTAATCACTGTGTTAGAGCGTGTATGCTCATTTTCATCATCTCTTGACATAATCATAACGTGATATTCATGCGGGAAATATAATTATCATGTGACTTTCCTACTTCAGTATGGAGAGAGCAGGCAGAGGACGCGGAGGACGAGGCCGCGATGCGGGCCGAATCCCGAGAGCTCGTGTGAATACACGTGCGAACGCGAGGAATAATGCTAATTCATCGAGCAGCGACGCTGCCACTCATTCACCTGGACGTGATCATTCACTATCGGGGAGTCGTACCCGGGGCACAGCTCAGTCAGAAGGTGTTCGGGTTGACCCACTCGCTTTTATGTAGGGCATGATGGCCCAAATGACTCAGATGGCACAACTGATGGAGACGATGCATAACTCAGCTAATCAAAATCAACAGGCTCCTCCGCCGCCACCTCAGAGGCAAGAGAGGAATGTGAGCAGTATCATCGGCGACATCTCTCGCCAAAGGCCACCTACTTTTGAAGGCTCATCTGAGCCGGCGGATATTGTTCATTGGCTCGAACATTTCGAGAAGTTATTTGCTATGGTAGAGTGTCCCGAAGGACACAAAGTTTCAGTTGCGGCTTACTACATGGGTAAGAGCGCTCATTCTTGGTGGTTATCGTTGAAGCCCACCGACGGATCATGTACTTGGGATCAATTCAAGACTCTCATGATGGAGAGGTATTATCCGGCCCCACTCAGAGAGGCCAAGCTGTCAGAATTACTCACTCCCGAACCCTCAGCACACGAGGATGTTCTCGCCATTGCCGAGAAATTTCAGGAACTTCTTCCGTTCGCCTCATCTATCATTCACTCTGAGGCGGATAAGATTAAATATTTCAGCAAGAGATTGAAACCCCGTATGCAGATGCAGTTACTTAATCATAATTGCACCACGTTGGCCGAATTCATTGAGAAAGCTCTCACCTATGAGCTTACTGCTAAGGAGATTGCTAAGCAGCAACCTTCATCTGCTAGCAAGAAGTCCAAGAATCGTAATCAGTCCGAAGGCGGTCAGACAACCTTCAAGAAACCTCGTGCGGGCTCTACTTTTTCTGAGCGACCTCCTGTGACGCCTAAACCCGCGGAATCTCAGTAACGAGCGGCCAGTTCATCCATCACCTGTTTTAACTATGGGGATCTTGGTCATGTCAGCACCAAGTGTCCGAGACAGACTGTCACGTGTCATAACTGTGGGATTGCTGGGCATAAGGCCGGTTTTTTTCGTAGGGACTCCAAACCTACTCCGGCGTCATCTCAAGCCCCAAAACAGTCATCTGTTCAAAATCAGGCCACTCAGTCTGCATCGTTCAAGACGACAGGAGCGAATAAAGGTGGAGTCTTTAGCCATCAGACGGGAGCGTCCGGTGCTGGGACTAGCAAGCCCCGGATTTATGAGATGAAGAAGACCGACGATCCAGAGGCCCGGATGATCTCAGGTACACTCGATATTCTATGTCAACCTGTGTGTACCCTTTTTGATACTGGTGTATCGCATTCATTCATTTCCGAGTCATGTTTGAGTAGACTACGTCTGGGTAGTGCTACTAGTTGTGAGCCTTATGTCATTGGTCTACCTGATGGTAGACGAATTATCGGAAATCGTGAGATTCAGAATTGTCCAATTCAGCTTCATGGCCGTGTATGGCCAGCGGACCTAATCGTGGTAGATTTGCCAAGAGACGACGTCATCTTGGGTATTGATTGGATGGATCGTCATGATGCCATCATTAGTGTCCGTAAGCGTATGGTCACTATCATTTCAGACGATGGGGTCGAATGTGTGTTTCAGGGAGGTAATCCCAGCTGTTCTGGAAGAGTTATTAATTTGATGAAAGCAGTGAGATTACTCAATCAGGGGGTATTGGTTATTGGTGTTATATGACTAAAACCGAGAAATCGTCAATAATGTTGGCGGATATTCCGGTAGTGAGGGAATATGCCGACATTTTTCCAGACTAGTTACCTGGTTTGCCTCCACAGAGAGATGTGGAATTCACAATTGAGTTGGAGCCTGGTACATCTCCAATATCGAAGGCACTGTACCGGATGGCCCCGACCGAAATGCAGGAGTTGAAGAATCAACTTGAGGAATTGTTCATGAAAGGTTATATCCGACCGAGTGCGTCCCTGTGGGGAGCACCAGTGTTGTTTGTCAAGAAGAAGGATGGTTCATTTCGTTTGTGTATTGATTATCGGGAGTTGAACAGGGTGACAATCAAGAATAAGTATCCCTTACCCCGTATTGATGATCTCTTAGATCAACTTCAGGGAGCTTCAATATTTTCCAAGATCGACCTAAGATCTGGATATCATCAGTTGCGAATTCGAGAGTCGGATATCGCAAGGACAGTGTTTCGTACACGCTATGGTCATTATGAGTTCGTAGTTATGTCGTTCGGGCTAACTAATGTACCTGCGGTATTCATGGAGTTAATGAATCAGGTTTTCATCGACTTTTTAGATCAGTTTTTTGTTGTCTTCATCGATGACATTTTGATTTATTCTCATGACCGAGAGGAACACGAGGTCCATCTTCATCAGGTTCTCGACGTGTTAAGACGAGAGCAACTTTATGGAAAGTTTTCCAAATGTGAGTTCTAGATGTCCGAAGTGACTTTTCTCGGGCATATAATTTCATCAGATGGAGTGCGTGTTGATCCTCAGAAGACGGAGGCTATCCAAGATTGGTTACCTCCGAAGAATGTTAAGGAAATCCGAAGCTTTCTCGGATTAGCCGGTTATTATCGGCGGTTTGTGGAAAAATTTTCTAAAATCGCTCAACCAATGACGAGCCTTTTGCGAAAGGATAAGAAATACACATGGTCCGACGCGTATCAACGGAGTTTTGAGGAGCTCAAGAGCCGGTTAATTTCAGCACCTATACTTTCCTTGTCGCAAGGAACGGAAGGATTTGTGGTTTATAGTGATGCGTCCGGGCAGGGTCTCGGATGTGTGCTCATGCAGAATGGGAAGGTTATTGCCTATGCTTCGCGGCAATTGAGACCTTACGAGGTTAATTATCCGACCCACGACCTGGAGCTAGCAGCCGTGGTTTTTGCGTTGAAAATTTGGTGTCATTACCTTTATGGCGTCACCTGACAGATTTTCACCGATCACAAGAGTTTGAAGTATATATTTACTCGGAATGAGTTAAATATGCAACAGAGGCGGTGGTTGGAACTAATCAAAGATTATGATATCGAGATCCTTTACCACCTGGGCAAGGCGAACGTTGTCGCCGATGCCTTGAGTCGTAAGTCCGTTTAGGAGCAGATGCTTGCTCGTTTAACAGTTCAGAAGGAGCTTCAGCAGGAATTCCTTAGACCCGAGATCGAGGTCTGGCTTCAGCAAGTACAAGGGAAACTTTGCATGTTAGAGATTTCATCGCCACTTGAGGAGGCAATCAGAGAGAATTAGGGTTCAGACCCATCATTGTTTCGCATCCGTGAGGATGTGGCTCAGGGGAAAGCCCCTAGATTCGTGGTCCACGAGGATGGACTTTTGAGATTTAAGAATCGGTTGTGCGTACCGGCGAATGACGAGTTGAAAAACTCGATTTTGAGATAAGCTCATGCTACCCCTTATTCTGTTCATCCGGGGTCTAGCAAGATGTACAAGGACTTGAAACAAAATTACTGGTGGAGTAATATAAAGCGAGAAGTCGCAGAATTTGTTTCGAGGTGCTTAACCTGTCAACAAGTCAAGATTGAACATCAGCGATCGGCGGGTATGCTGAAACCTCTCCTTATTCCAGAATGGAAGTGGGAAGACATTTCTATGGATTTTGTTGTGTCGAGAATTATACTCTCCGACCGGTGATTGCCTCGAAGATCGGGCGACCTAGCCAATGCCGAGCAGCCGAGTCAGAACTGCCGACCAGGCGACCTAGCCTTAGCCCGGCAGCCAAGATAGATCTGCCGACCGAAGGTCCCAGGACAAGTCCCGGTGCCGAGCGATCGACACCTAAGACGATCGTCTCTCGGTACTTGGCGACCGACTCCTGGTGGCCGACTAGCAGACGATCACCTCTCGGCGCTTGCCGATCAACCCTTGGTGACCGACCGATGACGACCGCCTCATGCCAATCTCAGCCGATGATCATTCAGTCGGCAAAGGCCGAAGCCCAGGACAGACCCCACGTGCAGAGCCGAGACAAGATCCGCATTTTACGGATCGTTGACCACAGCCTGTCAGCATCTTTCCACCAGCCGACAGGCCCGCCGAAAGGTGTCAGTAGGGCCGCATGTGACAGTGACTCCGGACGCGTGCTGGCTCCTCATTGGACCGCACAGCTAGCTGCCAGCAGCTGCCTTGGAATTTAGGCTGACAGCCCGTGTGACTTAAAAGCGATCGACCCATTATTATATTGGCCGGAAGGCGATCGCCCGCCAGGAATCAAGGCTCCTCTGCCCCTATAAATAGAAGGCAGCCTGCACTTGTCCAAGGACCGAAATTCTTCAGCACCCACGAGATTTTCACTCTCTGAAGTCCAACTCTCGGCCATTATCGCGATTCACGCACAATACAGAAGCAACACAACACAACTTGGCTTTCTCCTACTCTTGGCAACAGCTATCTCTCGGTTCTTTCTTCTCTCGGCCTCTCTCATACAGAAGACGATCGGCAGGGACGAAGAACACCAAGCTTCACTCAAGAGCTGGATTAACAGGATCTTTTTACAATCATTGTACTTAGATTCTCACATTAATACTTGTATCCACGAATATTTGTATTAATAACATCTCGCGAGAGCATTCAAGCCCGGGCCTAACAAACCCGGCAAATATGGTGTTTATTCATATTCTCTTGGAAGTGCTCCCACAACCTTGTTTGTTGTCCGTCCATTCCAGTAGTATTTAATCTTCGGATAAATATTTTGGGCAACAACAGATTTCATCACGAGTTTGCCGATAAGTCGTCGTGGCATGAATACGATTTGGGTGATTATGGACCGCTTAACTAAATCAACTCATTTCCTTGAGATTAAGGATACGTGGGGTCCCGAGAGACTTGCCCAGTTATTTATCAAAGAGATAGTGAGATTGCACGGTACTCCTAAAAGTATCATTTCCGATCGTGACGGACGATTCGTGTCTCATTTTTGGAAATCAGTTCATCGTGCTATGGGAACTCAGCTTAATCTCAGTACCGCCTTTCATCCTCAGACCGACGGGCAATCAGAGAGGACTATTCAGACATTAGAGGACATGTTGAGGGCATGCGTCCTCGATTGGAAAGACGATTGGGAAGCCCAACTACCATTGATCGAGTTCACGTATATTAATAGTTGGAATACTTCGATTAAGATGGCACCTTACGAAGCCTTGTATGGTCATCGTTGTCGATCTCCTTTGTGTTGGGACGACTTATCAGAATCAATTGGCACCGAGCCCGATATGCTTATAGCCGCCCGTGAGAAGGTAGCTTTGATCAGAAGTCGTTTGTTGACCGCTCAGAGTCGACAGAAATCTTATGCAGACAATCGTCGCCGACCATTAGAGTTCGAGACAGGTGACCACGTGTTGGTCAAGGTATCCCCGAGTCGAGGTATCTTCCGTTTCGGGAAGCGGAGAAAGTTGAGTCCAAGATTTATTAGACCGTTTGAGATTTTGGAACGAGTAGGCGAGCTAGCTTATCGTTTGGCCTTACCTCCGGCGTTGAGCCGAATTCATAATGTGTTTCACGTCTCTCAGCTACGGAAATATGTTGCCGACCCGAGTCACATACTTCAGTTCGACGAAATCGAGATCACAGATGATCATTCGTATGAAGAGCGTCCCATACGAGTCTTAGAGCGGCGAATCAAACAGTTGAGGAATAAGGTGATTCCTTTGGTTAAAATTCAGTGATCTAGACACGGAGTCGAAGAGGCTACTTTGGAAACCGATGATAGTATGCGGGAGAGTTATCCCGAGTTGTTTGACCATTAGTTTCGGGGACGAAACTCTTTTAAGGGGAGGTGTATGTAATACCCGGTTGTAATTCAGTCATTATCATTCAGTAATTTCATTCGGTAATTGTCACTATGTAATTTTTCACTTGTTAATAATCATTCATCCGTGTTCACCGTTCGGAATAACTTCGAGTTGTGTATCGATATTGTTCATTGTTTCAACCTTACTCGGGAATCGAGACAAGAGTATTATCTTTATTTTTGTAATTGATTCATTAGTCGATGTTGACGTTGGAGTTCATGTCATTTCTAATCTCCTCATTGTTCAAATTGTGTTTTTGTTGGGCGAACTCTTGTAATCATTGCTTGGAACCACCGTTTTGGGGTTTCCGCACTTCCATTTCGTGTTATTGTTTCCCAAATATTGATTCATATTGCTTTTATTCTCTTCCCGGGTCATTTTTCATCATTTTAGGACCCAAGGGGGGTGTGGACCGCGGCATAAGGGAGTGTGCGCCGCGGCACACACGTGCTGCAATTTTGGCCGACCCGCCTGTACCGGGGGCCACGGCTCAAGCCTGCAGGGCCGCGGCACACTGCCGAGTCACTGCCGCGGCACACTCGTCCGGGCCGCGGCACACTCATGTTGCAATTTTTGGCCGACCCGTCTGTACCGGGGGGCGCGGCTCATGCCGACAGGGCCGCGGCACGCTGCCGAGCACTGGGGGCAGATTTTGGCCCTGTGCCGCGGCACACAGTGCAGGCTGCACTATAATTACGTTTTTTTAGAGGAACAACCCATTTTTCCCATTTCTTCAACCTATATCCGAGAGAGAGGGATTGAGGGGGAGACTTTCCATCATCTATCACTTGAGTACTTGGTTTTCCTCATCTTCATTCGGTTGTGAAGCTTGGATTGTCGATCTAACACGTGTTCTTCGGATCAAAGTGCTTGGATCTTCAAGAGGTAATTCCTTCAACATCTTGGATTTCGATTTTGTATTGAGATATGATGTTTTGGATGTTAAGATCATGTTTTATGAAGTGATATACGCATGATTATGGATATGTTTGATTATTCATTGGATTATTGAAGGATTATTCAAGAACACTTTGAATATTGAATTGGATTTGGGGGTTTTCGATTAATTATTGTTGTAATCACGAATTTAGATATTCATATTGGATTATTGATCGTATTGAAGATGTTTTGTTGGTTTGAAACACTTCTTGGGGATTTGATGTTGGTATTATTGAAGTTTGGTTGTAAACAATCGAAGTTTGGCCACAACGTGTTCGATATAATGCCCCAATGAACTTGGTTTAGTCGTATCGACGTTTTGAGTTCGTTATATTCGTGTTTGATTCATATGTTGAACGGATTGTTGGTAATTGTGTTATTCAAGGTTCTTGACGTGACATCTCATTTAGGACATTTGTTCGTGGAAGGATAATTGTCACCGGTGTTGTGTAAGTTAATTCTTACTCAGTTAAAAGGATATTCATTCCTTTTGTTGTTGTTCATTCATAATCATAACTCATTCATCATTGTATTAACTGTATTGAGACTTGTAATTGTCGAATAATCACTTCATTCACGAGGAACGACGGTTCCAATCATTTCATTGAGTTATCAATCACTTCACTATTATTTTCGTCTTGGTGAGTCATTCTTGACCTTGTCGAATTATTATCCATTGATATTCATTGTGGTCATTCTCGTTCATATGACCTTCTGGGTTCATATTGCGTGGCCGGGTGCGGATGTGTGGAATTTTTAGTCGAGCACGCGATGGTCATGTATTGGGATTGATACATTAGACTGTGCACACAGTAACAATTACCTCTGTGAGACTAATTAGGTACAAGGACGGGTGTGTCCGGTCATCCGTCTTGTACACTTGCACAGAACACTACGGACGTACTATGATACTCCTCTTCAGCGTAATTCATAACTAAGTACATTTCATAACTAAAGATATATCATGATTGTGTATTTTCAACCCTTGAGGATTGTTGTTCCGTGTAACTGACCCCGTTAGGGGATTTTGTTTTTCAGGTCACGGCAAGGCAAAGGCACGGGAAGAGCATGTTGACGGAGAGGAGTCCCAGTGATACTAGTAGGGGGCCCCAGTTTCTTTCAGTCATCCTTGTTTTTCTTCATATGTATTTCCGCTGCAAAATTCCGTTTGAGATGTTTATTTATTCAGGGTGGTGTATTTTATCTTCATATAAAATATACTAGTATTCTGTATTGTCCTGGTGTATTGTACTTAAGCTCCTCATCGGAGTATTTGGTAATATAATGTGGTTCGGTACTACAATTATATTATTTAATTCACCAGTTTTCATTCGCCTGGTGGGTCCCAGTCGGGGGTCCATGGCACTGTAATATCCGCCTAGTTGGGGTGTTACACAACATGTCCTCCAACCTGAAGATGCCGCCCGTGCAGTTCGCCAATATGATTCAGTCCCTCATATACTTCCGACTATAGGTGGACAACTCAGACAGGAGGAATCATTCCCTTCTGTCTCCGAGACTGATCATACAGCACAACCTTCTGAAGCCCCTACTTCTGAAGCTCCTGCTCCAGATGCTCCTGCATCTCCCACATCTGTTAGCTCCAAATCATATTCCGCTGATGGTTTCTTACTAGAAGACAGACCACGATGACCTCATCATCATGTGGTTCTCCGTAAACTTGGAGAACCTGAGAATTCCAAAATTGCGCACCCTAGCTCCCCGCACACCGAAGCCCACATCGAGCAACTCCAAGCTATCGGTCGACAGATAGTGTTCTTGGAAGATGCAGTAAAAGCACTGTATAACATCGGAAAAGAACTCGACTGGATGAGAGAGACTGCCCAGGATGAACTCCCCAAATTAAAATCTTAAATCAACGATATTGAGGAAGCGTTACGCCTGATGCCTACAACATTGTGGCAAGCGCTCAATCAACTCAAGCAGCATCAGGAGAAAATACTTAGACAGAAAGAGGAAAATATCGGGATTGCGGAGGCCAAAACAGTTGTCGTCCTTCAACTCTCAACCACCAGACTGACTGAGCATGCCCACAAAATAGACGATATGTCTTTGGTGCTCAGTACACTGGTTAAAAGCGTCAATGATCTGACGACCAAACAGGACGAGTCCATGAAGTTCGTACAGGAGATTCATACCAAGGTATCAGATCTTGATGATGCCAAAAAGGGGGAAGAGTCCAGAGAGGCTGCCCGAAGATGGAGAATGGAGAGAGAGAGAGAGAGAGAGAGAGAGAGATGGAAGAAGCGCTGGAAGAAAGTGTTGCTGATTCTATTGGACGACTGGCCTCACCCGGGTCAAGTCAGGCTATAAGAGGATACAGGGTATCTGGCTCTCGACCTGATTTCCAGGATCCCAACTTTCCTTGGAAGAGCAATGTGCAAAAGCCATCCGAGATTCTGCTACCCAATAACAGACACCCTTCATACGATGATCTGAAGAATTGGAAGAAAAATAAACTGATGAGATGCTTCTGTACTCTCATCAGGGAATCTGCCCTATTCAACCGATTCAAGACGCTGAAGGATGCCGCAAATGAATTCTCAAGGCTGTTAGCGGAAGGAAGGCTCCGTTTGCAAATACTGATGAAATCCAGGCACCAAAAAGGTGAACGACTCACCTACCAGGAAGACTGGATCCTTGCGTACGATCAATCCCCTGAACGAAGAAGCATTTATCGGGATCGAGGCAAGGACTCCCTGTAACACCCCAACTAGGCGGATATTACAGTGTCGTGGACCCCCGACTGGGACCCACCAGGCGAATGAAAACTGATGAATTAAATAATATAATTGTAGTACCGAACCACATTATATTACCAAATACTCCGATGAGGAGCTTAAGTACAATACACCAGGACAATACAGAATACTAGTATATTTTATATGAAGATAAAATACACCACCCTGAATAAATAAACATTTCAAATGGAATTTTGCAGCGGAAATACATATGAAGAAAAACAAGGATGACTGAAAGAAACTGGGGCCCCCTACTAGTATCACTGGGACTCCTCACCGTCAACATGCTCTTCCCATGCCTTTGCCTTGCCGTGACCTCAAAAATAATATCCCCTAACGGGGTCAGTTACACGGAACAACAATCCTTGAGGGTTGAAAATACACAATCATGATATATCTTTAGTTATGAAATATCCTTAGTTATGAATTACGCTGAAGAGGAGTATCATAGTACGCCCGTAATGTTCTGTGCAAGTGTACGAGACGAATGACCGAACACACCCGTCCTTGTACCTAATTAGTCTCACGGAGGTAATCGTTACCGTGTGCACAGTCCAATGTATCGATCCCAATACATGACCATCGCGTGCTCGACTAAAAATTCCACACATCCGCACCCGGCCACGCAATATGAACCCAGAAGGTCATATGAATGAGAATGACCACAATGAATATCAATGGATAATAATTCGACAAGGTCAAGAATGACTCACCGAGATGAAAATAATAGTGAAGTGATTGATAACTCAATGAAATGATTGGAACCGCCGTTCCTCGTGAATGAAGTGATTATTCGAAAATTACAAGTCTCAATACGGTTAATACAATGATGAATGAGTTATGATTATGAATGAACAACAACAAAAGGAATGAATATCCTTTTAACCGAGTAAGAATTAACTTACACAACACCGGTGACAATTATCCTTCCACGAACAAATGTCCTAAATGAGATGTCGGTCGCTCGAACAACCTTGAATAACACAATTACCAACAATCCGTTCAACATATGAATCAAACACGAATATAACGAACTCAAAACGTCGATACGACTAAACCAAGTTCATTGGGGCATTATATCGAACACGTTGTGGCCAAACTTCGATTGTTTATAACCAAACTTCAATAATACCAACATCAAATCCCCAAGAAGTGTTTCGAACCAACAAAACATCTTCAATACGATCAATAATCCAATATGAATATCCAAATTCGTGATTTCAACAATAATTAATCGAAAACCCCCAAATCCAATTCAATATTCAAAGTGTTCTTGAATAATCCTTCAATAATCCAATGAATAATCAAACATATCCATAATCATGCGTATATCACTTCATACAACATGATCTTAACATCCAAAACATCATATCTCAAAACAAAATCGAAATCCAAGATGTTGAAGAAATTACCTCTTGAAGATCCAAGCACTTTGATCCGAAGAACACGCGTTAGATCGACAATCCGAGCTTCACAACCGAATGAAGATAAGGAAAACCAAGTACTCAAGTGATAGATGATGGAAAGTCTCCCCCTCAAGCACTCTCTCTCGGATATAGGTTGGAGAAATGGGAAAAAATGGGTTGTTCCTCTCAAAAAAACGCAATTATAGTGCAGCATGCCTTTGTGTGCCTTGACAGGCCGAAGTGTGCGCGGCACGGGGCCATCTGCCCCGGTGCTCGCGGCGTGCGCGGCCGTCTGAGTGTGGCACGCGGTGACTGGCGGTGTGCGCGGCCACATCGGCATGAGCCGCGGCCTTCGGTACAGACGGGTTGGCCAAAAATTGCAACATGAGTGTGCCGCGGCCCGGGCGAGTGTGCCGCGGCAGTGACTCGGTAGTGTGCCGCGGCCCTGTCGGCATGAGCCACGGCCCCCGGTACAGGCGGGTCGGCCAAAATTGTAGCATGTGTGTGCCGCGGCGCACACTCCCTTGTGCCGCGGCCCACACCCCCCTTGGGTCCTAAAATGATGAAAAATGACCCGGGAAGAGAATAAAAGCAATAGGAATCAATATTTGGGAAACAATAACATGAAATGGAAGTGCAAAACGGTGGTTCCAAGCAATGATTACAAGGGTTCGCCCAATAAAAACACAATTTGAACAATGAGGAGATTAGAAATGACATGAACTCCAACGTCAACATCGACTAATGAATCAATTACAACAATCAAGATAATACTCGTCTCGATTCCCGAGTAAGGTTGAAATAATGAACAATATCGATACACAACTCGAAGTTATTCCGAACGGTGAACACAGATGAATGATTATTAACAAGTGAAAAATTATATAGTGACAATTACTGAATGAAATTACTGAATGATAATGACTGAATTACAACCGGGTATTACACTCCCTAGTCAACTGGTGGAAATAAACTATCAATGATCCTGACCGGATGCCTTGGAAGCACTCTCATTATAGGAGCTAGCCTTTTCACGGTATTCTCTTTATTCTGTAGGCTTACCTATACAGTATGCATCTGTCTGTATCTTTTCTTTTCAAGAACCTGCAATTTTCCCATTTGTACCAATAAAACTTATTTTTTTGAAAGATTACAGCTCGTAATCTACGTTTACTGTTTTACTATTTGATTATCAAGATTTTGCCATATTTGAACAAGTATCAACTTATTAAGCCTTAAAGCCGTAAGAAATTATTTGCGAACAGTTCATAGATTAAGTTGTATTCAACCTATACCACACTGTAAAATTGTGCCTACGTGTCAATCATAAGTTCAGTTGTAATACACGGTCATGTAGGATTCTTGATTTTTGAACTTGCCTCCGAGCAGTTCATATTTCTAGACTAAGTATTGATCAGACCAGTCGTATAAAAGACTAAGACAACCTCTCTGTATCCAGATGAAGTTATCTAAAGAAAGTTTTAGCATTATCAAAAGTGGGAAATTGTTGGGATAAACATTCCTGTTTTGATAATTGCCACATCCAGCAAAGCAGTCTCAAAGGAGTCACAATATCATTAAGTATGGAAGCTATTAGGACTCCTCATACAGCCCGTCCATACAGCAAAGAGATCTTCTACAGTCCATCCTACAGAGCCTACTTCATACACCAAAGAGACTAATGCGTTGCATACAGCATACAGACTGAAGGTGTTTTACTTAGGAAAAGTAAAACACATTCAAGTTTTCAATAGGACTGAATGAAAAAAGATTTAAACCGTTGGGAAATAAACATTGTTTATTAATAAAATATTCACGATTAAAGCAGTATTCATTACTGATAGGACAACATTTAATGCAGCCGCAGAGAGACAAGTCTGAATGCTCTGAAGAGCATTTAATGCAAAGACAGAAAGTGAGATCTGCTTTAATTCAAACATTCAGCAGCAACCAATCAGAGACGTCAACATCTCATCAACCAGCAACTGCTACATTTATAACGGATACATTTTCAAGGTTATAAATAGACCCAAACAAGAGGACTTTAAATACTGAAGTTATTTATTATCGTGCATACTCTGACAGATTACTCTAACAATCTAGCTATTCTAGAGCAGTATATTTCGTGAACATACAGCAGTATTCAAGCGAACAAATATACTAAGTCCCCAACGCAAACAGCACAGCATACATCGAACGTTCATCAAAGATCTAGCTGCTGTTTGGAATTGTTCTACCCTTATCGTTGAGATTACCATTAGCCCTGTGTGGACTAAAGATCCTTGCGTATTCCAACCTGTGTGGGAAGAGTAGCATTGTAGACGAAGCTTCAATCTGTGTGGGAAGAAGCGAGTCAAAAAGAGCTTGAAGTCAATCTGTGTGAACGGCAAAAGCTACAGTCCATATATCAATCTATGTGAACGATACAGAGACAGGTTTAGTTAAAGTCACGTAGTTGTGTACATAGTGATTCTAATAAACTCTTACTCATGTGTGGAGAATCAGTGGACGTAGAGGGGTTTACCTCAAACCACTTTAAACTGTGTGTTATTTACTTTCAGTCTTTACTGTTTTCATTCTATTGTGATTTATTAGTATACATTGTAAAACCCTGCACGCATCAAGAAAACAGGAGAACATCTAGCTGTTGTATTTACAGCAACTCACTAAACAGACTTTCGCTACGCAACTAACTTCGAAAGTCGTACAGCTTATTGTACTTTTACCTTCTAAACTGTTTATTGTATACCTAGTGGCCAACAAAATCCTTGACAATATAATTTATCAAATGGTAATTTTCAATTGCTGGGGCAGAAAAAAATTAAAAAAAAATTAACATGCGGCTGTGGTGTTCGGTCGGCGGCGGTGGTAGGTTGACGGGCGGCGGACCGATGGTCTACCGGTGTAAAATATCGCATTATATTTTTTAATTTAAAATAAGAGTAAAAATAGAATTTATAGAATAATATTTATTTTAAGTATGTGTCTCAAGTAGAAGAATATTTGGGATTTCACTAAGAAAATTAAAATTATGGTTTTTTGGGGAAAAGTAATTTTAGAAATGTACATTTGGGTCATTCCCTTTTTATTTGTGTGCTTACTGATTTTACTCCCTCTCTCCCGTCTAGAGGTTAATATTTCTCTTAAAAAATCATTTCTTGCATAAGTTTGTTTATATCATTTTTTTACAATTAATCACATATTCACTTTCTACTTTTAAGCTCCACCAAAATATTCGTAATCAATATTTTTTACTTTTTAATATCCACCATACATTACTATCATTATAGCTAAACATTACCTAAAATATACCAAATATACACTTTTTATCAACTTTTTTATGGGACAGAAGAAGTATTTACTGACATAATATTCACATACTTAATAGAGAAAATTACACATAAATATAAGTTTTACACTTTATTTACACACCTTAAACCAACGTAAAAATATTTACAAATGTATGACATCTTCAATGACGTCATCAACGAAGCATAAAAAGGAAAAAATCACAAAATCGGGTACCCCTCAAATGAAACAACAGAGATACGGCAAAGTGGCAACTTTGAAAATTCGGTGTTGCAGAAATGTACGAGTAACCAGGAGCGAATCCGAAATCAGGTATCAGTAACTTATACTCTTATGAATGAGGCTATATAACTTGTTATCTTTATGTATTGGTGTTACAAATTAATTATCACATTACGGATTTGCTCCTAGTTACCCGTAAATTTCTCCAACACCGAATTTTCAAAGTTGCCACTTTACCGTATCTCTGTTGTTTTGTTCGACTGGTACCTGATTTTTGTGATTTATACCTTTCGACTGGTGCCTGATTTTGTGATTTATACCTTTTTTATGCTTCGTTGATGACGTGTTTGAAGATGGTATACATTTGTATATATTTTATGCTGATTTAATGTGTGTAAGTAAAGTGTAAAATTTGTACTTATGCATAATTTCCGCTGTTACGTAGGTGAATATTATGTCAATAAATACTTTTTCTGTCCCATAGAAGGTTGATAAAAAGTGTATATTTTGTATATTTTAGGTAATGATTAATATAAATAATGATGCTAATATATGGTGTAAACTAAAAAGTAAAAAAATATTAATTACGAATGTGGTGGAGATTTCAAAGTAATTTCAAAGTAAAAAAGTGATTGTTTGATTTAATTATAAAAAAATTGATCTATATATAAATTTACGAAAAAGATAAGTTTTTGAAAGAAATATTAATCTCTAGGCGGGACTAACCTCTAGGCGGGACAGATGGAGTAAAACTAGTAAGCACATAAATAAACACTAGGGCTAGGACTTTTGGTTTTTGAATAAAAAAAAGTCGTACCCATTATCCAAATTGAATTAAAATTTTCGGGTACGGTTCCTCATTTTTCTTTGCATTACCCGAAAATACCCAACCAAAATTTTGTCAGGTATTTTTATCAGTTCTTCGGTTATTTCCAACAGATGACATATAGTATATACTATATACATTTTCAAGTTCCAATTTCAAATCACCAACACCAATTGTTCAAACTTCAATTCTCACATCAAATTATCCAACATTAAATAGTAGCACGGTAACAACAATAACATCACAATTCACAATGATAGTATCACAACAATAGCATCACAATCTATAACATCACAACAAATTATCCAACATTAAATAGTAGCACATTAACAATAAGTTTAGAAATCAAAACAGTAACATCAGCAACAAAATCGGCAGAACAAAACAGTAACATCAGCAACAATCTATAACATCAACATTAAATAGTACAACATCACACTGCACACTACACAATACCAGAACACCAGCAATATCAGCAGCAACATCAGCACAACACACTGCACAACACCGTAACAAAAAAAGAATATGTCAAAGTGCATTAAAAAAAATCCAAAATCATAACGGGTAAAGAAAGAGCAACAAAAATATTTAAGTCATCATATTTACACCTTTTATTTTTTTTAGAATCCCTTTTACCTGTTGTAGCCTTACTAATCTTTGTGCACTTAGAAACTTTAGATGTAATCAGAAGTATAGGAGATCCTTCTGGTCTTGGTAGGTCTAGGATTAGGCTCAGTGTCCTCCTCATTACTTGCAATCATATTAACTTCAGCTTTTATTTCGTCTTGTGTCTCTGCAATAAACATTTATTCAGCTATTGGCCTTTAAATTCGCATTTCATCTATAAAAAACAAAAATCGAAATTTCCAAAAATCAAGACAATTATCAATTATGAATGACCTTTTTCAACTGCTTCAAAGAATTCTATTTCTTCAATGGTCGGAACATATTCCAACCCCATTATACTATCACCATTCAGCCAATTTTGAAACAAATGAGTGCCTCTATAGTTTTAGGTGTCATTGCTCCGATAAGGATTAATAGCTCTTTTACTAGTGCTGAAACTTGATTCACTAGCCACTGTGGACACTTGAATTGCCAACATATCCTTACTTATAGCTTGCAGGCTTGGATACTTGCTTCCATGGTGACTCCACCATTCAAGAATCTTGAATTTAGACCCTGTTTTTAGCTTCTCAATGGGATCGAGTAAACATCTATCAACCCCATGACCAACCACCAAATCCTCACCTTCTTCAAGTTGTTTGTCCCAATCTTCTAGCATTGCGTTCTTCTATCCAGTATAAGTCATCTTTATCTTTCCATTTCTTTTACTACTGCTACTGATATCACCAATTGAGCCCTCTGAATTCCTTGATCTATGGGAATTCCAACCCCCATAGAAACTCCATACTGGTAACAAAGGGATATCAACAGCTCATCTAGATTACCAGACCTCCTTCTAACCTCAGTTATGTCCATGTTTAGCATTCTTTCGGCTTGTCTCTCAAAATACATCAACTTGTATCTTGGATCAAGAACAAGAGTAACCAAAATAAAGGGATTGATGTCATCCAAAGTGCTAAAGTATTTCTTAAATTTGGCTCTCATCTTTTCAGACATTTCAAATAAAACATGATCTACTTCAGTGCTGAACTCATATAATGGCTTATAGAAGGGTTCATCGAGCTCAGCCTTGATACTGACAATGTCATGAAAGGCATTATGTACAGTTGGTTCAAGTGAGGCACTCATATTAATTGTGACTTGGTAGAATGCACGAAGAAAATTGACAAAGCACTCTGCCTTTTCCCAATCCGCATCTTTTGGTGGCCCAACTCTTCTCCTTCTAGTCCATTGAGGCTGAGTTTATTCTTCATCTTCATCGAACTCCTCTTACTCATTAAAGTAGCTTATGTAATTCAATGTTGTTAGGGTTGTATACATCAAATCATACTTTATGCTTGTATTACCTAATTTCCCGGTCTTTATCTATGAGAATATTTAATTCATTTATCACATGTTTTGCATATTTATTCATGCTATGGTTATGCAAATGTTGTCTAATTACTTTATATTGTAGATAATGTGATGTGTCGAGTCACACAGAAGATCACATTATCGGTTCCTTATATAGTAATATTTAGTTCACAACCTATATAACATTAGACCGTTATGTGAGAGGTTGTAGTATATGCTTGAGATTGGTTGGTCTTGACCATTAGCATATATTAGCGTATTCGGTATACGTTGAACAGATCGAGGTGAGATAGATTCTTCTGTACTGACTATAAGAAGAACGTACATCTCGGACAATTATTATTTCTTAATTCTAGTGATTAATATTTAATCGTATATATTTAATATTTATTGCTTTGATTTATCATGGGTGAGAGCCACACTGATTGACTCAATATGCTCGATATTTTGGGCAATATTATTATTTATATAAAAGTTAATATTATAGCTAGAAATCGTGTCCCGACCAGTCGGTTTGATCATGTCCCTTGAGGCACTCGAAAGGATTATTATATTAAACCCTACAGGTGAAATTAATTTTCCGATATAATAATAAAAGTCGAGTGGTATACTCATGTATAACACATTAATTAATTAAAAGTTGTCAGTAGCTTAAATTAATTAATGGATATGGAATATCTTAAACACAGGAAATAATTAATTCAAAAAGGAGCCCAATTTCGTAATTTGGGATTTTGGTAGGAAGTGCAATATTAACTTTTTAGTGGACTAAGTTGATATTTAATAGAGTCATTATATTAGGAAGAGTTCTAATATAAGAAGATGACATCTATTAAGAGTCCTTACCATATCCTTCTTAAGGTCCCTAGAGTAGCCCAAGACACCTATAAATAAGATGCATAGGTGGCCGATTTTGTTCACTAATTTTTGGCACAAAATTTTCGATTTTCTCTACTTGTGTTTAATTGTGGATCTTGACTTGTATCTTGGATTCCATAATTTAGTTAACACAATATTTTTCTAAATACTAAAATATCCAAGAAAAATAGAGAGAAATTCCGTAAGGTAAATTTTGCAAGCTTATTTAAAGTAGCATTATCTACAGAAATGGTAAGCACCTTTTCAATTCCCCATTCAATTAATGCATCCTCTAAAATCTTTCCAATTGTGTTCCTATTATGGTTAAGGACGACACAAAATTTCAAAATCCTTTTGTGCATTTTCCAACCACAATCTATAAAATGGGCTGTGATCACCACATAGTTAATATTTTGGCAGCTAGTCCACGTATCGGTTGTAAGACATACACTATATAATTGCAGTTCACTCATCAACTCAACTTTCTTTTCTTCATACATCCTAAGAAAGTTTTTCGCAATAGTTTTCCTACATGGCAGCACTAACTTAGGTATAGAAACCTCACAAAGATGTTTGAATCCAGGCCTCTCAATAACACTAAATGGAAGCTCATCAATAACAATCATCCTAGTTGCAGCATCTATACAATCATGTTCAGACCATACCTTAGTACTTAACCTATTAAACCCTTCCACCAATTCAGAGCCCAACAGATCCTCATTACCATCATCCTTGTTCAGACATCCTAAACTACTAGGATAAGTATGACAATGTATTCCAATATGCTTTCTAAGAGTAGATGTATCATTACTTGATGAATCACCCGCAAGGATGTTATGGCAATGTATACACTCAGCCTTATTGGTTCCTACCCGAGTCTCCACTCCATCAACCTCAGCAATTATAGGCATAACAATCTTTTCAAAATGCATCCAGACCTTCGAGCGGACAACAACGACCTTCTTATCCCTTTTTCTCTTTGAAACTTTCATAGCTGGAAGAAGTGAGGGCTTGACCTTCTTCCCTTTCGACTTTAGTGGAGAAACATCCGTATTGGTTTGCTCGGTATGAATTTGGTCGCTATCATTTGATCCAGGAACACTTGAATCTGAACCAGAGATGCCTGCCATCTCAATTCTCAAAATCTAGGTTTTTAATTTTTACTTCAAGGTTAGAAATAGAGAGAGGCAATTTTAGGAGTCGAGAACTAAGAGAAGAAAGCCGCAAGTTCGGAGAAGGTTTGAAGAAAAGAGAGTCAGAGACGAGAGGAGGTGAAGAGAGGATAATCGACTATCGAGTTTAGCCTGTTTAGGGTTTGGAGAACAAAGGCGGAACGGAGGTTATAACTTTATATATATATATATATATATATATATATATATTAGCTAAATTAAAAATAAATATATTAATAAGTAAGTAAATAAAAATGTAAAATAATCGGAAACATATAGAATAACCGAAAATATGTAGAATAACCGCGTATTTCGGTTATTTTTAACATGAATTTTAGGTATATCAGTTTCTCGGGTATTTCGGAGTTTGAAAAATCAGTAACCATTATCCGAACTTCAGTTTGAAGTAAGATCCAATAACCAAAAAAATACATTTTTTAAGGTAACCGAACCGAACCGAACCATTTTTGCCGGTTCAGTTCGATTATTCGGGTATTCGGGTCCTAAGTCACATCTCTAATAAACATTATGCTAGAATAGCAGAGTACTTGGGTATTCTAAGGGTACAATATATAATAACCCGATAAATAAGGGATTGGGTTTGATGAAATGATTTTCATCGAGTCAAACTTGCAATAATGAGCTGAAGCAGGGTGTAAAAGGATCAGAGCGGGCTCAGCCCAAACAAGTCGAGCAAAAAATGGGTTTGGCTTGATCTGCGTGCCTTAACTTTATTTTTTTATTTTTGAAGTATGAAATATATTATTCTAAATAAATATACAAATATTTTTAGATTATTAATCACTATATTATTTACTACACTGTAACACCCCCGATATATTCAGGAATATTACAGCGCCGTAAATCCTTTACATAAGAATTTACAAGGCTGATTCAAGGAAAAGACAATAACAGATACCGATTCATGAAATTTCTGAAATAAAATACAACAAATCGGTTCAAAACCGAGAATACAAATATCCAATGAAGAGTTATTATTACATCACTAAAATCCAAACATTATAAACGGACGACGTACTCGAGTACTTATTGAAATAACCAACAAACAACAGACAGTAAACCCGGCCGGAACATCACTCTGCACCCTCGTCGTCATGCATCTCCAGTGGTTGTTTCCCCGCTCTCCTAGATCCTGAACATACACAAATGTTCACCCCCGAAGGGGTTAGCACAACGATGCTAGTACAAGTACAATAATCATACAACAATGATATAATCAACAATTATATCGTAACAAGTTTCTCCAACGAGAAATATTCACAACACATATCATATCATAACAGTTTCAACATACTGTTGGTATTCCAACGATCCAGTAGCACATGACTATAGATTCCCATGATGATCGTCGGACCAACACATGGTGGAACTACATCGTCAACGATCCAGTAGCACAACTATAGATTCCCATGATGATTCCCGTCGGATCAACGCATGGTGGACATATAATCACAACATATTTACACGATACAATCACATTGTCATAATATAAACAATTCTAATTAGAGTACTTGCCTCGGTTCGTTGACAAGAATAAACTTCCACGAATATCAAAATACTCGAAGGTCGTCCCCTTCGATCAATCACGTGTTAAGCTCGAACCTTAACAAAAGAAATAGCACAGAATTCATTTCATGCCGTACGAATGTCTAACAATTCAACAATTACGGTAGGTGTAATACCCGCAATTTCGATTCCCAGTAATTTTCATTTTTCGCCGGAGGTCCGTTTCGACAACTCGCTTAAGACCGTTTCGTCATTCTGGGAATGTTTTATTCTGCACTTTTTGATGTCCGAGTTTGTTTCGGTGTCGTTTTGTTGAGTTCCGTGTTCTTTAGCGACTTTTCCGCGTACGAGTTCGACTTTGTTAGATCACCATTAATTCTTGGTAACTCCAAAAATTCCAAATCCTTGCAATATTATAGAGCATCGAATTAGCTTTCCAATGGTTCAAACGGTGAGTCAATCGGAGTCCGGACGAGAGAGTTATGGTCGTTTTAGCTCACCCGCTCATTTGGTCGATCAGCCGGCCGGACTCGGCCGTGTCGTCCGACACGGCCGTGTCGTACTCGTCGAGATAAGCCGAAGCGATCGCCTCGAGACCCGACCGTGTAAATGCAGCACGGCCGTGCCGTACTCGTCCGGATAAGCCGGTAGCCATCGCCGAGGCTCGACCGTGTTCCAGGACACGGCCGAGTCGATGCCGAGCGCCCCTTCGCGACACGACCGTGTCATGCGGGACACGGTCGAGTCCCTGCCGGCCGATTGCGCGCCACGGCCGTGTCATGTCGGACACGGTCGAGTCTGTCCGCCCTATAAATTCGTTTTCTCGGCATTTCACTCATTTTTCCCCGTTTCTTCACTGCAACCGAGAGAGAGAGCCGGAGGGAGGGTTTTTACTTCACAAATCATTTGAGTGTTTTATTTTCTTCATCCTCCTTCAATCGTTTAGCTCGGATTGTGGATTTAGCACGTGTTCTTCGGATTATAGGGATTGAATCTTCAAGAGGTAAGAACTCCTTCAATCCTAGTATGATTTTGGGGAGGGTTTGGTGGTGATCTTGTGTTTTAATTGAATTTACCGATGTTGTTGTTAGATTTTGATAATATACTCGTAACCCTTGGTTTTCTTGTTATCGGTTGGGATGAAATCCGTTATTCCACCGTTGACCGATTTCTTTTCCTTATGCACGCGTGGTGTCCGATGAATTGTCCCAACGGTAGAACTAGGATGAATTTCTTCGTATTCATGGTGTTGAAATTGGTTTTATATCACTATTGTGTTAGGGTCGGATTTGAGGGGATTGTTCGGACCGGAACCTATTCCTTCGTCGTCTCCTTCGCGTCGTATTACCAAGGCAAGTACCTCGATATACGGTGTAACTACGTGAAATCATTGTTGTCGAAGTGTATGAGTTTATATGGAGGTATAAACATGTATGTGTATATATATATATATGTGTGTTTATATATATAGTTACATGTTAAATATATGTATGTATATACGTATATTAATATATATGTTTATGTCGGTGATCGACGAGTGTTGAATTCTAACATTAGTTGACGTACTCAACTTGGATTGATGGGCGAACCATAGTTATTCATATAATATAGTGAGGTTATATATTTATATATATATATATATGTATAAATGTGTGTATATTTGGTTGAGTCGCAACATAGAGATATATGTGCGGTGTTGATTGAGTTTGATTGATAATGTGCGTGTTATTGTTTATTTGTGTGGATATGGACTGGCGGAGAAATTGTGTGACTTGATGTACCGAGTTGAAAATTGTTGTGACAATTGTCCGTGTGCTTGATGCTTGAACAATGTGGATACTTATTGTGAGAAACGTCATATCCGGAACCTCGAGGCGGGCGGTGTACTCCGGCACGGTGTCTGCAATGTGCGGCTCCATATGGGTGGTGAACGCGGTGTCACCTAATGCGTGTGTCAAGGCGGCTCTTGCGGGAGTAGCCCGGTGCGGTGACATGTTCAAGGAGCGGCCGACATAGTGGAGTGAACGCCGGTGCACAGGTGTGCAGTGGAGGCGCCTGGCAGGCTTATTGGTTACGGGTATTTGAGTGATAGCTAAGACCCCGTTACCGAACGATGTTCGTATCTCAATTCTTTCAACTCACTTTTTAATATTTGTCTCGTCTGAGACGCAATTCATGTTTTTGAAAGCTTGTTTCAAATTGTTTTTAAAGCGTTGGTATCAGGGTTAATTAACCAAGGAGGTTTGACGAAATCTCCGAGGGTTAATTAATCGGGGGTCTTGAGCAGGATATGTCGAATGAGAGTTTGTGCCTTTGATTGTATTGTGGTGCCATTCTGTGTATTGGGTCGAGGACCCTGTGGAATGTTGAGATGATTGATTTCGTGATGATGTTATTCGGATTGGGTTGAGAACCCTGTGAGATGTTGTAATGATTTCGTTTGTGACGGTGTTCTATAAATTGGGTCGAGAACCCCAAAACAGTTGACTTGGTTTTTGTGTAATCGTTTTCCATACGTTGGGTCTAGGACCCGAGAGTTTTTGAAATTATTTCCAAAAGTATTCCCATTCGATTTTAAAAACCCCTAAACGGCCCGAGTCAATAATAATGTTTGCAAACTATCTTATCAAAATACTTTTCCTTTTTACACAAGGGATTTTCCTGACTCCTTGGGCTCGTTTAAAGTTTCTTGAATGTTATTTTCCGTAAGGAGAATGTGACTATGTGATTACCTTTCACCTTGTGTATGCGAGTGTCATTCTCTTGTTGTGGGAATGTATGGTTTGTGTTAAGGCTTCACGGATGTTGAATTTTGTGTTGTTACTGTTTGTATATCTTTTATATTATGTACTTGCACTAGCAAAATTAAAGTTTGCTAACCCCCTAGCTTTCGGGGGGTGGGTGACTGTTATGCGCTCAGGTTTTGGCGGCTCGGGAGCACACGGGATTGGCTTGGAAGAAGATGGAAGGCAGCGATGCTAATCACACCAGTCGAGTCTTTTCTTTTGTTTCATTTTGGTCGGTATTTTCTTTGTCGTTTGTGTATCCACCCTTGCATGGGTGTAGTTATCGATTTTTAAATTGAGTTGTCATTCCTTCCTGTGTTCAAGTTTATCGTTGTCATTGTTGTATGAATGTCGTTAGTTTATGAATTGGTTTAAGACCTTGTCGGTCTACTTTGTATTAAATTTTGACCCCGGTCGGTCAATCTTTGAGTAGTCTTTTGGAGTTTAGCCTGGTGGATCCTTGTGATAAGGGTCTACTGCATGTGACATTCGGCCGTATTCAGGGTGTTACATTTATGGTATCGGAGCTTAGGTTTGCGAAAAACCTAGGCCGTTGGGTCAAGTCCATGTCTTGTGTAAGTCGCGCGCATCAGAGTCGTGATTAGTATCGTGGTTCCGACATCATCTTCCGGCAATCCGTGATGGTAAGCCTCCCGATCGTAAGTCCCCTTATATACGTATTTGATTATATTGTGCTAACGTGTTTAATGTGAACTAAGGATTGGAACTTGTTGGTGATATTATTGTTTTAGGATATAACATGCGTATGCGGTCCGAGCAAAAATGGTTATGTAATATGTTTCGGAAGTCGAACATGTTTATCTGTTTCGGTACTTTATTAGAATGAATTTACGAATGATAATTTTCTCCACCGCATGAGTATTTTAAGATGGTTTTTGTTATCTTGCAAACCGAGTTTTGATATTTTGGTCTTGCATGTTTTGATAGCATTCTTATGACGGTATTTGATATTTTATAAATGACTTTTGTGAGTATTTGAGAATATTACCGACTTCGGCCTTTTTGGCATTTTGATCATTTTTTTTTTTTTTTAAATGATTTTTAGCCTGGTGGGTTCCGGCACGGGGCCCACGGCGCTGTAGTATCACGAATATTTTAAAGTAATGCTTTGAAATTTTCTAACATTGTGTAAAGCCATGATTTAATATCGTCATGTTAAATGGTCACGTATCTCGGTGGAGAATCCTTTCGAATAAACATTTTTGAAGAAGAGGAAAGACTTTCAAAATTTTGATATTTGGGTCTCAACATTTTCAAAATATTTCAAATTAGTTACAAATTAATTTTCGATTTCTTTTTTTTTTTTCTTTTATTCATCACTCGAAAATAATTTTTAGAGTCATTATGTAAACTTCCTCTTCCGAAATGAAAGACAGTGTTTACAAGTCTTGGGCGCAACGTGACTAGCCCCTTTTTCAAAAATTTGATTTCATTAAGTGCATACATATAATGATCGTCCTCGTCGTGGAACTCGAACTTGACTTCATAAAACTTTATGCTTTATGATATTACCGTTATTCTTTAGATGTTAACTAAACCTTGTGTTGATAAGGGTGGTATCTTTGTCGATTATTTGATAATCTTTGAATGGTACTATCCGTATTAGTATGTCGAGCCACGACGGACGTGGACGTGATGATGGAAATGGAAGCGGCAAGGTGGTTCAATGCGACCACGATCCATGCTACGGTGAAGGAGTATCTAAATCAAACGATATCCTATGAAATCTCCTCGGTGGTCGAGCCCTCGAGCGGCCAAGAGACGGAGGACATCCGGGAAGTTTTTGAGCGGTGAAGAGTCTAAGGCTCCCAAACCCCACGTCGCTCGAACGCGTCGTCTTCGCGATCGGGAGTGAGCTCTTGGAATCCCAAGCCAGCATCAGTGACTCTCGGTAAGAAGGGAGGGTGCTTCAACTGCAATCGTCAGGGACATGTTCGTGTGAATTGTCCCTTTCCACTCTTGACTTGTTACCGGTGCGGGTGTGAAGGTCATCGGGAGAAGCATTGTGAGATAGTTTCTGAATTGGCAAAGAATGCCGCCCTGAGAGAGAGCAGAGCTAGTGACTGGAGAATGTCCCGAAACCCTATGTTTCCTTCTGAAGAGCCTAACATGGGAGGATGAATATTTTGCAATATGTCCTAATTGTTGCTGTTTTGAACAATCGTGACTTTGATCGTTCTTCATTTCATTGCTCTATACTTCCAACTCTTGTTGTTCTAAGTTTGGGATCGAAATACCTTTTAGTATGCGGATGCGTATTACCCGTACTTTCCTTGGTATTTTCGGCATTGTATGATTTATTTTGTGTTTTTCTTAACTCGGGGAGCTTTGGTATCCAAATTCATACTCCTCCACCTCGACTTACCGTGTTCACTTACATTTTAGAACCCCGCATTCGCGCATTGCTCGTGATGATTTGGGGCTGGGCAAGTAGTTATTTCCTTGATTGTTCCGCCGCTCTCTATTTTAAGTTTCGGGACGAAACTTCTTTTAAGGAGGGTAGAATGTAATACCCGCAATTTCGATTCCCAGTAATTTTCATTTATCGCCGGAGGTCCGTTTCGACAACTCGCTTAAGACCGTTTCGTCATTCTGGGAATGTTTTATTCTGCACTTTTTGATGTCCGAGTTTGTTTCGGTGTCGTTTTGTTGAGTTCCGTGTTCTTTAGCGACTTTTCCGCGTACGAGTTCGACTTTGTTAGATCACCATTAATTCTTGGTAACTCCAAAAATTCCAAATCCTTGCAATATTATAGAGCATCGAATTAGCTTTCCAATGGTTCAAACGGTGAGTCAATCGGAGTCCGGACGAGAGAGTTATGGTCGTTTTAGCTCACCCACTCATTTGGCGATCAGCCGGCCGGACTCGGCCGTGTCGTCCGACGGCCCGTGTCGTACTCGTCCGGATAAGCCGGAAGCGGCGCCTCAGACCCGGCCGTGTCGTGCAGCACGGCCGTGCGTACTCGTCCGGATAAGCCGGTAGCCGCTGCCCGAGGCTCGGCCGTGTTCGAGGACACGGCGAGTCGATGCCGCGCGCCTTCGCGACACGGCCGTGTCATGCGGGACACGGTCGAGTCCTGCCGGCGATTGCGCGCCACGGCCGTGTCATGTCGGACACGGTCGAGTCATCGCCCTATAAATTCGTTTTCTCGGCATTTCGGCTCATTTTCCCCGTTTCTTCACTGCAACCGAGAGAGAGCCGGAGGAGGGTTTTACTTCACAAATCATTTGAGTGATATATTTTCAACATCCTCCTTCAAACATTTAGCACGCATTGAGGAATTAGCACTTGTTCATCGGAAAATAGGGATTGAAACTTAAAGACGTCAGAACACCTTCAATCTAGTATGATTTTGGGGAGGGTTTGGTGGTGATCTTGTGTTTTAATTCGAATTTACCGATGTTGTTGTTAGATTTTGATAATATACTCGTAACCCTTGGTTTTCTTGTTATCGGTTGGGATGAAATCCCGTTATTCCACCGTTGACCGATTTCTTTTCCTTATGCACGCGTGGTGTCCGATGAATTGTCCCAACGGGTAGAACTAGGATGAATTTCTTCGTATTCATGGTGTTGAAATTGGTTTTATATCACTATTGTGTTAGGGTCGGATTTGAGGGGATTGTTCGGACCGGAACCTATTCCTTCGTCGTCTCCTTCGCGTCGTATTACCAAGGCAAGTACCTCGATATACGAATTGTAACTACGTGAAATCATTGTTGTCGAAGTGTATGAGTTTATATGGAGGTATAAACATGTATGTGTATATATATATGTGTGTTTATATATATAGTTACATGTTAAATATATGTATGTATATACGTATATTAATATATATGTTTATGTCGGTGATCGACGAGTGTTGAATTCTAACATTAGTTGACGTACTCAACTTGGATTGATGGGCGAACCATAGTTATTCATATAATATAGTGAGGTTATATATTTATATATATATATATGTATAAATGTGTGTATATTTGGTTGAGTCGCAACATAGAGATATATGTGCGGTGTTGATTGAGTTTGATTGATAATGTGCGTGTTATTGTTTATTTGTGTGGATATGGACTGGCGGAGAAATTGTGTGACTTGATGTACCGAGTTGAAAATTGTTGTGACAATTGTCCGTGCTTGATGCTTGAACAATGTGGATACTTGTTGTGAGAAACGTCATATCAAGGGAACCTCGAGGCGGGCGGTGTACTCCGGCACGGGTGTACGCTGCAATGTGCGGCTCCATATGGGTGGTGAACGCCGGTGTCACCTAATGCGTGTGTCAAGGGGCGGCTCTTGCGGGAGTGACGCCGGTGCGGTGACATGTTCAAGGAGCGGCCGACATAGTGGAGTGAACGCCGGTGCACAGGTGTGCAGTGGAGGCGCCTGGCAGCTTATTGGTTACGGGTATTTGAGTGATAGCTAAGACCCGTTACGAACGATGTTCGTATCTCAATTCTTTCAACTCACTTTTTAATATTTGTCTCGTCTGAGATCATGATTCATGTTTTTGAAAGCTTGTTTCAAATTGTTTTTAAAGCGTTGGTATCAGGTTAATTAACCAAGGAGGTTTGTGAAATCTCCGAGGGTTAATTAATCGGGGGTCTTGAGCAGGATATGTCGAATGAGAGTTTGTGCCTTTGATTGTATTGTGGTGCCATTCTGTGTATTGGGTCGAGGACCCTGTGGAATGTTGAGATGATTGATTTCGTGATGATGTTATTCGGATTGGGTTGAGAACCCTGTGAGATGTTGTAATGATTTCGTTTGTGACGGTGTTCTATAAATTGGGTCGAGAACCCCAAAGCTTGATTGACTTGGTTTTTGTGTAATCGTTTTCCATACGTTGGGTCTAGGACCCGAGAGTTTTTGAAATTATTTCCAAAAGTATTCCCATTCGATTTTAAAAACCCCTAAACGGCCCGAGTCAATAATAATGTTTGCAAACTATCTTATCAAAATACTTTTCCTTTTTACACAAGGGATTTTCCTGACTCCTTGGGCTCGTTTAAAGTTTCTTGAATGTTATTTTCCGTAAGGAGAATGTGACTATGTGATTACCTTTCACCTTGTGTATGCGAGTGTCATTCTGTGCTGACTGTGGGAATGTATGGTTTGTGTTAAGGCTTCACGGCGGTTGAATTTTGTGTTGTTACTGTTTGTATATCTTGTATATTATGTACTTGCACTAGCAAAATTCCAGTTTGCTAACCCCCGAGCTTTCGGGGGGTGGGTGCCTGTTATGCGCTCAGGTTTTGGCAGCTCGGGAGCAGTCACGGGATTGGCTTGGAAGAAGATGGAAGACGACGATGCTAATCACACCAGAGTCAGAGTCTTTTCTTTTGTTTCATTTTGGTCGGTATTTTCTTTGTCGTTTGTGTATCCACCCTTGCATGGGTGTAGTTATCGATTTTTAAATTGAGTTGTCATTCCTTCCTGTGTTCAAGTTTATCGTTGTCATTGTTGTATGAATGTCGTTAGTTTATGAATTGGTTTAAGACCTTGTCGGTCTACTTTGTATTAAATTTTGACCCCGGTCGGTCAATCTTTGAGTAGTCTTTTGGAGTTTAGCCTGGTGGATCCTTGTGATAAGGGTCTACGGCGTGTGACATTCCCGGTCGTATTCTGGGGGTGTTACAGTAGGAAGTCCTTAATATGCAATCTGTCTGGATAGCTTAACGCACGCTACGCATCTTATGTAGCGTACGTTAATGCTACTCGTTAGCGCACGCAATACACACAGCCTAGCGTACGCTAACCATGCACGGTCAGTACCTCACTGGTCAGCCGACTGACTCGCCTGATGACTTAGCGCATGCTAAGTTGCAAATGTGGCGTACTCTAAACATACACGATAGGGCACGTTAATTCACGTAGCTTAGCGCACCTTAAGAGTGCATGGTGTAATACCCGGTTGTAATTCAGTCATTATCATTCAGTAATTTCATTTGGTGATTGTCACTCAGTGGATTTTCACTCATTTATAATCATTCATCAATCATATTCATTCACCGTGTTCACCGTTCGGAAAAACTTCGAGTTGTGTATCGTTATTGTTCATTGTTTCAACTTTACTCATATGAGTTCGACTTTGTTAGATCACCATTAATTTTTGGTAACTCCAAAAATTCTAAATCTTTGCAATATTATAGAGCATCGAGTTAGATTTCCAATGGTTCAAACGGTGAGTCAATCGGAGTCCGGACGAGAGAGTTATGGTCGTTTTAGCTCAACCGCTCACTTTTCAATTTCTGGCCGATCACTGCCGAACGAACTCGGCCGTGTCGTCCGACACGGCCCGTGCCGTACTCGTCCGGAAAATGCCGAATTGTCTGCCTCAGGACCCGACCGTGTCGTCTGGCACGGCCGAGTCGTGTTAGGAGTATGCCCTCGAATGCCACTCAGAGGTTGTTGAGAGAGGGCATTGTACTTGTAATTATGTAAACCATTTATATAAGGCAAATGAATGTTTCTTTATTTACTGGTAGTTACTGGCATTCCTAACTCGTAAATAAACATATAGAAACTAGTCCGTGTATTTGAGAGCAAAACGTTCCACTCCTTATTGGATAAGGGGTCGGCCTTTGGAAAGGTTATAGCTCAAATACTTAATCGCTCGCAAGTCGATGAAACTTGGTAGGCGTTAAGTTTATGTGAAGACTTGTATGACGTGTTCTTTGACATGGAGAGTGCCTGTCGAACACTAATGGTTAGTGGGAGCACACGTTATAGGTATGCTAATTGGATTAGTGTACTCGAACCGACTCACCCTCGATTCGTCACATGGATTTCACTCCGGGACAGTCAATGACGGAATTGAAAGGTTGTGATAGGTATTCGTGAACCTTCGACTTGAGGATTTAGTAGGGATGTGCTTGTGACGTCAAGATTTTCATTAGAGTAGTTCGACCCTGTAAACCGGAAGGCGGGGGTCAACCTCGACGTGCATCTTAACGGGCAAGTAGCAGTCCTACGAATACCAAGATAGAATTCTTTCTCCCGTTAGTGAGCGGGTTATATGTCCTATGCGGTTATTGGCGAGATGAGATCATAAGTCTTTGGCCAAAGCATTGGAGCTAGTTGTATTAGATACACGGCTGACTCGATGATCTCGATTTGCATTAACGCATGCATAGCGTCAAGTACGAGATAAGGTTTGACCGACCGTGACCCTATAACTTGATCGGGACATTTGAAAGAAGGGTTTATCATTATCTTGGTATTCACGACAGAATGGTTCTTGAATGATCCCAATCATTCGTTCTCGGTTAAGTGCAGTGTAGGCCGCCAGTGGCTAGGTGGTGCTACTACTCTTTGGTTCCTCCCATTGCAAACTGAGACGGGCCTACCGAGTCGCGCAATAGGATCAATGACGGAATGAATCAAGCTTAATTCTCTCATTATGAATATTAGATATTGGATATCTAATTCATGACATTGGATGTTTAAATTGATTTATTGGATAAATTAATTTACGGCTAATGAATTAAATAAATTCTTGGGTGATAAATTTAATTCATGGATATAATTATTTCTTGGAGAAATTAATTATGTCATAATGTATTTGATATGATAAAATTAATTGGATTAATTAATCGATATAAATACATCGGAGCGGAATCGGAGTTTATCTGTTTGGACTCACGTGAGTCGAAACGAACCGAACTCATCCGTTTTTCATCATGGCCAACCCCTTCCACCTACCTTCCCATTGTCTTTTCTTTCCAATTTTTATTTGATGATAATGCAAGGAAAATGACTTGTGGGGCAATATTCTCATGTGAATGAGTTGTAACATGTGGAAGGAGAATATAGATAAGAAGACTTCAATCTCTCATACACTAATTGATTGTTTTCATACGTGAGTTTAAGTGTAGAGAGAGAGAGAAAAGTTCTTTCTAAAAGTCTTCTTCTTCATCTATTTCTTGAGAGTTTTTCTTAGAGAAAAATCAAGAATTCAAAGAGAGATTGTGAGTTATACACTTAGAGTGTTATAATTTCATATTGGAAGCTTCATCACTTAGCTCTAGCCGTATCCTCGGAGGATAGCAAGGTGATCGTTGTTCAGGTCGTTTCTCAGGAGCGTGGCAAGTAGAGACGCGGTACTTTCGGCGTTGGATCGTTCAAGGGCTTGGAGCGGATTGAACTCGTAGAGATCAAACTAAAGCTTGGGGAATAGCTCAAGAGAAGGTTACCATTTAATCAACGGACTTCGAGGGTTTGTTTCTTACGACTCTTGCTTTTCGTTTATATATTCGTATATACGTAGCTCGATCGATCCTCGTAGGGATTCGGATCGAATTAATTTTCGTTTTACCGCTTCCGTTGGGCCTTCGTTTTAGGCACCGAATCCCAACAGTGGTATCGAAGCGTAGGTCTTGCGATCGTATATACGATATTGGCATTTGGAATGCTCGATTAGATGGTGAATGATTTGGAATCATTTTAGTCATAATCGTGGTATATGTTTTTCGTTCGTAATAATTGTATTTTTCGTAAGTTTATGTCTAAATATAAATCTTAAATTTCTGGGAAATATGATTTATATTGAAGATATGAAAGTCGTAAAATATTGATATTGGATATCCGTCGAAAATCTAGCCCCGAATAAATCGTCGGACGACTTTTTGGACAAAAAGGGTATTTTGGCCAAGAATGACTCGACCGTGTCTGGGTGACACGGTCGTGTCGGCAAAGGTGGCCGGACCATTGCTGGAGACGGCCGTGTCGAGACACGGGCGTGTCCGGCAGTGACTCGGCCGTGTCTGGATGACACGGTCGTGTCGCGATCTACCAAGTCATCGCCAGGCGACCGGCCGTGTCCCAGACTCGGTCGTGTCTGGCCGGATTCTTCCGAGCGTGACTCGCCAAGCCAGCGTGATCGCGGTGAGGCCGCCGAGGTGACTCGGTCATCCGGCCGTTTTCACCGGCTCGATTTTTACGTGTATTCTTGAAAATTAATCTCCCGCATGTTAAATTGGATTTAATATGATTAAAATGATTTATGGTATTTCATTTTATAAGGGAAATTTGATTAATTGGAATATTTATGGTCGATCAATTATTTTGAACGTTATCAAATTACCGATTGTGTGAATCGATTGGATCGGTTCGTATTGTTGATTGGATCAATGTATCTCTACGCTTTCCATTTATATAGTATTTATTGAATGAATGCTTTTGAATGGGGATGTGGTTCGTGGACTTAGATTTGAATCGTTCGTTTTATTCGATTGGGTTGTAAAGGCCGTTTTGAGCCTATTTATTTTACTAGAAATGTTTGTATCTAGGATGCAATTTTCGATGTAAAATTTTTATGTAATGACGAAGACCGGAGGAAGATCCATTTCGAGAAGACGAAGATTCAAGACGAAGACTTGTAATTAGATTACGAAGTTTTTGTTTTCTAGGAACGGTCCATGAACCACATGTTGGTAGCAACTAGGTTGTGAATGGTTTTTTCATATTGTATGAATGCCTCAAACGCGCTAATATGATTAATGTGCAAAGTGTAACGTTAATCGCGAAAATTCTCCCACTATAAATTATTAAGTTTATAAGGTTTCAAGTTTTTCCTTCCCTCCATCGAGTTTTCGGGAAATTGAAATCCAAACCGGATGTGCTATGCTTCCGAGTTATCGGGGTAGTCGTTCGGGGAGGACGGATAAATTACCGAGAGCGCATTGGATGCCTTCGGTTGGAGCAAATTTTATCCTAGAAACTGATAGGTTCTTAGGATAAGATTCATTGTGAAACCGATTTGCGTCGATGGTATAAACTTAACATGTTCACGAACCATAGAAATCGTATAGGTTGAGGGGAGTGAACAAGGGGAAAAGAAGATCGAATCATCCATTAGATGGGTTGGTGTTGGACACCACTTTATGAAAATTAATAGACTAGAAACACATTCGGTTGCCCTCTATTAAGATTTATAAAGAACTCGATCACCACTATGAAGTAGAGCGACGATACTTAGGATATCACATGGGAGTGTGTTATTCCGATAAAAATAGTGGGAGCCGGGTAACAAGAATAGAAAAGACCTTAAATTCCATACTCGAACATAATTGAATGAGTCACTAATTAATCTGTTATACTTAATGCGCATAAATCTCAATATGACAATGAATCCACTCGCAATTCTACTCGAAAAGAACACCTTAATGGGACCTAACTTTGTGGATTGGCTCCATGTCGATGATTGTCCTCGGTATAGAGGCACTGGGATACGTCTTGGAGACGGACATTCCGGCGCCTCCTATGCGGACTCGAGCCAATCAGAAGAGATTGAAAACCACGAAAAGTGGGTTAAGGATGACGTGAAAGTCCGTGCTTATATGATGGCTTCCATGTCTAATGAGCTTCAGAGAGCTCATGAGAAAATGACTTACGCTGGCGATTCTATCTCACTTAACCGAGCTTTATGGTGAGCACAATGAATCGCTAGATATAAGATATCCAAGCAATCGCTCGGTGCAAGGATGAAGGAAGGTGAGAAGGTTGGGGAACACGTCCTCAAAATGATATCCATGATCGAGAGATTGGAGGCTCTTGATTTTAAAATGGATACTTCTCTCCAAACCGACCTTATCCTACGGTCTCTCCTGATTCCTTCTCACGGTTTGTTATGAACTTCAAGCAATGAGATTGCATGTAACTTAGCCGGGCTAATGAACAACCGGTGACCGCTCGGTCTCGGATGAAGACCCGCGGATGAAGGAGTGCACTTGTGATTTCTTACGGACTTCTAAGTCTAAGAATAAGAAGAAAAAGACCAAGAAGCGATGGACCACAAGCTAAGGACCTTAAGGGAAAGGGCAAGGCCCCGATGGTTCCAAAGAACAAGAAGAAGAAAGATGTTTGTCTCAAGTGCGGTGGTGGGCCCTTTGGGCTAGAGACTGTCCGATTCTTCATGGCACTTCGTCTGTAACTTTTAGTTTTGGAAACAAATTGTTCTCGCTCCGTATTTTCTACTTCTGGATACCGGATTCTCGGTGCTAGTTCTCATATTTGTACCGTAAATCGGGATCTCGGAACAAAGTAGGAAGCTTGGAGCCGAGAAGTTATGATCACGGTCGGAAGCGGGCATAGTGTCGAGGCGACCGACATAGGATCACTTCTTTTGGGTTTAGAATCCGGCTTTGTTTTGACTTTAGAAGATGTACTTGTTTTGCCCAAGGGGCACAAAACATTGTATCCATTCCGGCCATGGACCGAAAAGGCTTTTCATTTTTCATTGGTGATGGTTCTGCAAAATTTATTTTAGAAATAAACTAGTGGGTACCGCTACATTGTTGAATGGATTGTATCATCTAAATCTCAAGAACAAAGTAGTTGTGAATACTATAACTAGAAAGCGGTAGGGATGAAAGCAATCAAGTTTTGAAATGGCATCTTAGACTTGGTCATGTTGGTCGGACCAAGGTTTACAAGATGGAAAAGATGGACTTATGGGTCCATTGGGATCGGATCCCTTTCCTACTTGTGAATCTTGCCTTAAAGGCAAAATGACTAAGTCCCCTTCACGGGGACATTTCAAAGAGCCGCGATAACCGGGATTAATCCATACCGATGTATGTGGTGCTTTGGAAGCAAGACGTGACGGATATCAATATTTCATTACGTTTACGAGATGATCATACTAGGTATGGTTATGTATACTTAATGAAACATAAATCCGAGGCCTTTGAGAAATTCCAGGAATTCAAGGCCTCGGTCGAGAAACAAACCGTAATCATATCAAAGCACTTGGTCGACCGAGGTGGCGAGTATATGAGTACGGAGTTTGACGAGTTCCTTAAGGAACATGGAATAGTTTCACAACTAACACCTCCAGTACTCCTCGGTTAAATGGTGTGTCGAGAAAGAAGGAAGGACCACTGTTGAACATGGTCCGTTCCATGCCGGGCTATCTTGACTTGCCGATTTACCTGGGGGTATGCACTGATCGCCGCGTATATCTTGAACAGATGTCCTTCCAAATCCGTTCCTAAAACTCCACATGAGATGTGGGAAGGAAGGAAACCAAGTCTTAATCACATTAGGATTTGGGGATGTCCCGCCTATGTCAAGAAGACTAAGGTGGAAAAGTTGGAAGCTAGGTCTGCGAAGGGACGTTTCATAGGATTCTGTCTGGGACGATGGGATATCTATTCTACATGCCCGAAGATCGAAGGATCGTTGTTGCTTTACAAGCACACTTCTGGAAGATGAGTTCATTCAGAAGGCGGAGCAGTAGAAGTATTTCTTTAGAAGAATACAATGAAACTCCTCGAGAGACACTGCAAGAAACTGGAACCGAACTTTCAAACACAAGTACAACCACCTCGTAGGTCTAGTAGGGTGTCTCATTTACCCGAGAGGTATGGGCTTGTGCACTTGGAGGAGCCGGGTCTCCATGAGGTTCCAAGTGATAGCCAAGAGACCGACCCAACGACCTATGACCAAGCGATGGTGGATGTAGACTCCGCGAAATGGCGTGAAGCTATGGAAGCCGAGATAGACTCGATGCATGTCAATCAGTGCGGACTCTAGTAGACCGCCCCAAGGGTATAGTGCCTATTGGGAACAAGTGGATCTACAAGAGAAAGACCGATGGTGATGGCAAGGTTGACGCCTATAAGGCCAGGCTTGTGGCAAAGGGTTATACCTGAAGGAAGGGATCGATTACCACGATACCTTCTCGCCCGTAGCCATGATCAAGTCTATTCGCATGATGCTTGCTATAGCCGCCTACCACGATTATGAGATATGGCAAATGGACGTAAAGACGGCTTTCCTTAATGGATTCCTCGAGGAGGAAATCTATATGGAGCGGCTAAAGGCTTTGTGTGCAAGTCGATATTCGAGAAAGTGTGCAAGCTTCGTTCCATTTATGGATGAAGCAAGCGTCGCGTAGTTGGAACCTTCGTTTTGACGAGGCGGTCAAAGAGTTTGACTTCGTGCAAAATGAAGAGGAACCTTGTGTATACAAGAAGGTTAGTGGGAGCAAGATCGCATTCTTAGTACTATATGTGGATGATATTCTACTAATAGGAAATGATGTGGGAATGCTCGGTTACGTAAAAGTTTGGCTTTCGAGTAATTTCTCCATGAAAGACTTGGGAGAAGCAACCTATATTCTTGGTATTCGGCTCACCGGGATAGAGCGAAGAGAACAATAGGCCTTTCCCAAGCCCTCTATAGATAAGATCTTAAAGCGATTTAAGATGGATGATTCTAAAGAGGGTTCCTACCGATGCAACATGGAATAAAACTCACCTTGAAGATGTGTCCTCAAAGTGAGGAACAACGCAAGGAAATGAGTAATATACCATATGCTTCGGCCGTGTGGGTAGCCTTATGTATGCTATGTTGTGTACAAGACGACATCGCGCATGCCGTAAGCGTGGTGAGTAGGTTTCGTGCAAACCTGGGTAGGGAACATTGATTGTAAAGAACGTTCTCAAGTACTTGAGAAGAACGAGAGATATGGTTCTTATGTATGGCGGTGGAGATTTGGATGTGGTGGGATTTGCGATTCGGACTTCCAAGGGTGAAGGACGACTCGATGTCCACGGCTACATATTTACTCTTAATGGAGGAGCGGTATCTTGGCGTAGTGCCAAGCAAAGCGCGATCGCCGATTCCACTGTCAGCCGAGTATCAAGCGGCCTCGGAGGCTTCCAAGGAAGGGTTCGGATTAAGAAGTTTCGGGAGAACTTCAAATGATACCATGTCTTTGTTGCCTATTCCATTTATCTTGCGACAACGTGGAGTCAGCGCAGCCAAGGAGCCGAGGTTTCACAACACCAAACATATTGAGAGGAAGTATCATCTCGTAAGAGAATTTGTTCGCAAGGGATACATTGTCTTGCCAGAGTAGACTCGGCCGACAACGTCGCCGATCCACCGACAAGCCACTTTCTCGGACTAGCTTGGAGCGTCATCTAGAGAACATGGGTATTAGATACCATAGTGTGTGGCATTGAGTGCAAGTGGGAGATTGTTAGGAGTATGCCCTCGAATGCCACTCGGAGGTTGTTGAGAGAGGGCATTGTACTTGTAATTATGTAAACCATTTATATAAGGCAAATGAATGTTTCTTTATTTCTTGGTAGTTCTTGGCATTCCTAACTCGTAAATAAACATATAGAAACTAGTCCGTGTATTTGAGAGCAAAACGTTCCACTCTTTATTGGATAAGGGGGTCGGCACCGGAAAGGTTATAGCTCAAATACTTAATCGTTCGCAAGTCGATGAAACTTGATAGGCGTTAAGTTTATGTGAAGACTTGTATGACGTGTTCTTTGACATGAAGAGTGCCTCGAACACTAATGGTTAGTGGGAGCACACGTTATAGGTATGCTAATTGGATTAGTGTACTCGAACCGACTCACCCTCGATTCGTCACATGGATTTCACTCGGGACGATCAATGACGGAATCGAAAGGTTGTGATAGGTATTCTTGAACCTTCGACTTGAGGATTTAGTAGGGACGTGCTTGTGACGTCAAGATTTTCATTAGAGTAGTTCGACCACCGTACCGGAAGGCGGGGGTCAACCTCGACGTGCATCTTAACGGGCAAGTAGCAGGTCCTACTGAATACCAAGATAGAATTCTTTCTCCCGTTAGTGAGCGGGTTATATGTCCTATGCGGTTATTGGCAGATGAGATCATAAGTCTTTGGCCAAAGCATTGGAGCTAGTTGTATTAGATACACGACATCTCGATGATCTCGATTTGCATTAACGCATGCATAGCGTCAAGTACAGATAAGGTTTGACTGACCGTGACCCTATAACTTGATCGGGACATTTGAAAGAAGGGTTTATACGTATACTGGTATTCACGACAGAATGGTTCTTGAATGATCCCAATCATTCGTTCTCAGTTGGGGTACAGTGTAGGCCGCCAGGCTGGCTAGGTGGTGCTACTACTCTTTGGTTCCTCCCATTGCTGACTGAGACGGACCTACCGAGTCGCGCATTAGGATTGACGACGGAATGAATCAAGCTTAATTCTCTCATTATGAATATTAGATATTGGATATCTAATTCATGACATCGATGTTTAAATTGATTTATCGATAAATTAATTTACGGCCTAATGAATTAAATAAATTCTTGGGTGATAAATTTAATTCATGGATATAATTATTTCTTGGAGAAATTAATTATGTCATAATGTATTTGATATGATAAAATTAATCGGATTAATTAATCGATATAAATACATCGGAGCGGAATCGGAGTTTATCTGTTTGGACTCACGTGAGTCCGAAACGAACCGAACTCATCCGTTTTTCATCATGGCCAACCCTTCCACCTACCTTCCCATTGTCTTTTCTTTCCAATTTTTATTTGATGATAATGCAAGGAAAATGACTTGTGGGGCAATATTCTCATGTGAATGAGTTGTAACATGTGGAAGGAGAATATAGATAAGAAGACTTCAATCTCTCATACACTAATTGATTGTTTTCATACGTGAGTTTAAGTGTAGAGAGAGAGAGAAAAGTTCTTTCTAAAAGTCTTCTTCTTCATCTATTTCTTGAGAGTTTTTCTTAGAGAAAAATCAAGAATTCAAAGAGAGATTGTGAGTTATACACTTAGAGTGTTATAATTTCATATTGGAAGCTTCATCACTTAGCTCTAGCCGTATCCTCGGAGGATAGCAAGGTGATCGTTGTTCGGTCGTTTCTCGTGGCGTGGCAAGTAGAGACGCGGTACTTTCGGCGTTGGATCGTTCAAGGGCTTGGAGCGGATTGAACTCGTAGAGATCAAACTAAAGCTTGGGGAATAGCTCAAGAGAAGGTTACCATTTAATCAACGGACTTCGAGGGTTAGTTTCTTACGACTCTTGCTTTTCGTTTATATATTCGTATATACGTAGCTCGATCGATCCTCGTAGGGATTCAGATCGAATTAATTTTCGTTTTACCGCTTCCGCTGGGCCTTCGTTTTAGGCACCGAATCCCAACAAGTCGAACCCTCCCGGATAAGCCAGAATCGACTGCCGAGAGGCCCGACCGTGTTCCGGAACACGGTCGAGTCAATGCCGAGCGCCGCGTACGGGTCACTATCGGTAGGCCCCTTCGCGCCGCGACCATGTCATGCAGGACACGGTCGAGTCCCTGCCGGCCAGCTGCGCGCCGCGACCGTGTCAAGCGGGCACGGTCGAGCCTGGCTGCCGAGTCAACCCCTATAAATTCATTTTTTGAGCATTTTGAGCTCATTTCTTCCATTTTTTTCCATCTTCTTCACCTGCAACCGAGAGAGAATAACTTGAGGGAGAGATTTCTTCATCAATTATCATTTGAGTTTGTATTTTTCATCACCTTCAATCATTTGGGAAGCTTGGATAGTCGTTTTTACACGTTTTCATCAGATCGAATTGGTTGGATCTTCAAGAGGTAAATTCTTCAACACTTTGGACTTCGATTTTGTGTTGAGATATGATGTTTTGGACGTTATAATCATGTTATATGAAGGGATATGTATATGATTATGAGTTTGTATAAGGATTCATTGGATTATTGAGGAATTATTCAAGAACACCTTGAAAATCGAGTTGGAATTGGGGATTTTCGACTAATTGTTGTTATAATCACGTTTTCGGATATTCGTCTTGGATTATTAATCATATTGAAGATGTTTCGTTGGTTTGAAACACTTCTTGGGGGTTTTGATATTGGTATATTGAAGTTTGATTGTAAACAATCGGAGTTTGGACGCAACGTGTTTGTTCTAATGCCTCAATGAACTTAGTTTAATCGTATCAACGTTTCGAGTTCGTTATATTCGTGTTTGATTTGTATATTGCTTAAATTGTTGGTGCTTGTGTAATTCAAGGTTGTTCGAGTGGCCGGTATTCCCTATTAAGGACGTTGTTCGTGGAAGGACCTCCTCGCCTTCGGTTTGAGGCAAGTTTTATACTTGTACTAGTCAATGAGATTAATGTCATCATATATGTGTATAAATGTGTTGTATCATTCCGAGACTTAGTCTCTTCATGAATTCATTGATATTAAGAGATCGTTCGATACGATACCTTTCGGCAATTTTGCCAAATATTTATTGTTATTCCTTTTTGGATTGTCATTAAAACTGTACACGCCGATTAAAGGCATTGGCTTATTCATTTCTCACCTTCGTCGCCAGAACCGATTAAAGGTACCGAGGCATCCTTCATATCATTGTTATCGAATTGCCGTTCGCAGACAAATCGAAATATTCAATCATTCACTATATCATTGTATCGATTGACCGCTATAAGGCAATCGAGGTATTCAATCATTCATCATATCGTTCATATCGATTAGCCATTATAAGGAAATCGAAGCGCTCAAGCATTCATGGAATCATCCGCCGCATCATTTTCATCGATTAGCCGTTTTAAGGCAATCGAGGTGTTGAGTTGGGACTGCCGAGGATGGTGCTGGCCGACTCAAGACAAAGATACCATCCCTAATTGTGATACGGCTTTCATGCCGTGGCTTCGGCCCTAATTGTGATACGGCTTTCATGCCGTGGCTAGCCCTAATTGTGATACGGCTTTCATGTCGTGGCCCGGCCCTAATTGTGATACGGCTTTCATGCCGTGGCCCGGCCCTAATTGTGATACGGCTTTCATGCCGTGGCTTCGGCCCTAATTGTGATACGGCTTCGTGCGTGGCCCGGCCCTTATCAATAACGGCTTGTTTATTTGCTTCATGTGATTGTGATATTTGTGCTTTGGTGAGTGGTTTTAGGCCTTGTGATTGTCTTGTTAATTTCATTGGAGCCTCCGGGCATTGTGATTCATATTTAATCGCTCGGTTTGGTTCATGTCGTGTAATTCATTGTGGTATTACGTGATTATGATTCGCCGTTGGGCACTTATGTTCTAACAGTCGAACAGTATTAATAGTATGCCGTGAGCATAGTATTTCACGAATGCTCGGTTCTTACCTTGGTTTGTGAGCATCTCGTATTATTATCATCATTATACCATTTCATTACGCCTTTGGATGCATATCATGTTATACATGTATTTGATGTTCATTATCTGGATGATGACCCGTGGGGCGGAACATGTTTTCATGTTTTAGGTGCTTGCGAGAGAGAGTTGAGGCACGGGGCATGACGATGGCGACGAGGCATACGAGCGATACTAGTCCGAGTTGTTCATTGTTGGTCGATCGGTTGGAGTGTACTCCGGTCTTGTCGATTGTTGTCGTGTTGTATTACGACAGATGTTCGTGGATCTTTATTGTATTTCATTTTGGCCATGTAGGCCACTTTTGTCGTTGAAATTCCTTATCGGAATATTGTGTCGGATATCATGGTAGGGACTATGATTTTCCCTTGTTGTTTAATTTAATGTATTTTAGTCATGTTCTTTGGTGGATCTCTGGCGTGGGGTCCACTTGTAATAACCCAATAGGATTTGGGGTGTTACGAAATGGTATCGAGCTGCAGGTTGTGAAATACCCTGAGATGTGAGTTATGTTGTCCTACCGACGCGGTAGTAGTGGGATTGTCAGGTTATGACAATCTAGTCAGTCAGGTTTTGTGAGTCGTAATATTAGTGCGACTGCACGAGTCATTTATTCATCGAGTCGTCGTCAGTGAAGACTAGTATCGCGAGACCTCGAAGCTTCGTATGACCTGTGTAAGGACTCGATTCTCTTTGTGTTCATATATTCATCATGTTATTAATTTTTCATGTTTGTTGAAACATATATGTGATATTAGTGTTACGATTGATTCATGACTAATTGTTTTGGAGCACGTGTGACCTGTGTAAGTGCTAAGGATCAACTCATTCACCAGTTAATAATCCTCAATCACCATTTTGATCTTGTCGATCATGTTAATTCATTCATCACTCTGTTAATCTCATCGTTCAATTAATTCATTCATCACTCAGTCAATATCATTCATCACTCAGTTAATTCGTTCATCACTCAGTAAATATCATTACTCAGATAATTCATTCATCACTCGGTTAATTCATTCATCACTCAGTCAATATCATTCATCACTAAGTTAATTCATTCATCACTCAATTAATTCATTCATCACTCAGTCAATTCATTCATCACTCAGTTAATCTCATTGTTCAGATTAATTCATTAATCACTCAGTCAATCTCATTGTTCAGTCAATTCATTCATCACTCAGTTAATCTCATTGTTCAGATTAATTCATTAATCACTCAGTCAATCTCATTGTCCAGTCAATTCATTCATCACTCGGTTAATCTCATTGTTGATTAATTCATTAATCACTCACCAATCTCATTGTTCACCAATTCATTCATCACTCGATTAATCTCATTGTTCGATTAATTCATTAATCACTCGATCGATCTCATTGTTCACCAATTCATTCATCACTCGCTTAATCTCATTGTTCGATTAATTCATTAATCACTCGATTAATCTCATCGCTCGATTAATTCATTCACCACTCACCAATCTCATTACTCAAGTAATTCATTCAAGACTCACTCAATCTCATTATTCGCTTAATTCATTCATCACCCGATCGATCTCATTGCTCAATTAATTCATTCATCACTCGGTCAATCTCATTACTCAATTAATTCATTCTTCACTCACCTATCTCATTACTCGCTTAATCATTAATCACTTATTCAATCTCATTGCTTAGTTAGTTCATTCATCACTCACTCATTGCTCACCAATTCATTAATCATCCATCCATCTCATTGTTCAGCTTGTTGATCTTGTGGATTGAATTTTCAACCTTGTTAACTTGTTCAAGGTAATCATTTCAGAATTTCATCGTAATCATGTTACCTCATTTGATCTTTCATGCGATCTCATCATATTCGGTGTCATGTGGACGATCATTTTACGCATTATTAATGCATTCATTGTGTTAGAGCGTGTATGCTCATTGTTATCATTCCGTCTCATAATCATAATGCGATCTTCATACGAGATCTGTAATTATCACGTGACTTTCCTGCCTCGGTATGGAAAGAGTCATCGAAGGAACATCGGACTCCGACGTCCAAGGATCGTTTTCTAGTCGTCTTCGTCTTTGGAAGAGCATCTTCATCTCAGGCAGACGAGTTCGATTTATTGTTTACTTTAATCGTGATACAATATGACATCCATCACCGGTTTTGAGCAAGTTAATTCTTGTTCGGTAATAGGATAATCATTCATTTCATTGTCGTTCATTCATTCACTTAAGTCATTCATCATATATCAATCATGTTGAGACTTGTCATCATAAAATTAATCATTTAATTCACGAGGAACAACGGTTCCAATAATTTCACTTGAACTATCACTCATGACGTTATTAATTCACCTTGGTGAGCCATTCTTAATCCTGGTCGGATTTATAGTCAATTATCATTCATCATTCATTTTAGTCACTTTCATTCTCGTGACCTTCTGAGATTATAGTTAGCGGCGAGTTCATCGTCGGATATACCTCTAATCGTTGAGTTACCAAGTCGAGGTATTTTCCGTTTCGGAAGACGGGGGAAGTTGAGTCCGAGATTCATTGGACCGTTTGAAATTTTGGATCGAGTAGGCGAGTTAGCTTATCGATTGGCTTTGCCTCCGGCATTGAGCCGAATTCATAATGTGTTTCACGTCTCTCAGTTGCGGAAGTATGTTGCCGACCCGAGTCACATACTTCAGTTCGACGAAATCGAGATCGCGAATGATCATTCGTACGAGGAGCGTCCTGTACGAGTGTTGGAGCGGCGAATCAAACAGTTGAGGAATAAGTCGATTCCTTTGGTCAAGATTCAGTGGTCTAGACATGGAGTCGAAGAGGCTACTTGGGAAACCGAGGATAGTATGCGGGAGAATTATCCCGAGTTGTTTGACCCTTAGTTTCGGGGACGAAACTCTTTTAAGGGGGGGTGTATGTAATACCCGGTTGTAATTCAGTCATTATCATTCAGTAATTTCATTTGGTGATTGTCACTCAGTGGATTTTCACTCATTTATAATCATTCATCAATCATATTCATTCACCGTGTTCACCGTTCGGAAAAACTTCGAGTTGTGTATCGTTATTGTTCATTGTTTCAACTTTACTCATATGAGTTCGACTTTGTTAGATCACCATTAATTTTTGGTAACTCCAAAAATTCTAAATCTTTGCAATATTATAGAGCATCGAGTTAGCTTTCCAATGGTTCAAACGGTGAGTCAATCGGAGTCCGGACGAGAGAGTTATGGTCGTTTTAGCTCAACCGCTCACTTTTCAATTTCTGGCCGATCACTGCCAAACGAACTCGGCCGTGTCGTCCGACACGGCCCGTGCCGTACTCGTCCGGAAAATGCCGAATTGTCTGCCTCAGGACCCGACCGTGTCGTCTGGCACGGCCGAGTCGAACCCTCCCGGATAAGCCAGAATCGACTGCCGAGAGGCGGCCGTGTTCGGAACACGGTCGAGTCAATGCCGAGCGCCGCGACGGGTCACTATCGGTAGGCCCCTTCGCGCGCGACCGTGTCATGCGGGACACGGTCGAGTCCCTGCCGGCTGCGCCGCGGCCGTGTCGCGGGCACGGTCGAGCCTGGCCGCCGAGTCAACCCCTATAAATTCATTTTTGAGCATTTTGAGCTCATTTCTTCCATTTTTTCCATCTTCTTCACTGCAACCGAGAGAGAATAACTTGAGGGAGAGATTTCTTCATCAATTATCATTTGAGTTTGTATTTTTCATCACCTTCAATCATTTGGGAAGCTTGGATAGTCGTTTTTACACGTTTTCATCAGATCGAATTAGTTGGATCTTCAAGAGGTAAATTCTTCAACACTTTGGACTTCGATTTTGTGTTGAGATATGATGTTTTGGACGTTATAATCATGTTATATGAAGGGATATGTATATGATTATGAGTTTGTATAAGGATTCATTGGATTATTGAGGAATTATTCAAGAACACCTTGAAAATCGAGTTGGAATTGGGGATTTTCGACTAATTGTTGTTATAATCACGTTTTCGGATATTCGTCTTGGATTATTAATCATATTGAAGATGTTTCGTTGGTTTGAAACACTTCTTGGGGGTTTTGATATTGGTATATTGAAGTTTGATTGTAAACAATCGGAGTTTGGACGCAACGTGTTTGTTCTAATGCCTCAATGAACTTAGTTTAATCGTATCAACGTTTCGAGTTCGTTATATTCGTGTTTGATTCGTATATTAAGCGAATTGTTGGTGCTTGTGTAATTCAAGGTTGTTCGAGTGGCCGGTATTCCCTATTAAGGACGTTGTTCGTGGAAGGACTTCCTCGCCTTCGGTTTGAGGCAAGTTTTATACTTGTACTAGTCAATGAGATTAATGTCATCATATATGTGTATAAATGTGTTGTATCATTCCGAGACTTAGTCTCTTCATGAATTCATTGATATTAAGAGATCGTTCGATACGATACCTTTCGGCAATTTTGCCAAATATTTATTGTTATTCCTTTTTGGATTGTCATTAAAACTGTACACGCCGATTAAAGGCATTGGCTTATTCATTTCTCACCTTCGTAAATCGATGTAACCGATTAAAGGTACCGAGGCATCCTTCATATCATTGTTATCGAATTGCCGTTCGCAGACAAATCGAAATATTCAATCATTCACTATATCATTGTATCGATTGACCGCTCTAAGGCAATCGAGGTATTCAATCATTCATCATATCGTTCATATCGATTAGCCATTATAAGGAAATCGAAGCGCTCAAGCATTCATGGAATCATCCGCTGCATCATTTTCATCAGTTAGCCGTTTTAAGGCAATCGAGGTGTTGAGTTGGGGCTGCCGAGGATGGTCGGCCGACTCAAGACAAAGATACCATCCCTAATTGTGATACGGCTTTCATGCCGGTGGCCACCTAATTGTGATACGGCTTTCATGCCGTGGCCCGCCCTAATTGTGATACGGCTTTCATGCCGTGGCTTGACCCCTAATTGTGATACGGCTTTCATGCCGTGGCTTCGCCCTAATTGTGATACGGCCGTGCCGTGGCCCGGCCTAATCAATAACGGCCAAGTTTCGGCTTCATGTGATTGTGATATTTGTGTTTTACCGAGTGGTTTTAGGCCTTGTGATTGTCTTGTTAATTTCATTGGAGCCTCGGGCATTGTGATTCATATTTAATCTGTTGGTTTGGTTCATGTCGTGTAATTCATTGTGGTATTACGTGATTATGATTCGCCGTTGGGCACTTATGTTCTAACTTTGTCGAGCGGTATTAATAGTATGCCGTGAGCATAGTATTTCACGAATGCTCGGTTCTTACCTTGGTTTGTGAGCATCTCGTATTATTATCATCATTATACCATTTCATTACGCCTTTGGATGCATATCATGTTATACATGTATTTGATGTTCATTATCACGGATGACTGACCAGTGGGGCGGAACATGTTTTCATGTTTTAGGTGCTTGCGAGGAGAGAGTTGAGGCACGGGGCATGACGATGGCGGCGAGGCATACGAGCGATACTAGTCCGAGTTGTTCATTGTTGGTCGATCGGTTGGAGTGTACTCCAGTCTTGTCGATTGTTGTCGTGTTGTATTACAGACAGGATGTTCGTGGATCTTTGTGTATTTCATTTTGGCCATGTAGGCCACTTTTGTCGTTGAAATTCCTTATCGGAATATTGTGTCGGATATCATGGTAGGGACTATGATTTTCCCTTGTTGTTTAATTTAATGTATTTTAGTCATGTTCGCCTGGTGGATCTCCTGGCGTGGGGTCCACGGCACTGTAATAACCCAATAGGATTTGGGGGTGTTACACATGGCAGTTCACTGGAGGGCACCAGATTATACAGATGGTGATGAAGTAAGCGAATTCCTCAGTGATTTGATGTTTGTTGTCCGACTTCATGTTATGATCATAACCCTTATGAATGATCTCAAGGATAATAACAACTTCAAGATGCAAGTATACATATAATCATCATAACACCATAATCCATCTTGATTACAATTCTCATGCGAAGTTGGTGATCTCCGGTTGATGTATTAGATTCTACTATCATTATACATATTCAGACTTCATCTTGAGGTGAACTAACAATTCCAACTTATACAAAAGAATATTTCCTAAGATGATTCTTCCTTTAAGTTCTTATAATATCACCTCCAATTCATGATCACAAAGATAACATAAATCATACGGATTGTTAACTTCAGAATGTTTCTCTCATCATTTGAAGTACTAGGATTCCGACTTCAAGGTTCCAACAATAATATCGTATTTGTAGACATTCCAATCTTCTAAACATGATGTTGTTGAATAATTCACTAATGAAATTCAATATCTCGTTAACATGATCATCTTATCCCTTGGAATCCAAATCTAAGACTGGTGATAGGTTGAACATACCTTAATATGCCGAAATCACTGAACCACAAGGTAGAATCCGACTCCGGTTGATTATGTGCCACTCCAAGGTGTTACTTCTCTTCAATGATCACTCACAAGTGATAACCAATATTCAAGGATCACTAATATATGTTCTAAGTGTGTTAGAGGGATGATTAAAGCTCTCTGGCCTCTCAAGAATGAAGAATGGGCGAAATAAATGAAAGCCAAAACGGGTTGTTGTCCCATTTATAATATTCTGCATTTTAGCTAATTAGCGCACGCTACAATACATACTTAGCGCGCGCTAATGAGCGTTGACTCCAAATATGTCCAGGTTCGTCCGCGGGAATCTTATCTGGACCCATGTCCCGGCTGGCGCATGTGTTAGCCACCTACCTCAATAATTCAGTGTCTAGCGCACGCAACTCCTATACGTAGCGTGCGCTAGTAATAACCGATAGCGCGCGTTAAGCTACATTCTTAGCGTGCGCTATCACGAGTTTGCATGAGAAAATTTGCATGATGTTATACTTAAGTACAAGGATGCCAATGCAAGAAATATCATACTCCAATAATCAAAACCACAAATCCGAATAATACGAGTGCAGCGGATGAAATACATGAATAAATCCGGATATTACATACTCTCCTACTAAAAAGGAGTTTCGTCCCGAAACTCAAGACGAAAATAACTCGGGATATCTAGACTTCATATCAGCTTCCGTTTCCCAGGTGGCTTCTTCCATTCCGTGACGTGACCATTGAACTTTGACCAAAACGATTGGTTTGTTCCTCAACTGCTTAACTTGACTCTCGAGTATCTTGACCGGTCTTTCTTCAAACGTCCCATCCTGCGCGACTTCGATCTCGCCGAAATCAATGATATGACTGGGATCTAGTATATACCTCCGTAACTGGGATACGTGGAACACGTTATGAACATGGCTCAATGACGGCGGCAATGCTAATCTGTATGCCAATTCTCCAACTGTTTCAAGGATCTCAAATGGTCCGATATATCTCGGACTCAGCTTTCCTTTCCTTCCGAAACGAAAGATTCCCCGAGTAGGAGAAACCTTCAAAAGTACATGGTCTCCAGTATTGAACTCCAATGGGCGACGGCGTACGTCCGCGTAAGATTTCTGGCGACTCTGGGCGGTCAACAGCCTTTCACGAATCAAGGCTATTTTTTCTCGAGTCTGCACGATCAACTCTGGTTCTGTTCCGATCAAGTCTGACGAATCATCCCAACATAGGGGCGATCTACATCTCCTACCGTATAATGCCTCAAACGGTGCCATCTTAATGGAAGCATGCCAACTATTGTTGTAGGTAAATTCAATCAATGGTAGATGAATTTCCCAATCGGTTGACCAATCTAAGGCACAAGCCCTCAGCATATCTTCCACCGTTTGAATGGTCCTCTTGGATTGTCCGTCAGTCTGCGGGTGATAAGCTGTACTGAAGTTCAATTCAGTCACCAAGGCCTTATGAACTGCTTTCCAAAAGTGAGACACAAAACGGCCGTCTCGATCAGAAACAATGGTCTTCGGCGTACCATGCAATCGAACTGTCTCCGAAATAAATACTCGTGCCAACCTCTCTGGTCCCCACGTATCCTTAATGCCTAGGAAATGAGCTGATTTGGTTAAACGATCAACTATCACCCAAATCATGTTCATTCCTGTCCTGGTTCTCGGCATATTAGTGATAAAGTCCATCGATATGTCCTCCCACTTCCATACAGGAATTGGGAGCGGCTTCAACATTCCGACAGGCCGTTGATGCTCGATCTTAACCTGCTGACAAGTCAAGCATTTCGAAACATAGTCCGCTACATCTTTCTTCATGTTGACCCACCAGAAATTTTGCTTCAAGTCCTTATACATTTTACTGGTGCCCGGGTGGATAGAATAGGGCGAACTGTGAGCTTCCTTCATAATCGTCTGTTTCAGAACATCATCATCGGGAACGCAGAGTCGGTTCTGAAATCTCAAAACTCCATCATCATGAATTATGAATCCGGGGGCCTTTCCTTTGATCACTTCATCACGTAACCGAATCATCAGAGGATCATCTGCCTGTCTAGATTTGATTTCTTTGGTTAATGACGAAGTTAATTCCATTACGCACAGTTGTCCTTGGACTCTCTGTAACCACACTTCAATTTCTTCTCGAATCATCTCTCGTTGAAGGCTAAGTTGGGAGGTCAGCGTCTCTAGCATCTGAATAGAAACAGGCTTGCGGCTGAGTGCATCGGCTACTACATTCGCTCTGCCTGGATGATACAAAATCTCCAAGTCATAGTCCTTAATCAGCTCTAACCATCTTCTTTGCCGCATGTTCAACTCTTTCTGACTGAAGATGTATTTGAGACTCTTGTGATCCGTAAAGATCTGACAATGAGTCCGTGAGTAATGTCTCCAGATCTTCAAAGCAAAAACTACTGCTGCTAGCTCCAAATCATATGTTGGGTAATTCACTTCATAAGGTTTCAGCTGTCGTGAAGCATAAGCGATCACCTTATCATTCTGCATCAATACACATCCGAGTCCTTGGTTCGAAGCATCACTGTAAACTATGAATCATCCAGTCCCTTGTGGAAGTGATAAAATTGGTGCTGTCGTCAATCTCTTCTTCAATTCATCAAAACTAGTCTGACACGACTCGTTCCACTCAAACTTTTGAGTTTTCTGCAGTAGTCGAGTAAGTGGGCGGGAGATTTTGGAAAACCCTTCCACGAACCGATGATAATACCCAGCAAGTCCTAAGAAACTTCGGACTTCTTTCACGTTCTTTGGAGGTTTCCAATCCATAATTGCTTCGATTTTCTGCGGATCTACTCGGACTCCTTCCGCTGATACCACATGACCGAGGAACATTACTTCCTTTAGCCAGAATTCACACTTAGAGAGTTTGGCGTACAGTTGCTCGCTTCTCAAAAGCTCTAATACAATCCGCAAATCTTTGTGCATGCTCTTAGGGTTCTTAGAATACACCAGGATGTCATCAATGAACACGACCACAAATTTATCCAAATATTCGATGAACACTCGGTTCATCAAGCGCATGAATACTGTGGGTGCATTAGTGAGACCAAATGGCATCACTACAAACTCATAGTGTCCGTAGCGAGTTACGAATGCGACTTTGGAACATCGATTCCTTAATCCTCGGTGATGGTATCACGATCTCGGATCGATTTTAGAAAATCTTGTTGCCCCTTGCAAGTGGTCAAACAAATCATCAATCCGTGGCAACGGATACTTGTTCTTAATCGTCATCTTGTTCGGCTCTCGATAGTCAATACAGTCAGGCGATCCATCCTCCTTTCGGACAAAAGAACGGGCGCTCCCGAGGTGAAACGCTTGGTGAATATAGCCTTTGTCCAAGTAACTCCTCGATTGCTTCTTGATTCGTACATCTCGGTGGCGCCATACGATACGGCGCCTTAGAAATTGGTGTAGCTCGGGTTCCATTTCAATAGTGAATTCTACATCCGTCGTGGAGGTAGTCCAGTAATTAAATCGGGAAATACATCCGGAAATTCATTCACAACAGGAATGGATGAAAGTTTCATAATTTCATCTTCTTTCTTCATTGCATAGCACCAATACCTGTCATACTGTTTCAACAATTTGTGACTTTCATTGCTTTGATTAACTTTCCTGAACTTCCTGGTTTCCATCCTTCAAACAGTACTTCGGAGCCATCATCAGCGATCAGCGAAATATTCCTCCTTCGGTAGTTTACAATTGCTCCATATCGATTAAGCCAATCGTCTCCGAGTATTAGGTCATCTCGTTGTATTTCTATCACAATTAGATTTGAGAGCCACTCCCTACCCCCAAATAATACAGGAAAATCTCTAGTCTCTAAGTTCCCAACAATCCTCTCTCCACTCGGTAAACCAACAACATAAGGTTCACAAGTATGAAAACCGGAAATATTCAAACGCTTTACACAAGACAAAGATATAAAAGAATGCGTAGCTCCTGTATCGAATAAAACGCTAGCGGTGGGAAAGGATTTGGGCAAGATGCGATGCGATAGCAGCATCCTGATCGTCTGTCCTCCTCATCTCATACAGACGTGGGGGAACAGATCCGGCACTCGATGTCCCCTTTCGGTCCCATTGTCCTCTGCCTCGTCCGCGGCCAAAATTTTGAGGCATCTGAACACTTTGCTGTGTCGGTTGGATACTAGCTTCCTTCTGAACTGGCTGTAATGAACGGGTTCCATTGTACTTAGTGGCGTCCTTACAAAACGTCGCACGGTGCCCTTCCTGTCCGCACTCAAAACATGTAACTGGAGTGCGCAAACAATCACGCCAAAGGTGGCCTGGGCGACCACAGTTAAAGCACTTCCTAGCTGTATCTGTCGTGGCTGACATTGTTCCATAATTCTTTCCGCTCTTAGATGGGTGTGGAGGTTTCTTGAAAGAAAAAGAAGACTGGGCCTTGCGGGGCCCACTGCTCTTGTGCTCTGTAAAAGTACCAGAGACTTTCTATTTCCTTGACTCCATAAACTTCTCCATTGCTGCTTCTTTTATTTCGTACGCCAACGCCTTATCCTGGTATTGGCGGAGAGTGGTACATTCAAAACCGAACATGTACCTCTGGATTTCTGGTTTCATCCTCATTTCAAAATGAATCATCATCTCCGCATCTGTTCTGACCAGATGTCGAACAAATGCTAACTGCTGGTTAAACGTCTTAATCGTCTGGGATACGGGTTCATCTGATGGCTTAGCGTAGAAAAACTCCCGAATTTTGGCTTCCCTCACAGGAAGAGGGCAATACTGAGCTTCCATCATCATTTTAAATTCCATCCAATCGGCATCATGATCTGCAGGTCGGATAGCTTCCCACCACTCGGATGCTTCCCCTATCATAAAGTACTGGGCAATAGGAGCTCTCCTGTCGTCCGGGCAATTAATTCCAGCAAAAATTTTCTCCAGTTCCTTCAACCAATGGTCCCAAGTGGGAGTCTCGGAAAAGCCATCAAATTTGGGTGGTTGCATCTTTGACACCTCTTGTAACCATCGGTCACCTCGATTTCCCATTTCTGGAATCCTTTGTTGTCCATCTCCCTGCTGAATTCATGCCGCCACTTGCATTTGGTCCACGACCTGAGCGAACTGAGTCATCTGGTTCACGACTTGACGAAGGATTTCTGGTACACCCGGTTCCGGTTCGTTATTGATGGATTGTTGCGGCTCGCCTGAGCTATGACTAGCCTGATTAGAAGGCGACACCTCCCTTTCAGCATTTCTTCGTCCGCGTCCACGACCGCGACCACATCCACGTCCGCCTCTCAACATACTGTAAGCACAAGTACTTAATATACAGGAAACAACATTGTTCTAATGTTCAAGTATAAAAAGTACAACATGTAAAGAACGAGATAGAGTTTAGGAACTTACAACCACCGTTCGCATGAAGACGTAGGCGGTACAGTGATGTCATTCACGGCCGGTTACCTCGAAAGACATAAATGACCCCTATTTTAACCCAACGGCCAAGATATCCACAATCTTAGCTCTGATACCATATTCTGTAACACCCCCGATATATTCAGGAATATTAGAGCGCCGTAAATCCTTTACATAAGAATTTACAAGGCTGATTAAAGGAAAAGACAATAACAGATACCAATTCATGAAATTTCTGAAATAAAATACAACCGTCTGGTTCAAAACCGAGAATACAAATATCCAATGAAGAGTTATTATTACATCACTAAAATCCAAACATTATAAACGGACGACGTACTCGAGTACTTATTGAAATAACCAACAAACAACAGACGATAAACCCTAGGAACATCACTCTGCACCCTCGTCATGCATCTCCGGTGGTTGTTTCCCGCTCTCACGGATCTGAACATCCACAATTGTTCACCCCCGAAGGGGTTAGCACAACAATGCTAGTACAAGTACAATAATCATACAACAATGATATAATCAACAATTATATCGTAACAAGTTTCTCCAACGAGAAATATTCACAACACATATCATATCATAACAGTTTCAACATACTGTTGGTATTCCAACGATCCAGCGCACACAGCTATAGATTCCCATGATGATCCCGTCGGACCAACACATGGTGGAACTACCTGTCCAACGATCCAGCGCACACAACTATAGATTCCCATGATGATTCCCGTCGGATCAACGCACGGTGGACATATAATCACAACATATTTACAAGATACAATCACATTGTCATAATATAAACAATTCTAATTAGAGTACTTGCCTCGGTTCGTTGACAAGAATAAACTTCCATGAATATCAAAATACTCGAAGGTCGTCCCCTTCGATCAATCACGTGTTAAGTTCGAACCTTAACAAAAGAAATAGCACAGAATTCATTTCATGCCGTACGAACGTCTAACAATTCAACAATTACGGTAGGAAGACCTTAATATGCAATCTGTCTGGATAGCTTAACGCACGCTACACATCTTATGTAGCGTACGTTAATGCTACTCGTTAGCGCACGCAATACACACAGCCTAGCGTACGCTAACCATGCACGCGGTCGACCTCCTTTGGTCACCGATCGACTTTGATGACTTAGCGCATGCTAAGTTGCAAATGTGGCGTACGCTAAACATACACGATAGCGCACGTTAATTCACGTAGCTTAGCGCAGCCTAAGAGTGCATGGCAGTTCACTGGAGGGCAACAGATTATACAAATGGTGATGAAGTAAGCGAATTCCTCAGTGATTTGATGTTTGTTGTCCGACTTCATGTTATGATCATAACCCTTATGAATGATCTCAAGGATAATAACAACTTCAAGATGCAAGTATACGTATAATCATCATAACACCATAATCCATCTTGATTACAATTCTCATGCGAAGTTGGTGATCTCCGGTTGATGTATTAGATTCTACTATCATTATACATATTCAGACTTCATCTTGAGGTGAACTAACAATTCCAACTTATACGAAAGAATATTTCCTAAGATGATTCTTTCTTTAAGTTCTTATAATATCACATCCAATTCATGATCACAAAGATAACATAAATCATACGGATTGTTAACTTCAGAATGTTTCTCTCATCATTTGAAGTACTAGGATTCCGACTTCAAGGTTCCAACAATAATATCGTATTTGTAGACATTCCAATCTTCTAAACATGATGTTGTTGAATAATTCACTAATGAAATTCAATATCTCGTTAACATGATCATCTTATCCCATGGAATCGAATCTAAGCGGTGATAGGTTGAACATACCTTAATATGCCGAAATCACTGAACCACAAGGTAGAATCCGACTCTGGTTGATTATGTGCCACTCCAAGGTGTTACTTCTCTTCAATGATCACTCACAAGTGATAACCAATATTCAAGGATCACTAATATATGTTCTAAGTGTGTTAGAGGGATGATTAAAGCTCTCTGGCCTCTCAAGAATGAAGAATGGGTGAAAGAAATGAAAGCCAAAACGGGTTGTTGTCCCATTTATAATATTCTGCATTTTAGCTAATTAGCGCACGCTACAATACATACTTAGCGCGCGCTAATGAGCGTTGACTCCAAATCTGTCCAGGTTCGTCCGCAGGAATCTTATCCGGACCCATGTCCCGGCTGGCACATGTGTTAGCCACCTACCTCAATAATTCAGTGTCTAGCGCACGCAACTCCTATACGTAGCGTGCGCTAGTAATAACCGATAGCGCGCGTTAAGCTACATTCTTAGCGTGCGCTATCACGAGTTTGCATGAGAAAATTTGCATGATGTTATACTTAAGTACAAGGATGCCAATGCAAGAAATGTCATACTCCAATAATCAAAACCACAAATCCGAATAATACAGGGTCTGAAAACAGATGAAATACACAGTAATAAATCCGGATATTACATACACTACCACAATTAAAGAAATAAGTGCACAAGTGTTTTTATTTGATCATTACATCATTTACTACACTACCACGATCAGGGATGGCAATGGGGCGGGTCGGGGTCGGGTATTGCCTACCCAGACCCGGACCCGCGGTTAAAAATTAGCCCCAGACCCGCCAAATTTTTTCGGGTCCGCCCTGCACTCCGCTCGGTTACAGGTACCAGTAGTCTGCGAATTTTTCTCGGATCAATATTATATATATAATATACTTCTAATTTAAATTTATTACTAATTTAATATATATATAATATTACTAATTTAATTACTAATATATATATTTAATTTATTAAGTATAATATTATATATATATATATATAATATTACTAATTAAAATTTATTACTAATTTAATAATTTATTACTAATAATATTTTATATATATATATATATATATATATATATATATATATCGGGGCGGGTTCGGGGTGGGTACCCCAAACCCCGGAACCGAACCGGACCCGAACTTATTTGTCTCTACACTTGGACCGGACCGGACCGAATTTTATTACCCGAATTGGACCCATTCGGGTAAAAACCCGTGGGTACCCGAACCCGTAGTTTTTTTTGCCATCCCTAACCACGATCAAGAGATAAATACAAATATTTTTATTTGTACTCTCATATTTTTTTTAAAATAATATTATATATTGATATGATATACTACAAAATAACCACTAAGTCCTATAATAAAAAAAATTCATCAATAATTAACATATAGATGTAATATACTCTAACAAAATACATAAAAAATGATTTAGATATTATAATTACAAATAACTTAAAAAAAAGGACAGCAGTGACACGGCCGAGCCTCCACCGGTGGACAGAATTTTGATTGGGCCAAAGAGCCCGTTTTTTTGGGCCACAAAATAGAACCCAATACCATCCAAAAACAGATGTGCTGGCCTGCCCCGCGTACCTGGGATGTATTGCCGGGGTTAAAAAGGATAGCGAAATTGGGCTTCCGTACAGAATTGTTTCAGCCCATATGGAAATACATATCAAATATAACGAAGTAATTAGGGCCTGTTTGGTTTATAAGATTGGGCCTGATAATAATTAAGATTAGACTCAATCTCATGTTTGGTTGTTGAGCTACATAATCGCATAAGCGCGAGATTTAATCTTTCAATAACTCAGGCCCAGTATTATATGCCCGATAACAATCGCTGCCTCCCTCTAGGTCTTTGTTTCTTTTCTGTGTGTGTGTTGGCGATGAATTGAGTGCGGAAGAAGAAGATTGGTTGAATTTTACATCATCTTTGTGGGTCTTCTCTCATTCTTCAAAGTGCGTATCTTAATTGAGTGAATAAACAGGTATGTTTCTACACTCAAAATATAAAAAAAAATTGGGGCTTTTGTTATTTTGGATCTTTGCATGGAGATTCTCTGCAGCTTTGGATGTTGAGGAATAATAATGGGTTTTAGAACTTATCATTGTTGCAAATTATATCCTATCATTTCACATTTTTATAGATTAAAAAAAAAAACTAACAACGAAGAAAAAAAGCAATGATTAATCAAGTATAGTATAAAATTCATAAACAATTTTATATGAAATTCACAAAATAAAATTCAAGTTAAACTAACAAATACAATTATAAATTCATATTTATTAATGTCAGTGGTATATTAGTAAATGAGACTCAATCATACAATGTTACAAACCAAACATGATACTATATTTATATGTTAACCAAACATATTTTTATTAATCAAGATTCAATCATGCTTTTATCCCTCACTATATCTCACTGCAATCTCATCTAATAAACTAAACAGGGCGTTTGGTCCGTGGGAATCCTTGGGATTGTGATAGAATTGGAATCCAATAAGTGGAATTGAAATTGCTCGGCGGGAATGAAATCCCATAGAGGAGGGAATCTAAATGGGCTGGTGGGAGGGATTTTAAAATCCCTCCATCTAGGAATTTGCATAATTACCAATATACCCTCCATGCTTTCTCTTTTTATCTCTTTTATTAGAACTAAACAATAAGGCAGCCTCCATACTCCATCCCGTCGTCGCCTCCATACTCCATCCCGTCGTCGATCGCCGACCTTCGCCTCCATACTCCATCCCGTCGTCGATCGCCGACCTTCGCCGACCGTCTCCGACCACTGTCCGACCCTCGCTCTCGCTCTCCACTCACCGATTAGGTATGTTCCGATCGAGATTATAAATATGCAAATGACATAAATCTACTGGAATGACATAAATCTACTGAAATCCTTCTTCAATTTCCATGCGTTGTGAGGCTTCCGATGTGAGAAATCCGTCGGAATCCGGCGAGTTCAACCGGAAAAGCGATAGAGGAAAAAGAAAGCTAGGTTTTTGCGGGTTAGGATAAAAATAAGAAAATGACCCGAATAGATTTTTTTTGCGGGTTAGGAAAAAGAAAGCTAGGTTTTTGTTGTTCTTAAATCTGAAATTCAGTTTTTGTTGTTCTTAAATCTGAAATTCGGTTTTGTAGCAGTTGAAGGAACTCAAGTCGGAGCTGTCGTTGCTGCGTGTGGCCAAGGTCACCGGCGGCGCTCCCAACAATCTCTTCAACATAAAGGTTGTCAGGCTGTCCATTGCATAGGTGCTGACCGTCATTTCGCAGACGCAGAAGTCGGCTCTACGAGAAGTGTACAAGAACAAGAAGTATTTGCCTCTCGATCTTCTAAGAAGACGCAAGCCATCCGCCACACCTCACCGAACACCAGGTAGTGTGTATATATATATTTAATAAAAATTCTTTGTCGAATTATGAAAATGTGATATATTTATTTGTTCTTGAATTTTGTTAGTTTGATTGTATATACCTAGATTTAACCAAAGGTTGAATGATAATTGGACCTATAGGTATACAAAAGAACTCTATTTATTTCCTGGTTGGATTTATCTGTCTAGTATATTTTAGTTAAATGATGTAGATCTAGATAAAATTAGTCAGGAACACTAAGAGCTAAATTGGCTTTCCAAAATCAAGAGTTCACATTCAATTTTTTTAAGGTATTAAGAAGTTTGTAGTATTTGGAATACAGGTAAAAAATTCGAATAAATTAAAAAGAAATTGTCCAAGTGAATATGCTTTATAATTGTTCTTTTTGTGTATGGAATAAAAAATATCTTTCTCTCTCTCTTTTTTTTGGAAGGAAGGCTAATGATCACATTTTTAAATGTTTATAAACATTCCCTTACAATGGTTGAATTTAAATGTTTAAATATTTTTCATTTGCTAAAAAAAATGGAATTCGAAAAGAATAAGTATTTTATATATTTGAGGTTGATAATTATGGATATGGTTGGATATATGCCAATCTGCACTTGGCCCCAACGAATTCGCGGGTTGTAAAATTCATTTTTTGGTTTTAAAATACATTTTAAACATGCACGAGAAAACATAGCTTTATGCTCTCTGTTTTTTTGTTTATTATTGTTGTTTTGTATTTATAGCTGCACAAAATTGATAATAAATAATACAATATGTTAATGGATGTGGATTTGCGTGTTGGAGATTGAATGTCGAATGGGGAAGCCAAAGATGGTACACCACGATCGATTAGTTAATAGATCATGAATATGATGTTGAATCTAGACTTCAAACATTTGTGCTGGTGTTTTTCTTTGTATCCGTCTATGTTATGTGTAGTATTTGTGTTGACACAATGCGTATTGATTATTGTTATTGAGAGGATTGAATGTATACATTCAGTGTTATGTTAGAATGCTTTGAATTTAGTTTTTTTAAATATTAATGATTAATCCATCTTGCTGTGCAACGCGCACGGGTGAAAAATCTAGTTCCTATAATACTCCAGGAGTTTGATATTATTGTACTCCTTCCGTCCCACAGCAGTCTGCACAGCTGACTGGGCACGGAGATTAAGAAAATGCACTTTTTGAAGAGTTAACCAATTTAAAGGGAGGGTATAAAAGGTAACTCATGTGTAAGTGAAGTAAGGAAAAAAGTAAAAATGTATTAATTGAGTTGAAAAAGTAATGACAATTGTGTAAATAATTGTGTATAGTGAGGGTGTTAAAAACAATTTTTTTTACCATTTATGGGTGTGCAAACTTCTGTGGGACGGACGAATAAGGCAAGTGTGCAAACTCCTGTGGGATGGGGAGTAATTTTTTAAGAAATAGTACCTACGTAATTTCCCTTTCTTTTTCCATTCTCTTTCTTCTTTCATTTCCTCTCATCAAAGTGCCCTGATCGTTTCCTCCATACCTCCTTTCCTCCATACCTCGTGTCCATTCGCGATTTGGGGAACATAGAGATGCAGAACAGGACGACCGATTGCGGTTTACAGTTACGAATGAACAGACAGAGCGGTTTAGGCGGTGACTGGAGTGGATTCTTGGTTCCAGTCTTATGGGTTTTCCCATCAGAGTGGATTTGGTGCGATCTGATTGTAGGAAGTTTTCAGCACCTCGAGTGTCTTTGGTCTATTCTTTGGAACTCAAGGCCTATATTTCAAGTTTGGTTGATGATTCAAACGTCATGTGGAAGCGCTGAGCTCTCCGATGATTGATGGTGATGAATTCTGAGTTTTTGAAATTTTTAGAATTTAAAAGTAATTTGAGATTTTTAAATGACATCCTAATTTTTAAATATTTTTGAAGTTTTTCGACGGAATTCTTCGCTGAAGTTGCAAATTGATAAATTCCTGGAGTATAAGTTGCTATTTAGTAAAAAGAATAGTTTATGTATAAAATTGAAAAATCTACATGGTACAAAGTCTAAATTATTATTAGTCCTTTTTAAAATAAAAACAGAAACAATAAACGCTTTTGCCAAAAAAATAAGAATCATCTATACATAGGACATATACTTAGATGAATGTAGTGGGCAATTATATTACAATTTTTTTTTATTTCACTTGTCTATTGTGTATTTCTCACGGCATCATCAACTCGGGTACATAACCATGACTATACCACGCCCTAATGGCTAATTCCAGCCTTTCCTTCAAAAATAAAAAAACCCGTGGTTCTTCCTCCAAAAATGACATAAAACCTCTAAACTTTGATGAGCTTTTCTTTTGTAGACCAGTCTCGGTGTTTGCTCAATTTCTGGAGGTGTGCCACACTTGATTCATTTGGGGTGATACGTCATCATGTTTGTTGGGTTTCGTTTTGAGTTTGATATTGGGTTCTTCGTACAAGGCCTCCATCCAGGCAGAGGGGAAGTCGGACCACAACCGCAGGAGGAGTTGGTTTAATCGGAAGAGGAATCGCCAAAGGAAAACTTCACTGGCTTGATCTGGAATTTCCTGTATTTGGAGTCATACATGATTGAAGGCGTGAATTTGAAGATGTCGATGTCCAAGTCGTGATTAAGACCAACCACTTTATTATGAATTATTCCGCATTTCCATTACACGAAATGATACCATACGATGAGAGTTAGGATAAATATTCTTCTATCATCTTTTGTGTTTTTTTTCTTTTAGTTGATATTTATTTTTGTACACTAGTATTTTATAGATAATACCTTTTTCTAAATAAATACTCCCTCTGTCTTACTCGGTCCCACAGTAAATTAATCATCCCATAAATGACAACACGGTGTATTTATGATGTTCATGGTGTTAATACGTCTCTCCTTTTTGCTTTGAATTAAAAATAATTATTGATGCCGGTGCCTCTATGGTGAGCGCCGCACTCAAGCAACATATATTTTTATTTTTAATTAATTTAATATAATCAAGGATAATATATTTTTATTGGGGATTAATAAATTCTATCCGGGATTAATACACTCAAATATGATTAATAAATCTAAATTGAGAATTAAATAAACTAATTATCCATATTGTCTTTAATTTCCCTAATTAATTTTTAATGCAAGTCTTTAGTGGACTGTCCTTACCCGACAATTCTTTTTTCTTTCATCATGATTTTTTGGTTGTCTCACACTCTATTTTATGGATTTCCCGTTCTTCTATAATTTATATATGTCTAGATTTAAATTTGTTTCTACATACTTTGTGTCTATTTAGAATGTTTTTTTTTAATCGTGATGACTATTTTTGGCTTTTGTTTATTCTCTAAGATTTCAGTAATACTTGAGGTGACATCAAAACAAGTACGAAGGAATTTCAATAACACATTTGATGGAAGAAAAAGTCACCTCACGTGTTATTGGTGCCACCTCAGCAACATATCCCTTCGTACTTGCTTTGATGTCACCTCAAGTATTACTGAAATCTTAGAGAATAAACAAAAGTCAAAAACAGTTGTCGCTGTTAAAATAAAAACATTCTAGATATATAGTATGTACAACAAATTTAAATGTAGATATGTAGAAATTATAGAAACGTCCATAAAACAGAGTATCAAACCCCCAGAAAATTTGAAGGAAGAAATAAAATTCGGTAGGGTACAGTCAGTCCACTAATGACTTCCAAGAAAGTTAATTCCCAATTAGGATTTATTAATCTTTATTTTTGTATATTAATCCCCAATCAAAATTTCTAATCCCCAATTAAAAATATATGTTGCTCGGGTGCGGCGCGTACCACAGGGGCGCCTGCATCCATGACTTCCTCAAACATGAATGGGTGGAAGAAGCATGCATTCATTAAAATGTCAAAGCAAAAAGGGGAGCGTGGTTTAGGGATTAACATCATAAATACACTATACTTGTTTAACTAATTAAAATAGGTAAAGTGAATTGGTGTGCTTGTTATTTATGGAATGATAAATTTATTGTGGGACATCCAAAAAGAAAGATGGAGGGAGTATTTATTTAAAAACATTATTATTTATGAAATACTAGTGTAAAAATATATATCAACTTCAAGAAACACACACAAAAGATAGAAGCATAATTATCCAGCTCACATTGTAGCGTATCACTTTGTGTAATGAGAATGTAGAATAATTCACACCAAAGTGGTTTGCCTTAATCACGACTTGCACATCCACATCTCCAAATTCAGGCCTTCGATCATGTCTGGCTCCGAATACAGGAAATCCCAAGCCGATGAAGGTGCCTCAAAGGAGAGTAGGCTATTTCTCCTGCGGCTGTAGTTCCTAAGACGAACCATGCACCATCTCACAGGGGAGCGACGCCGCCGGATCTGCAAAGTCGTCGCATCGCCAGCTTTTTCCTCTGATTGGGTGGAGGCCTCGTATGAGTGATCCAATATCCTGTGGTGGAATACAAATTTGATAAGCCATGGGGCCGAAACTAACGGAGTAAAGAGAGCACGAACTTGAACAAGCGAAAAACAAAGGAAGAACTTGAATCGATATTTGATTTACCATTTTTTATGACTTCTTCTATTCGATTTTATTGAACTTGCCGGCTGAAATACCATGAGACTCGTAAAAATAGTCTAGTTGCTCCTAGTGAGGGTCCATGGCCTATGATGAATAAGATAGTTTAATTCGTTTTATATGCTATTGAGCACCTCTTCTGATATTAGTCAGAGTTACACAGCTAAACCTTTGTTGTCTAAACAATGATCAATGGCGGAAATATAAAGTGGACATGTATCAACTTTTTGAAGCTGTTTGATACACATCTCGGGAAATTTTGACCTATTTGATCGACATGTACGAATGGTATATATTGTTTCTATTTGGAGTCCAACCAATTATTAAAGTGATATATATGAGCCAACTTGTCATTGTTTTCAAGAATGTAGTCGAGAACTTATGGAAGCATAAACTACTTTTGCACTTGCAATTGCAAATGTCTCTAATTGCGTATACTTATTTTGCACGAAAAGATTGGAATTTATTGTTAGCTACCCGTACGAGATTATAGAGTCTAATGTGAAATGTTAATGTGCGATCTGGCTATATTAATACATTTCCTTCTTCCTTAACAGGTAAAATTAAGCGAGTTTGTGAAACATTGTTGGGGATTATCTCTTAATGTTTTTAGCCTAAGAAGATAGCATAACCTATTAAGCAATACAAGCAGTGCATGAAAATAGTTTCAGTAATGATAACTGCCAAGGAATGTTACTTGAGTTATTTATATTTGCATCAATGCGCAAAAGACCATATGATTTAACTCACTTCATTGTTTGTTATTTTACTTTTTTCCGTCATCGTTTTGGTAGGCTGGAGGTCGGAATACTGTATTGGACATTGCACTAAGAGGGAAACTGCCTTAACTGAGTGATCGCCCTACCATTATTTTTGGTGCAAATGTTACTCATCCTCAACCTTAGGCTGATTCAAGCCCCTCTATAGCTGCAGTGTGCTAACCTCTAACTGTCACTCACGTCTCTCTGTTTTGATTAATAGAAAGCATTTCAAAAAAAGTTGGGTTGTCCGTATGTGCAGGTTGTTGCTTCAATGGATTAGCCTGAAGTAACAAAGTACAGAACCGCAACCGCCGGTTCCGGTTACAATGTGGCAACACTACAAGAAACCATAACACAACATTGAAATAATACTAGTAGTCAAACTAACCTGTAAAATATTCCTCTGGTCTACGCTTCCCATTGGATTTGTAGAAGGACAACAAATGTTCTCTGCAAAATACGAATAATGAATAGAAAATGATAGCCCTCTGTACTTTGTTACTTTAGGTTAATCCATTGAAGCAACAACCTGCACATACGGACAACCCAACTTTTTTTGCAATGCTTTCTATTAATCAAAACAGAGAGACGTGAGTGACAGGTAGAGGTTAGCACACTGCACCTATAGAGGGGCTTGAATCAGCCTAAGGTTGAGGATGAGTAACATTTGCACCAAAAATAATGGTAGGGCGATCACTCAGTTAAGGCAGTTTCCCTCTTAATGCAATGTCCAATACAGTATTCCGACCTCCAGCCTACCAAAACGATGATGGAAAAAAGTAAAATAACAAACAATGAAGTGAGTTAAATCAGATGGTCTTTTGCGAATTGATGCAAATATAAATAACTCAAGTAACATTCCTTGGCAGTTATCTTTAGTGAAACTATTTCCATGCACTGCTTGTATTGCTTACTAGGTTTTGCTATCTTCTTAGGCTGAAAACATTAAGAGATAATCCCCAACACTGTTTCACAAACTCACTTAATTTTACCTGTTATTCGAGACGACTTGATGTGTTCAGAGATTGATTCATGTTAGCCGACCCCAAAGCATTTTGGGACTAAGGCTCTGATGTTGTTGTTGTAAGGAAGAAGGAAATGTATTAATATAGCCAGATAGCACATTAACATTTCACATTAGACTCTATAATCTAGTACGAGTAGCTAACTATAAATCCAAATCTTTTCGTGCAAATTAAGTATAAGCAACTGGAGACATTCGCAAGTGCAAAAATAGTTTATGCTTCAATAAGTTCTCGACTACATTTATGATAACAATGACAAGTTGGCTCATATATATCACTTTAATAATTGGTTGGACTCCAAATAGAAACAATATATACCATCCGTACATGTCGATCAAATAGGTTAAAATTTTACAACATGTGTATCAAACAGCTTCAAAAAGTTGATACATGCCCACAACTTCATATTTCCGCCATTGATCATTGTTTAGACAACAAAGGTTTAGCTGTGTATCTCTGACTAATATTAGAAGAGGTGCTCAATCGCATATAAATACGAAGGAAAACTACCTTATCCATCATAGATCACGGACCCTCACTAGGAGCAATTGGACTATTTTTAGGAGTCTCATGGTTTTTCAGCCGGCAAGTTCAATAAAATCAAATAGTAGAAGTCATGAAAAATGGTAAATTAAATATCGATTCAAGTTCTTCCTTTGTTTTTCGCTTGTTCAAGTTCGTGCTCTCTTTACTCCGTTAGTTTCGGCCCCAGGATATTGGATCCCCCATACGGGGCCTCCACCTAAGCAGAGGAGAAGGCTGGCGATGTGACAGCTCTGCAAATCCGGCGTCGTCGCTCCCTTGTGAGATGGTGCATGGTTCATCTTGGGAACTGCAGCCGCAGGAGGAATCAGAAGAGGAATAGCCTACTCTCCTTTGAGGCACCTTCATCAGCTTGGGATTTCCTGTATTCGGAGTCATACATGATCGAAGGCTTGGATTTGGAGATGTGGATGTGCAAGTCGTGATTAAGGCAAACCACTTTGGTGTGAATTATTCTACATTCTCATTACGCAAAGTGATACGCTACGATGTGAGCTGGATAATTATCCTCGGCGACATCAATCTCACCTAGGGGTGGGCATGGGACGGGCCTGGGGTCATCCCCCGTCCCGTGTTATAACAAGCGGGACGGGACGGGATTGGTGATTTCAAAATTTCATCCCGCACGGGCCTTATCGTGGACGGGACGGGACGGGTTTAGTCCCGCATAAAAAAGTTCAAAATATAAATTAGAAAAAAGTAAGAAAATCTATAATTTTATACATCTAAATTCGGGAAAAATATCCAACTAACTAATTTAATAGCCTAAATTAAACTTTTAAAATAATAATTATTAACACTGAATACAACATATCCATTTTTTTTTTGAAAAAATATCAGTTACTAACTTTATATTGGTTGATTAGGTTTGTATATAATTATAAAATATAGATAGTCAAAAATAAAAATAGTTTATTATTAAAAATTAATTAAAAAAGGGTTACAAATAATAAAAATATATGGTTTTAAAAGGGTTAAAAACTTAGCGGGACGGGACGGGCCTTACGGGCCTCAGATTTTTTGTCCCGTGTCCCGTCCCGTAGTCCTGAGCTATCGCCGCCATTTGGTTCACCATCTGCTGCATAACGGCCGCAATGCCAAGGTCGGCGCGCTCCTGAGAAGAAGCATGACTGTGACGGGAGCCGGCACGGTCGCCGGTACTGCCGGCTCCCGAAGAATGCGACGTGGCCGCCCCACCGGCTGCCCCACGTCCCCGGTTGCATCCACGGCCACGACCACGACCACGGCCTCTTCCAGCATCCATACTGATGTTAAAGAAGTAGCAAAGGCCATACTATGGTAAGTACGAGAGGAAAAACAACCATAATCAAGAATCAAAGGTGCGATGCAAGGAAACAAAGAACGGAGTAAGGAAAAATTTACGGGCACCGGTAGCATCGGAATCATGGCAGCGTGATGATGATGTGCAAAACGACACACAACAAGACCCAATAACCGACAAGCCTAGGTATCCATAAACCTGTCTCTGATACCATTTTCTGTAACACCCCAAGATATTCGAGGTATATTACAGCGCCGTGAATCCCTACTTGGGACTCACCAGGCTAAACAACCATCATACTCATCGACTCGCAGAAACAACAAGATAACACCTCGTCATAAAGACGCAAAACGAAAATAATCCACCTGGTTCAACCGGTCAAACACAACACAATCATCCGACACAAACACAATAGACAACGATACAATCCGAACGAATAAGAACTCCTAAGACTAGAGTACTTCTATTAGTTTACAAACCCATAAACGGTAAAAAGGTAAAAGACAAGACGCCCCGTGTGCACAATCATCACGCACAACCATCATCCGCATACTGGTCCAGCGCCCGTTCGTCTCGAAGAACCTGACCTGAAATTCATAAAACGAATTTCCCCAAAACGGGTCCCCAGAGGGGTTAGCAATTACGCCAGTACAAGTAACCAAATGAACAACTTACATCTTACACAAATAGTCAAAGCATGCAATAATGAAAACTTCGGTTGAAACACACATTTCCGGAAACGCCATAATCCAAAACACATTTGTGAAAAATACCACAATTAACCGTGGATCCACCCCTCCGTGGACCCCTACTGAGACCTCGTCGGATCTAACCCATAGTGGTTAAAAGCAAGCTCGCGGATCCACCCCTCTGTGGACCCCTACCGAGACCCCATCGGGTCTAACCCATAGTGAGCATACACACACACACAATTCTCATGCAATACTACTACGTTAAGATTGTAAGTTCATAAGGGTACTTGCCTCGATTAATAGACGGTGACACAAACGGGAAGGAAGAGTCAAGCACAACCGCGAGGAATCGTCGAAACCAAACCTAACGATTCGAAGAATACAATCACAAACACTTCTAGACGATTACGGAAATGGAATACTCTCGAAAACCCACCTACAATTCATGTATATTCGAATAAAGATGACAACGAGGGCGGACCACAACCAAACCCTCTCGATTTCGCAAAACCACGAAAATATACCATGAATCCGTAGGAAAACTAATGATATCAACAAGATTGATCATATTCAACATGAATCTATCAACCGTATGGAACGAATCGAAGAAAAACCCGAAAACCCCCAATTTACTCAAAAGCAGGGTTCTAAGAAGATTTACCTTGGATTAGGATGAAAGATTCGTGTTAATGTTGATATAATTCACCAAGAACTCAAGGAAGATGATGGTTGAGATGATTGGAGGAAGAAATCGCCAAGAAATCGCCCCAAAATCGCCAAAGCCGCGGAGGAAGGAGAAGAAATGAGAAAAGACGTACATCCGGGTCAACTCCCTTGTTTATATAGCCAGGGAGTGTTAGCGCGCGCTAATCCTCAGAAGTTAGCGTGCGCTAACGGGATAAAACTCCAGTCCAGAAGTTATCGTCCCAGTCCAGTAACCAGATTTATGGCCGTTAGCGTGTGCTACCCGAAACGTAGCGTGCGCTAATAGCCTCTCGGTAGCGCGCGCTATCGGCCATAGCGTGCGCTACCTGGGCACCTATCCGAGTCCAGTGGCAAATTGTCCAGTACTGGAGAGACTCGCTAGCACGCGCTACAAAACAAGCCTAGCGTGCGCTACTAAAGGATGATTAGCGCGCGCTTTAAAGTAACATTAGCGCGCGTTAGGCATAGGGTAACAACGGCCCGAAACACTGAAACACGAACGAAGCATCAAACGGAACAACACACTACGTATGATAACATACAATTGATCTACGGCAACTCCGTACGGCGGTTACGAACAATTACGAGAATCAGATCAATAGATGACACGAAAGAAATACACTGAAAAAAATATACGAGGGTCGCTACAAACGAGGAATACACCAAAAAAAATGAAAATACCGGGAAAAGAAAAATGCGGATATTACAGATATTGGGTTCTTCGTACAAGGCCTCCATCCAGGCAGAGGGGAAGTCGGACCACAGCTGCAGGAGGAGTTGGTTTAATCGGAAGAGGAATCGCCAAAGGAAAACTTCACTGGCTTGATCCGGAATTTCCTGTATTTGGAGTCATACATGATTGAAGGCGTGAATTTGAAGATGTCGGTGTCCAAGTCGTGATTAAGACCAACCACTTTATTATGAGTTATTCCGCATTTCCATTACACGAAATGATACGATACGATGAGAGTTAGGATAAATATTCTTCTATCATCTTTTGTGTTTTTTTTTCTTTTAGTTGATATTTATTTTTGTACACTAGTATTTTATAGATAATACCTTTTTCTAAATAAATACTCCCTGTGTCTTACTCGGTCCCACAGTAAATTAATCATCTCATAAATGACAACATGGTGTATTTATGATGTTCACGGTGTTAATAAGTCTCTCCTTTTTGCTTTGAATTTAAAATAATTATTGATGCTGGTGCCTCTATGGTGAGCGCCGCACCCAAGCAACATATATTTTATTTTTAATTAATTAATTTAATATAATCAAGGTATTTTTATTGGGGATTAATAAATTCTATCCGGGATTAATACACTCAAATATGATTAATAAATCTAAATTGAGAATTAAATAAACTAATTATCCATATTGTCTTTAATTTCCCTAATTAATTTTTAATGCAAGTCTTTAGTGGACTGTCCTTACCCGACAATTCTTTTTTCTTTCATCATGATTTTTTGGTTGTCTCACACTCTATTTTATGGATTTCCCGTTCTTCTATAATTTATATATGTCTAGATTTAAATTTGTTTCTACATACTTTGTGTCTATTTAGAATGTTTTATTTTAATCGTGATGACTATTTTTGACTTTTGTTTATTCTGTAAGATTTCAGTAATACTTGAGGTGACATCAAAACAAGTACGAAGGAATTTCAATAACACATTTGATGGAAGAAAAAGTCACCTCACGTGTTATTGGTGCCACCTCAACAACATATCCCTTCGTACTTGCTTTGATGCCACCTCAGGTGTTACTAAAATCTTGAAGAATTAACAAAAGTAAAAAACAGTTGCCGCTGTTAAAATAAAAACATTCTAGATACATAGTATGTACAACAAATTTAAATGTAGATATGTAGAAATTATAGAAGGGGACGTCCATAAAACAGAGTATCAAACCCCCAGAAAATTTTGAAGGAAGAAATAAAATTCGGTAGGGTACAGTCAGTCCACTAATGACTTCCAAGAAGGTTAATTCCCAATTAGGATTTATTAATCTTTATTTTTGTATATTAATCCCCAATCAAAATTTCTAATCCCCAATTAAAAATATATGTTGCTCGGGTGCGGTGCGTACCACAGGGGCGCCTGCATCCATGACTTCCTCAAACATGAATGGGTGGAAGAAGCATGCATTCATTAAAATGTCAAAGCAAAAAGGGGAGCGTGGTTTAGGGATTAACGTCATAAATACACTATACTTGTTTAACTAATTAAAATAGGTAAAGTGAATTATGGAATGATAAATTTATTGTGGGACATCCAAAAAGAAAGATGGAGGGAGTATTTATTTAAAAACATTATTATTTATGAAATACTAGTGTAAAAATATATATCAACTTCAAGAAAAACACACAAAAGATAGAAGCATAATTATCCAGCTCACATTGTAGCGTATCACTTTGTGTAATGAGAATGTAGAATAATTCACACCAAAGTGGTTTGCCTTAATCACGACTTGCACATCCACATCTCCAAATTCAGGCCTTCGATCATGTCTGGCTCCGAATACAGGAAATCCCAAGCCGATGAAGGTGCCTCAAAGGAGAGTAGGCTATTTCTCCTGCGGCTGTAGTTCCTAAGACGAACCATGCACCATCTCACAGGGGAGCGACGCCGCCGGATCTGCAAAGCCGTCGCATCGCCAGCTTTTTCCTCTGATTGGGTGGAGGCCTCGTATGAGTGATCCAATATCCTGTGGTGGAACACAAATTTGATAAGCCATGGGGCCAAAACTAACGGAGTAAAGAGAGCACGAACTTGAACAAGCGAAAAACAAAGGAAGAACTTGAATCGATATTTGATTTATCATTTTTCATGACTTCTACTATTCGATTTTATTGAACTTGCCGGCGTAATACCATGAGACTTGTAAAAATAGTCTAGTTGCTCCTAGTGAGGGTCCGTGGTCTATGATGAATAAGATAGTTTTCCTTCGTTTTATATGCTATTGAACACCTCTTCTAATATTAGTCAAAGTTACACGCTAAACCTTTGTTGTCTAGAAAATGATCAATGGCGGAAATATAAAGTGGACATGTATCAACTTTTTGAAGCTGTTTGATACACATCTCGGGAAATTTTGACCTATTTGATCGACATGTACGGATGGTATATATTGTTTCTATTTGGAGTCCAACCAATTATTAAAGTGATACATATGAGCCAACTTGTCATTGTTTTCAAGAATGTAGTCGAGAACTTATGGAAGCATAAACTACTTGCACTTGCAATTGCAAATGTCTCCAATTGCGTATACTTATTTTGCACGAAAAGATTGAGATTTATTGTTAGCTACCCATACGAGATTATAGAGTCTAATGTGAAATGTTAATGTGCGATCTGGCTATATTAATACATTTCCTTCTTCCTTAACACGTAAAATTAAGCGAGTTTTTCAAACACTGTTGGGGATTATCTCTCAATATTTTTAGCCTAAGAAGATAGCAAAACCTATTAAGCAATACAAGCAGTGCATGAAAATAGTTTCACTAAAGATGGTCTTTTGCGCATTGATGGAAATATAAATAACTCAAGTAACATTCCTTGACAGTTATCTTTAGTGAAACTATTTTCATGCACTGCTTGTATTGCTTACTAGGTTTTGCTATCTTCTTAGGCTGAAAACATTAAGAGATAATCCCAACACTGTTTCACAAACTCGCTTAATTTTACCTTTTATTGGAGACGACTTGATGTGTTCAGAGATTGATTCATGTTAGCCGAACCCAAAGCATTTTGGGACTAAGGCTCTGATGTTGTTGTAAGGAAGAAGGAAATGTATTAATATAGCCATATAGCACATTAACATTTCACATTAGACTCTATAATCTAGTACGGGCAGCTAACCATAAATCCCAATCTTTTCGTGCAAAATAAGTATAAGCAACTGGAGACATTCGCAAGTGCAAAAATAGTTTATGCTTCAATAAGTTCTCGACTACATTTATGATAACAATGACAAGTTGGCTCATATATATCACTTTAATAATTGGTTGGACTCCAAATAGAAACAATATATACCATCCGTACATGTCGATCAAATAGGTTAAAATTTTCCAACATGTGTATCAAACAACTTCAAAAAGTTGATACATGCTCACAACTTCATATTTCCGCCATGGTTCATTGTTTAGACAACAAAGGTTTAGCTGTGTAACTCTGACTAATATTAGAAGAGGTGCTCAATAGCATATAAATATGAAGGAAAACTACCTTATCCATCATAGACCACGGACCCTCACTAGGAGCAACTGGACTATTTTTACGAGTCTCATGGTTTTTCAGCCGGCAAGTTCAATAAAATCGAATAGTAGAAGTCATGAAAAATGGTAAATTAAATTTCGATTCAAGTTCTTCCTTTGTTTTTCGCTTGTTCAAGTTCGTGCTCTCTTTACTCCGTTAGTTTCGGCCCCAGGATATTGGATCCCCCATACAGGGCCTCCACCTAAGCAGAGGAGAAGGCTGGCGATGTGACAGCTCTGCAGATCCGGCGTCGTCGCTCCCTTGTGAGATGGTGCATGGTTCATCTTGGGAACTACAGCCGTAGGAGGAATCAGAAGAGGAATAGCTTATTCTCCTTTGAGGCACCTTCATCAGCTTGGGATTTCCTGTATTCGGAGTCATACATGATCGAAGGCCTGGATTTGTGGATGTGCAAGTCGTGATTAAGGCAAACCACTTTGGTGTGAATTATTCTGCATTCTCATCACATAAAGTGATACGCTACGATGTGAGCTCGATAATTATGCTTCTATCTTTTGTGTATTTTTCTTCAAGTTGATATATATTTTTACACTAGTATTTCTTAAATAATAATGTTTTTAAATAAATACTGCCTCCATCTTTTTTTTTTTTGGATGTCCCACAATAAATTTATCATTTTATAAATAACAAGCACACCACTCCACTTTACCTATTTTTATTAGTTAAAAAAGTATAGTGTTTATGATGTTAATCCCTAAACTACGCTCCCCTTTTTGCTTTGACATTTTAATGAATGCATGCTTCTTCCACCCATTCATGATTGAGGAAGTTATGGATGCAGGCGCCCCTGTGGTACGCGCCGCACCCAAGCAACATATATTTTTAATTAATTAATCTAATGTTAAATTATTTCAATCAAGGATAAGAAATTTTGATTGGGGATTAATATACAAAAATAAAGATTAATAAATCCTAATTGGGAATTAACTATCTTGGAAGTCATTAGTGGACTGCCTGTACCCTACCAAATTTTTTTTCTTCCTTCAAAATTTTCTGGGGGTTTGATACTCTATTTTATGGACGTCCCCTTCTATAATTTGGACGTATCTGCATTTAAATTTGTTGTACATACTATGTATCTAGAATGTTTTTATTTTAACAGCGACAATTGTTTTTGACTTTTGTTAATTCTCCAAGATTTTAGTAACACCTGAGGTGGCATCAAAGCAAGTACGAAGGGATATGTTGCTGATGTGGCATCAATAACACCTGAGGTGACTTTTTCTTCCATCAAATGTGTTATTGAAATTCCTTCGTACTTGTTTTGATGTCGCCTCAAGTATTACTGAAATCTTAGAGAATAAACAAAAGTAAAAAATAGTCATCACGATTAAAATAAAACGTTCTAAATAGACACAAAGTATGTAGAAACAAATTTAAATCTAGACATACAAAAATTATAGAAGAACGGGAAATCCATAAAATAGAGTGTGAGACAACCAAAAAATCATGATGAAAGAAAAAAGAATTGTCGGGTAAGGACAGTCCACTAAAGACTTCCATTAAAAATTAATTAGGGAAATTAAAGACAATATGGATAATTAGTTTATTTAATTCTCAATTTAGATTTATTAATCATATTTGAGTGTATTAATCCCGGATAGAATTTATTAATCCCCAATAAAAATATATTATCCTTGATTATATTAAATTAATTAATTAAAAATAAAATATATGTTGCTTGGGTGCGGCGCTCACCATAGAGGCACGAGCATCAATAATTATTTTAAATTCAAAGCAAAAAGGAGAGACTTATTAACACCGCGAACATCATAAATACACCATGTTGTCATTTATGAGATGATTAATTTACTGTGGGACCGAGTAAGACACAGGGAGTATTTATTTAGAAAAATGTATTATCTATAAAATACTAGTGTACAAAAATAAACATCAAATAAAAGAAAAAAAAACACAAAAGATGATAGAAGAATATTTATCCAACTCTCCGTATCGTATCACTACGTGTAATGGAAATGCGGAATAACTCATAATAAAGTGGTTGGTCTTAATCACGACTTGCACACCGATATCTTCAAATTCACGCCTTCAATCATGTATGACTCCAAATACAGGAAATTCCGGATCAAGCCAGTGAAGTTTCCTTTGGCGATTCCTCTCCGATTAAACCAACTCCTCCTGCAGCTGTGGTCCGACCTTTCCCTCTGCCTGTGTGGAGACCTTGTACGAAGGACCTAATATCAAACTCAAAATGAAACCCAACAAACATGATGACGTATCACCCCCAAATGAACCGAGTGTGGCACACCTCCAGAAATTGAGCAAACGCCGAGACTGGTCTACAAAAGAAAAGCTCATCAAAGTTTAGAGGCTACCAGGTCTGATGACTATGTTGCCCTCCTTGCAGTATCACTATAAATACCCCACCCCAGGCATACGGTAGAGATAACCATCTCTATTACTCGCGCAACACACAATCTCTATTTGTTCTCATTCTCTCCTTGAGCAGTTGCTGACTTGGGCGTTGGTGTCCTCCCTAGAGCACCCCCTCCGGGTCTGTTTTGCAGATTTGGAGCTCATTCCGCACGAGGAAAGCCATCTTGCTTCCAGAAATACCAAAAACAATCATGACTGGCTATTTTCGGGCTAAACGGGCTCCGAATATAAAAAATCTATTTTTTTTCCAAAATATTCACATAGACTTACCACTCTAGACACTAATCAAATTCATAAATAAACTCATGCCATACATAGTTTTAACTTTTTAGTTGCACTACATAACCAAAGTTGTAAATCTAAATATCCAGAAATAGTTGCATTACATAGATAAATTCATAAATTTAAATGTCCATAGACTCAAAAGTAACTCGATCATCATCCTCAAAACACAAAACGAGCATCATACTCAAGACATGATTTCAAGCATCATCATTCATCCTCATCCTCGGTCACGGTCGATTCCACTTTGGACAAAGTATCATCTTCACATTCTTCTTCATCTAAAAAAACAACAATAATGAATTCCTGGGCAAAACAGTTTACTAATTACTTGAAAAAATGGCAAAACAGTTTACTAACAACAATAATGAATTCCTTTGGTTATGTATTACAGTTTATAATAAAGTATTACAATTTTCTATAAAGTATTACAATTTTCTATTACAGTAATGAAAAAAATGGCAATACAGTTTTCTATAGCTAAAGAAGAATAAAAGGTGGCATGCCATTAAGTATTTCTTGAAAAATTAGTAATGAATAAAATAAAACTATAAAGGCATTACCTTCAAGAAAACGTTGCAACCAACTACGGGTACAAAGAATAGCTTGTACATGATTACCAAGTAGCCGACTCCTATACTTAGTGAGAACACGGCCTCCTATGCTAAATGCCGATTCAGATGCCACGGTGGTGATCGGAATACTTAAAATATCACATGCCATATGTGATAATGCAGGCCATCGCTCCTTATTATCTTTCTAAAATGACAAAACATCTAAATTTGGAAAATATAAACTAAAGTGGCGGCTCATCCAAATATTGATCTAATGCGGACTTCTGATTTTGGCTATTTGATGTTTTGCTCTGCCAGTCTTGTAAAACCTAAAAAAAGAAAAAGAAAACAATTTGGGATTGGGACAACTAAATTTACAATATTAAAATGAGTAAACATTTAAAAGAAACTAAATACTTACATCATACAAGTTAAAATCAGCAACCGGTTCTTTTCCTTTCCCACCTACTGAAGGAGTACCAGACGATAAATTTGTAGAGTTCCGTGAGCTACTTTCACTTGGTTGAGAGCAGATGATATCCACTTCGTATACTCACCAAAAAGCATTTGCAAGTTCCTTCTAATATTACCAATTTTATCTTCGCAAGTATGTGGATCAAGTTGAGTGTAACAATATTTTATCATTCCCAATTTCGCCCGAGGGTCAAGTACAGGCCCAAATGCAAGCACCATGCTGTAGTCACTCCAATACTTATCAAATTTTTCTTTCATTTTCAAAGATGTACCCTTAATATCTTCATCTTCACTCTCCAAATTTTGTTTCAAAAGACACTCAATTTTCCATATTTGCATGAAATACAAGTTGGAAGTTGGATAAGATGTCCCAGAAAATAAATTTGTGATCACATAAAAAGGGCGCAAGAAGTCACACATTTTCTCTCCCCTTTTCCACTCTTCACTTGTGGGAGCAAATTTGTAGTTCCTATCATTCAATTCAAGACTACCAAAAGCACGCTTGTATTTAATTGCACTTTCAAGCATAGCAAAAGTAGAATTCCATCTAGTAGTTACATCTAAGCGCAAACCAACTTTAGTGTCAATACTCCCCACTTGACTAACGCACTCAAAAAATTTTATCTTCCCTCTGATGCCTTAACATACTTTATACTATCTCTTATTTTGTTTAAAGCTTCATTAGCCACTTTCAAGCCATCTTGAACAATAAGGTTCAGGATATGAGCACAACATCTTACATGAGAAAATTGACCTTCACATAAAAGACTATTTTGCAATGAAAGCTTCTCCTTCGAAATATTTTGCAGAGAATCATTAGACGAAGCATTATCCAAAGTAAGAGAAAATATCTTTTTGTCAATACCCCATTCTTTTAAACAGTCATGTACCTTAATTGCCAAATCAAACCCAGTATGTGGAGGCTCCATCTTACAAAAAGAGATAATCTTACTATTCAATTTCCAGTTAGAATCAACAAAGTGTGCCGTCACGCAAATATATCCCTCACTGGTAATAGCTGTCCAACAATAAGATGTCAAGCATATTCTACTAGGACTAGCACACAGAACAAACTTTAACTTTTCCTTTTCAACACGATAGATCTCACATAAATCAGACGTGGCGGTTAACCGGCTAATATTTTTCACATCAGGATTCAAGTACTTCAATAACTCTCTTATCCATTTGTATTCAACAAAAGAAAGTGGAAGTACAAGGGTAGAAGTACCATAACTCGATCCAGTCCAAGCATACGTTGTGTTACAAAACTTGCATTTCGTTCTACCATTTATCGGCTTATCAAAAATTTCTCATACCTTAGAAGTATTTGTTCTACGCTTTTTTGATGGTTGTTGTTCAGAGGTCTCATTAGAATGGCAAGCACCAGATTCCAATATTTCTAGCTCATCATCACCAAAGACATCGTTAGCCTTGTTACGAAATACTTCACTTTCAGAATCCATATTTTCAATTACTGCAAAAAAAGGGGCAATGGGACTAATCAAAACGGCCTGGACAGTGGACAGAAGCAAAACGGCCTGGGCAGAATCAAATTGAGGACAACACATATACACACAGAGGAAAATTGAGGACAACACATATACACACAGAGGAAAATTCAGAATTGACAAACAAACCGGGCAGAATCAAATCGGACAACACAGGAGAATTGACAAACAAATACACTTTGAGAATAAGCTAATATTTGAAAATTGAAATCATCGACTTGTGGAATACTCACTTACAAAGATTGCTGGATGCGGCGAGTTCGTGAGACCGACGTGCGCCGGTGGTTGGAATTTGTGCGATGGTGAGGCGAGTCGAAGGAGACCGGGGCGGAGAGGAAGCCAGGAAGAAGCGACCGAGTGTCACAGTGTAGGAGAGAGAGTTAGATTTACGAAGAAGACCGGAAGAACTAAGAAGATGGTGAGGGAGTAAGGCTGGGCCTGGAGAAGATGGGTTAGTTTTGCAGCGGGGGTAGTATACGGGGGTAGACGGGTGGGGTAGTTGGTGAAGAAAAGTCTGACACTACTGATGATTAGGGTTAGGTGCGTGTTATGTTAATAACTTAATGTTAATAAAAATAATTTTTAATTTTAATTTTAATAGCTGGCCCGGCGGGTCAGCCCGGTAGCCCGGGCAGCCCGCCCGTTTAGCCCGCTGGCTAAACGGTCCGGGCCAAAAAGGCCCGGATTTAAACGGGCTGCAATTTTAAGGCCCTAAATGGGCTGGCCCGGCGGGCCAGAGCCCACAATAGCGTCATGTAAATAATGTTATGCAACTTGCACACAAGTTTTCATGGAATAACGTGTGAGCCTTATTAAAAGTACTACATAAACTTTAATTCTTCATTTGTATTCATTTTATTTTGTCTTGTTGAGAGGATTGATGCTTGATTAGAACCAAGATATTATTATTATTATTATTATTATTATTATTATTATTATTATTAGATCAAAGGGTCAAGTGTGAGAGTTCTTGTTATGTAACTTCTCAAGTCAGGTCTTGCACCATAATGCACATTGGTAGCTTCAACAAAAGACTGATGTGGAAGGCGCTTTCCAATTCTCTATCTACATTGTAAATCATTGAATTTGGTGACACTGTTGGTGATGACCCTTCCAAGTTCTGAATCTATTTTGCTTCTTTAGCCATTTTGTTTCTTGTTCCAAAGGACTGAGACACTAGCAACAACAGCTATTGATTGACACACATATTACTAGCATGTTAAGAAACGACCTTAACGGATAATTTAGTAACGAGTAATGATCCCAATTATAATAAGGGAGATGATGAAAAGAGGATGAGACTAAGTGTTTGGACCTAACAAAGCATGTATTGGGGGCATCTGTTGGATTTGGCTTGAACCACAAAGTTTGTGGATGAATTGGAATATCTGATTTATAATACTCCTTGTCTCTTGTGATGTATGCCTCAATTTGTATTTGAAGACTAGAAATTTCAGATGGTGTGCCAGAAATGGGTAGGATCAAATCTAGCATTGATAGATATGAAGTGTTCTTGAATGAACAAATTAGGACAACAGATATATATGGTTGAAGCAGGTCCACAAGGACCTTCAACGGATATAGACACGGACACCAGACACGACACTGGCACGTCAACATTGGTGATAATTTGTGAAAATGACGTGATTCAATATAATTACATTTATTGGTGTCGTATCAGCATCCGAGATGTGTGTTGGACATCGGGCACGTCTTCAATTAGAAGTGTCAGTGCTACAGAGATGAAAGCTCACTATCATCATAAGATTGTATCATGTTCTTCATATCAACTCATGGTTGTTTAAAAGTGCTCTATATAAAGGTCATTGCAATGAAGCACTGCAGACAAATATATCGGATACGACACTGATATGTTGACCCTGGTAATAATTGAAAAAGTGAAATATATTAACATAACTACATGTGTTGGTGCTGGACACCGGATAGGTCTTTAGTCTGAAGTGTCAGTGCTAGTTATTGCCGATAACATACTTTTATATAGTAGTTTACCTCTATTATTACTAAAAAAACGGTATATGAGCACAAACAAAGGAGACACAAAACACGAACACTGATAATAATTTCAAAAAATGACATAATTCAAAGTAATCATATGTTTTCGTGTCGGTAGGTGTTGGATACCGACACGTGTCCGACAAGAGGACATGCATAATCTCAGGAGAGATCGTCCTTCATTTACACAAAACTTATAAGATCAACACAATTGTTATAAATTTGAGAGAAAATGAGAGAAATTGAAAGAGAAGAAGAATAATGTGTATGTTTATGAGGGCCAAAGACTTTTATTTATAGGTACATATCTAGGGTTTTGGGGGTCTAAAGGTCATTCATCAATAAATACATTAATTACAACACTCCTCTCGTGAATGACCTTTAATACATGCTGCCTCATTAATACATGTTGCGCTACTCCTACCTACTAGCGCGCGCTACTTACCATTCATAATGTGCGCTACTTACAACCCAACTGCAGTCCAGCCTGCTTGAACTGCACTAGCGTGCGCTAGTGTTGAGAGGTAGCGTGCGCTACCCGTACTCAATTAGCGCATGCTAAAGAGAGTACGTAGCGTGCGCTACTCCTCACACACAGCACACTATGAAGATGACAACGATGATAAACACGGCACGATTCTCCAACTAGATTGATGATGAATGACGATTGTCATACGATACAATTACTCTGAACGGTGAATACAATGATTGAATATGAGCGATGAATGATCATTAATGTGTGAAATTTTCTGAGTGACAATTACTGAATGATAAATACGGAATTACAACCGGGTATTACAGTGTGAGGGATATAAGAGAGTGGGGAGCGAATGAGTGGTCTTGGAAGTGGAGATGGAGGAGGGTTTTACGTGAATATGAATTGCAAATGCTTAATGAGCTGATTTCCATGATCCACAGGTTTACTCCAGTAACGGGAGCTCCTGATTCTTGGGAATGGAAGTCGAATAACGAAGGGAGATACACAACGAGGGCTGCTTACGAACTGATTTTAAATCAGAAAATGGGAGACAACGTGGCTCAAAAGAAAGAGTTCGGACTAGTGTGGAACAAAATCGCTCTTCCCAAAGTTCGTGTGCACGCTTGGAGAGTCTTATGGGAGCGTGTTCCGACTTCAACAAAACTCCAAAAGAAAGGGATTCTTCCACAAGGAACCGACTTAAATTGTGTCTTTTGTAAATCCACACTGGAGACAGTACGACATTATTTTCGAATGCGAGTTTTCTTACAGATTCTGGATGGAATGTATAAAGTGGCTAGGAGTGGAGACCGCTCTTCCTCTTAATCTTTAGACGAACCTACTACAATTTAGTAGGCTCCTTAGAGGAAAGAAAGTGAGAACATTTCGGTTTGCATTTGGGAAAGCGTGGTTTAGTTGTTGTGGAAAAAATGAATGCTATCATTTTTCATAAGGAAGAAATCAATTTAGACAAATTAGTGTAAGAACTGAAGGAGCGTTTTTGGTGTTGGATGTTTGGTAGATACGCAGAGGGACTGATCAAGTGTTACGATGAATGGAGACGTAACCCCTGTTTCATTCTAGGATAGAACTTGCAATAGGAATCTGGAGGTGAAATCTTGATTAGCTTTCTGATGTAATTTACTTTGGTGCTTAAGTCTGTACTGATGCACTTTGAAAGGGGTAACTCTCTTGCCCTTTTGATTATCAATAAAATGTTTTATTGATAAAAAAACTAATTCATTATTTTTCTCTCATTGGATTTCTCTTTAGACGTCATCTGCACAAGAAAGCTGGTTCCGAAAATATTAAACATTGTTTTTAAGGTTTTATATTATTCGACTGGATTTTCTCGTATGATTTCAGATTGAAATGGAATGTAGAAATATCGATTGGACACATGGAAGTCTGGGCGAACTAAAGGGGATAATATGGTCGGCGATAGTACAGAGTAAACAAGGAGATCTGATCTCAGCATTTTTCCCGGGGGATCTGTTTGTGTGACGGAGGTGGCGTCTGGCAAACCATATTTGTGTTGTTGGGGTATGAGTTGGTTGGTATGTTGTAGTGCGGTTGTTCTGGCGATGGCGCAACGGTGACTGGATAGTAAAGTTAGGGTTCTTTTTCATTTTTTTAAATCGGAAATATAATTTGATTTGATTTTCTTTTAGTTTGATGGTCCAAAAATGTTGACTTACCGGAGTGCAACGATTTTGTGTAGTGGTGTTGTATTCGCGGTTCTTCTATTTAAATCGGAAATAAAATTTGATTTGATTTTCTTTTAGTGTAAATCATCACTTTAAATGAATGGACTTCTCTTTTTTTTTTTTGTGTGTGTGTGTGTGGGGGGGGGGGGGGGGGTATTTGATCTGAAAAGATGGTTCTAGTGTCGTCTGGTGTTGTATTCGCGGTTCTTCTATCTAAATCGGAAATATAATTTGATTTGATTTTCTCTTAGTTTGAAGGTCCAAAAATGTTGATTTACAGGAGTGCAACGGTTTTGTGTAGTGGTGTTGTATTCGCGGTTCTTCTATTTAAATCAGAACTATAATTTGATTTGATTTTCTTTTAGTGTAAATCATCATGTAAATGAATGAACTTTTCTTTTTCTCTGTGTGTGTGTGTGGGGGAGGGAGGGGGATTTGATCTCAAAAGATGGTTCTAGTGTCGCCTATTGTTGTATTCGCGATTCTTCTATCTAAATCGAAAATATAATTTGATTTGATTTTCTTTTAGTTTGAAGGTCCAAAAATGTTGATTTACCGGAGTGCAAGATTTTGTGTAGTGACGTATTCCAGGAGACAAAAAGTTGAAGGATTACCGCGCGTGTTTCTTACTCAAGATTGGTTCGCACAAGTTCAAGGTATCGCCTGGACTGAAAGTTGCGACGATTTGTTCAATCAATGGTAAAATTATTTGTACTTTACTCAGAGGGATAACAAAATATTGATAGAATTTCCTTCGCCTTTTCCAAGATTATTTCAATCATGGGAATGATCTGCGCTTTTCTGACGATTATTCTGTTTTGTTAGTTTATTTACTCTTTCCTCAATATAATTGCGATTTTGATGTTGATCTACTATTTTCTGAGAATTAAGTCAGTCTTGGTAAAGTTTATTTACATTCTTACCAAGCCTAGTTCAATCATGTAGAGTTAAATTACTTCTTTTCCCCTTAAGATAACATCATTATCGGTAAATTTTATTCACCCCTTTCTCAAGATCATTTCGGTCTTGGTAACTTTTCTCATTGAGTCATGGAATTCATGGAGGATTCCTTGTCCTTCCATGGTTCATCCAGACTGATAATTTAGAATTAATGTTGGATATACTTTGCAAGATTTACCATGGGAAGTTCTGTTTATTCTGATTCAGTGATTTTATGATGTTAAAGCATCATACCAAGTCCCTCTTAAATAAAAGCATCATACTAAGTCCACTTATAACTATTTAAGAGAATTGATTTTTTATAGGAATTTGTTTGTATTTAGTTTTTGGTGGTATCAGTTCATTGATTGTTTCACAACTTGGATGATAATTGTCTAGCCTTCAAACCATGCCTGCATTTTTTTTTTGTTTTGGTTAGAATTGACGATTTGTAATACTTTGCTTCCCCTCATTCTAGCCTGTAATTATTAAAGTCTCATATTAGTGGATTAACCCTCACCATTTCGTCCATATTTAATTGGTTTGTTTCCATGTCCACCGCACACCTGAGCACCTATAGTTATTTGAATTGGCTGCCATTCTTACTTGAATTATTTAGTGCATGTTAATTATAGTTAAAGAAAAAAAGGAGCCCCATCCGTTTCATTTGTTGGGCACTTGGGCTTGATATTGGAATTGTTCAGCCCCCTCCCCCCTCCCCCCCGAGTATGGTTGGCCCTTTATGTTTTATCTTGCATCCATCTTGTTGTGGGTGTTTGGTTTGGGATCTTCTAATCAGCTTGTGTTACCTTTCATTCCCTTTTATGTATTGGTCTTTGTTTTTAATATTTCGTTCCATATCTATTTTGCTTTAAATATGACGCCTCTTTGATTCTCTGCCCTACCTTGGCGGGAGACTTGGTTTGGGTTGTAAATTGGACCGTGTAATCTATTTAAGGCTAAGGGTGTTGGGCATATGATTAGATCAAAGGTATTTACCGTCTACTCTAATATTTTCTTGCTCATAACCTCCTCTATTTCTTTGAGTCTGTTGGCCTTTAACTTTGAGCTTGTTTTCCATCTCTCTGGTGCTAGGAATACGGTTCCTCTCTGATTTTTGTGCCCTACCTTGGCGAGAGACTTGTTTGGGTCTTAAATTAGAATGTGTAACTTATCTACAACCAAGAGTGTTGTGTACTTGATTAGAGTTTTTAAATCTACTATAAGATTTTCTTGCCCATAACCTCCTCTCTCTCTCTCTCTCTCTCTCTCTCTACCTGTAACTGTTGATCTAGTGTTCCCTTTCTCTGGTGCTATGATGGTTCCTCTCTAATTTATTGCCATACTTTGGCGGGAGACTTGGTTTGGACATTATATTAGACTATGTAACCTATTTGTGGCCAGGGGTGTTTGGCACTTGTTTAGAGTTTAGCTATTTTAATCTATGATTTTCTTGCCTATAACCTACTCTTTCCTGGTCTTGAACTTTGATTTAATTCTGCTTCTTTCTTGTGCTCCAAATATGGTTCCTCTCTAATTTGTGCCCCCTACCTTGGCGGGAGACTTGGTTTGGCCTTAAATTATAATGCATAGCCAATTTGGGGCTAAGGGTTTTGTGCACTTGACTAGAGTTTTTGTGTTTTCAAGCTAATATTATTTTATTCGCAATATATTATGTTTCTGCTTTAACTTTAATCTTGTGTTTCATCATTCTTGTGCTCTTGATATGGTTCCTCTCTTGTTTTTCTACCCTACCTTGATGGGAGACTTGGGCTTGATAGTTGAATTTTTCAGCTCCTCCATTTGAGTATGGTTGGCCCTTTATGTTTTATCTTGCTCCCACCTTGTTGTGGGTGTTTGATTTGGGATCTTCTAATCCGTTTGTGTTACTTCCATTCTCTTTTATATATTGGTCATTGTTTTTAATATTTATTCTCTATCTGTTCTGTTCTAAATATGATGCCTCTCTGATTCTCTGTCCGACCTTCGCGGGAGACTTGTTTTTGGTTGTAAATTTGACCGTATAATCTATTTAAGGCTAAGGGTGTTGGGCATTTGATTAAAGGTTTTTACCGTTTACTCTAATATTTTCTATAACCTCCTTTATTTCTTCGAGTCTGTTGGCCTTTAATTTTGATCTTGTTTTCCTTCTCTCTTATGCTAGGAATACGGGTTCTCTCTGATTTTTATGCCCTACCTTGGCGGAAGACTTGGTTTTGGTCTTAAATCAGAATGTGTAACCTATTTATAACCAAGGGTGTTTTGCACTTGATTATAGTTTTTCAGTCTACTTTAACATTTTCTTGCCTGTAGCCTACTTTTACCCATAGCCTACTTTCTCTCTTGGCCTGTAACTTTTGATCTTGTGTTCCCTTTTTCTTGTACTGTGACGGTTCCTCTCTAATTTATTGCCCTACCTTGGCGGGAGACTTGGTTTGGATATTATATTAGAGTATGTAACCTATTTGTGGCCACGGGTCTTCGACACTTGTTTAGAATTTAATTATTTTAATGTATCATTGTCTTGCCTATAACCTACTCTTTCTTGGTCTTTAACTTTAATTTCATTTTCATTCTCTCTTGTGCTTTGAAATGGTTCCTCTCTGATTTGTGTGCCCTACCTTGGCGGGCGACTTGGTTTGGGTCTTAAATTGGAATGAAGCCTATTTGTAGCCAAGAGTTTTGAGCACTTTATTAGAGTAGTTGTTTTTTCAAGCTAATATTTTTTTGACCGTAATCTATTATGTTTCTTCTTAAACATTAATTTTTGTTTCCTCATTTTTGTGCTCCGATTAGTTCCTCTCTGGTTTTTCTACCCTTTCTTGAAATGGGACTTGGTTTGGAGAAACTAGAATGTGTATTCGATTTGTGTCCAAGTGTGTTGGGCACTTGATTAGAGTTTAGGTTTTTCATTATGCTCTAACATTTTCTAGCATATAACCTTCTCTTTATATTGGCACTTAACTTTGATAGTGTTTCTTCTTTCATGTGCTCTGAATAAAGTTCCTATCTGATTTCTCTGCTCTACCTTATGAAAAAGTTTAAACCTAATATTATACTGGAGGCACATCCTGTTATTTGCCGAAAGACAGATAGTTTAATAAGGAATCTCGTATTTAAAAAATGTTGTAGATATGTCTCATCTATTTGGTGCAAGATGAGCACACTAAGTGGTCGTCCTCAATACGTCTGTTCTTTAGTCTGGAATGCGAGTATATGCAATATTTGATTGTTTAATGTTCCTCAATATTTTTATAATATATGGTGTTGGCCTTCCGGGTAAATTTTATGTATATGTTATCGGTCTCTCATACTCGAACATATTCCAAGGGTAGTTCTGTCAAAATGCGATAAGTTATGCTTTTTTTACTTTTGTTAATATTTTTGAAAATTTAAGGGCAACATCCTAATATTGTTACTTTCTTAGTCTCGCTAACGTTAGCGACACGTCCGGGGAGATTGATACTTTTCTTGTCCCCCGACTTTTTTTGTGTGTGCCGGTGTGCCAACTAATGATGTTTTAAGCAATGGTTATTTCAATAAGTATTTTTCTTTTTTTTGAGATATGGGATTTGGTAATGATTTTTTTCCTTATTTCAATAATTATTGGTTCCTACTTGAGTCTCCACTCCATCAACCTCGGCAATTATAGGCATAACAATCTTTTCAAAATGCATCCAGACCTTCGAGCGGATAGCAACGACCTTCTTATCCCTTTTTCTCTTTGAAACTTTCATAGCTGGAAGAAGTGAGGGCTTGGCCTTCTTCCCTTTCGACTTTAATGGAGAAACATCCGTATTGGTTTGCTCGGTATGAATTTGGTCGCTACCATTTGATCCAGGTACACTTGAATCTGAACCAGAGACGCCTCAATTCTCAAAATCTAGGTTTTTAATTTTTACTTCAAGGTTAGAAATCGAGAGAGGCGATTTTAGGAGTCGAGAACTAAGAGAAGAAAGGCGCAAGTTCGGTGGAGGTTTGAAGAAGAGAGAGTCATAGACGAGAGGCGGAGAAGAGAGGATAATCGACTATCGAGTTTAACCTGTTTAGGGTTTGGAGAACAGAGGCGGAGCGGAGGTTATAACTATATATATATATATGGGACGGATAAATGAACACACTATACTTAAACACCTTATCTCACACATAAATTTCAACCATTGGATTAAACACTATACATATTTTTTATATTTTTTTAACTCTCCCTCTCTCTCTCTCTCTTCATTTTCAGGCATAGTTTTTTATTTTTTTTAACTCTCTCCCTCTCTCTTCATGTGGATATGTTTGCCCGTTTGTATTTTTTTTTAACTCTCTCTCTCTCCCTAACTCTCCCCGCGACTACTCTCTCCCTTTCTCTTCTTTTTCCTTTTCAATTCATAGGGATAAAAATCTCCCTCTTTTCCTTTTCATTTTCCGATTCAAATTGCAGGTCTTCCGTTCTCGGCTGTCTCCGCGATTCAAGCTTCCAATCGCGATGTTTCCCAATTCCAGCTTCCAACCCTAATTCGCGGGTACATAAGGTAATTTACTATTCCAGCTTCCGACCGCGGTGTTTCAGATTGTTTTTACTCAGTTAACCCTAATTTTTTTGTTGTTGTTCACATTTCGCACAGTTTTAATCTCTGATTTTTTTGTTTTTTTGATGTGTCAGTTTCCTGTAATTTTTCAGAAGTTGATTTTTTTTTTGTTGTTCACATTTTTACTAGGTTTAATTGTTATTCACAGTTTTCAATTTTCAGATTTAACCCTAATAAGATTTTTTTAACAATCATGTTATGCCTTCATACCAAGAATGTATCACACCGAGTTGAATATTTTTGACTTTTTTTGTTGAGCTAGAATCACGGTTTTTAAAAATTTTATCTATGTGGTAAAAATCAGGTGGTTCTTGATGTATTTTTATGATGTGCTTAGGTGGTTCTTCATGTATTTTTATGATGTGTTTAGGTGGTTCCTGATGTATTTTTATTTATTTATAAAGGGACTTGTGCGTGCGACCATGGGGAAATATCCATGTTATGTTGTTATTAGAGGTAGAAGTCCTGGTATTTATGTGACATGGGAAGAATGTAGAGCTCAAGTGGACGGCTATAATAACGCACGTTATTGGGGATGTTTTTCGGAGGAAGAAGCCATTCAAGCACTACATACCGGTGTGAAGGCTACTAGAAGCACCGAGCTAATGGTGGAAAAGTTGAAGCGCCCAAAGGTTGAAGCACATATGAGTACAAATGTTCCCAACTCGTCATCGCCCAAAACACAATCAAATGTTGTTACTGAGATTGATGATTGGAAAGTCATCAAACATCGCCTTGGGATCCTGTTATAAGTGTTGATTGTTTTTGTCGTTGTTTTGATTGCAGCTATAGTGAAATCGTTTCTATTGTACAGTGCTATTGATGTAAGTTATTTGGTAATGACCAAGATTTGCTTTCATTGTAATGTAATCTGACCGTGTTTTATTATGTAATGCATCTTTTATTTTTCACTCTTTTTCTTTTATTATGTACTGATATTGTGAAAAATTAACGTTTTCCCCCAAACAAAACACTCCCTTTATGATTTGTAAGCAAATTACTTGTATCAAGGCATAACATGATTGTTAAAAAAATCCTATTAAACAACAAAAAATTACAATCTGAAAACGGACCAGTGATCTAAAAGTGACCAGTGATATGAACCGAGTAAATCAACTTCTTTCAATTGTCCAGTGATCTAAAAGTGACCATTACTTGATAAAAGTTTCATTCCATAGGAATAAGGTACAAACACCAGCATGTTAACACGCACATAACAATGAGATTTTCATTACAAAATGTGGTTGCCAACAGAATTCAAATTATATAAATTAAACAAACAGGTACAAACAGAATTCAAATTAACAGGTACAAACGGAATTCATTAACAGGTACAAACAGAATTCAAATTAAACAAGACACATTAATTGCCAACATGTTATGGCCAAGATAAATTATTTGTAACAATATAAATTATCACTTCTTTCTGTTCGGGCAAGACGGCATGTTATGACCAAGATGTTTACACATCGAACATTCCCTTTGCTTGTATTCTCTCTTCCGTTGATTTTTCTCCAAATCATATCTATATCTATCATTCTCACTTCTGTGGGAGTTCATGTCTTTCTCTTATTGTGTTTCCCTTCATTTGCATTTTGAGATTCTAGGATTACCAACATTAGGCGGTTGAGATTGACTGACATCAATAGGAGGAGCTTGGGTATCAAGAGGTACCGTATCAGCAACTACATTGTTACAGCCCATGGATGACGCTGTCTTTGCATTTATAGTTATCGCCTTGTACTCCTTATATTGCTCTGCTAGATCCTGCAGCTTTTGTGCCATGAAAGTGTAACATTCATCCTCATCCGCAACATCATATACCAAAGCATTGGCCTATTTTGCTAAGTGAGTAGCCCGAAGAACTTTTGAATTTTGATGCCCACTAACAACTACACCATCATACTTGGCTCTGTACTCATTTGCTCCTTGTAACCACCTCCTTGCAATAAAAGACTCCGTTATTACATATAGATCTCGACTTTGAAATACCTTTATAAGATGTCCACAAGGTATGTTCATGCTTTCAAACAACTTGCACTCACACTTTCCTTCAAGAGTCTTGGTGTTGAACTCCACTTTCCACTCTCTTGGATCTTCTTCATTTCTTGACTTATAGATGGACTCATGACACTCGTCTACATGACTTGAAGAGACAAGCTTGTAACGACTAGTAGCCAACTCCCATTGTTGTTTAAATTTTACGTACACCCCTCTTGTGTATAACTTTGAAGCAAATTACAAGAGATAAGCCGCACCATCCACAACGCGGTCCTTGTGCTCAGAGATATAATCTTCTTTCTTTTCCCTCTCTACCATTCTTTCTAGGCTCTGCTCATTTTTTAATGCAAAATCTCTCAATGTGGTATGACGTGAGAAAAATCTTTTGTAAAATGAGTTCATACCTTCACTACGCCCTGTAGTATTCATCCCTGCATAAAAAATATCCAAATGATAAACTGGGACCCACTTCTTCCTTATGGCATATAGATTCTCTAGCCATTCATTCTCTGTCAAGTTACATACATCCATCAATTCATTCCACCTATTTTCAAATTCAGCAATCCTATAAAATCCTCTTATACACCATTTCATTTGCTTATTGAAATTTGAGTTCTTCTTATACAAATAATTCAACTTCTCGGGAAACTTCTTCATTACATGCCAAAGGCAAAAGCGATGTGTAGTGTCTGGAAAAACTCTAGCCACGGCTCTACTCATAGCCGGATCTTGGTCAGTGATTATTGACTTTGGCGCATTGCCACCCATTCCCTTTAGCCATGTTTCGAAAGCCCAAACAAAGCTCTCGTCGGTCTCATCCAATAAAAGTGCACAACCAAATTGAATTAACTGCAAGTGATGATTTACTCCAGTAAACGGAGCAAACGTCATTTTGTAAATATTTTTTTTATATGTTGTATCAAAGTACAGCACATCTCCAAAATGTTGATATTGACTTCTCGACTTTCCATCAATCCGCAAGAAATTCACACCTCTTGAGTCTTTATCAAGTAAAATTGCATAAAAGAACTGGGGATCTTCGGCTTGCTTTTTGCAAAAGAACTGTGCCATTGCATTTGCATCCCCCCAATTGGTGTTTTATGTGGCTTGTTTTTACCCAAGTGATTATAGCAATCACGCTCATCAAATCCAACAGATTTCCTATCAAGAAGTGACACAACCTTGGAAACTGGAAGATTGCATTGCCGAAAAGATTCAACTAGAGCTTTTGCAGCCATGGGCATATGTCTTCTCTGTTTCATACAAATTTGCTTGGAAGGGGTAACTGGATTGTGATTGTGTTGTTCATGAAAGTCAGTTACTCTCCATCTCCCACTCTTGACAATGGCAATCACAAACCGTGCCATACACCCACACTTTTGAGTTGAAGTGTTTATTCTTCGAACGGGTGTCTCGGGATCTTGTATAATGAACTTGGAGAAATAATTCCCTTCACGGTCACAAACTAGGCATAGTCTTGTAAGCATATTATCGCGTGCTTTGTCTTTCCGGGAATCTCTAATGCGAACACCAAAACCCCATCAACGAGCATATTCATTATAAAACTCTTTAGCTTCGTCAACATTGTCAAACATTTGCCCCTTGTATGGTTTTTCCACAGGACCCTCCTTCAAAGACAACCTCTTCACTACGGATTTCTGTAGCGGATTGACTAACAACAGATTCGTCAAAAATAACATTATCGATTGGTGTTTCAAATATGGATTGAACTTCCTCAATATCGAACGAATCTGAATCCAAATCAATATCCGGCTCACTTACAGAAGATGACTCAGTATCACAAACTTCATAATAACTATCCATTATTTAAATCGGAAGCTGGAATCGTGAAAAAACTGAAATATCAGAAGAAAAAAAAAATAGAGATTAAAACTGTGCGAAATGTGAACAATAACAAAAAAATTAGGGTTAACCGAGTAAAAACAATCTGAAACTGTGAAAACTGTGAACAACAACAAATAACTATCCATTGTTTAAATCGGAAGCTGGAATAGTGAATTACCTTATGTACCTGCGAATTAGGGTTGGAAATTGGAATCGGGAAACACCGCGGTTGGAAGCTTGAATCGGGGAGACAGCCGAGAACGGGAGGCCCGCAACTTGAATCGGAAAATGAAAAAAAAAAGAGTGAGATTTTTATCCCTGTGAATCGGAAATGAAAAGGAAAAAAAGAGAGAGGGAGAGAGTAGTCGCGGGGAGGGTTAGGGAGAGAGAGAGAGTTAAAAAAATTACAAACGGGCAGACATATCCACATGAAGAGAGAGAGAGGGAGAGAGTTAAAAAAAATAAAAAACTATGCCTAAAAATGAAGAGAGAGAGGGAGAGTTAAAAAAATGTAAACTATATGTATAGTGTGTTTAATCCAATGGTTTAAATTTATGTGTAAGATAAGATGTTTAAGTATAGTGTGTTCATGTATCCCTCCCATATATATATATATATATATATATATATATATATATATATATTAGCTAAATTAAAAATAAATATATTAATAAGTAAGTAAATAAAAATGTAAAGTAATCGGAAACATATAGAATAACCGAAAATATGTAGAATAACCGCGTATTTCGGTTATTTTTAACATGAATTTTAGGTATATCAGTTTCTCGGGTATTTCGGAGTTTGAAAAATCAGTATCCGTTATCCGAACTTCAGTTTGAAGTAAGATCCAATAACCAAAAAAATACATTTTTTTAAGTAACCGAACCGAACCGAACCGTTTTTACCGGTTCAGTTCGATTATTCGGGTATTCGGGTCCTAAGTCTCAGCTCTAATAAACATTATGCTAGAATAGCGGAGTACTTGGGTATTCTAAGGGTACAATATATAATAACCCGATAAATAAGGGATTGGGTTTGATGAAATGATTTTCATCGGAGTCAAACTTGCAACAATGAGCTGAAGCAGGGTGTAAAAGGATCAGAGCCGGCTCGGCCCAAACAAGTCGAGCAAAAAATGAGTTTGGCTTGATCCGCGTGCCTTAACTTTATTTTTTATTTTTGAAGTATGAAATATATTATTCTGAATAAATATACAAATATTTTTAGATTAATAATCACTATATTATTTACTACACACAATTAAAAATAAGTGCACAAGTGTTTTTATTTTATCATTACATCATTTACTACACTACCAAAATCAAAAGATAAATACAAATATTTTTATTTGTACTCTCGTATTTTTTTTAAAATAATATTATATATTGATATGATATACTACAAAATAACCACAAAGTCCTATAATAAAAAAATTTCATCAATAATTAACATATAGATGTAATATAGTCTAACAAAATACATAAAAAATGATTTAGATATTATAATTACATATAACTTAAAAAAAAGACCGGACGCGCAGCCCACAGGCCGAGCCTCCACCGGTGGACATAATTTTGATTGGGCCAAATAGCCCGTTTTTTGGGCCACAAAATAGAACCCAATACCATCAAAAAACAGACGTGCTGGCCCGCCCCGCGTACCTGGGATGTATTGCGAGAGCTAAAAAGGATAGCGAATTGGGCTTCCGTACAGAATTGTTTCAGCCCATATGGGAATACATATCAAATACCACTATGTAACGCCCCGACGTTCTAGGGTAAATATTGGGGAAAAATAAATAAAAGGTAAATTTTGAGAAAAATAATTTTCTTGAGAATATAAAAATTCTCGCCTACAAAGTCGAGTCGCTACAAAGACATAAAAATAAATACCTTTAAATAAGGTAACATTTCATCATATATACGAGGTGAAAATTTGCGGCGGAAGAAAATAAATCATAATTTAATATTTCTAGTCAAAGTTTCCCCAAAAGTTTCAAACAGTTGACATAAAGAAACATCATATAATTATTCCTCTTTCATATGCCCTCTCGGCTCGCTCCTTCGTCCATCCGGCTCGGTTCAACCTGCTGGTTCAATAAAGCTGGGGGTGAGCTTCCTTCAGCTCGTGGAAATCACACTGGTCACAGTAATATACAATCTCATGGAAAGCATATCATGAATAATCTATCACATTTTCCTCAACGTAAATGCATACACACAATATTACGCATAACACGAATATTGAGGTTGCGCAGGTGCCCCGCAACAACATAAAACATACACACAATACCACATAACATGAATCGAGTACGTATGTGAATATTGAGGTTGCACAGGTGTCCCCGCAACAACATATATCTTAAGATAGCCTCTTACACGAAAACAGGTTAGCCTGAATTACAACGTGCATATAAATTTTAAACATGAATAGAATATCACATATACAATCCAATTAAAGCAATTAAAGTGATAGTGAAAATTCCCACCTGAATAAATGATGATGATGTCTGACTGAAATGAATGTGCTCGACTCACAGTCCTAAGCCCGTAAATCCTCGATAAAGTCTACATATAATAATTATAATAATTAAAATCCTTACAACTTATTATTTATATAATAAATGAAAGGATACGAATATCACTATATAATAACTGAAAATAAATTATAATTACTAATTAATATTAACCGTAGAGTTAACATTATTAATGACGGAAATTAAAATACTTATGCATAATTTCAGATTAATTATTAATATTAATTGGAAGTCAATATTTTAAATGTTTCGATCAAAATTAGGATTTAATTTAAGTTTGAAGGTTGACTGGGTCAGATTGTAAGAATTGAGAAGTTGAATGGGTTAAAATTTGATTAATTTAAACTGGCTGGGGCTAAATCGAAAGTTTCTGAAAGATGTGAGGGCTAAATTAAAGTTGCTGGAAAATGAGAGGATTAAATCCAATAACCTACGAAAATCGCGGGTATATAAAACCTTATTTCACCTTCAGCCGACACAACACTTCATTTCTTTCTTCTCCTTCTCCTCGTCGCCTCTTCTTCTCCCTTTTCTCTCTGCTCTAAAATCTCTCTCTACTCCATGAAGAAAAATTTGAAACACACACACACACACCGAAACACACACACACACACGGTCCAAACGGCCGGAAACAAAGAGTGCTCGGCAAAGCGGCGGCGCGGCGGACTGAACGGCGGCGACTGAAATCGCTGTGGATGGACGTTCATCGACGGCAGCTCGTCGCCAAGGTGAGGGAGGTCCGTTTCCCGTCGGACTAGCAACAAGGTGAGTCGTATTCGGATCTGGTTCGGGTTTGAGGGCCGATTTCGGGCTGAAAGTGTTTTTTGAAAATATTAGTAGCCTTGGTTGTAATATTTGGTTTGTGATTCTCAGATTTTAAGGTTGGTCTGCGGGTTGGACTGGGGATTTCAGTTTGGGTTAATTGGTGTTGATGGGTTTTGGTTTGAGGGTGCTGGTTCGGGCCGACCAGACTGGAATTGGGTTGGAATTTGTAGCTTGATTCGAACGACCGAGCAGAAGGGTCGGCGCTGTCTCGGGAAGTTGGTGTTTCCAGGGATTTGGTGGATCTTCTGGATTTTGTTGTTTGAAGTGTTTAAAGAACATACATGAATAGAATATAAACTGTAGGATGGAGATGGAGATTTTACCTTTTGTTGAAGGTGAGAAATTACAGTGATGTTAGACAAATTGCCTCAAACGATTTGAAGAGAAAAAGAAGGGATTTTCTGTTTCGGTTTCGGATTTGGCATCCGGTTATTGTTAGATTCAAGCAAAATATTGAAACTTGCAGACTAGTAAGAGAAAACTAGGAGATGAGTACGGAAGCCCAATTTCGCTATCCTTTTTAGCCCTGGCAATACATCCCAGGTACGCGGGGCGGGCCAGCACTGTCTGTTTTTGGATGGTATTGGGTTCTATTTTGTGGCCCAAAAAAACGGGGTCTTTGGCCCAATCAAAATTCTGTCCACCGGTGGAGGCTCGGCCCGTGGGCTGCACGTCCGGTCTTTTTTTTAAGTTATATGTAATTATAATATCTAAATCATTTTTTATGTATTTTGTTAGACTATATTACATCTATACGTTAATTATTGATGAAATTTTTTTTATTATAGGACTTTGTGGTTATTTTGTAGTATATCATATCAATATATAATATTATTTTAAAAAAAATATGAGAGTACAAATAAAAATATTTGTATTTATCTTTTGATTTTGGTAGTGTAGTAAATGATGTAATGATCAAATAAAAACACTTGTGCACTTATTTCTTTAATTGTGGTAGTGTAGTAAATAATATAGTGATTAATAATCTAAAAATATTTGTATATTTATTTAGAATAATATATTTCATACTTCAAAAATAAAAAAATAAAGTTAAGGCACGCGGATCAAGCCAAACTCATTTTTTGCTCGACTTGTTTGGGCCGAGCCGGCTCTGATCCTTTTACACTCTGCTTCAGCTCATTGTTGCAAGTTTGACTCCGATGAAAATCATTTCCTCAAACCCAATCCCTTATTTATCGGGTTATTATATATTGTACCCTTAGAATACCCAAGTACTCCGCTATTCTAGCATAATGTTTATTAGAGCTGAGACTTAGGACCCGAATACCCGAATAATCGAACTGAACCGGTAAAAACGGTTCGGTTCGGTTCGGTTACTTAAAAAAATGTATTTTTTTGGTTATTGGATCTTACTTCAAACTGAAGTTCGGATAACGATACTGATTTTTCAAACTCCGAAATACCCGAGAAACTGATATACCTAAAATTCATGTTAAAAATAACCGAAATACGCGGTTATTCTACATATTTTCGGTTATTCTATATGTTTTCGATTATTTTACATTTTTATTTACTTACTTATTAATATAATTATCTTTGATTTTACTAATATATATATATATATATATAAAGTTATAACCTCCGCTCCACCTCTGTTCTCCAAACCCTAAACAGGCTAAACTCGATAGTCGATTATCCTCTCTTCTCCGCCTCTCGTCTCCGACTCTCTCTTTTCTTCAAACCTTCTCCGAACTTGTGCCTTTCTTCTTTTAGTTCTCGACTCCTAAAATCGCCTCTCTCTATTTCTAACCTTGAAGTAAAAATTAAAAAGCTAGATTTTGAGAATTGAGATGGCAGGCGTCTCTGGTTCAGATTCAAGTGTTCCTGGATCAAATGATAGCGACCAAATTCATACCGAGCAAACCAATACGGATGTTTCTCCATTAAAGTCGAAAGGGAAGAAGGTCAAGCCCTCACTTCTTCCAGCTACGAAAGTTTCAAAGAGAAAAAGGGATAAGAAGGTCGTTCCTGTCCGCTCGAAGGTCTGGATGCATTTTGAAAAGATTGTTATGCCTATAATTGCTGAGGTTGATGGAGTGGAGACTCAAGTAGGAACCAATAAGGCTGAGTGTATACATTGTCATAACATCCTTGCGGGTGATTCATCAAGTAATGGTACATCTACTCTTAGGGCCTGTTTGGTTTATAAGATTGGGCCTGATAATAATTAAGATTAGACTCAATATCATGTTTGGTTGTTGAGCTACATAATCGCAGAAGCGCGAGATTTAATCTTACAATAACTCGGCCCGGTATTATATGCCCGATAACAATCGCTGCCTCCCCCCAGCTATAAGAATTATCTTGAAGGAAATCACCACCATAATACTACTTAGGGCTGTCAAAATTCGATTTTTTTTTTTTTTTGGCAGGAACCGAACCCGAACCGAATTGTGTAATTCGGGTTCAGTTCCATATTTTTTTTCATTCGGAACCGAACAAAACCCGAACCGAAATTTTCGGTTCGGTTCCGATAATATTTCGGTTTCATTTTTTTCATGTCTATATGAATCTATTCATCTGTTTCAATCTAAAAAATTCAATTTTAAACAATAATAGTCTTTAAAAATAAATTTTGACTCCAATTTAAATTTCTAAACAACAATAATTCAATTAAAAACAAGATAGTGAAGATACAATATTGAATGTTTAGTTGATACAACCAAAATATCAACAAAATGAAGCAACAAAAGAGTAACTTGAACTTCAATAAATTAAGTAAGACGGTATACTTCTAGGATTTTTTTTATTTTTCTTTATAAATTAACTAATACTAATAAAAAAAAGGTAAATAGGAAATTTCGGGTTTTTGTGAATTTTTTTTTGCAGGAATCGAACCCGAACCGAATTTCTAAATTCGGGTTCGGTTCCAAAAAAATAAATAATTTCAACACCCAGGAACCGAACCGAACCGAGAATTTCGGTTCGGTTCCGGTCGGTTCCACGGGTTTCGGGTTGAAAATTCCCAGCCCTAATACTACTTTGCCCTTCACTTTTTTAGAGGTCTTTGTTTCTTTTCTGTGTGTGTGTTGGCGATGAAGGTTCTCTGCGTATGGAGGTTCTCTGCAGCTTTGGATGTTGAGGAATAATAATGGGTTTTAGAACCTACCATTGTTGCAAATTATAACCTATCATTTCACAATTTTATAGATTTAAAAAAAAAACTAATAACGAAGAAAAAAAGCAATGATTAATCAAGTATTATAGTATAAAACTCATAAACATTTTTTTTTTCATTTATATGAAATTCACAAAATAAAATTCAAGTTAAACTAACAAATACAATTATAAATTCATATTTATTAATTTTAGTGGTATATTAGTAAATGAGACTCAATCATACAATGTTACAAACCAAACATGATACTATATTTATCATGTTAACCAAACATATTTTTATTAATCAAGATTCAATCATGCTTTTATCCCTCACTATATCTCACTGCAATCTCATCTAATAAACCAAACAGGCACTTAGGGTTTTCAGCAGCTGCAGCACAGCCCTTTGCTCGGAGGCGGATCTGTTGTAGCAGTTGAAGGAACTCAAGTCGGAGCTGTTGTTGCTGCGTGTGGCCAAGGTCACCGGCGGCGCTCCCAACAATCTCTTCAACATATAGGTTGTCAGGCTGTCCATTGCACAGGTGCTGACCGTCATTTCGCAGACGCAGAAGTCGGCTCTACGAGAAGTGTACAAGAACAAGAAGTATTTGCCTCTCGATCTTCTAAGAAGACGCGAGCCATCCGCCGCGCCTCACCGAACACCAGGTAGTGTGTATATATATATTTAATAAAAATTCTTTGTCGAATTATGAAAATGTGATATATTTATTTGTTCTTGAATTTTGTTAGTTTGATTGTATATACCTAAGATTTAACCAAAGGTTGAATGATAATTGGACCTATAGGTATACAGAAGAACTCTATTTATTTCTTGGTTGGATTTATCTGTCTAGTATATTTTAGTTAAATGATGTAGAACTAGATAAAATTAGTCAGGAACACTAAGAGCTAAATTGGCTTTCCAAAATCAAGAGTTCACATTCAATTTTTTTAAGGTATTAAAAAGTTTGTAGTATTTGGAATACAGGTAAAAAATTCGAATAAATTAAAAAGAAATTGTCCAAGTGAATATGCTTTATAATTGTTCTTTTTGTGTATGGAATAAAAAATATCTCTCTCTCTCTCTTTTTTTTTGGAAGGAAGGCTAATGATCACATTTTTAAATGTTTATAAACATTCCCTTACAATGGTTGAATTCAAATGTTTAAATATTTTTCATTTGCTAAAAAAATTGGAATTCTAAAAGCATAAGTATTTTATATATTTGAGGTTGATAATTATGGATATGGTTGGATATATGCCAATCTGCACTTGGCCCCAACGAATTCGCGGGTTGTAAAATTCATTTTTCGGTTTTAAAATACATTTTAAACATGCACGAGAAAACATAGCTTTATGCTCTCTGTTTTTTTGTTTATTATTGTTTTGTATTTATAGCTGCACAAAATTGATAATAAACAATACAATATGTTAATGGATGTGGATTTGCATGTTGGAGATTGAATGTCGAATGGGGAAGCCAAAGATGGTACACCACGATCGATTAGTTAATAGATCATGAATATGATGTTGAATCTAGACTTCGAACATTTGTGCTGGTGTTTTTCTTTGTATCCGTCTATGTTATATGTAGTATTTGTGTTGACACAATGCGTATTGATTATTGTTATTGAGAGGATTGAATGTATACATTCAGTGTTATGTTAGAATGCTTTGAATTTGGTTTTTTAAGTATTAATGATTAATCCATCTTGCTGTGCAACGCGCACGGGTGAAAAATCTAGTTCCTATAATACTCCAGGAGTTTGATATTATTGAATTCCTTTCGTCCCAGAGCAGTCTGCACAGCTGACTCGACACGGAGATTGAGAAAATGCACTTTTTGAAGAGTTAACCAATTTAAAGGGAGGGTATAAAAGGTAACTCATGTGTAACTGAAGTAAGGAAAAAAAGTAAAAGTGTGTTAATTGAGTTGAAAAAGTAATTGCAATTGTGTAAATAATTGTGTCTAGTGAGGGTGTTAAAAACAAAAATTCTTACCATTTATGGGTGTGCAAACTTCTGTGGGATGGACGAATAAGGCAAGTGTGCAAACTCCTGTGGGATGGGGGAGTAATTTTTTAAGAAATAGTACCTTTCTTCTTTTTTCCCTTTCTTTTTCCATTCTCTTTCTTCTTTCATTTCCTCTCATCAAAGTGCCCTGTTCCTTTCCTCCATACCTCGTGTCCATTCGCGATTGCGGTTTAGGCGGTGATTGGAGTGGATTCTTGGTTCCAGTCTTATGGGTTTTCCCATCAGAGTGGATTTGGTGCGATCTGATTGTAGGAAGTTTTCAGCACCTCGAGTGTGCTGGTCCTATTTGCTGGAACTCAAGGCCTATATTTCAAGTTTGGTTGATGATTCAAACGTCATGTGGAAGTGCTGAGCTCTCCGATGATTGATGGTGATGAATTCTGAGTTTCTGAATTTTTTAGAATTTAAAAGTAATTTTAGATTTTTAAATGACATCCTAATTTTTAAATATTTTTTAAGTTTCTCAACGGAATTTTTCGCTGAAGTTGCAAATTGATAAATTCCTGGAGTATAAGTTGCTATTTAGTAAAAAGAATAGTTTATGTATAAAACTGAAAAATCTACATGGTACAAAGTGTAAATTATTATTAGTCCTTTGAAAAATAAAAACAGAAACAATAAACGCTTTTGCCAAAAAAATAAGAATCATCTATACATAGGACATATACTTAGATGAATGTAGTGGGCAATTATATTACAATTTTTTTTTTATTTCACTTGTCTATTGTTTATTTCTCACGGCATCATCAACTCGGGTACATAACCATGACTATACCACGCCTCAATGGCTAATTCCAGCCTTTCATTCAAAAATAAAAAAACTCGTGGTTCTTCCTCCAAAGATGACATAAAACCTCTAAACTTTGATGAGCTTTTCTTTTGTAGACCAGTCTCGGCGTTTGCTCAATTTCTGGAGGTGTGCCACACTCGATTCATTTGGGGTGATACGTCATCATGTTTGTTGGGTTTCGTTTTGAGTTTGATATTGGGTTCTTCGTACAAGGCCTCCATCCAGGCAGAGGGGAAGTCGGACCACAGCTGCAGGAGGAGTTGGTTTAATCGGAAGAGGAATCGCCAAAGGAAACTTCACTGGCTTGATCCAGAATTTCCTGTATTTGGAGTCGTACATGATTGAAGACGTGAATTTGAAGATGTTAGTGTGCAAGTCGTGATTAAGACCAACCACTTTATTTTGAGTTATTCCGCATTTACATTACACGAAATGATACGATACGATGAGAGTTAGGATAAATATTCTTCTATCATTTTTTTTTTTCCTTTTAGTTGATATTTATTTTTGTACACTAGTATTTTATAGATAATACCTTTTTCTAAATAAATACTCCCTCTGTCTTACTCGGTCCCACAGTAAATTAATCATCCCATAAATGACAACATGGTGTATTTATGATGTTCGCGGTGTTAATAAGTCTCTCCTTTTTGCTTTGAATTAAAAATAATTATTGATGTCGGTGCCTCTATGGTGAGCGCCGCACCCAAGCAACATATATTTTTATTTTTAATTAATTAAATATAATCAAGGATAATATATTTTTATTGGGGATTAATAAATTCTATTTGGGATTAATACACTCAAATAGGATTAATAAATCTAAATTGAGAATTAAATAAACTAATTATCCACTCTCTTTAATTTCCTTAATTAATTTTTAATGGAAGTCTTTAGTGGACTGTCCTTACCCGACCATTTTTTTTTCTTTCATCATGATTTTTTGGTTGTCTCACACTCTATTTTATGGATTTCCCGCTCTTCTATAATTTTTATATGTCTAGATCTAAATTTGTTTCTACATACTTTGTGTCTATTTAGAATGTTTTATTTTAATCGTGATGACTATTTTTGACTTTTGTTTATTCTCTAAGATTTCAGTAATACTTGAGGTGACATCAAAACAAGTACGAAAGGAATTTCAATAACACATTTGATGGAAGAAAAAGTCACCTCAGGTGTTTTTGGTGCCACCTCAGCAACATATCCCTTCGTACTTGCTTTGATGTCATCTCAGGTGTTACTAAAATCTTGGAGAATTAACAAAAGTAAAAAACAGTTGTCGCTGTTAAAATAAAAACATTCTAGATACATAGTATGTACAACAAATTTAAATGTAGATATGTAGAAATTATAGAAGGGGACGTTCATAAAATAGAGTATCAAACCCCCAGAAAATTTTGAAGGAAGAAAAAAAAGTTCGGTAGGGTACAGGCAGTCCACTAATGACTTCCAAGAAAGTTAATTTCCAATTAGGATTTATTAATTTTTATTTTTGTATATTAATCCCCAATCAAAATTTCTAATCCCCAATTAAAAATATATGTTGCTCGGGTGCGGCGCGTACCACAAGGGCGCCTGCATCCATGACTTCCTCAAACATGAATGGGTGGAATAAGCATGCATTCATTAAAATGTCAAAGCAAAAAGGGGAGCGTGGTTTAGGGATTAACATCATAAATACACTATACTTGTTTAACTAATTAAAATAGGTAAAGTGAATTATGGAATGATAAATTTATTGTGGGACATCCAAAAAGAAAGATGGAGGGAGTATTTATTTAAAAACATTATTATTTATGAAATACTAGTGTAAAAATATATATCAACTTCAAGAAAAACACAAAAGATAGAAGCATAATTATCCAGCTCACATCGTAGCGTATCACTTTGTGTAATGAGAATGTAGAATAATTCACACCAAAGTGGTTTGCCTTAATCACGACTTGGACATCCACATCTCCAAATTCAGGCCTTCGATCATGTATGACTCTGAATACAGGAAATCCCAAGCCGATGAAGGTGCCTCAAAGGAGAGTAGGCTATTCCTCTTCTGATTTCTCCTGCGGCTGTAGTTCCCAAGACGAACCATGCACCATCTCACAGGGGAGCGACGCCGCCGGATCTGCAGAGCCGTCGCATCGCCAGCTTTTTCCTCTGCTTGGGTGGAGGCCTCGTATGAGTGATCCAATATCCTGTGGTGGAACACAAATTTGATAAGCCATGGGGCCGAAACTAACGGAGTAAAGAGAGCACGAACTTAATAATACACTCTAATGTTGTGTTATGGTTCCTTGTAGTGTTGCCACATTGTAACCATAACACAACATTGAAATAATACTAGTAGTCAAACTAACCTGTAAAATATTCCCTCTGGTCTACGCTTCCCATTGGATTTGTAGAAGGACAACAAATGTTCTCTGCAAAATACGAATAATAAATAGAAAATGATCGCCCTCTGTACTTTGTTACTTCAGGCTAATCCATTGAAGCAACAACCTGCACATACGGACAACCCAACTTTTTTTGCAATGTTTTCTATTAATCAAAACAGAGAGACGTGAGTGACAGTTAGAGGTTAGCATACTGCAGCTATAGAGGGGCTTGAATCAGCCTAAGGTTGAGTAACATTTGCACCAAAAATAATGGTAGGGCGATCACTCAGGTAAGGCAGTTTCCCTCTTAGTGCAATGTCCAATACAGTATTCCGACCTCTGGCCTACCAAAACGATGACGGAAAAAATTAAAATAACAAACAATGAAGTGAGTTAAATCAGACAGTCTTTTGTGCATTGATGCAAATATAAATAACTCAAGTAACATTCCTTGGCAGTTATCTTTAGTGAAACTATTTCCATGCACTGCTTGTATTGCTTACTAGGTTTTCCTATTTTCTTAGGCTGAAAACATTAAGAGATAATCCCAACACTGTTTCACAAACTCGCTTAATTTTACCTGTTATTGGAGACGACTTGATGTGTTCAAAGATTGATTCATGTTAGCCGACCCCAAAGCATTTTGGGACTAAGGCTCTGATGTTGTTGTAAGGAAGAAGAAAATGTATTAATATAGCCAGATAGCACATTAACATTTCACATTTGACTCTATAATCTAGTACGGGTAGCTAACCATAAATCCCAATCTTTTCGTGCAAAATAAGTATAAGCAACTGGAGACATTCGCAAGTGCAAAAATAGTTTATGCTTCAATAAGTTCTCGACTACATTTATGATAACAATGACAAGTTGGCTCATATATATCACTTTAATAATTGGCTGGACTCCAAATAGAAACAATACAAACCATCCGTACATGTCGATCAAATAGGTTAAAATTTTCCAACATGTGTATCAAACAGCTTCAAAAAGTTGATACATGCCACAACTTCATATTTCCGCCATTGATCATTGTCTAGACAACAAAGGTTTAGCTGTGTAACTCTGACTAATATTAGAAGAGGTGCTCAATAGCATATAAATACGAAGGAAAACTACCTTATCCATCATAGACCACGGACCCTCACTAGGAGCAACTGGACTAATTTTACGAGTCTCATGGTTTTTCAGCCGGCAAGTTCAATAAAATCGAATAGTAGAAGTCATGAAAAATGGTAAATTAAATATCGATTCAAGTTCTTCCTTTGTTTTTCGCTTGTTCAAGTTCGTGCTCTCTTTACTCCGTTAGTTTCGGCCCCAGGATATTGGATCCCCCATACGGGGCCTCCTCTCAAGCAGAGGAGAAGGCTGGCGATGTGACACCTCTGCAGATCCAGCGTCGTCGCTCCCTTGTAGATGGTGCATGGTTCATCTTGGGAACTACAGCCGCAGGAGGAATCAGAAGAGGAATAGCCTACTCTCCTTTGAGGCACCTTCATCAGCTTGGGATTTCGGAGTCATACATGATCGAAGGCCTGGATTTGTGGATGTGCAAGTCGTGATTAAGGCAAACCACTTTGGTGTGAATTATTCTACATTCTCATTACACAAAGTGATACGCTACGATGTGAGCTGGATAATTATGCTTCTATCTTTTGTGTATTTTTCTTCAAGTTGATATATATTTTTACACTAGTATTTCTTAAATAATAATGTTTTTAAATAAATACTACCTCCATCTTTTTTTTTTTTTGGATGTCCCACAATAAATTTATCATTATATAAATAACAAGCACACCACTCCACTTTACCTATTTTTATTAGTTAAAAAAGTATAGTGTTTATGATGTTAATCCCTAAACCACGCTCCCCTTTTTGCTTTGACATTTTAATGAATGCATGCTTCTTCCACCCATTCATGATTGAGGAAGTTATGGATGCAGGCGTCCCTGTGGTACGCGCCGCACCCAAGCAACATATATATTTAATTAATTAATCTAATGTTAAATTATTTTAATCAAGGATAAGAAATTTTGATTGGGGATTAATATACAAAAATAAAGATTAATAAATCCTAATTGGGAATTAACTATCTTGGAAGTCATTAGTGGACTGCCTGTACCCTGCCGAATTTTTTTTCTTCCTTCAAATTTTCTGACTCTATTTTATGGACGTCCCCTTCTATAATTTCGACGTATCTACATTTAAATTTGTTGTACATACTATGTATCTAGAATGTTTTTATTTTAACAGCGACAATTGTTTTTTACTTTTGTTAATTCTCCAAGATTTTAGTAACACCTGAGGTGGCATCAAAGCAAGTACGAAGGGATATGTTGCTGATGTGGCATCAATAACACTTGAGGTGACTTTTTCTTCCATCAAATGTGTTATTGAAATTCCTTCGTACTTTCGCCTCAATTATTACTGAAATCTTAGAGAATAAACAAAAGTAAAAAATAGTCATCACGATTAAAATAAAACATTCTAAATAGACACAGAGTATGTAGAAACAAATTTAAATCTAGACATATAAAAATTATAGAAGAACGGGAAATCCATAAAATAGAGCGTGAGACAACCAAAAAATCATGATGAAAGAAAAAAGAATTGTCGGGTAAGGACAGTCCACTAAAAACTTCCATTAAAAATTAATTAGGGAAATTAAAGAGAGTATGGATAATTAGTTTATTTAATTCTCATTTTAGATTTATTAATCCTATTTGAGTGTATTAATCCCAGATAGAATTTATTAATCCCCAATAAAAATATATTATCCTTGATTATATTAAATTAATTAATTAAAATAAAATATATGTTGCTTGGGTGCGGCGCTCACCATAGAGGCACCAGCATCAATAATTATTTTAAATTCAAAGCAAAAAGGAGAGACTTATTAACACCGCGAACATCATAAATACACCATGTTGTCATTTATGAGATGATTAATTTACTGTGGGATCGAGTAAGACACAGGGAGTATTTATTTAGAAAAATGTATTATCTATAAAATATTAGTGTACATAAATAAACATCAAGTAAAAGAAAAAAAACACAAAAGATGATAGAAGAATATTTATCCAACTCTCACCGTATCGTATCACTTCGTGTAATGGAAATGCGGAATAACTCATAATAAAGTGGTTGGTCTTAATCATGACTTGCACACCGATATCTTCAAATTCACGCCTTCAATCATGTATGACTCCAAATACAGGAAATTCCGGATCAAGCCAGTGAAGTTTCCTTTGGCGATTCCTCTCCGATTAAACCAACTCCTCCTGCAGCTGTGGTCCGACCTTTCCCTCTGCCTGTGTGGAGACCTTGTACGAAGGACCCAATATCAAACTCAAAATGAAACCCAACAAACATGATGACGTATCACCCCCAAATGAACTGAGTGTGGCACACCTCCAGAAATTGAGCAAACGCCGAGTCTGGTCTACAAAAGAAAAGCTCATCAAAGTTTAGAGGCTACCAGGTCTGATGACTATTTTGCCCTCCTTGCAGTATCACTATAAATACCCCACCCCAAGCATACGGTAGAGATAATCATCTCTATTACTCGCGCAACACACAATCTCTCTTTGTTCTCATTCTCTCCTTGAGCAGTCGCTGACTTGGGCGTTGGTGTCCTCCCTAGAGCAACCCCTCCGGGTCTGTTTTGCAGATTTGGAGCTCATTCAGCACGAGGAAAGCCATCTTGCTTCCAGAAATACCAAAAACAATCATGACTGGCTATTTTCTCGTGTTTTATATTTCCTTGTTTAAGTGAGGTCTAAACCCCTTCACATCATTAGAGATTCTGCTTTCAGTTCCATGGATTAACATTACCAGACCATATCAACGCATTTGATTCATTATTCCGTATTTAAAGATAGCTTCATTTCTCAACTTTTTACTATGAATTTTGATGGCTTGAGCTGTTTTCTGGATGAGACCTGCTACTACATGTCAAGATGCATGCATGCGCTTCATTTTTTAGGCTCTCTTATTTAGTGAAGGAGAATCTGCAGGAGTGTTACATTCTAGAGGATGTTCAGCCACTGTTAATATTTTGACATGTGGTTTACTTTCAGGATACATGTGTGGCTGTTGGTGATGTACACGAGGCATGCACGAGATTTGGGAGTTTAGGGATGGAATTTGGAGAGAAGTCTCTATATGAGAATCTTCTTTCTATTGCTTGGTATCTTCTCAACTCAGCTTCTGTAAGGGAGCCCAAACTCTTAAATGGTGATGTAAAAGTTTGCTATTCCCTTGAATCACAAATGCTTCAGTGTCCATTTCGAAAAGCTGGACCAAATTGTTCAACGAGTAGCTACGCACTTCAGGTAGTATTCGTTGCTAGATACGTCTCTTTTTATTCTTTTTGGTGCTGGTGCTTTTTCTGATATACTCCCTCTGATCCTTTATAATTGTCGCTTTTTCAGAAGAATTTTCTTTCCTATTTATTTGTCATTTACAAAGTTTAATGCAAAACTAATTCCTGATTTGCTAAATTAGAATGAAATAATAAATTAGTTTAGCGTGTTATAAAAAAAGGAAAATTAATTTCATCAAATGTAGCAAAGTTTATAGGATGACTTAAAAAGACAATTAAACGGGAAAGGAGGGAGTACAATTTAGGGTTAAATGTGTTTTTCATCCCTATAAGTATACCAACTTTCTTTTTTAGCCCCTACAAAAATTTCCTTCAAATGCCACATAGCATGTGCCACATGGATTTTTGATGACTTGGCATTCCTGAGACCTTAAAATATCATTAACCTTTTAATCTCTAATTCGGGGTTATTGAATGCTGAAAATTAAGGATTGAAGAACTTGTTCAAACGCCATGTGATAGAATCTGCTCTATATCTTGAGTCGTAAAGAAATTTAATGACAGGAATAAATTACTGACAAAAATGTTTGTTTACTGCAGACAGTTCTAAGGACAGGTCCAACCCCGTTTGAATCATATTATTTGCCAATTGGTGAAGGAGCATCTTTTTCTGCAAATTTTCCTCTCGAACCACTTTTAAACAACTCATAAAACTTGGGAGAAGCCAATGACGTTTGGAGTTATTTTACTTTCGACATTCCTCGTTGTGCAGCTGGCTGTAACATTCACGTACGGCTATCCTCAAATACGAAGATTAGTTATGAAGTTTATGCGAGATTCGGTGGTGCCTTCTGTTGATATATGGGACTATTATTATGCTAACGGGACAAGGAAAAACGACCAATCAATGTTTTTCATGCTATATGAATCGAACGATAAAAATATTGATTTTTACATTATTTATGCTAGAGAAGGAACTTGGAGTTTTGGTCTAAGACGTGGCGATACTAGTAGTGATTCTTTGAAACAGTAAACTATCACGTCTCTTTCACTTGAAGGATGCCCGAAACAATGCTCCTCTCATGGAAGCTGTAAATTTTCATTTGATGCTACCGGATTGACGTCATACAGGTTTATGTTAATCCCTTTTGGTTGATTCTTCTCAATACATTAGTTCTGTTTTACATTTCTTTTGTTTTCTTCAGATTACAAGCATTGCGTGAACTAATAATAAGATAGTACGTTGCAGAGTTTTGCATGAATTCTGGTTGTTTTGCAACATCCTAAATATATTAACAATTTTTAATGTTTACTTTTTGGATTCAGCTTCTGTTCTTGTGATCGAAACCATGGTGGCTTTGACTGTTTGAAATTGTATCACATAAAGGTGATTGTAAATTTTAGAAATTTATGACCTTGATTGTTCTATTGAAAGTATTATGGTTATCGGACACGTCTTCAATTAGAAGTGTCAGTGCTACAGAGATGAAAGCTCACTATCATCATAAGATTGTATCATGTTCTTCATATCAAGTGATGGTTGTTTAAAAGTGCTCTATATAAAGGTCATTGCAATGAAGCACTACAGACAAAAATACCCTGGTAATAATTGAAAAAGTGAAATATATTAACATAACTACATGTGTTGGTGCTGGACACCGGATAGGTCTTTAGTCGTAAGTGTCGGTGCTAGTTATTGCCGATAACATACTTTTATATAGTAGTTTACCTCTCTATTATTACTAAAAAAACATTATATGAGCACAAACAAAGGAAACACAAAACAGGAACGCTGATAATAATTTGAAGAAATGACATAATTCAAAGTAATCATATGTTTTCGTGTCGGTAGGTGTTGGATACCGACACGTGTCCGACAAGAGGACATGCGTAATCTGAGGAGAGACCGTCCTTCATTTACACAACTTATAAGATCAACACAATTGTTATAAATTTGAGAGAAAAGGAGAGAAATTGAAAGAGAAAGAAGAATAATGTGTGTATGTTTGCTACATCGTTCTTCATGTTGCCCCACCAAAAATTCTGCTTCAGATATTTATACATCTTACTGGTGCCCGAATGAATAGAATAGTGCTTGATTCTTCAAATGTACTTTGATGCTAATGTGTATATAGATTTAAACCATTGAAACTTTTTATGGTGTTTTGTTTGTCTAACTATTATGCGTGGAATCCTTATATTAGTAAAAAATGTAGAATAATCAGCTGTTTCGGATTGGTGATGTTATGGATGACCTTACATTGTCTCTTGATGATTTGTCATGAACCAGTTGATACACCATCATGGCTTTCAGTCTCCATAACATTGAACTCAATGTAGACCTTGTAAGTATGTTATTATCTGTAATTCTTTTTAGATAGGAGCAACCTTGAATGCTTCTAGTTCTAGCATCTGTATTGATGTTTGTTGCCTGATATAATTTTACTTCTTACAATCAAATATGTTTGATTTGCTTCTATTTAGATTTTTTTTTTATATCTTATAGTGTAATTCATTGCAGGAGGTACTAATTCAAATGATTTAGTTCTCCGACTGAAATCCTTTACTTTTAATTACATGTTTGACTCCCTCATTGATCCATTCATTTATTGTTTTCAGGACGTTGCAAGAATCGAAAGGGTTCCAAAAAGGTCACTGCCAATAATATGCTTTAGAGATGGAAGTCTCCCTCTACCACATGCTTTAAACACACCTCTGAAGTATTCTGCTATCTCTGTTATGAGCCCCACCTTAAATGAAATCAGGTCTTCTTTTGATTAGAAGCTCAATTTAAACACTTATAGCATAAGCAATTATCACACAAGTGCTTACGTAGAAGCTATTTTTATAAACGAACGATAAAATAAAGTTTGCTTTCGCATAAGGTATAACCTATTTTCAGAAGCTATCCTGTAGAGCTTATAAAAATAAGTTGAAAACAACTTATGGATTGTTTCTATAAGTTCTCCCAAGCAATCTCACAATGCTTATGCTAGTAGATGAGGCCAAATAAGTTGATCCAAACTGACCTTCAATCCAAGTTAATTAAACTGCTTTATGAACAAAAGTTTGAGCATATAAATTCTGTCTTATTTCATTCTTAGATATTTATAGCTTAATCAAACATTTTTGACTCTCATCAGCAGGATTAAACCATTGGAGCCCTAATAAATCCCTTTTTTTTTTAGAGTAAGTTCTTCCTTTGATCCATTAGCAGTCGTTTAGTTCTTTTCCCAACTATGAATTTTCTTTTGGAACCATATAATGATAAATGAGTAAATACTGAACTCATGGAAACATAATGGTTTTCTGCATTGCTTAGTGTTTCAGAGCTTTTGAAGCGTCACAACATTACTCATTTACTTGTTCTTCGTCTTTGATCACTTTCTCCGTTGACCAGGAAATTTGTCTTCTTTTTTGAACTGGCTATTGTAGTGCCAAATTGCATTCACTTTTTTGTCCCTCTGTTATATAGGAATAAATGGTCTTGATATGGTGCAGTGCTTTCCTATGCAGAAAAATATCACTATGAAATTGACTAATGAGCTGGTATTGTTATAAGTTCTTTTTACTTTCCACAATATATTTATTTGTTTGTGATGTTATTGTATCTTAAGCTCAGTTTATCCTTTCCTTTCCTTTGAGGTCCATAAGTAAATAGATATACACGCCTTTGTATCAAAACACGAGGAGGAAATTGTCGAAAGGACCTAAATTAGTTACAATTTACAATTTGTGTTTAATTATTGAGCAGCAACAAAGTTTAACATTGATTTGCAGTATTGCACTAGCCATACATCAATGCCTTTGTTTTAAATCAAAATTCCTATATTAGTAATGTGTCCAAAGTGTTTTTGCTTAGAGCTCTTTTATAATGTCAAGATATATAATCCTAAGATTTATTGTTCAGATATCTCCAGGTGCTTGGGACATTGGTCTTTTCAACGGCATTGGAGCGGCAAGAACTCAATCAAGGATGGTATGGCTTATTATCCAAGTATTACTTTTACAATATCATAAAGAATATCCCATGTATTAAGCGCTTGTAGCATAAGCATTTATCATATAATTTCTTATGTATAAGCTATTTCTATATAATAAAGTCAAATTATTTTCACTTAAATTATAAGTTGTTTTCATTAGCTCTAATGAGGAGTTGCTGGAAATGAGCTGAAAACAGTATATGAACATTGTATAGTATGTTTCCTAAGCTTTTCCAAACAGTCTTACAAGTGCTTATACGAGCTCAAATAATCCAATCCAAATAGGCCCTGAAAACAAGCACAAAGTGTTGCACCCCATCTCAAAACAAATATTCTGCAACTAATTTCCACTTCGCTCATTCAATCTCTTAACAAGCTCCTCTACTGCAGATTATTCGAGGCACATCATACTCCTTTAGTGCCATTATAAGTGTGGAAGTTTGCACAAATTCAATGATGAGGGGGGAGTTCTGTAACAGTGATCTCAATCCACTTTCATGTACAGCATCTGATGTCTATAATTCTACGAAGTCGGCCACACTGAAGAAGCCAATGGTTGAAAATGCGATGACTTGCAAAAGTAACTTCAAGACTTTGTGTGTTAAGGAAGGCGTACCGGACATATATTCCTTGGATATAACTATATGGTAGAAGAATTGACTCTTATGGCTGGAAATATCAGATTCGATATTACACCTTCAAGTAACGCTTCTGGTGCAAGTGATGTTAATTTATTGTGTTTCGCCCGCCACGGTGCAATACCTGCAAATAGTTTGTATGATTATTCAAGTGATTTAAATAAAGCCCCTCTATTCGTTCTCCACTGAGCAGTCGTCGGTACATTAGTGTATTACCGGTTAATCTTACAAAAAAGTTTGGAGACACTCAAAACGGTGACGTAAAAGTTTGCTATTCCCTTGAATCACAAATGCTTCAGTGTCCATTTCGAAAAGCTGGACCAAATTGTTCAACGAGTAGCTACTCACTTCAGGTAGTATTTGTTGCTAGATACGTCTCTTTTTATTCTTTTTGGTGCTGGTGCTTTTTCTGATATACTCCCTCTGATCCTTTATAATTGTCGCTTTTTCAGAAGAATTTTCTTCCTATTTATTTGTCATTTTCAAAGTTTAATGCAAAACTAATTCCTGATTTGCTAAATAAGTAGAATGAAATAATAAATTAGTTTAGCGTGTTATAAAAAAAGGAAAATTAATTTCATCAAATGTAGCAAAGTTTATAGGTTGACTTAAAAAGACAATTAAACGGGAAAGGAGGGAGTACAATTTAGGGTTAATGTGTTTTTCATCCCTATAAGTATACCAACTTTCTTTTTTAGCCCCTACAAAAATTTCCTTCAAATGCCACATAGCATGTGCCACATGGGTTTTTGATGACTTGGCATTCCTGAGACCTTAAAATATCATTAACCTTTTAATCTCTAATTCGGGGTTATTGAATGCTGAAAACAAGGATTGAAGAACTTGTTAAAACGCCATGTGATAGAATCTGCTCTATATCTTGAGTCGTAAAGATATTTAATGACAGGAATAAATTACTGACAAAAATGTTTGTTTACTGCAGATAGTTCTAAGGACAGGTCCAACCCCGTTTGAATCATATTATTTGCCAATTGGTGAAGGAGCATCTTTTTCTGCAAATTTTCCTCTCGAACCACTTTTAAACAACTCACAAAACTTCGGAGAAGCCAATGACATTTGGAGTTATTTTACTTTCGACATTCCTCGTTGTGCAGCTGGCTGTAACATTCACGTACGGCTATCCTCAAATACGAAGATTAGTTATGAAGTTTATGCGAGATTCGGTGGTGCCTTCTGTTGATATATGGGACTATTATTATGCTAACGGGACAAGGAAAAACGACCAATCAATGTTTTTCATGCTATATGATTCGAACGATAAAAATATTGATTTTTACATTATTTATGCTAGAGAAGGAACTTGGAGTTTTGGTCTAAGACGTGGCGATACTAGTAGTGATTCTTTGAAACAGTAAACTATCACGTCTCTTTCACTTGAAGGATGCCCGAAACAATGCTCCTCTCATGGAAGCTGTAAATTTTCATTTGATGCTACCGGATTGACGTCATACAGGTTTATGTTAAGCCCTTTTGGTTGATTCTTCTCAATACATTAGTTCTGTTTTACATTTCTTTTGTTTTCTTCAGATTACAAGCATTGCGTGAACTAATAATAAGATAGTACGTTGCAGAGTTTTGCATGAATTCTGGTTGTTTTGCAACATCCTAAGTATATTAACAATTTTTAATGTTTACTTTTTGGATTCAGCTTCTGTTCTTGTGATCGAAACCATGGTGCCTTTGATTGTTTGAAATTGTATCACATAAAGGTGATTGTAAATTTTGGAAATTTATGACCTTGATTGTTCTATTGAAAGTATTATGGTTATCTGCATCCCCCTCCATTTTAGTTGGGCGCTTAAACAGAAGGTAGCTCTTTTCCTTTAGTTATGTATTTTTCCTCTTAAATTATTTGGTCTTATCATGATTCATGATTTAATTAAGTCGTTCTATCTATATATATTTTGTTGACAATGATTCTCAATATGCAGGCGTATGCGGAATGGGTTATATTCACAGCCAGTGGAATCAAGTGGAATATATCATGCATGCGACGTAGGCACCTGGTGTGCATTGAACTTCAATGTTTTACAGGTTACAAATATTTATATTCTGGATTGCTTAAAATGATTTCATTAAAGATATTTGGATCTATAATACGACGCAATACATGATGGCTGTATCTGTTTGTTTTGAGCATTTACATTAACTTTACTTATCAACATTTCAGTTTATGGACTTTACTTAATTTGCACATGGTTTGATCGAAGGATTTTGTCAAATAGTAACAGGTATTCTTTCCTGACATTTATTTTATGTAATGGCAGTAATGCTTTGAAATTCATATAAAGTTTGTTTGATTAATTATTTGTAAGTCACTTGTTTGTTGATTTTAATTTTTATTTTTATTAATTTGTTCTATTATCTTATTACTTGATTTATTAATGTGTTTAAGTTATTATGAATCATTTAGGAATTTTATTTCACTCACTTCCTTTCTCTCTATCTTCCGCTGCTTTAAGAGAACTATGATACATCGTTTTCCACTTATCATCGAATGTCTTCTTTCATTGGCAATGTGAAGAGGGTGAGTATGTATGTGATGCTTGCTATTGCGCTAAGAGATTTTGGAATAGTTGCTTCACGGGGACATATCATATTTGACAGCAAACAAACCAAAGTTTTGGATTTTTTACTACTTTGCTAAGATGGCAAGCAGAGGTTTGCATAAATGACTTTCTTTTATTTTGACTTCATTATGCATAGTACATTTTATTATTCTTTTGGATATCTAATGTTTGTTAGTTTGAAGGGATGCCAGCGAAGACTGTTTGAGTTGCAATTGAAGGTTAGAGTCAGTCATCTTTGAGTTGCAGAGTCATTCATCTTCGTTATGGTAAGATTGAGTTACAATTGAAGGTTAGAGTCATTCATCTTCATTAAAGAAGTCTTCAAACTTTTTTCTTTCTTTTTTATGATTTCTCAAATCGTCGTATCAAGTATTTTTAATAGTGTAGTCCTTGACAATAGCGTCGTGTAAATAATGTTATGTAACTTGCACACAAGTTTTCATGGAATAACGTGTGAGCCTTATTAAAAGTACTACATAAACTTATAATTCTTCATTTGTATTCATTTTATTTTGTCTTGTTGAGAGGATTGATGCTTGATTAGAACCAAGATATTATTATTATTATTATTATTATTATTTATTTATTTTTTTATTTTTTATTATTATTATTATTATTATTATTAGATCAAAGGGTCAAGTGTGGGAGTTCTTGTTATGTAACTTCTCAAGTCAGGTCTTGCACCATAATGCACATTGGTAGCTTCAACAAGAGACTGATGTGGAAGGTGCTTTCCAATTCTCTATCTACATTGTAAATCATTGAATTTGGTGACACTGTTGGTGATGACCCTTCCAAGTTCTGAATCTATTTTGCTTCTTTAGCCATTTTGTTTCTTGATCCAACAGTTATTTATTGACACGCATATTACTAGCATGTTAAGAAACGACCTTAACGGATAATTTAGTAACGAGTAATGATCCCAATTATAATAAGGAAGATGATGATAAGAGGATGAGACTATAGCACCAAGCCAAAGCTAAGTGTTTGGACCTAACATAGCATGTATTGGGGGCATCTGTTGGATTTGGCTTGAACCACAAAGTTTGTGGATGAATTGGAATATCTGATTTATAATACTCCTTGTCTATTGTGATGTATGCCTCAATTTGTAGTTGAAGACTAGAAATTTCAGATGGTGTGCCAGAAATGGGTAGGATCAAATCTAGCATTGATAGACATGAAGTGTTCTTGAATGAACAAATTAGGACAACGGATATATATATGGTTGAAGCAGGTCCACAAGGACCTTCAACTGATATTTTAACCCTAGCTTCCCTAGGGTATATATATGCGTGTAAGACCTTTATTTCAGACGTTCAATGAATTGAAGGTTTCTCTTAATTTTCTTGAAATTCTTAGATCGGTTGAATCTAGAGTTTTAGAATGCGGTGTTTCAGGGACGGCTGGTCCGTTGGAACATATTCTCTAAATATTATTTTTAAATATAAATATATTGTATAGAAAAAAAATAAAATAGTAAAAAAAATTATCGAAAAAATATCAGTAAAAAATTGAAGAAATTCAAAGTATTATATATGTGTGTGTATGTGTGTGTATATATATATGTGTTAAAGAAGTGGGAGGGATAAAAAAGACATTTTGGTTGGTGGATTAGCATGCCCCTCTCAAATTCTCTCTTTCATTGCTACGAGATTAGTAAATCACGTAATAATCATAAAAAATGGGGTGTTGTTTCTCCTCCGAATCCGATGATTCTCACCGTCAAAAACCAACCGCCAACGTCGTATCTCTCAATGGAGAGCTGTGTCGGTACCCACTCCCCGTGACAGTCTCACAGGTGCTTCACTTTGAAGCTCTGTCTCCCGATTCCTTATTCGTCTGCAATTCCGACCTCTTGTGCTTCGACGATTAGGTGCCGTCTCTCGACTCGGAAGATGTATTGGAACCCGCTCAGATCTACTTCGTGCTGCCGGCTTCTAAGCTACATCATCAGTTGGTGGCCGCCTTGGCTGTCAAGGCCAGCGCCGCGATCAACGCCTCCAATCCTCGCCGGAGCAGGAAAGCTCGGATTTCGCCTATTTTGGATTCGCAATCCAGTTATCATCAACGCAGCCCTATCAACGTCGATCCGGTTCATAATCACTACATTCATGGTAGAAAAGCGAGCAAAGCCTCGGCTAGACCGGAGTTGGGGGTTTTGAGATCTGGATCTGTGATGAAGTTGTAGAGACACTACTCTCGACGAGCAAAATTGACCGTTCGATCATTCAGAATGAGGCTCACCACAATTAATGATCAATGTTACTGTTCAATTGATAAATAGTAATGGATGGAATTCTACAGATACTCTTTATCTCAGGGGATAGGTGTGTCTAAATGGTTCTCGGTTCTGGGTTAGAATCGGAACCGAACCGGTTCCGGTTATTTTCGGTCCGATTTTCGGTTCCGTATGTCTAAATTTTTCAGTTTTCGATTAGAACCGGAACCGAACGGCTTAGAATTGAAAACCAATTTTGTAATAATATATTATACTCCATCTGTCCCATAAAAGTGTGCTCATTTTGACTTTTATTGATCAACGATAAATTTTGATAATGAAATACAATCAATATATAAAAAATTATAGTAATGTAAGTATTTATTTGATTTGTCTTAATATATATTTTCCAAATATTAATTTTTTATAATTTTTATTCATATATAATTGAAGTTATTGATGGTCAAATGTGTATTTGGAGAGATCGGTCAAAGTCAAAATGAGCACAATTTTGTGGGACAGAGAGTATTTATTAAATATTACTATATTTTATAATTTATAATTTTAAAAAATTAAAACTCTAAATGACTAAATCCCTCTCATCTCACACAGTCACATGCACCCGGCGGCGCCTCTCTCCGGCTTCTCCCTAGTCGTCGCCGCTGGACCTCTTCGGTATATCATCCGAAGAGAGGCACTAAGGTAACGGATTTTTTCGAATAAATTTTTTTTTCGATATGTTATATGGTCCGGTTTTCAGTTCTCATTTTTAGACAATTATGATTCCGATTAATTGGAATCGAACCGTTCGACAGCCCTATCAAGGGACGTCCATTGAGCTATCATGAGAAGTGGAGACCCACTTATCAAAATACGGTCGGACAAAAATACCCATAGATCTACTTGTATCACTGAAGCCTGAAGATGGAATGTATGGCTGAGAAATGGAGAGGTAGGGTATTTTTGTTCATTTCCTTGGCCTGTAGCTTTTTTTTGGCAAAGCAGAATACCCATACGTCTTTCTATGGCTAGATATATTCAGGAGATTATTACATTTGATACCCTACTAAATCAAAAACTTAAGTGGATCCCAGATATTTAATCAATTACATATTATTCCCTAAAATAAACTTTATAATTACAACTAAATCAAAAACTCAAAGGGATGTTGAGCTGGAGATGATGTGGCACGCAATTTCACTTGAATTGCCAAGAGTAATCTTCATTTTTTGTTTTTCCATTTTGTTTGAATTTCGTGAGTACATTGTTCTGGATCAAAGTGTAATTAGGGACCCGATTGTAATCGACATCTTAACATAAATTCAAAAAAAAATATAGTAGTTCTTGTTAGGGCAAATTTTCTTCCTCACTTAAACCACTCCCAAACTATTTTTTCACTTCTCACCTTATGCATCAAAAACTCAAATTGAGAGTGCAATTAGTGTATCAAACATGCAAGAGAGTTGCATTCATTTGAATAAAACGAGTTTGTCACTGCAATGAAATAAGAATCATTACAATTCCCAAGGTTTTTTCATATCACATGTTCAAAACAAAATAAGGCACCACACAGGACTGCCACTGCCAAACCAAATCAAACCAAACATACCCAGTATATCCCGCCTGCAGCAGGGAGTGTAAGATGACGCAGACCATGCCCTACCTATTACTAGAGGGAAATTGCTTCCGTGAAGACTTCTCAAATTAGAAGACAAAGAACATATTGAGTGAAAAATACAATGTGAAGCAAATGCTACGGAAAAAAACTCATTACATTATCATACCCGAGCCCATGGCTTTAATTCATGGGACTTACCTAAGAGGAATTTGGCTACTTCACTCCCGATGAACGCCGCTCAAACAAGAGAGTTGACTCGCGCATGCCTCCTGTCGAAAATACACCACACGCAAAAGGCAATAGGATAAAATATACAATAAATTAATAAAATGCAATGCTCTAGATCAACGCTAATCGAGACAACCCAACCCCGAGACTCTCAACTACAAGACCACTCCCAACTAAAGAATCCACAACTCGATCCGCCGCCTCCAAGCGCACCTATCAACTTCATGGTCTGGAAGGTTTAAGCCCTTCAAATCTAATCTCACTGCTTCCTCCCACGTCCTCCTGGCCTCGCCTCCTCCTCTCCCGACAACTACTAAACTCTCGACCCTCCTCACCGAGCAGGCCCGCTCCTGCGGACGTGGCCAAACCATCTCAATCTCCCTTCCCTAACTTTCGCTGAAATAGGCGCCACTTCTAGCGCTTGCCTGAAGACCCCGTTCGAGATTCTATCTAATATTGTGCGACCACACGACCAGCGTAACATTCTCATTTCAGCCGCTTCCAACTTCCAACTGCCACTGCCAAAATAAACTAAATAAACCATCGCATGACCAAAATAAAATAAGGCACCATACGATCACTAGAAGGATATTTTTGGCTAATCAATCAAGCTGTTCCCGCATTTTTAATTTCCAGGTGGTAAGGGTAAAAATGACCAGAAAGGGATTCTGGACCTATATGTTATTGTTAAAATCATAGGGACTTAGATGTAATTACAAGATTTATTAGGGGTGTCAGGCGAAATTTACCCTATATGCAGGGTCTTACGTCGGTTGTGTACTGTTCATAAGTTTAAAACGATATACTTCTCCCACAAAATTTGAGTCGTATTCTTTTTATGACCGTCCCACGCAACTTGTCATTTTTTTTTTAAAACACCTTTATTGCTCACACAATTTTAAATAATATAATACATATCACCATTTTACACTATTTTTCAACTCTTTAAATCCCGTGCCCAAAAATTTTGACTCAAATGTCGTGAGATGGAGAGAGTACTATTTATTAAACACATGAGTAATGGCAATATTTTGTACAAGACTGCCAAATAATTCAACCAAATAAGTCAATGAGATATATTATGTTATAGAAAGATAAATATGGGCAAAGCAGAGATGCTAATATATCGACTGAAATATTACTGATGATCATTATTTGTATTTCTTTTCCCTTATAGTCAAAATAAAGGAAGAAATCGAAGAATGTGAATAGCTCGATCCTTAAATATTAATTTTGTTCTTATAGGAAATTGACAAATATGTAGCATACTTATCATAAAGTGGCTTCCTGCTTAATAATTTATTATTATTATTTATTATTATTATTATTAGTTAGTCTTATTATTATTATGCGACCTTGCGTGGGTATTAGTCTTAATAGTATTATGGGTCCTACATGGGTACAAATAATTGAGTAGGTCTTTGATGAAGTATCAGAAAACCCTAATAAAATTATTCGGCACGCAGTGCTTGGGCAGGAGAACTATCTCGAGTGTTTCTTATCATTAATATCAACACATCATTTAATTCCTCTTTACTCAATCAATACGCAAGAGCCACGTGTTAGGATTATCCCCTGAAAAGGCCAAAAAATCAAGTTTGCATCCTACCAGTTTCCCATTGGTCTGCTGCCGTGTGTGTATGTGGTGCCTCGAGGTGTGAGGAGGCGTGTGCATGTGGTGTCTCGGGGTGTGAGGAGGCAGATTCAGCCCCACCGCCCACAGCAACCGCTTTCCCAATACTAATGATTCCAACATCACCTCGATGTGCTCCAGTCGTGACCCTTGTTTGGTTAATTCTCCCCAGACATCCTCCAAACCCTTCTATCGTTTCCATGCGAGATTCCATCCTCGTGTTCGTCACAGCAGCAGGTCAGACCAATTTCATAGAGACGAGGGTTTAAACGGATCAAACAAAAGATTAATAAAATGGTCGAAATCAATAAACAACAATCGTGCTTTTTACTAAATAACTTCCGCCCAAACCAATTGCCGATCAAACAACTCAAAAAGATACTCCTACTAATAATACCCGTTAATATTAACCCTATATCTACAGGCCCATTACTTTATTAAATATCACTAATAATAGTACTAATAATAATAAATAACTAATAATATTATTCTGCCTTCAGCCTCTTATCACACACGGAAGGGGCGGGAACAAGCCGGCCAAGGATCGGCTTTCCATGTTACTATGTTGACAAACCAAAATTTCATCATACTCAGCCGATACACATTAGTTGCCAACATACGACACGTCCAGCACGCCCCCGCATGGCCCCCAAATGGGGTCGAGTGGATAATAACCCAACCCGACGAAAATGGGATGGCAAGACAACCCTTAAAGTATAAACCACCATTGGCAAGGGTGACTGGTATATAGGTAGTACCACCCTCGCCCAATAATTTGACAACCAGATTGTAAACCGGTCGGCCAATACAACGTATATAGAGCAACCCACTCGACCTAACGTGGAATGGGAGAGAACATGCTCCACAATTCAAGTCTGAATCACATCAAGACAACCGTCCACAATTCAAGTCTAAATCTCATTAACAAAGTTAACTCGATAAGTTAAAAAACCAAGTACTATTGAGCTGGTGAGACGATCTGCTGTAATATATCCTTTATGAGACTCTGATAATCTATGCGTACAACAAAATGACGACCCAACATGTATGGGCTAGGACTTGGGGGATTAATTCTTTTTCATTACATCTAAACAAGTTGTCAAAAGATACCAAGTAATAGACGTTTATAAAAGTAACAGTTAGCCTCAATGGTGAGAATGGTTCGGACCATTCTCGAGCTGAGATGGTGGATTGTGAGGACCATCTTCAGATAGATGGCCATACAAAATCTCATGCCACCTCCATATGTTAGTGTTTGGATGTTCTAGATATTAAATATCATCATTATTTGCTATCATCACCATGTGGCCATCCCTCGTCAATCTCTTGATTGCATCTCTATAATTCGAAATTCCACAATCCCTATCAGCGGCGCCTGCTCGTCTGCATACTCATTTTCCACTGCCACCACCACTTTCACAAAAAAAAAAAAAAAAAAATGAATTTGTCATTTATAGGAGTGACGTCACATATTGACTTGCCTCGGTTCATATTTGCATCAAGTAACGAGGAAAGGTTTATGACCGCTGCTCATTTGTCTAGCAGCCATTTTTACAAGGAGTATATAACTAAACATAAACAAAACTCAAGTATAAGCCAACATGAAGCTAAGGCAAAATTTCAAGATTATTCTTTCAATTGTGGTTACGAGATTCTTATTTCTCAGGTTGATTTGTTAAAAATGGAAGACCAAATTGTCCAAGACACAGAATAGGGCTTAAACAAATCATAAGAAAACAAATTTACAAAAAAAATATTTATTGGCTAATCCATAAAGGAAGCCCACGATTATGACACTAAAAAATTCCCCTCTATATTCAAGAAGAGAAGTTTGTACACTGCCTGCCACTCACCCACATGAGAGAAGATATTTGAACATTTAAATGTTTTATATATTCTATTACAAGTCAATTTCTCAAATACCAATACATATTACTTACTGCAGCAAGTTGTAATACATAAAGGGTCACAACTAACCTCATTAAATGCAGCAGAAGTTAGGAGACTCAAAGTAGAAATGGTGAGATTTTCATTAAAACATGGGGTTGCTCAGAAAGAATGCTGCAATTGTTGCCTAAACCTACAACAAAAATCATATCCATATTAGAAGCCAAGCTAGAGAGTTGCCAAGCTCAAATTTTGCATCACGTAAGAGTAATATCCCAAACCTCCTTAACGTTCAAACTCAGACACGAGCATTTGAATTATGAAAAAACTGCAATAGATAACAGACATAGGAAAGAAATAGGCCTACCCACATCACCAGTAAACTAAAATCTGCAAAAATAGAAAAAGGGCAATGAGAGACAAAAGGGTCATGGATACCTTGGTCGTTGGGTTAAATTAAGGTTCAAATGTGTGTTTTTTAGTTGACCGGCCGCGAATAACATCAATGTACTGCCTACGCCTTCATGTGAGCGGTGGTTGTAAGTTTCCTAAACTCTATCTTGTCTTTTACATGTTATGTCCTTTTTGATAATTGAACGTTAGGACGATATTGTTCCCTGTATATTGTAATTGGGATTTGGGTTGAAAGTGTAATATTAATTCTTTAGTGAATTGAATTGATATTAGTGAACTCAACCATATTAGGAAAGAGTTTAATCTGGAAAGTCGGGTTGCAGTAGGAGTCATAACTCTAATCGTCCTTAAAATCCCTATAGTAGTCCAAAGCCTATAAATAAGACATCGGGGGTCGGCCGTGACTTCAGCTTCCTACACAAGGAATTTCGAATTTCGATTTTTCTTCTTAGTGTTAAATTGTGGATCTTGACTTTGTCTTTGATTCCACAACTGAGATAACACTTTAATTCTTGTTACAAATCGAAATTACTTGAAGAAAAGAAAATCGAGAGTTGTGAGAGGGAGTATAATCGGCCGATCTACTTTGTTGTCCAAGCAAGATTCGGTAGCTCGTTGTCCACACAACGTCCGGATTAAGGCGGGATCATACTCTAGAAGATTTTGAGGAAGAGATCAAGAAAGCAACCACTACGCTTCAAAAGGTAAATATCCTATGATCTTTGATCTAGATTAGGATATGGGATTTACCAACATATTTATTTAATCTTAGTAGTTAATTAATTAGCATGCCTAAATAGATTTTGTGCTCGTGGATGCGTAAAATGCTTTTATCAAATTTTTCCCTAACTTCACTTCCACTGCGTTTTATTTCCAACATCTACTGCATTTCTTTAAACACGAGATTCCTTCAAAAATTATCTGTCTTTTGGCAAATAACAGAATGTGCATCTAGTAATAAAATTAAGTTTATATTTTTGATAAGGTAGAGCAGAGAAAGCAGGTAGGAACCTCATTCAGAGCACAACAAATAGGATGTCAAAGTTAAAGGTAGGGTAGAAAAACCAGAGAGGAACCATATCGAGAGCTCAAGAATGAGGAAACACAAGATTGAAGTTAAAGCAGAAATACAATAAATTACGGGGGGAAAAATTGAGAAAACAAAAACTCCAATCAAATGCACAAAACCCTTGACCACAAATAGGCTACGCGTTCGAATTTAAGGCCCAAACCAAGTCTCCGAGGTAGGGCACACAAATCAGAAAGGAACCATTTTTAGAGCATAAGAAGGGAGACAAAATCAAAGTTAAAGACCAAGAAAGAGTAGGTTATAGGCAAGAAAATGATAGATTAAAATAGCTAAACTCTAAACAAGTGCCCAACACCCGTGGCCACAAATAGGTTACATAATCTAATACAATGTCCAAACCAAGTCTCCCGCCAAGGTAGGGCAATAAATTAGAGAGGAACCATCACAGCACAAGAGAAAGGGAACAGAAGATCAAAAGTTACATGAGTATATATATATATATATATATATATATATATATATATATATATATAGAGAGAGAGAGAGAGAGAGAGAGAGAGAGGGATGGAGAGAGAGAGAGAGAGAGTAGGTTATGGGCAAGAAAATGTTACAGTAGAATAAAAAACACTAACCAAGTGTGCTACAACCCTTGGTTATAAATAGGTTACTTTCTAATTTAAGACCCAAACCAAGTCACACGCCAAGTTAAGGCACAAAAATCAGAGAGAAAACCTTATTACTAGCACAAGAGAGAAGGAAAACAAGATCATAGTTAAAGGCCAACAGACTAAGAAATAGAGGAGGTTATGAGGAAGAAAATATTAGGTTGACTGAAAAACTTTAATCTAATCAAATGCACAACACACATGGCCATAAATTAAATAGATTACACGGTCAAATTTACAACCTAAACTAAGTCTCCTGCCAAGGTAGGGTAGAAAATAGGAGGCATAATGTTTAGAGCAGAAGAGATAGGGAACAAAATATTAAAACTAAAGACCAATATATAAAACAGAATGAAAGGTAAAACAAACTGATTGGAAGATCCCAAACCAAACACCCACAACAAGGTGGGAGCAAGATAAAACATAAAGAGCCAACCATGCTCAAGGGGAGGAGGCTGAACAATTCCACTATCAAGACCAAGTGCCCACAGATGAAAGGGATGGGACTCCTTTTTTTCTTTAGTTATAATCAACATGCACTAAACAACCCAAGTAAGAAATGACAGCCAATTCAAATAACTATAGGTGCTCAGGTGTGTGGTGGGCATGGAAACAATTACTTTTACCAACTCAAACTTATTTTTACTAACTCTCCGGCGCTCGCCTGCCTACCAGCGGCGGACCTCCTATGGCCGTGCGTTCTCTTTATTGTTTTATGGCTGCCGTTTTTTTTGGGGGGTGTTTGGCAGCCAGCATGTTTTTTTTTTTTAGTAATATGGTAATTTGATAATTTTAATCTAATGTTATAATACTCTCCAGATGGCCGATCGCGCCTCTCCCCCTCACGGCCGCGCGGGTTCAAACCCCGCCGGCTGCAAAAATGCATTTTTAAACTCTGCCTGTGGGTGTTTTCTTGACATTCATTGCTGGTCCCAAGCCTGGATAAAAGAAGAGGGTTGCGGTAGGTTAGTGGCAGCCAGCGTAAAACTCGTCACATTTTATGGACATGAATCAAACTTTAAAAATCGTTGGGGCGTCTCCTCAGAAGCGACTAACTGCATTTCATAGGCCCGGGTGCAGTGATAAGTATGCGAGGGTTGCTAGGTCGCCACCTTTACATCTGAGAGTGGTGTCAAATGAGCAAGGATGCGCTACACTTCATAGGCCCGGGTGTAGTGGAAAATATGCAAGGGTTGCTAGGTCGTCGCCCGGAAGCGGCGCGCCACCTCGAAGTATGGGTGTGGTGTCAAATGTGCAAGGATCCTTGCAGCGTGGACGGGGACAGACAGAGAAGTTAGTTCATGCGGCTAGTAAGTGTAGTAAGGTGCGGTTTGGAACTTGGAACGTTGGCTCTTTGACAGGAAGATCAGCAGAAGTGGGGGAGTTTATGAAAAGGAGGAGGATTCACATAATGCATCTACAAGAGACTAAGTGGGTTGGCGAAAAGGCAAGAGTGTTAGCTCCTTGGGTTACAAGCTTTGGTACTCTGGAAAGGATAGAAGTAGAAATGGAGTGGGTATCGTCATTGATAAAGAAATTATTGATGATGTGGTGGAAGTGTCAAGAAAGAGCGATAGAATAATGAGTATTAAGCTTGTGATAGGGGATGAGTTTCTAACTATCATAAGTGCTTATGCACCACAAGTAGGATTGGATGCATCGATCAAACAAGAATTTTGGGAAGATTTGGAAGAGGTTGTCGAACGAATTCTTATGGGTGAGAAATTGATCATTGGTGGTGACCTCAATGGGCATGTCGGTGTTAGCAGAGATGGCTTTGAGAGCGTTCATGGTGGCTTTGGTTTTGGGGATAGGAATGAAGCAGGAAATGGTATATTGGATTTCACATTAGCTTATGACTTGGGTATTATTAACACTTGGTTCGAGAAAAGGGACTATCATTTGGTGACATATAGAAACGGAGGTAATGCAAGTCAGATTGATTTCTTTTTAGTAAGGAATGTTTAGAGAAAAAGTTTTATTAATTGCAAGGTGATACCCGGTGAGAGTGCTGCAACGCAGCATAAGGTTGTGGTGCTTGACTTTTGAGGTAAGAGGCACTTAACAAAGAGAAGACCGCAAGTTGACCCTCGAATTAAGTGGTGGAAGCTCCAAGGGGAGAGTCGACATACTTTTGTGGCTAAGATTGCATGGAGATGGATATAGATTCGATGTGGAATTTGTTGGAGCATAACATAAAGGAAGTTGCAAAAGAAGCCCTAGGAGAATCTAAAGGAAACAGACCATCAAGTAAGGACACATCTTGGTGGAATGATGAAGTTAAGCAAGCGATAAAGACCAAACATGAATGTTATAAGGTACTGGGTAAATGCTCGAGCGATGGGAATAATGAGAAGTACAAGAAAGCTAGAACAGAAGCTAAAAAAGGCAGTGCGAAACAAATCAAAGGTCAATCAAGAATTATATGCCAGATTAGATACAAAAGAAGGGGGAAATGATATCTATAAACTTGCTCGTATGAGAGAGAAGAAGACGCGAGATATTGGAAAAATGCAGCAGAAGTTAGACGACTCAAAGGGTCACAGGACAACTAACCTCATTAAATGCAGCAGAAGTTAGAAGACTCAAAGTAGAAACTGTGAAATTTTCATTCCAACATGGGGTTGCTTAGAAAGAATGCTGCAATTGTATTTCCTAAACCTACAACAAAAATTATATCCATATTAGAAGCCACGCTGGAAATTTTGTGACACGTATGAACAATACGCCAAACCTCCTTATCATTCAAACTCAGACACGCTTTTGGATTATGAAAAACCTGTAATAGATAACAAACATAAAATTTGTACCTATTTGTGTATTCTGAACGAAACAACATAACCAGAGGGTATGAAACAAAGAAACCTAGCCACATCACCAGTAAACTGAAATTTGCAAAAATAAAAAAGATTAGTGAGAGAGAGAGAGAGAAGGGCCATGAGATTCTGCAAAGTTATTACTAAAATTTGATCAAAGTTATAAACATGATATTAGTATTACTGAAAGTGGAAGGATGGTTACCCAGCATAATGTTATATTAAGATTGGGGTAAGTGGCAACCTGAAATATTTGTTGGGAATATGTAGGAGGGCAAGAAGCTATATTCATGCATACAAAAACAACTATCAGAATTAAGGGAAAAAATGAAGGAAATATTAGAGAGGAAATAAAATCATAAAGCATTTCGAGGGTATGATAATAACCTAGGAAGCACGGACACGCCAGAAACCTCGGAGTGGCAGTGTCGGACACGTGTCGGACACGGATACGCCTCGGACACAGCTCGGACACGTGTCCGACACGCACGTGCCGTGTCCCACGTGCTGTTTGGGCCGGACACGGATTTGGACACGGCTTGGACACGGATTTGGACACGGATTTTGAAAAAAAAAAAAGAAAAAAGAAGATTTTCAAAATTTATTTCCGGCCAGCTAGAGTCGCTTGTAGCTTTATTTCCGGCCCAGGGTTTGTGTCAATCTAGTCCTTCCAATCACCCATATCTAAACATACATACTGTCACTGAGGATGCTCGTTTGATTTAGTTGTTTATTGCAGTCATTTGAATGGCAGACATAGTGGTTATGAAGAAGAAGGGTTAAATGAGTGAAGAAAGAAAAAAGGGTTAAGAAGACGATGAGATAAATGATTGAAGCGAGATAAAAACAATTGAGTGGCCATTATAACTTCTTGTTTGACTTTTATTTCCCCTTATAATTATTTTATATTTCATGCATAATATTTTTTGTTTGTTCAACTTTTATTTTTTGAACACTGTTTGTTCAACTTAAGCAGCACAATTACAAGGTATATCGTTTGATTCGTTTCTAACCTTTTTTATTTAAATATAAATGTGTGGAGTATTAATGTGTGGACATTTTAAATATAATTATAAATGGACATTTTAAATATAAATGTGTGGAGTGTGTGTGTGTGTGTGTATATATATATATATATATATAAAATCACGTGTCCACGCCGTGTCCGTGTCCTATATTTTTAGATTTTGCCGTATCGCCGTGTCCGTGTCCGTGTCCGTGCAACCTAGATAATAACCATATAACCAAAGTGACCCTGGATATTGGCTTTCTCATCAATGATAGAAGCGACTGATGTAAAACTGAAAAACTCGCTGGATCATAACAAAGCAATAAATTAACCTTCACACGAATTTCAGATTGCTCAAAAGCGAGAAGAATACAAAATTACCTATCGCTCTAAGGTATTAGGTCTGAAGAATGAATCTCAAATTAAGGAAAACAAATCGTTGCCAAAGCCCATGTCTCAAAAAAAAAAAATGCTTACTGAAAATAACCATTGCTTAAAACATCATTAGTTGGCACAATGGCACACACAAAAAAAGATAGGGAGAGAAGGAAAGAGGACAAGGAAAAGCATACATCTCCTTGGACGTGTCACTAATGTTAGTGAGAGTAGGAAAGTAACTATATTTACACAATTCTCTGATTTAGGATGTTGCAGTTAAACTTTCAAAAATATTAACAATAATAAAAAAGCATAAACTTATAGCATTTTGACAGAACTACCCTTGGAATACGTCCAAGTATGAGAGACCGATAACATATACATAAAATACAATATCAAAGTTAAGCGCCAATAAAGAGAGGTTATATGCAAGAAAATGTTAGAGCACAATGAAAAACCTCTAATCAAGTGCCCAACGCACTTGGACACAAATATGATACACATTCTAGTTTCTCCAAACCAAGTCCCATGTCAAGGTAGGGTAGAAAAAACAGAGAGGGACCATATTGGAGCACAAAAATGAGGAAACAAAAATTAAAGTTAAAGCAGAAACATAATAGATAACGGGCAAAAAATATTAGCTTGAAAAAACAACTCTAGTAAAGTGCACAAAACCCTTGGCTACAAATAGGCTGCATTTTAATTTAAGACCCAAACCAAGTCGCCCGCCAAGGTAGGGCACACAAATAAGAGAGGAACCATTTCAGAGCACAAGAGAAAATGAAAACGAAAAAGTTTAGGACCAAGAAAGAGTAGGTTATAGGCAAGAAAATGATATGTTAAAATAGCTAAATTCTAAACAAGTGTCCAACACCCGTGGCCACAAATAGGTTACATACTCTAATATAATGTCCAAACCAAGTCTCCCGCCAAGGTAGGGCAATAAATTAGAGAGGAACCATCACAGCACAAGAAAAAGGGAACACAAGATCAAAAGTTACAAGCCAAGAGAGAAAGTAGGCAGTGGGTAAAAGTAGGCTACGGGCAAGAAATATTAAAGTAGACTGAAAAACTCTAATCAAGTGCACAACACCCTTAGTTATATACACCATGAACTTTAATACTCTTCCTGTAATAACACATTATGTGGTTCCCTTTCTAAACTCATAACCACTTCCCTAAAACATGTGCAAAGAGAAAGTAGCAATTAAACAGGGGACGAATGAGTATTATAAAATTATATTAAGTTAACATGGTTTTTTCTGACCAATCAATAATATATACATTATTTTATGTTTATTTAAAGCTTAATTTTTAAGTAGCCTTTTTTTCTAATATGGAAATATTTGAATACAACAACAACATCTAAGCCTTAGTCCCAAAATGATTTGGGGTCGGCTAACATGAATCAAACTTTGAAACCGTCAATAATCAAAACATAAATAACATAAAAGGAAAAAAGAGGGAAAAAGTAGAGAAAAAAGCAAATAAAAAAAAGAGAATGAATGCAAAAAAAAAAAAAAAAAGAAAAAAAAAAGAAAAGAAAAAAAAAATCCTGAAAAATTAATTAAAAGATAACATGAAATAAAAGAAAAAAGGAATTAAAAAAAAAAAAGAAATCAGACTCCATCCACCATCCGTATTCTTTCCCGTCACATTTGCCTCTCCATCGCCATACTTTTTCCAATTCCAAGAAACCGCATATCATTTTCAATCATCTTTATCCAAGTTTTCTTGGGTCTTCCTCTACCTTTCACAACATTACTTGTTCCCCAACTCTCTAGCCTCCTCACTGGGGCATCAATAGGTCTTCTTCTCACATGACCAAACCATCGTAATCGATTCTCCATCATCTTGTCTTCTATAGACGCAACTCTTACCTTCTCTCTGATCACCTCATTTCTGAGCCGATCCTTTTTTGTATGCCCACACATCCATCGTAGCATACGCATCTCTGCCACATTCATCTTTCAACGTGACATCGCTTTCTGACCCCAACACTCGGCCATATAACAATAAGCAGCCTAATTGTCGTGCGGTAAAATTTACCCTTTAATCTATGGGCATGCCAGATCACATAAAACCCCTGTGGCACTCTTCCACTTCAACCACCCTGCCTTTATTCTATGAGCCACATCGCCATCTAGCTCTCCATCCTTTTGGATAATAGATCCAAGATACTGAAAGAAAGTGGATCCATGAACAACTTTCCCATCAAATGTGATCATCCCCGTCTCTCTATCACTGTTTTCGCTAAACCTACACTCCATATATTGATCTTACTTCTCACCAAAGCCTCGAGCTTCCAAAGTATCCTCCAAAGTTCCAATTTCACAGACTCCAACCTTCGTTTCATCAATCAACACAATATCATCTGCGAACATCATACACCACGGAACGTCATTTTGAATTTCTCTTGTCAATTCGTCCATGACTATGGCAAAGAGAAAAGGACTAAGAGCAGATCCTCGATGCACCCCAATCGTAATAGGAATTCTTCCGTCCTCCCAACATTAAGACGTACACTTGTACTAGCTCCTCATACATGTCCTTTATAATGTCAATATATTTCCGCGATACACCCTTCTTGCTAAGGCCCACCAAAGTACTTCTCTTGGTACTTTATCATACGCCTTCTCTAAATCAATAAAACCATATGCAGATCTTTCTTTTTATCTCGATAATGTTCCATCAATCACGGATAAGATAAATTGCTTCCATGGTCGATCTTCCGGCATAAATCCAAACCGATTTTCTCGTTATCTTCACACATTTCACGATCCTTTGTTCAATCACTCGTTCCCACAACTTCATGGTATGACTCATTAGTTTAATTCCGCGATAATTAGAACAATCTTGAACATCACCTTTGTTCTTATACAAAGGGACGAGAATACTTTTCCTCCATGCTGATGGCATCTTATTGCTTCTCCAAATCTTATTGAAAAGCATAGTTACCCATTCGATCCCTCTCCCCCCCCAAACACCTCCAAACTTCAATAGGTATACCATCTGGTCCTTCTGCTTTCTTTGACCCCATCTTCTTCAATGCAATTGTCACTTCACCCTTTTGAATTCTTCTCTTAAACTCTCGGTTAACCATACTTGAGGGGATGTTTAAATTCCCAATATCTTGTTCTTGATGGCCATTGAATAGGGTATCAAAGTATGACCTCCATCTCTCTTTTATCTCTTTATCTTGAACCAAAACTTTTTGGTCAGTATCTTTTACACATTTAACTTTTCTAATATCTCGCGTCTTCTTCTCTCTCATTCGAGCAAGTTTATAGATATCTTTTTCCCCTTCTTTAGTATCTAATATTTAAATATTTTATTACAAGCCATTTTCTCAAAGATCAATATAAATTACTTCTTGCAGTATAAATTCTAATACATAAAGGGTCACAGGACAACTAACCTCATTAAATGCAGCAGAAGTTAGAAGACTCAAAGTAGAAACTGTGAAATTTTCATTCCAACATGGGGTTGCTTAGAAAGAATGCTGCAATTGTATTTCCTAAACCTACAACAAAAATTACATCCATATTAGAAGCCACGCTGGAAATTTTGTGACACGTATGAACAATACGCCAAACATCCTTATCATTCAAACTCAGACACGCTTTTGGATTATGAAAAACCTGTAATAGATAACAAACATAAAATTTGTACCTATTTGTGTATTCTGAACGAAACAACATAACCAGAGGGTATGAAACAAAGAAACCTAGCCACATCACCAGTAAACTGAAATTTGCAAAAATAAAAAAGATTAGTGAGAGAGAGAGAGAGAGAAGGGCCATGAGATTCTGCAAAGTTATTACTAAAATTTGATCAAAGTTATAAACATGATATTACTGAAAGTGGAAGGATGGTTACCCAGCATAATGTTATATTAAGATTGGGGTAAATGGCAACCTGAAATATTTGTTGGGAATATGTAGGAGGGCAAGAAGCTATATTCATGCATACAAAAACAACTATCAGAATTAAGGGAAAAAATGAAGGAAATATTAGAGAGGAAATAAAATCATAAAGCATTTCGAGGGTATGATAATAACCATATAACCAAAGTGACCCTGGATATTGGCTTTCTCATCAATGATAGAAGCGGCTGATGTAAAACTGAAAAACTCGCTGGATCATAACAAAGCAATAAATTAACCTTCACACGAATTTCAGATTGCTCAAAAAGCGAGAAGAATACAAAATTACCTATCGCTCTAAGGTATTAGGTCTGAAGAATGAATCTCAAATTAAGGAAAACAAATCATTGCCAAAGCCCATATCTCAAAAAAAAAAAAAAAAATGCTTACTGAAAATAACCATTGCTTAAAACATCATTAGTTGGCACAATGGCACACACAAAAAAAGATAGGGAGAGAAAGAAAGAGGACAAGGAAAAGCATACATCTCCTTGGACGTGTCACTAATGTTAGTGAGAGTAGGAGAGTAACTATATTTACACAATTCTCTGATTTAGGATGTTGCAGTTAAACTTTCAAAAATATTAACAATAATAAAAAAGCATAAACTTATAGCATTTTGACAGAACTACCCTTGGAATACGTCCAAGTATGAGAGACCGATAACATATACATAAAATACAATATCAAAGTTAAGCGCCAATAAAGAGAGGTTATATGCAAGAAAATGTTAGAGCACAATGAAAAACCTCTAATCAAGTGCCCAACACACTTGGACACAAATATGATACACATTCTAGTTTCTCCAAACCAAATCCCATGTCAAGGTAGGGTAGAAAAAACAGAGAGGGACCATATCGGAGCACAAAAATGAGGAAACAAAAATTAAAGTTAAAGCAGAAACATAATAGATTACGGGCAAAAAATATTAGCTTGAAAAAACAACAACTCAAGTAAAGTGCACAAAACCTTGGCTACAAATAGGCTGCATTCCAATTTAAGACCCAAACCAAGTCGCCGCCAAGGTAGGGCACACAAATCAGAGAGGAACAATTTCAGAGCACAAGAGAAAATGAAAACGAAATTAAAGTTTAGGACCAAAAAAGAGTAGGTTATAGGCAAGAAAATGATATATTAAAATAGCTAATTTCTAAACAAGTGTCGAACACCTGTGGCCACAAATAGGTTACATAATCTAATATAATGCCCAAACCAAGTCTCCCGCCAAGGTGGGGCAACAAAAAAAAAAGAGAACACAAGATCAAAAGTTACAAGCCAATAGAGAAAGTAGGCAGTGGGTAAAAGTAGGCTACGGGCAAGAAAATGTTAAAGTAGACCGAAAAACTCTAATCAAGTGCACAACACTCTTTGTTATAAATAGGTTACACATTCTAATTTATGACCAAGTCTTCCGCCAAGGTAGGGCACAAATATCAGAGAGAAACCGTATTCCTAGCATAAGAGAGAAGGAAAACAAGATCAAAGTTAACGGCCAACAGACTCGAAGAAATAGAGGAGGTTATGAGCAAGAAAATATTAGTAAAAACCTTCAATCTAATCAAATGCCCAACACCCTTAGCCTTAAATAGATTACACGGTCCAATTTACAACCCAAACCAAGTCTCCCGCCAAGGTAGGGCAGAGAATCAAAGAGGCATCATATTTAGAGCAAAATAAAGGGGCTGAACAATTCAACTATCAAGCCCAAGTCTCCCGTCATGGTAGGGTAGAAAAAATAGAGAGGAACCATATCAAGAGCACAAGAATGATGAAACACAAGATTATAGTTAAAGCAGAAACATAATACCTTACAGGTAAAAAAAATATTAGCTTGAAAAAACAAAAACTCTAAACCCTTGGCCACAAATTGGCTACGCGTTCTAATTTAAGGCCCAAACCAAGTCTCCCGCCAAGGTAGGGCACAAAAATTAGAGAGGAACCATATTCGGAGCACAAGAAAGAAGCAACATAAAATCAAAGTTAAAGACCAAGAAAGAGAGGTTATAGGCAAGAAAATGATAGATTAAAATAGCTAAACTCTAAACAAGTGCCGAACACCCCTGGCCACAAATAGGTTACATACTCTAATATAATGTCCAAACCAAGTCTCCCGCCAAAGTAGGGCAATAAATTAGAGAGGAACCATCACAGCACAAGAGAAAGGGAACACAAGATCAAAAGTTACAGGTCGAGAGAGAGAGAGAGAGAGAGAGAGAGAGAGAGAGAGAGAGAGAGAGAGAGAGAGAGAGAGAGAGTAGGTTATGGACAAGAAAATCTTACAGTAGATTAAAAAACTCTAATCAAGTACACTACACTCTTGGTTGTAGATAGGTTACACATTCTAATTTAAGACCCAAACAAGTCTCGCCAAGGTAGGGCACAAAAATCAGAGAGGAACAAGAGAGATGGAAAACAAGATCAAAGTTAAAGGCCAGCCGAGTCGAAGAAATAGAGGAGGTTATGAGCAAGAAAATATTAGAGTAAACAGTAAAACCTTTAATCTAATCAAATGCCCAACACCCTTAGCCTTAAATAGATTACACGGTCCAATTTACAACCCAAACCACGTCTCCCGCCAAGGTAGGGCAAATAATCAAAGAGGCATCATATTTAGAGCAAAATAGATATGGAACGAAATATTAAAAACAAAGACCAATACATAAAAGGGAATGGAAGGTAACACAAGCTGATTAGAAGATCCCAAACCAAACACCCACAATTCCACAATCAAGCCCAAGTGCCCAACAAATGAAATGGATGGGACTCCTTTTTTTCTTTAACTATAATTAACATGCACTAAATAATCCAAGTAAGAATGGCAGCCAATTCGAAAAACTATAGGTGCTCAGGTGTGCGGTGGACATGGAAACAAACCAATTAAATAGGGACGAAACGGTGAGGGTTAATCCACTAATATGAGACTTTAATAATTACAGGCTAGAATGAGGAGAAGCAAAGTATTACAAATTCGTCAGTTCTAACAACAAAAAAAAAACAGGCATGGTTTGAAAACTAGACAAGTATCATCAAGATGTGAAACAATCAAAAAACTGATACCACCTGAAGCAGACCATGGGGCATCACCAACTTTCACTTATGCACACGTTATGATAGCCGTGCACCTTCAAGGGCCCGATAACAAGCCTACAAGTTTAACCATCATCAAAGGAAGACACCCGACCATCTATGAAACTATCCCTGAACCAAAAACTAAATACAAACAAACTCCTATAAAAAATCAATTCTCTTAAATAGTTATAAGTGGACTTAGTATGATGCTTTTTTTTAAAAGGGACTTGGTATGATGCTTTAACATCATAAAATCACTGAATCAGAATAAACAGAACTTCTTATGGTAAATCTAGCAAAGTATGTCCAACATTAATTCTAAATTATCAGCCTGGATGAACCATGGAAGGAAAAGGAATCCTCCATGAATTCCATGACTCAATGGGAAAAGTTACCAAGACCCTATGATCTTGAGAAAGGGGTGAATAAAATTTACGGATAATGATGCTATCTTAAGGCGGGGGAGTAATTTAACTCTACATGATTGAACTATTCTTGGTAGGATCGTAAATAAACTTTACCAAGATTGAACTAATCCTCAGAAAATAGTAGATAAACACCAAAATCGAAATTATGAGGGAAGAGTAAATAAACTAGCACACCGGAATAATAGTCAGAAAAGCGCAGATCATTCCCAGGATTGAAATAATCTTGGAAAAGGGGAAGGAATTTCTATCAATATTTTGTTATCCCTCTGAGAAAAGTACAAATAATTTCACCATGATTGAACTAATCGTCGGAACTTTCAGTTCAGGCGATACCTTGAACTTGTGCAAACCAATCTCGAGTAAGAAACGCGCGCGGTAATCCTTCAACTTTCTGTCTCCTGGAATACGTCACTCTGTCACAAATCACATCAGGATTTACGCAGGGAATTTCAACATATGCAGAGAATTTTTTTTTTTTTTTTTAATCAGAAGATGGATGGATTTGAGAGGAGAAGGTGAAAGGTTTGATATGGGAGGGAACTAATATGACCATTAATATATAGAAGGGTTTTCTTTAGGAAATTCATGTTATGGAAAGTAGCATGACCGTTAATATAGAAGGAAATTAATGAAGCTTTAATATATAAGGAAACTGTTGTAAAATCGGATATTTTATCACTTCACAATGTATATATTATATATATTGTAATATATATTACTACAATATAAGCATAAAGGAGGATGAAAGAAGATGAAGAAATTGAGCTTTTATTAGAATAAATTGTATCTATAAAACTCTACCAAAGAGGTCTATTTATAGCTCAAATTTACATGATATACAACAAATAATATTATTTATTATACACACTTGTCTTTATATTAGATTTTCCAATCCAATAATTGATTGAATTATTGATTGTTGATCCCACATATCATTATTGATGATATTATAACACTCCCCCTTTGAAATATCTTGTGTCATGATATCTCATTTGGGAGCATCACAAGCTGCCTCGTTAAAAACCTTATTAAGAAAAACCCAGTGTGATAAAAACTTAATAAGGGAAAAAGCTTGTATGCTCCCCTCAACCCAGCATGGGTAGTTCTTCTTTAAAGATCTCGAAGATGATGCATTCCAATATTCTGAATGTGTTTCTGAAAACATTCGTAGGGAGTGATTTTGTAAAGAGATCTGCCGCATTATCACAAGATCGAATATACTGGATGTCGATCTCTTTATTTCTTTCAAGTTCCTGAGTGAATGTGAAGAACTTTGGGGGATATGTTTGGTTTTATCACTTTTGATGTAGCCTTCCTTCATTTGAGTAACACATGCAGAGTTGTCCTCGTATACTATTGTTGGGCCGTTATCAACTGGCAAGCCTGATGTTTCTTGAATATGCTGTGTTACTGATCTTAATCATCTACATTCTTTACTTGCTTCATGAAGAACTATTATCTCAGCATAGTTTGAGGAATTAGTCACGATTGTCTGTTTTTGAGATCTCTAGGATATTGCAGTTCCTCCATATGTGAATACATATCCAGTTTGTGACTTAGAATTATGTGGAACAAATAGATGACCTGCATCTGCATAGCCAAGCAAAACTGGTTTTGCATTGTTAAATAAAACAAACCAAGATCAATCGTACCTCGTAGATATCTGATTACATGTTTTATTCCGTTCCAATGTCTCTTTGTAGTACATGAACTGAATCTTGCTAGTAAATTTACTGCAAAAGCTATATCCGGCCGTGTACAATTAGCAATATACATGAGGGCTCCAATTGCGCTAAGGTATGGTATTTCAGGACCAACTTCCTCTTCATTTTCTTCCTTTGGTCTGAATGGATCCTTTTCAATATTAAGTGTTCTGCCGACCATTGGGGTACTCAAAGGTGTTGCTTTGTCCATGTGGAATCTTTTCAATGCCCTTTCTGTATAATTTAATTAGTGTACTAATATTCTATTTTTAGTATGTTCCATTTGTAGACCAAGGCAGAATTTTATTTTTCCCAAATCTTTCATTTCAAGTTCTTTCTTTAAGTAATTCATTGCTTCCAAAATTTCTGCATTAGTTCCAATGATATTCAAATCATCAACATAGACAGCAATGATTACAAATTCGGATGTTGTTTTTATTATAAAAACACAAGGGCAAATAGGTTTATTCACATAGCCTTCTTTAATCAAATATTCACTTAATATGTTATACCACATGAGTCCAGATTGTTTCAACCCATATAAAGATCTCTGCAATTTAATTGTATAAATTTCTCTGGGTTTCGATGCTTCAGGCAACTTAAATCCTTCTGGAATTTTCATATATATATATATATATATATATATATATCAGCATCAAATGATCCATATAAATATGCTGTAACAACATCCATGAGATGCACATTAAGATTATAAGATACCGATAAACTAATTAAATAACGAAAAGTAATGGCATCCATAACATGGGAATATGTTACATCATAATCAATCCAGGTCTTTGTGAAAATTCTTGTGCAACAAGACGAGCCTTGTATGTTACAATCTGGTTTTCCTCATTTCATTTCCTTACAAAGACCCATTTATACCCAACAGGTTTCACATTTCTGGGTGTGACAACAATCGGTCCAAACACTTTTCGTTTTCTAAGAGAATTTAGTTCGGCATCTATTGCATTTTTCCATTTTGGCAAATCATGTCTATTTTGACATTCGGATATAGATATGGGTTCAGAATCGTCATCTCCAATTATTATATCACACGCAATGGAGTATGAAAATATCTCATCAATGTGATTATTTCTCCTGTACCATAAATTCCCCGTATTAATATAATTAATAGATATCTCGAGATCATTTGTATTTTCAGTTTTATTTTCAATGACCTCCTTATTTGCCTCAGCTTGTGTTTCAACATGATCATATTTTTCATCATTTTGTGCTTCTTTAGCACATTCATTTATATTGGCTATTTTTTTCTGGGGATTTTTGTCTTTGCAACCAACAGGCCTTCCACGCTTTAAGCGTGCTTGATGTACTTCTATTTTCATTTTCTTTTGGAACTTCAATCCGAGTAGGAGTATTAACAGCTGGCACATGTGACTTTGTCACTCTTTTGATATCAGTAAATGCATCTGGCAATTCATTTGCCAAACCTTGTAAATGTACAATTTTTCTTACATTTTCTTCCCATGATTTTGTATATGGATCCAAATGTGATAATGATGGTACATACCATGTTATGTCCTTTTCCAGCTGTTTATTACCTCCCCCTAAGGTTGGGAATCCTGTTTCATCAAAATGACAATCAACAAATCTTGCTTGAAAAACATCACGTTAGAGGTTCAAGATATCTAATAATAGAGGGTGAGTCATACCCAACTTATATTCCCAACCTTCTTTGAGGTCACATTTTTGTTCTTTGTGGGGTAGATATTGGTACATATACTGCACAACCAAAAATTTTTAGATGAGAAATATCTGGTTCCTGACCAAGTGCAAGTTGATATGGAGTATATTTATGATTAGCACTTGGTCTTAACCTTATTAGTGAAGTAGCATGTAAAATCGCATGACCCCAAACAGTAACTGGTAGCTTTGTTCTTATTATTAATGGTCTAGCAATATATTGAAGGCGTTTAATTAACGATTCAGCTAAACCATTTTGTGTATGCACATGCGGAACGGGATATTCGACTGTAATTCCAATTGACATACAATAATCATTAAATACTTGTGATGTGAATCCACCAGCATTGTCAAGTCTCACATTCCGTATAGTATAATCAGGAAATTGTGCCTTTAATTTGATTATTTGTGCAAGAAATCTTACAAATGCCATATCACGACTTGACAATAAACAAACATGTGACCATCTACTAGATGCATCAATTAAAATCATAAAATACCTGAAAGATCCTGATGGTGGATCAATAGGTCCACATATGTCACCTTGAATTCTTTCGAGAAATGTAGGTGATTCCTTTTCAAGTCTGTCTCGTGAATGACTTGTTATAAACTTTCCAAGAGAACAAGCTTCACATAGTTTATTATTTTTATGAGTTTTACACTTTCATTGGGTGACCATGTGTACTATTAATTATTTTTCTCATCATCGTGGAGCCAGGATGACCTAGGCGTTCATGCCATAATGTCAATATTTTGGGATCCTCTTTTATTATCAAATTACATTCAGTTTCATGAATATGTGTATAATGTAATCCACGAGATAATTGTGTTAGTTTTTCAGTATTTGTTTCTTTCCCAAAATATTAGCAGTAATGTACGTATATTTCATATTACCTTCAATTACTGTGTCGGTATCATATCCTTGACGGTATATGTCATTAAAGCTGAACAAGTTTTTCTTAGATTTTGGAGAAAATAAAGAATTATTAATGACAAATTTTGTTCCATTTGGTAATATGAATTTAGCATTACATGTTCCTTCAATCAAGTACGCGGGACCTAAAATTGTATTTATTACTGCTTTTGTAGATCGCACCTCAGTAAAATATTTCTTATTTTTGAGGATTGTATGAGTTGTGCCACTGTTCGGGATGCAAATGTCTCCATAATTTCCATACTCAAACTCCTTAATGAATAAGAATATAAGACTAAAAGATGGTAAGTTAGCTTAATATAATAACATTTATTAAATACTTCATACAAACTTCAAATGAGATAATAAACATTTCAATCAAGAGAATACGAACAAGTACAATAAAGATGCAACAAATATGGAAATCACATATTTATTTATTTATTTATTTATTTATTTATTTTATTCCATGTCCATGTCCATGTTTTCACCCTCAGTAAAATCTGCAGTTTCTAGGTAAGCTGAGTCGTCCTCAGGTTCATGTTCATGAAAATTGACTTCCTTTTCTTTATTTTTCAGAGATGCCTTATATATTTTATAAATATGACCTGGCGTTCTACATGTCTTAGCCCAATGTCCCTTTTTCCCGCATCTGAAACAAGAATTTTCATTTTTATTGGATGAACCTTCTTGGACATACTTATCTTTGTCTTGTTGGTTTTTATTAATCATTTCATTTTTGGAACGCCTAAAGTAATTTCCATAATCACGGCCACGACCTCGACCTCGACCACGAAAGTGGCCGTGACCGCATCCCCAACCTTGACCTCTAAACCAACTATGAGCACCACGTCCTTGATTAGTAGTTGTGGCATTTGCTTCAGGAATCGCCATCACCCCTGTAGGACGAGACTGGTGATTCTTTATCAACATATCATTATTCTTTTCAACAAGTAAGAGAGCTGCAATTAATTCAGAGTATTCGGTATATCCCCGCATTCTGTATTGTTGTTGCAGTATTAGATGTGACGTATGGAATGTAGCATACGTCTTTTCCAGTTTTTCATCTTCTGTTATGATCTTACCACAAAACTCTAGTTATGATACAATTCTGAACATAGCAGAATTATACTCGCTCACACTTTTAAAATCTTGGAATCTTAACTTGTTCCATTCATCAACTAGTGCGGGTAATAACACTTGTTTTTGATACCCAAATCTTTTCTTAAGATTTTCTCATAAAATTTTGGGATCATCCACGTTCATGTACTCTAGTTTTAATTTCTCATCAAGATGTTGCCTCATGCATTTTAATGCTTTTGCTTTATTCATAGAAAGCTCTTTTTCATCTACCTCCTTTTCTTTCGTAGCATATGGCACATTATTTGTTAGAATATTTTCGAGTCCTTTGCACCTGATATGTGTCTTCACATCATTTGTCCAAGACATATAATTGTCTCCATTAAGATTCAAGGGAGCGAAATCGAGCTTAAGATTGGAGATGGTTATCTATTACAAACATAAGATTGAAATATAATTAACACATAGCTATTACATTTAATGATGTCAGCTAAACAAAAGTATAATTGAAATTATTTTCGAAGATGACGTAGCCTTGCCTTATTTTCATGATGAAAATCAAGGTGGCAAAATGATTGCACTTATGTCGATGCACGTAATCAGAAACGCGCTGGAAGTGGCGCCCATTTCATCGAAAGTTAGGGAAGGGAGATTGAGATGGTTTGGCCACGTCCGCAGGAGGCAGGCATATGCTCCGGTGAGGAGGGTCGAGAGTTTAATAGTTGTCGGGGAGAGGAGGAGAGGCAGACCGAGGAGGACGTGAGAGGAGCAACTGAGATTAGATTTGAAGGCCTTAAACCTTTCCGAGACCATGACTGTTGATAGGTGCGCTTGGAGGCGCCGGATCAGAGTTGTTGATTCTTTTGTAGGGAGCGGTGCTGTAGTTGAGAGCCTCAGGGTTGGGTTGTCTCGGTTAGCTTTGACCCAGAGCATTGCATTTTTACTTTTATTGTATATTTTATCCTGTTGTCTTTGCGTGTGGTGTATGTTTGACAGGGAGCTGTGCGCAGAGCCAACCTCTCTTTTGTTAGAGCAGCGTTCAGCGAGAGTGAAGTAGCCAAATTCCGCTTAGGTAAGTCCTATGTGGATCAAGCCATGGGCTCATGTATGGTCTCGAGCTTTTTCGAATCATATGTTTTCCTTTGTATTTATCACACAAGATTCTGCTGTGCACTAAGCTGGGGGTCTTCACGGAAACAGCCTCCCTACCGTAATAAGTAGGGGCATGGTCTGCGTACATCTTACCCTCCCCAGACCCTGCTCTGAGCGGGATATACTGGGTATGTTTGGTTTGGTTTGGTTTTCTCAATACAAATACCATTCATGCTTAAATATTAAACACAACAAACCAACTAAAAACTAAAAGAAGAATCATGGCCATCATAATGATGATCACAAATATCTCACTAAAGCAATCGACTTGAGTGTATCATATGATGAAATTGAAAAATGTAATAAGAGTGAGGAAAGTCATAAAATATTTACCCATTTTGTAAAAATAGGTAGATATTTTGGAGATGATTAATAAGTGTGGAGTATATTATGAGTATTTATAGATTTGATTTTTTGTAATATGGCCGTTTATGACCGTTGGAGAAAAGAAGAAAAATAAAGTTTGTTTTATTGTTAATTATCATTAAAATTGGTGAATATGTTCTTATGTATTTTAATGAACTAACAGTTGGTAATTAAAGTTTGGGGAATGGGAATTCATATATATATATATATATATATATATATATATATAGTTATAATAATATCACTACTCGATTATAAATCTTTCATGACTACTAAAAATAAAAATATCACCACTCGATTATAAAATCTTTCATGACTACTAAAAATAAAAATATTACTACTCGATTATAAAAATTTTTGTGGTCTTATCAATGGGGATTTTGTATTCCTCCATTAGTAATTCTCTACAAAATATAGATAAAGATTCAACTCTTCACTAATAAATGAAGATTTTAACTCTTCAAATAAAAATAGATGGAGATTTTTACACTTCACACAAATTCATTATTATTTAGGTCCTACATATAATTAGTCCATAGTCCAAGAATCATCTTAAAAATAAGATTGAGCTTAAGTTCTAACGCATATAAATTTAAATTGATGATATTTACATAATTATTATATTTGCTTAAATATATTAATTATCATCAATAATGACATTAGATTAATACCATATCTAAATATTATTATTACATAAATTAAATATAAATAAAGTTAATTACATATCTTTAGAATTTAAGGATGATGTACCAATATATCGAGTCCGGCTGCGAAATGAGATTAAATCGGCAGAGCTTGTGCTGATAACGTGTTGTAAAATCAGATATTTTATCTCTTCACAATGTATATATTATATATATATATTGTAATATATATTACTACAATATAAGCATAAATGAGGATGGAAGAAGATGAAGAAATTAAACTTTTATTAGAATGAATTCTATCTACAAAGCTCTACCAAAGAGGTCTATTTATAGCTCAAATTTACATGCTATACAACAAATAATATTATTTATTATACAACACACTTATCATTATATTAGATATTTCAATCAAATAATTGATTGAATTATTGATTGTTGATCCCACATATCATTATTGATGATATTATAATAGAAACCAATATGACCGTTAATATTGAAATTACGAATCGGAGGTTTAAGGTTCAGACTTGTTTTTTTGCTTTATTTTTTACTTGATTAAAATTAATTTTTTTATAAATTCGAAATTGTTTGAGGAGAAAAGTAAAGACAACAATCAATTGTATTGATAACAATGAATAGAGGGGCCTTTATATAGGCATTACAAAGAGAGTCTTTCCATACATAGGATTCCTAGTTAAGGTAAGACATCTAACAGGATCCAACTACTTATGGAAGAGTCTAGAACCTTCCATAACTCTTATCCCCCTACAACTAGTATTAGGTAAGACACCAATACGGGAAGGATTTCCCGGAACACTCCCCCTGTGTCGAACGCTAATACTAACATGGTGCACAAGGTGTTGCCTCGGTAAAAAACCTTTCCAAGTCAAATAAAACCCCGTGGGAAAAACAAAGACTTTGGTGAGGAAAAAGAGCGCAACGCACCAACTACAAATGTCAGAATCATGTGAAGTATACTCCCCCTGAGGTATACATGATAGCTCATTCCATCGAGCCATCTTTAGTTGAGCTCGGATAATCGACACATTCCGATGCTTCTCACATGTTTCTCAAATGTAGATTTCGGCAGAGACTTAGTGAACAAGTCTGCGATATTCTCATCGGAACTCACTTGTTTCACTTCGATATTCAGCAATTTCTGCTGCTGCTGATTATAAAAGAACATCGGCACAATATGCTTGGTATTGTCACCCTTTATGAAACCTAACTTCATCTGCTCAATGCATGCCGCATTGTCCTCAAAGATGCAAGTAGGGGTTGCTGTAGTGGGATCTAATCCACACGTTCCTCGTATATGGTCTATGACTGACCGGAGCCAAATGCACTCCCTTACGGATTCGTGCAATGCAATTATCTCTGCATGGTTCGAGGAAGTAGCAACCAGGGTCTGCTTGGTAGATCGCCAAGATATCGCCGTATTCCCAATGGTGAACACATAACCAGTTTGGGAACGTCCTTTATGCGGGTCAGAGAGATAACCGGCATCAGCAAATCCAACTAACGTGTCGTTAGGATTCTCTGCATAAGGGGTAAGTTTGCTCGCATTAGCACTTCTGGTAGTCAAGCTACCATGCTTAGCTGCAATATCAGAGGAAGATCGACGGTCGGTATGCATCGTCTTAACCTCAACAATTCCTTTCGGAATATCGCTCTCTTTTGCGTAGGGAAAGAACAATCCAAGGTCACTGGAGCCTTTCAAGTATCGAAAGATGTGTTTTACTCCATTCCAATGCCTTATCGTGGGAGCGGAGCTAAATCTCGCTAACAGATTCACAGAGAATGCGATGTCTGGACGAGTACATTGAGCCAGATACAACAACGCGCCGATTGCGCTAAGGTACGGTGTTTCTGCTCCAAGGACCTCTTCATCCTCCTCTTTAGGACGAAACGGATCCTTGTTCATTTCCAGACTTCGACCAATCATGGGGGTAGCAAGAGGGTGTGCCTTGTCCATGCTAAATCGCCTGAGCATTTTGTGGACATAGGCGGTGATGAATGAGTATACCATCATCTCGATGTTCTAGCTCTAAGCCCAAGGAATCGAGTCCTCCCGGATCTTTCATCTCGAATCGGATTTAAGGTAGCGGGCCGTTTCATTGACCTCATCTATGGTACCGATGACATTCATGTCATCTACATAGACGGCTACAATCACGAATCCTGCATCTGTTCTTTTCACGAATATGCATGGACAGATGTCACTGTTCTTGTATCCCTTCCCAACCAAGTATTCACTTAGACGGTTGTACCATATCCTTAGGATTGTTTCAAACCATACAGTGAACGACGCAATTTCACAACAGACGCGCTCCGTGGTTTAGAGCTACTTGATTTGGGCCATGAAATCCCTTCGGGACTTTCGTATAGATATCCGTATCTAGATCCCCATAAAGATACGCTGTAACCACGTCCATAAGCCGCATGTTCGGTTTTCGGACACTACCAAACCGACTAAGTATCGGAAAGTGATGATGTCCATAACGGAGAATACGTCTCCTCGTAGTCAATGCCGTGGCGCCGCGAGAAGCCTTGGGCAACTAGTCTCGCTTTGTAATGCATGACCTCATCCTTATCATTGCGTTTACGAACAAAGACCCATTTATGTCCAATCGGTTTAACGCCCACGGTATTGGCTCGATACGGCCAAATACCTCACGTTTAGCCATTGAGTCTAGTTCATCCCGCATTGCATCTTTCCATTTCGCCAATCGGCTCGTTGTTGACACTCAAGAACCGAGCGGCTCGGCGTCGTCGTCTTCAATAATTTCTTGAGCGACGGAGTAGGCAAAAGCATCGTCGACTAGCGTGGACGACTCCCAATAAGACGTATTCACTCGTACATTGCATCGAGATTTCTTTATTTTACGAAATCAACAAAGTTTCCGACGCGTCCGTCGATTGTTCCATTGTTGATTCGAGGACATATCCGTAGTCGAGATAATCTCGTGTGACGGAGTCACCGTGTCGATGATGAGAGGATTTTGTGCCTCCGTTCCTCTTCTCTTTCGAGGTTCGGTATCCTTTCTACCCACCGGCCTCCCCTCTTTCGAGCAGGATAAGAGCGGCCAGCTGGCCCCACCACTAAGGTTGACGCCTGGCATCATTCCTTTGGGCGGCTAAACCTTGCCCTATAATGGGACTTCCAACCTTGCAGGAACATTCGCATGGGAATGGTAGATCTTGTCACTTTCGCAGACGGTAAATCGCCGGGCATCGAATCCGCAACTTTCAAGATCGAGAATACGTTGCACTTCTAGCTCGGATTGAGGCATGCGGGGATCTTGATGAGGCAAGGAGGAGCACACTGCACAATTTCTGGCTCAATCGGAATCGTTCGATTCCTCTCTCCCCCTAACGACGGGAAGTTTGTCTCATCAAAGTGACAATCTGCAAATCTTGCAGTGAACAGATCTCCTGTCAAAGGTTCCAAATAGCGGATAATTTTAGGCGATTCATAGCCAACATATATACCTAATCGTCTTTGCGGACCCATTTTAGTACGCTGTGGAGGCGTAATTGGCACGTATACCGCACAACCAAAAATGCGTAAGTGTGAAATATCAGGCTCATATCCAGTTACCAACTCACTAAACGGTTGATTGGCAGTGGGTCGAAAGCGAATAAGTATAGCCGCATGCAAAATTGCATAACCCCAGGCAGAAATCGGCAAGTTGGTGCGCAATACCAATGCTCGGGCGATAAGTCAGAACCGCTTAATCATAGCCTCGGCAAGGCCATTCTGCGAATGAACGTGGGGACGGATGTTCAACATCAATCCCAATCGACATGCAATAGTCGTCAAAAGACTTTGACGTAAACTCTCCAAAGATTGTCCAATCTTAATGACGAGATTGGGAAGTCGGTGGTTCGCCCGTAACCGGATGAATTGAGCCAGGAGTTTAGCAAATGCAGCGTTTCTTGTGGATAGCAGAGCGACGTGGGACCATCGCGTCGATGCATCAACCGTAACCATAAAATATCCGAATGGTCCGCACTCGTTGAATAGGTCCACATATGTCCCCTTGAATTCTTTGTAAGAAGCGAATATTTTGTGTTGAGTCTTTAGCAAAGGACGGAGAGGGTATCAACTTTGCTAGTGAACAGGCTTTACAAAACGATTTATGGGCATTAGAAATTGCCACGGAAGCCTCGGGATTTACAATAGATGCACCGTCAACCTTATTAGGGCGTGCGATCTTTAGTCCCGGTGATACGGTATCAAGCTCACTCACATCAATGCCGATATCGAGTGGTGCTTCCAATCGTTTTCTGGACTTGAAAAACGGATGACCATGTGAGTTTTTCAAAATGCGAATCATCATGTCGCGTCCAGGGTGACCGAGTCGGTCGTGCCATAGTTGGTATGCTTCGGAATCACACAGTTCGTGACTCACAGCATAGGATTCAATAACCCTTATTGTAGTCTAGTATAAACCCCTACTTAGACTCATAAGTTTCTCGAGAACGCGGCGTCTTCCGCATTCTGCCAGAGTAACACACAAAAATTCTGTCCCATTCTCACAATGTGTATCAAGGTGATAACCGTTGGCACGGATGTCCCTAAAACTTAGCAAGGTTCGGTTTGCTCTTGGGGCATAGAGAGCATTTGTGACATTAATATGCGTACCATTAGGTAGCAAGAAATGAGCAGGTCCCCTCCCTTGAATTACTTGGGAGGAACCAATCATTGTTGTCACTGAGGATATGTATGGAACAATATCCTTGAATAATTGCCTATTCCGAAGAATAGTGTGGGTTGTTCCACTATCAGCAAGGCACTCAATTTCGCCACGAGATATCTACAATAAGATATGAAACTCGATTAGTCTTATGGTTTGAGACATAGCGAAAACTCATTTACATCGAGTTTGGGGAAATTCGACCAAGTTGGTTAGGATCAAAGTTAGCACAATCGCTGGAAATAATTTCCGCGCAGCTTGACCTTTGTTCACTAAAACAGCAATAACTTCTTCGTTAAGAAGGCTATGGACGAACGGTCAGTTGTTCTGGAAACTAGACTTCCGTATCTTTCTGTCCATAGTCGTGCACTTTCTGGATCATTACACTCAGATCTCAGTGCTCGTTTCAATTTGCTATTTTGGTATTTCCCTATTGTTGAGTGATAGAGCAAGGTTGAAGCCTTTTTCAAAGGCATTATTGTTGATACAATACTATGGAAATATGGCCATAGGAGCGTTTAAATACTTTAAAACTCATCTTGGTTTTCGATTTATATTTCTACTAATGATCCTTTCGGTAACTCCAACTTGGTAGACTTGCAGAGAAAGTAGGAATGTCGGTACAGCTAAGGCTGTTTAAAAACCACTGATTCCGTTTGAACTCTCAAAGCATAAACAAATACCAAGGAGGATGCGCCTAGTCTTGATCAAAAGTTTTGATGAAATCTTACCAATGTATCAAATTTTTTAACCAAGCAATTCATTGCTAGCAATTATTTTGTGATAAACCAAACATGCTTTCGAAGGGAAAAAATAAAATTCATCTTTGCACAATCACAGCAATTAAAAGAATTTTATTCATCATGGCCAACTTTATTACATTCATGAAAATCCAAAGTAGTTCTCGAAAACTAGAAACAAGACAAAACATAACCAAAGCGTAAAACTAGTCAAAGTCGGCAACATCCATATGTTGGTCTTTGTCCGCAATGGTGAGAGGAGGGATCTCAGTCTGGATCTCAATATGGTTCACCTCCGTATTCTCATTATCTTCTTCCATGTAATTCGACTCTTGAGTCAAATATTGTTTATAGTGCTTGTAGTAAGCTTGGATGTTTTTTGGCGCTTTGCAATTGCGGTAAGTATGCTTCTTCGATCCGCAAGTATAGCAATTCCGGCCTTCCTTCGAGTGGTTCCATTCCGTGGCAGGAGGCGGCCCACGTGGTCGGGTTCCATCGGGTCCCGTGGCCGAGCCACCTTGCCTCTTCCACACGTTGGAACGACGACCTCGTCTTTTCCCTCGCTTGCTCGAGTCATGCATCCGTGGTGCTTGCAAACCGAGTAGCGTTGCATTTTCTATTTTGTCGTGGTCCTTTCTCGGGTAGCCCGATTCACTTCCTAATCGGCTTCGTACCAACCGGGCGCGCATTGCTATTGAGAATAATCTCATGGTGCCTTTCTTTTTCGCGAGGTGGGAGATTTGGTCACTAAAGGTGTTATTTCTCTGTTCCTCATAGTAACGCGCAGCTGATGAGCAATTACACTTGCTCCCACGGGAAACGTGTTAAGAGTCTTCTCGATCAAATCTTGATCAGACTTCTTGACACCACAAAAACCAAGATCAGCGCGAAGATCGAGAATAGCTTGATTATAGGCTTCCACATTCGCATAATCCAAAAATCGGATTTGCTCCCACTGAAGTTGCAATTCGGGGAAGCGCTGATCATGCACATTATTAAATCGTTGTTCGAGTGTATCCCATAGTTCTTTAGGGGTTTGTAAGTTCATATAACACTTTTTCAACAACGGATGTATATGTCTACGCAAATACATCAGTGCATTAGCCTTGGTTTCCTCGCTCGGTTCTTGAGCGGTAGGCTCGTTAGAGGGAAATATGGTGGTGGTAAATCTCTTACCGACGAACGCCAAGCGAACGTCTGAGACCCACCTATGGTACTCCTTACCAGCATGGTCAAGGATGTCGAACTCCGGATGAACATTGGAGCTTTGTGCCATCTACAAGATATAAACAAGAGGAAGTTAGTCTTGTTGGATTTTCGGTGACAATGTAAACGGTCACAATCGATGCTTTTAAAAGCGTGTAACATAACCGTTACTTGATTTACTTCCCTTAATTGTTGTTTAGTAAAGTCGACAAAAAAAACGGCGATATCGATCGCACCTGATACGTGGTGTATGCAACAACCACAAGTATCGACTTTTCAACAATTCCGTGACTCCCAGACCGTCACACGCTTTCTTCGACACGCAGAGATACCGACTTCTCTCATGGCCTCATCCACCGCAAAGTAGCGTGGGAGATAAAGAACCCAAAACCCGTGTCCCCAAAAGAAAAATTCCCAAAAAGGAGAGAATTGAAAAGGGACAAGTCGATAGTTACCTCGATTATAAAATTAGGCACGTCTTGAACTGTGGTGTGCTTCGATCTACGGCTGGTACTGATGCGACGACGTGAAACCGAGGCGCAATTTTGGCCGCCAAGATAAGTTGATGTTCGGGTTTTGGTCCGGAGTCGGAATCGGCCTGACTAGCCGGATCGAGCTGGCCGGCGGCGGTCCGCGGTGGTTTGCGGCGGCGGGCGAGGTGGCGGTGGCTGGCAGCGGCCAGTGGCTGGCGGCTGGGCGGGCTCGTGGCGGCGGTCCGGCGGCTCTGGGTGGCGGAGGTCCGGCGGCGGAGGCGGTCAGGCGGCTCTGGGCGGATCTGGACGGCGGCGGTCCGGTTGCGGAGGCGGTGGAGGTCCGGCGGCGGAGGCGCTCGGCGGGCGGCAGGCTGGCAGTGGTGGCATCAAGCTGGCGGCTGGCAATGGGCGGCGGCGGAGCGACGGCCAGCTGATCAGCGCGATTAGTTGGTCTTGGTGGTGGCCGGAACTGCTTCGGCGGTGTCGGCGGGCCGGAGGTCGACGGCGGCGGTCCGGCGGCGGAGCTTCGGTAGGCTTTGGCCGATTTTTTTTTTTTTTTTTTAGTTAGAGCAACGTTCTGAAAACGTGTTTGTGGAGAAAAGTAAAGACAAAGAATCAATCAGATTGATAACAATGAATAGAGGGGCCTTTATATAGGCATTACAAAGAGAGTCTTTCCATACATAGGATTCCTAGTTAAGGTAAGACATCTAACATGATCCAACTACTTATGGAAGAGTCTAGAACCTTCCATAACTCTTATTCCCCTACAACTAGTATTACGTAAGACACCAATACGGGAAGGATTTCCCGGAACAGAAATGATTTTACCGATGTCTTCTATCATGTTATTATTATTATTGTTAAAAGTATACTACAATAATTATTAATAAATTGTTAAACTAATTTTACTTGATTAGAAAATATTTTTACCGATGAGGTCTTATTTTTTATCTACAAAAACTAATATCTAGTGAACTTATGTTTACAAGTTGATTTTGTTTATTAGAACAGATTTGTACTAATTGAACTTGACTTATACTAATTAAAACTTTTTTAATTAGTTAGAAATACTTTTTATTGAATATTAATATCCTAGATTCAATATTAACCTGACTCAGTAATTAACGAGCATACTAATCTTAGGAAAGTAATTTTTCTCCTAAAATTTTAAAATTTTCACTTTGTCCCGTTCAAATATGATAATGGCAAAATATAATTGTCTCGCTTATTAATAATATTTTCAAAATAAAATTTTAATATTTAATTAAAATTTATAGTAATATTTCTAAAAATTAAATTTTTCATTATATATTACAATATTAGTTAATTGAAAATAATATTAAAAAATGAGTGGGAATTGTTGAGTATTGGTCCGAATCGGGTGACGGATTATTACAATAATTATAACAAATATAACTATTACACAAATCTACTCGGGATAGGGATTAGGGATTACACAACTTTTATTTAAATAAATTAAACTAAAATACTGGAAAATAAAAACAGTGAGTAAAGAAAACGCAAACTAAACGGCCGAAACCGATCGGAAGTGATGTCACTGTCGAAATCAGCCCGGCTCAGTCCTCCGTCTCCGTAGCCACGTCCAGGACTCAAATGACCCGCGGCCAGCACCAGAAAACAAAACCCACCACCGAACCGGAAGCAACCACCGGAGGAATCGAAGCACTCAGCAAGATTCAACCGAAAACCCACAGAAAAACTCAGATCCCGAATTATCTCACAAGCCTCACCCTCAAATCACTCGATTTATTTCACAGAGAAAAAGAATCGAAGTAAACAAATTACTTGCTCTCAATTCGTTTTGTTGTTCTTTCATCTCACACGGAAATGATATTTATAGGAGAATCGGAACAACAAACGAAGAGAGAAAATCGGACCAGATTTGGTTTCCATATCGGAGGAGCGAAGTCAACCGAGGAGAAAGGGGAAACAGAATCGGGAGAGATAAGGGGGGTGGAGGCGGAAACAGAAAGAGAGAAAATGAGGGTAGGGTTTGCTGGGGGGGTAGGTTTTATATTAGGGGTATTATAAAACCTAACGGCCGGGATTAAAAGGAACCAAATAAATGGCGAGGATTAATCCGGTCATAATGGGCTGCTTCCAAGGTTACGGGTTGGGTCAATTTCGAAGTGGGCTGCGGGAGAATTAATTTTGGGCCCTCACAATTTTATTCATTTGGCCCAAATAAACCCAACAATTCTCCACCTGGGCCAAATGAGTCATCGGGGTACATAAAGGAGACAGAGGTCATCATCGCCGTAGGACACCACCTGCACACAAAACACTAAGTAAGTACAGGTAATCACAAAGAAAGGTAACAACAATCACTAAGACAGTAGGGCCATCACAAAGATAGCGAGGTAATTCACTAAGAATGCAAAGCCATCACAAAGAAGGCAAAGAGTAAGAGTTAGTCTTGAGTTCCTAAGTGCAGCAGGTCGGTGCAGGTCAGGAACTTCTCCAAAGGTAGGCATTTGGTGCCCATATCTGCAGGGTTGAATTGTGAAGGAATTTTTCCAAACTCAAGTTCACCTTTTTCAACAATATCACGAATAAAATGAAATTTAACATCAATATGTTTAGTGCGGTCGTGAAAGACAGGATTTTTGCATAACTGAATTCCAGATTGACTATCCGAAAATACCACGACCTTTTCTTTTAGAAAACTGATTTCAGATAAAAGACCCTTTAGCCATATGGCTTCTTTAAACGCCTCAGTTGTAGCAACATATTCAGATTCAGTCGTAGATAAGGCAACAACATTCTGTAACTGAGATTTCCAACTAATGCAAGAGCCACAAAGGGTAAACACATAAGAGGTCGTGGATTTTCGATTGTCACGATCATTAGCAAAGTTAGAATCTACATATCCAACAAGTTTAACACCATCACCAGATTTAGAAAACTTAATACCAACATCCACAGAGGATTTCAAATAACGGAGAAGCCACTTCAAGGCTTCCCAATGTGGCATACCAGGATTAGACATGTATCTACTCAAACAACTAACAGAATAGGCTATATCGGGCCTAGTACTAACCATGAGATACATGACTGATCCTATAGCATTAGCATAGGGAACCTTTTCCATTGATTTTTCTTCTTCACTAGTTTTAGGAGATTGATCTTTGCATAATAGAAAATGAGCAAATTAGAGGCATGTATGTGTTTTATGCTACTATAGAAAAATTTTCAAGTATTTTCTCAATGTAGGAAGACTGATTTAGGAACAAAGAACAGTTTTTCCTATCTCTAACAATGTTCATGCCTAAAATTTTCTGGGCATCTCCAAGGGATTTCATGTCGAATTGTTCACTAAGACACGATCTAACATGATCAATCAATTTCATACACGGACTCACAAGTAACATATTATCCACATAGATAAGCAAGAAGATAGGAACAGTGGAGTTTTCTTTAAAATAGAGGCAAGGGTCATACGAACTACGTTTGAATTTTAAAGAAAGCATGTAAGAGTCAAATTTCTTGTTCCATTGCCTTGGAGACTGTTTCAGGCCATAAAGAGCCTTTTTAAGAAGGCAAACGTGATCAGGTTTATTAGAGTCGACAAAACCTTCTGGCTGCCTCATATAAATTTTCTCATTTAATTCACCATGAAGAAAGGCTGTTTTAACATCCATTTGTTTTAATTCCCAATTGAAGTGAGCAACTAAAGCAAGCATGACACGCACGGTGGTGAATTTCACAACAGGAGCAAATATCTCAGTATAATCAATTCCTTCCTTTTGAGTAAAACCTTTAGCAACCAACCTAGCTTTAAATCTGATATTCTCTACTTCATTCTTAACCTTGAATAACCACTTACAGTCCACAAGAGAACAACGATCAGGTTTTGGAACAAGAGTCCAGGTTTGGTTAACATGCAGGGAGTTCATTTCATCATTCATAGCATTTAACCAATCAGAAGCATTTTCAGATTTTAAAGCATCTTTGTAGCTTTTAGGTTCGTTATTATCTAATGATTCAAACACATTGCAAGCGCGAGACATCATATGAAAATCATTAAAGTGATGCGGCCTCCTAACATTCTCTCTTCTAGGCCTATCTCTGGTTAATTGATAGTTGGACAGATCAGCACTTTCATCAACATTCTCAATTATTTCATCACTAGGATTTTCAGAGGGATTTTCATTTTCAGCATGCAAAGTTTCATCATTTTCAGGCTCCACCTCACTCAGAGTAGGGTAGTTAGAAACAGATTCTGGATTAGATATGTGCACGGGTGCAGGTGCAGGATGTTCAAGACAAGGAAATTCATTTTCATTAAATATAACATCCCTACTAATTAGCACCTTAAACCCTGGTTCGCCCTTAAGCCATAACCTAAATCCTTTAACTCCCTCCGGGTAGCCTAAGAACACACATCTTATCGATCTAGGTTCTAGTTTATCATATTTATGATGAACATATGCAGCACACCCAAATACACGAAGATTTGAGAAATCAATATTACCACTAGTCCACACAGATTATGGATAGTTTCCATTCAAAGGAACAGATGGAGATCTGTTTATAATATAGGCAGCCGTAGATAAAGCCTCACCCCAAAAACGTTTTGACAATCCGGAGCTGACGAGCATAGACCTTACCCTATCAAGGAGGGTTCGGTTCATGCGCTCAGCGATTCCGTTTTGTTGGGGGTGTAGGGTGCTATCCTATGCCTTTGAATACCACTTTCCGCACACAAAGTATCAAATAAATTATTGCAAAATTCAGACCGTTGTCAGTTCTCAAAATTTTAATTTTCTTACCGGTTTGATTTTCAATTAAAATTTTCCACGCTTTGAACGTGTCAAACACATCAGATTTGTTCTTAAGGAGAAACACAAAGACTTTCCTGGAATAATCATCAATCACAGACAAAAAATATCGGTTTCCGCCATGTGTCGGAACACTGGCAGGCCCCCACACATCAGCATGTAGACACTCAAACATATTTAAACTCTTAGAGGGGTTTGGGGAAGGTGAATGAGGAAAGTTCGCACGATGTTGCTTACCATACACACAGTTATCACAAAATGGCAAGTCAGATATTTTATCATTCCCAAAACAACCATTTTTATGCAGTATTTCAAGACCTTTACCACTGATGTGACCTAACCGTTTATGCCAGGTTTCAGTTTTATCTCCATGGACTGCATTAACGGAAAAGTTACTAACAGTGGAGCAAATGTATAAGTTCAGTTTACGAATGGCGACAAAAAAGGTTTTGGGACCTCTCGTAACTTTCATTGCACCCTTACCCCATGTACCTTCAAAACCATCATCTTCAAGACATGCACACGATATTAAATTATGAGCTAAGTGAGGAACATGCCTAACATTTTCCAAAGTTATCGAATTTCCAGATTCAAATTTAAGGCACACAGTTCCTATTCCAGCAACATCTCGTTTTACATGATCAGGCATAGACACATGTCGATTTTTCAAATCACGATAGCTAGAAAAAAGTTGTTTGTATGGAGTCATGTGAAATGTGAATCCAGAATCAACCAGCCAATCATTTTCACCAAGGTCAGCTAACACAGAGTTCACAGAGGCATGCATGGCATCAGAAATCATAAACACATCACCTAGATTTTCACTGATAGCTAGATTAGCCTGTTCAGATTGCTGGTTCTTCTTAGGTTTAGTGCAGTCTTGAATGTAGTGACCGTATTCACCACAATTGTAACATTTACGATTAGTAGGTCTAGGTTTAAACCGAAATTTTTCATTGCCCTTTTTCTTATTGGCTTGGTTATTTTGACTGTTGGAAGACTTTTTATTTTGAAAACGTTTTTGTGGTCTTCCTTTGACAAAATTAACCTCGCCAAGATTTCTAAGGGCGGCACCTTTATTGTTTTTCAAATATAATTCTTTGCTTTTCAAGCCGTTAACAACAATATCCAAGGTCACTTGATCTCTACCATATTTAATGGCAGATTTCACATCACTATAAGAATCAGGAATAGCATTCAAAAGAACAATCGGAGTGTAATCATCGATGTTTTTATCTCCAGTTAACTTTATATCTTGAACCAGTTTTGTAAACACGTCTAAATTAGCATTGATGTCTTTATTTAGATCAAGCTTGTAGCGGAAATTTTTTTTAAGAAGAAACAGTTTATTGGGCAGCGAAGTTTCAGTATACATTTCTTCTAATTTTTCCCATAATTCTTTAGCCGAAACATGTTTACCTAATTTCCTTATCACAGAGTCAGATAGGTTCAAGATAATCGCAGAATAAGCAAACTCATCAAGTTCAACCCTTTTATCCGCAGTCACATTAGAAGCGAAAGAGTTATCGATAGCTTTGAAACTTTTTTGTTGAATGAGTATGCTTTTCATTTTCTGTTGCCAAATGGCAAAATCACCTTTTCCATCAAATGGGGCCACAGAGAAGGCAGAGATTGTTCCCATTTTAATTTTCAAAATGAACAAAGTTTTTGAAAATTTGTGGAAAATACAAACAAGAAGGAAACGGTTAATTTTATCAAAACTCAGAAACACAATGTAATCAATAAAATCACACAGATAAATAAAATTAAGCGAATCCGAAAAATTCAATACCAGGCCCCTACAAGATCCGAGGATACTTAAGCGGTCCAGGCAGGAGGGTTTTAATGCCCAATTATGAAAAATTCCAGATTCAAAATGAACACGAAGTAATATCGCAGTAATAAACACACAGAATATTACCAACAATGCGTCAACTAACATACGCAGCAGAAGCAATAACAACAGGGCCGAGACAGTCAACCCAAAATAATATCACGAAGAACAGTGGGCCGAGAATAACACGAAGGACAGCAAGACCCGAACGATAACACAAAGAGCAGTGAACGAAAAATATCACAAAGAATAAGTGAGCATAAAAAACAGTAAAGAGGAGGGTAAGGCCGATATACCTGAGCGATCCGGGTTGACCCGATTCAGACAGATCCGAACCAAAGCTCCGGTACCAATGTTGAGTATTGGTCCGAATCGGGTGATGAATTATTACAATAATTATAACAAATATAACTATTACACAAATCTACTCGGGATAGTGATTAGGGATTAGACAACTTCTATTTAAATAAATTAAACTAAAATACTGGAAAATAAAAACAGTGAGTAAAGAAAACGCAAACCAAACGGCCGAAACCGATCAGAAGTGATGTCACTATCGAAATCAGCCCGGCTCAGTCCTCCGTCTCCGTAGCCACGTCCAGGACTCAAATGACCATGGCCACAAGACTTAAAACTAATCCACCACCGAACCGGAAGCAACCACCGGAGGAATCGAAGCACTCAGCAAGATTCAACCGAAAACCCCCAGAAAAACTCAGATCCCGAATTATCTCACAAGCCTCACCCTCAAATCACTCGATTTATTTCACAGAGAAAAAGAATCGAAGTAAACAAATTACTTGCTCTCAATTCGTTTTGTTGTTCTTTCATCTCACACTGAAATGATATTTATAGGAGAATCGGAACAACAAACGAAGAGAGAAAATCGGACCAGATTTGGTTTCCATATCAGAGGAGCGAAGTCAACCGAGGAGAAAGGGGAAACAGAATCGGGAGAGATAAGGGGGTGGAGGCGGAAACAGAAAGAGAGAAAATGAGGGTAGGGTTTGCTGGGGGGTAGGTTTTATATTAGGTGTATTATAAAACCAACGGCCGGGATTAAAAGGAACCAAATAAATGGCCAGGATTAATCCGGTCATAATGGGCTGCTTCCAAGGTTACGGGCTGGGTCAATTTCGAAGTGGGCTGCGGGAGAATTAATTTTTGGACCCTCACAATTTTATTCATTTGGCCCAAATAAACCCAACAGGAATCTATCATTCAAATTAAGTTGTACCTTCGTTAAACTAAATAAAATTAAAAAACTATACATTAACCACATTATCCTTTCCAAGTAAAACTGAGGAAGCACTAATCTATGTATATAATTTTTGAATTATATACACAATAATATTTTTAATGAAAATGTACAATTTTATTTTCATAAATAATCAATAATCAAAAGTGCAATATGAAAAAATCTAAACATCATTTAAATCAGCTTAAATCATAGCGTGAAGGTATTAATTCCATTCTAAGGCGGAGTTTTGTAAATATACCACCCACTTTCTCCAATTGAAGAACTTGTTATGGTTATGGAGTAATTTATTAGTTTTAGTCATTTCATCAAAGCTGTTTTAAATATTTAATCTATTTTTTTTATTTTTTTCAATCAATTAATTATAATTTATATATAAAGAACGCTAATTTTAAAAAATATTATTATAATATTTAATTAAATATTAACATTTTATTTTGAAATAGACCTCTTTGAATAAATTCATATTTTGTACTCTTCAAGTGGAACAGATAGAATAATAAACACAATATATAAATTTAATAAATAAAAATGAGAATCGTGATCTTTTACCTGCAACCCAATTTAGGTATTTTTTTTTGTAAGTAATTATGTAAGCTATTATTTTTATTCTTTTTGTATGTAATAACAAGCTAAGTTTCAGTTAATGTGAATTCTAATTTAAAATAAAATATTTAATTTCAAAATTTTAATTTAATTCGGGTCATAAACTAAAAATCTGAAATGGTAGAAAATGTTGCATGCCCTTCCAGTTTTGTACTTCATAATTTTATTTATACCTAAAAATACCCATTGACTGAGGTTTCGAAAATTAAAAGATGATATTTTATTGTGAATTATTATAATTTAAAATACACCAAAAAATTTATGGGTTGGGAAGGTAGGGTATAAATGTCAAACAGACGAGCGAGATTGAAAATCTGAACCCATGCTAATACCCACAAGGAATGTTTATGTTGAGGTTCAAAATATTGAATTCGACTTTTGAACTCAAATACTCGTTTTTATTATGGTTCGTATTTCAAATAGCCAACCAACAACTTTTTATACATCTCATATCTATTTTATTTCGCATTATTTCTAGCACTTCTTTTTATATTTAAAAAATACCACATCTTATCTCTCGTTTGTCACATTAACTCTCCCGTTATGTTTATCTTTAAATACTACAAGTAAATACTACTACATCTACTTTTTTTATAATTACAGATTTGAGTTTTCATCATTTCGAAAATTTTGACTAGTGCATTGAACACATCCATCTAATTAATTCGGGCTCAGATCTTATTGGATCACGCAGTCTATCCAGTCAAACTAGTCCATGTCTAGATTTGCGGACCTACTAAATGAGATCAAATTCCTTGACACTTTAATTACCCAAAGCAAATAAACTAATGAATAGGGCTGGGAAAAATACCGAAAATATCGAAATACCGAAAATATCGTATCGAAAAATATCGAAAATATCGAAATTTTCGGTATACCGATTTTTCTAAGATTTGATGATACCGCTACGGTATTTTCAGAAGAATAGCAGTATGAGCTTTTGAAATTTTCGATATACCGAGTTATACCGAAAATTTTCGATATACGGAATTTTTTTCGACATATACCGAAATTTTCGATATACCGAAAAATTATCGGTATATCGAAATTTTTCAGTATACCAAACTATGTATAGTATATTGATTTTTTTTTATATATCTTAAAATTTTCGGTATACCGCAGAAGTTTCGATATACCGAAAAATTAACGGTATACCGACTTAATTTCGGTATTCGGTACAATAACGGTATGTAAATATGTCATACCGAGATTTTCGGTATACCGATTTTCGGTATACCGAAAATTTCGGTATGGTAAAGGTATGATTTTTGTCATACCGAAAATTTCGGTACGGTATACGGTATGGATGATAATTTTCGGTATACCGTACCGAACCACCCCTACCCTACTAATGAACAATGCTAAATGTACACATAATGTGTACACATATGTGTACACACATGCATCTCATCCATCCATTTAATGTGGTCCCACAATAAATGAATGGGTCCCACATTAAATGGATGGATGAGATGTATGTGTGTACAAATATGTGTACACATATGTGTACATGTAGCATCACTCTAAACTAATTAATTGTAACACCCCCAAGACGATTGGGGCATATTACAGCGCCGTGGACCCCACACTGTGGAATCCACCAGGCTAACATACCAGCAAGACATACAACAGCGACATACAATCATCAACAAAACGACAATTCAATAAAAAACTACAATTCGACAAATAAAATCTGACGTCAAATCCATTCCCCAAAATGGGAACACAACATTAACAATTTTAAAAAAAAGGAAGTACTCGAGTACTTAAACCAATTTCATAAAACAGAATTCTCCAAAACAAGACATCAAAATAAATGACAGGACAGAACACCAACAATCAACTATTGGACAGTATCATGCTTGCCCATCAACCTCATACGGCTCGAGTGCTCGCTTATCTCCAAGACCTGTACCTGAAATACAAAAGTATTTCCCCCATTTAAGGGGTTAGCGACAAGTGCTAGTGCAAGTACAATCCATTTGAACTACATTCTAATCAGATGAATATATGTGACAAAAATCATTTTTAGAAATCATTTATATTCCGGAATATTATACGGTGCACAAGCACAAAACACATTTTCTTTAACAAATCAATTCAAAGTTAACCTTGGTACGAGACTCACGGCCACCGTACTCCGCAGAGCCCCGTCGGACATCCCTGGGTGGTTAACCACAATTCGTGATACGCACACACAAGGCAATACGTATCCCTAGAGGCCCCGTCGGACCGTCCCTAGGTGAACATACACATATCCATCCACACAACCACGAATAGCCATAATTCAAATACTAGAACAGGTAAACAAATGTAAAGTACTTGCCTTTGAGACATTCTTGAAGAACCGGAAATGAAATAAGACTACGAACGGTCCGGGTGGAAAACGACGGTTCCTAAACGAAGGATCAACATAGTTCAGTCCCAACGGACAACAATAATCGATTGGAATACACCCATAACCCCGATTACAAACTACGATAATGAACGATCAATCGATACGGGCGAGGGTTTACGCAAAATCTCCCCGTATCAACAATTCACGGATTAATTCGAGGAAAACGGAATGGGAATCACCCAATAACAACAATCGGTAAGGAATTTCATAACATTCATGAACAATTCGGAAACAGTCACGAAAAACCCGAAAACCCCCCAAATTAGACAAGTTAGGGTTCCTGAAGAAAATACCTCTGATTCGGATGATGGAGGATGATTACGCTGATGGTAATATGCTAACACGATTCTACGGTGATGGAATACGAAGAATTCTCCGACCAGAACTGGAGGGAATCGCCCCGTGAAGAAAATGAAAGAAAAGAGTGAAAAATTTTGTTTCTGAACTGCCGCTGATCTATTTAAACTGCATAGTTAGCGCATGCTAACTAACACAAGTAACGCGTGCTAACGGGGCTTATAAACAGTCCAGAAACTACTGCCCGACATCGTTAGCGTGCGCTAGACAGGCTTAGCGCGCGCTAAATACTACCCGATAGCGCACGCTAACAACAACTAGTTAGCGTACTCTAACTGCACATCGATAGCGCACGCAAGGGGAAAGGAGTAGCATGCGCTACCTACGCAGCAGTTCAGTACTGCTCAAATCAGCAGTATGCTGCTGCCGAAGGTACAAATCTCGAAACGCACGACCAGGCCAGAATCTAGAAACATAAACACGAAGTATACAAGACGACGGAGCTAAGCGCTGAAAGAAAATATAATTCCGACCACCGGAGGGTCCGTAATGCGACAACGAAAATGAGATTCCCTAAACTATTAGGAAATTACAAAAATGGCCCAAGTGCCCAAAAATCACGAAACGATGTCAGATTAACGAACTGAAAGTCTCCACACCACCAAATCAATCATACGAACTTGCACAAATCAAGAAACAACGAAAATGAACGAGTTTTACGAGAATCGAACGTTCATACGGCAAAACATGTCATAAAATGAAATTACGTGAAAACATCACCAAAACTCGACCAAATGGAAAAACTCCAAGAGTAAAGTAGATTCAAAATGTCGAAATGGTTACAAACGAGTCGATAAAAATAGACATACACCAAAAATAGAAACTGCTAAAAATGGAAAGGTATGGATATTACATTCTCCCCCTCTAAAATAAAGTTTCGTCCCGAAACTTAAGAATCAAAAAGCTCGGGGTGCCTCGAACGCATAGCCTCCTCTAACTCCCACGTCGCTTCTTCTACTCCGTGTCTCGACCATTGCACATTAACCAAAGGAATGGTTTTGTGTCTTAACTGCTTGTCTCGACGCTCCAAAATCCTGACAGGCCTTTCCTCAAACGTAACATCCTTCTCAATCTCCACGTCTCCGAAATCAATAATGTGGGACGGGTCCGGAACGTACTTCCTCAACTGGGAAACGTGAAATACGCTATGAACATGACTCAGCGACGGAGGTAAAGCCAAACGGTATGCCAACTCACCGACTCTCTCCAATATCTCGAAAGGCCCAATATACCTCGGGCTGAGCTTCCTCTTTTTCCCGAAACGGAAAACTCCCTTCGATGGAGACACTCTCAACAGAACATGATCTCCCACCGCAAACTCCAAAGGTCGACGCCTAACATCCGCATAAGACTTTTGTCGACTCTGAGCAGCCAACATTCTCTTTCTAATCAACTCAACTTTCTCCCTCGTCTCTAACACAAGGTCTGGCTCGGTGCCAACTAGATCGGACGGCTCATCCCAACATATCGGTGATCGGCAACGTCGGCCATAAAGTGCCTCATATGGTGCCATCTTAATCGACGCGTGCGAACTATTATTATACGTAAACTCAATCAGGCCAGATGCTCCTCCCAGTCACTACTCTAGTCTAACGCACACGCGCGTAACATATCCTCGAACGTCTGAATGGTACGCTCGGACTGTCCATCGGTCTGAGGGTGGAAAGATGTACTCAAACGCAAACGTGTCCCCAAAGCCTTATGTACCGCCTGCCAGAAGTGCGATACAAACCGGCCGTCTCTATCCGAAATAATAGACTTCGGCGTACCATGAAGTCTCACTATCTGTGCGATAAAAATACGAGCCAGTTTTTCTGGACCCCAAGTATCCTTGATGCCCAGAAAATGTGCCGACTTAGTCAGTCGGTCTACGATCACCCACACCATATTCATTCCGGTCTTCGTCCTTAGCAAGTTCGTGACAAAATCCATGGAGATATCCTCCCACTTCCATTCCGGGATGAGAAGTGGTTTCAACAACCCGGCTGGCCACTGATGCTCGATTTTGACTTGCTGACAGGTCAAACACTTAGCCACAAACTGAATTACCTCATTCTTCATGTCGTTCCACCAAAAATTTTTCCTCAAATCTTTATAGATTTTACTCGAGCCCAGATGGACCGAGTAAGGCGACGCGTGAGCCTCTCTCATAATATTCCGCCTCAATTCCAAGTCGTTTGGAACACAAAGCCGACCTTGTAATCTCAACACACCATCCTCATGTATCACGAATCCCGGGTCTTTTCCCTTCTCCACATTCTCTCGGAGCTGAACAAACATCGGGTCCTCTAACTATCCCGACTTAATGTCGTCGACTAAAGACGACGAAATCTCAAGTGTACGCAACTGCCCGGAACTCTCTGGTAGTACAATCTCAATGCTCAACCTCATAAACGCTCGTTGAAGTCCCGACTGGGCCATAAGTAACTCAAGCGCTCGAAGTGTTACCGATTTCTGGCTCAAGGCATCTGCTACTACATTAGCCTTACCCGGATGATAAAGGATCTCGAGATCGTAATCCTTAATCAACTCCAACCATCTTCTCTGTCTCATATTAAGCTTTCTGCGTGAAAATGTACTTCAGGCTATTGTGATTGGTGAAAATCTGACACGACGAGCCATACAAGTAATGACGCCAGATCTTCAACGCAAATACAACTGCGGCCAACTCCAGATTGTGTGTAGGGCAATTCAACTCGTACAGTTTCAACTGACGAGAAGCGTAGGCAATCGTCCTCCCGTGCTGCATAAGTACATCCAAGCCCTTGGCCCGAAGCATCACTAAAAAATTGAGAAACCCTCATTACCGCTCGGTAAAGCCAAAACAGGAGCGGTCGTCAACCGCTTCTTCAACTCCTCAAACTATTCTGTCTTTCATCGGTCCACACAAACTTCTCTGACTTCTGTAACAACTGAGTCAGCGGTCGAGCGAGCTTAGAGAACCCCTCGATGAATCTACGGTAATATCCGGCCAAACCCAGAAAACTACGGACCTCCTTCACGTTCTTGGGCGGCGCCCAATCCAACACTGCCTCTACCTTATGTGGGTCCACACGAACACCCTCGGCCGAGATCACATGACCAGAAACATAACCTCCCGTAACCAAAACTCACACTTTGAGAACTTCGCAAAAAGATGCTGAGTTCTCAAGATATCTAACACGATATGCAAATGACGGGCGTGCTCCTCCTCACTCCTCGAGTAAATCAGGATGTCATCAATAAAATCGACTACACACTTATCGAGGTACTCGATAAAGACTTTGTTCATAAGCTGCATGAACACGACTGGGGCGTTGGTTAGCCCAAAAGGCATAACCACAAACTCGTAGTGACCGTATCTCGTCCGAAAGGCCGTCTTCGGAATATCGGTATCCTTCACTCGGATCTGATAATACCCCGATCTCAAATCAATCTTCAAAAACACGGTTGCCCCTTGCAATTGGTCAAACAAATCATCGATCCTCGGGAGCGGATACTTGTTTTTGATGGTCACTTTGTTCAACTCTCGGTAGTCGATACACAAACGAAGTGACCCATCCTTCTTCTTCACAAACAGGACCGGTGCGCCCCAAGGTGAAGCGCTCGGTCGAATATACCCCATGTCTAGTAGCTCCCCCAACTATTTCTTCAACTCAAGCATCTCGGCAGGCGCCATACGGTATGGCGTCTTAGAAATCGGTGCTGCACCCGGCTCTAAATCGACGGTAAACTCAACTTCTCGGTCTGGCGGCAAACCTGGCAACTCGTCTGGAAAGACGTCAGGATACTCACACACTACCGGAATAGACGAGAGCTCGACTCCCCCTTCTCCCGATCTCAAAGCGTAACACCAATACCCCGTGCAACCTCCTCGAAGAAGTCTCACCGCTTTCAGAGCGCTGATCAAGAACCTCTGACTACTCCGCTTACGCCCCACAAAAGAATGCTCGGTACCGTCAGAGGCTAACATCGAAACGGTCCTCGTTCTATAGTTCATGATTGCCCCATGACGGTCCAGCCAATCCTCACCCAAAATCAAATCCTCATATCTAATATCTACCGCAATCAGGTTAGAAGGCCAAACCCTCCCCGCGATACTCACTGGAAAATCCCTAATCTCACGATCCCCCACGATGCTATCTCCACTAGGCAATTTAACAACAAATGGTTCACACGCAACTAGGCAATCAATATGCAGACGACGCACACACTCCATAAATATGAAAGAATGCGTAGCACCAGAATCGAATAATACGGAAATAGGATGGTCAAGGATGTGAACGGTACATGTAGCCACTGTCGCGTTTGGGTCTCCTGCTCGTCTCATCTCATATACTCGGGGCAGAATAGACCCCGCACTAGAAGCTCCTCCTCTAGAAGGTTGTCCACGTCCTCGACCTCTACCAAAACTCTGCTGTGGCTGAGGAACTATCGGTGCCTGATTCACACTCGGCTCTCCCGCAGCTGGGGCTGATATCTGAGTAACTGGCGCCCGAACTGCATCCATACAAAACTTAGCACGATGTCCCATCCGATCGGGGGCCTATCACACTCACTCATCATGTGGCCGGGATGACCACAGTTAAAGCACGTAGGGCCGCGAACGGAACTAGTAGGAGCAGACTTAGAACTGTTTCCACGCCCAAATGACGAAGACTGACCCCCGAAGACTCTCGAACCAGACTGAGCCTTCGGATGCCCACCAGACTTGCCTCCCGAAAACTGGACGGAGGTTTTCTGTTTCTTTCCCTCGGCTGCCGTCTCTGTCGCAGCAAACGACATCTCATAAGCCATCGCCTTATTCTGATACTCTTTCAAAGTTATGCATCCCAGACCAGACATGTAATGACGCACCCTCGGTTTCATCCGCATATCGAAGTGGTGGATCTTATCAAGCTCATCTCGGACTTGGTTTCTCACATAGTGTAGTTGTTGGTTGTAGTCCTTGATTGCTTGCGAAATCGGGACATCCTGGGGCTTAGCCTCGAAGAAGGCTCGGATCCTCCCCTCTTTCACTGGCCATGGACAAAACTCGTCTTCCATCAACTCCCGGAATTCTGCCCATGTGGCTGCCCGATCACGTGGTTTCACCGCTTGCCACCACGTTGCCGCCTCTTTGGCGAGGAAGTACTGAGCGATGGGTACCTTCCTCTCCTCAAAGCAGTTAGCAGCCTCAAACACCTTTTCCATCTCAAACAACCAATTCCCCCAACCGGAAGGGTCGGAAGCACCATCAAACTGCGGAGGATGCATACGAATCACGTCCTGAAGTAACTTATCATTTCCGGATCCAGTAGGAGGGACCGAGTTAGCATTAGCCTGGCCGACCAAAACGGCTCGAGCCGGAGCGTCATCCGGGTTTGCTACTTGTTGCAAAATGTTCGCTACTCCAACATTCTCATGTGCATTACCGGTTAGCAGATCGTCCTGCCGACTTCTAACTAGGCGGAACACTGTTCGACAAAGAAGGCATAGCCGAATCGGTTCCCGAGTTATCGGACATGGCCGCCCCACCGGCTGCACCACGTCCCCTACCGCGTCCGCGTCCTCTACCAGCAGGAATTCTGAAGAAGTAGCGGGTGAGTACAATTCAAACGCAAAATGCAGCAAGATATCAGGAAAGGAAACAGAACAGGATAACGTAACGAATCAAGTTAGGAAAACTTACGAGCACCGGCGTACTGAGATGATGGCATAGCAGTGATACTGTTCAAAAACAACACTCGACTAGACCCAAATAACCGACAGCCTAGGTATCCATAAACCTAAGCTCCGATACCATATTCTGTAACACCCCCAAGACGATCGGGGCATATTACAGCGCCGTGGACCCCACACTGTGGAATCCACCAGGCTAACATACCAACAAGACATACAACAGCGACATACAATCATCAACAAAACGACAATTCAATAAAAGACTACAATCCGACAAATAAAATATGACGTCAAATCCATTTCCCAAAACGGGAACACAACATTAACAATTTTTAAAAAAAAAAGAAGTACTCGAGTACTTAAACCAATTTCATAAAACAGAATTCTCCAAAACAAGATATCAAAATAAATGACAGGACAGAACACCAACAATCAACTACTGGACAGTATCATGCTTGCCCATCATCCTCATACGGCTCGAGTGCTCGCTTATCTCCAAGACCTGTACGTGAAATACAAAAGTATTTCCCCCATTTAAGGGGTTAGCGACAACTGCTAGTGCAAGTACAATCCATTTGAACTACATTTTAATCAGATGAATATATGCGCCAAAAATCATTTTTAGAAATCATTTATATTCCGGAATATTATACGGTGCACAAGCACAAAATACATTTTCTCCAACAAATCAATTCAAAGTTAACCTTGGTACGAGACTCACGGCCACCGTACCCCGCAGAGCCCAATCGGACATCCCTGGGTGGTAAACCACAGTTCGTGATACGCACACACATGGCAATACGTATCCCTAGAGGCCCCGTCTGACCGTCCCTAGGTGAACATACACATATCCATCCACACAACCACGAATAGCCATAATTCAAATACTAGAACAGGTAAACAAATGTAAAGTACTTGCCTTTGAGACATTCTTGAAGAATCGGAAATGAAATACGACTACGAATGGTCCGGGTGGAAAACGACAGTTCCTAAACGAAGAATCAACATAGTTCAGTCCCAATGGACAACAATAATTGATTGGAATACACCCATAACCCCGATTACAAACTACGATAATGAACGATCAATCGATACGGGCGAGGGTTTACGCAAAATCTCCCCGTATCAACAATTTACGAATTAATTCGAGGAAAACGGATTGGGAATCACCCAATAACAACAATCGATAAGGAATTTCATAACATTCATGAACAATTCGGAAACAATCACGAAAAACCCAAAAAAACCCCAAATTAGACAAGTTAGGGTTCCTGAAGAAAATACCTCTGATTCGGACGATGGAGGATGATTACGCTGATGGTAATATGCTAACACGATTCTACGGTGATGAAATACGAAGAATTCTCCGATCAGAACTGGAGGGAATCGCCCTCTGGAGTCGCCCCGTGAAGAAAACGAAAGAAAAGAGTGAAAAATGTTGTTTCTGAACTGCCATTGATCTATTTAAACTGCATAGTTAGCGCATGCTAACTAACACAGGTAACGCGCGCTAACAGGGCTTATAAACAGTCCAGAAACTAGTTAGCGTACGCTAACTGCACATCGATAGCGCACGCAAGGGGAAAGGAGTAGCGTGCGCTACCTACGCAATAGTTCAGTACTGCTCAGATCAGCAGTACGCTGCTGCCGAAGGTACAAATCTCGAAACGCACGACCAGGCCAGAATACAGAAACATAAACACGAAGTATACAAGACGACGGAGCTAAGCGCTGAAAGAAAATATAATTCCGACCACCGGAGGGTCCGTAATGCGACAACGAAAATGAGATTCGCTAAACTATTAGGAAATTACAAAAATGGCCCAAGTGACCAGAAATCACGAAACGACGTCATATTAACGAACCGAAAGTCTCCACACGACCAACTAAATCATACGAACTTGCACAAACCAAGAAACAATGAAAATGAACGAGTTTTACGAGAATCGAACGTTCATACGGCAAAACATGTCATAAAATGAAATTACGTGAAAACATCACCAAAACTCGACCAAATGGAAAAACTCCAAGAGTAAAGTAGATTCAAAATGTCGAAACGGTTACAAACGAGTCGATAAAAATAGACATACACCAAAAATAGAAACTGCTAAAAATGGAAAGGTACGGATATTACATTAATAGACTAGTAAGGCAGACGGACTAAGAGCTTCGACTTAATATTAGGCGAAGAGGCCTAAGCACATTATTAGACTATATATGTCCATTTCTAGGTCGAGGATTGCGTGAGATATTTACCCACGTGTCCAATGGATTTTTTGAATGTGGTGATTGTAATACCTGAGATCTTCGTTCCGGTTTCGTTGAATTTTTCTGTGGCTTAGCGGATTGTTGTCGTCCATGTCTTTTGGATTGGTGTGTTATGTTTGGACGTGCCAGGTTTGGACACGTGTTTGGTTGTGTTTTGGATCATTGTTGTGTTGGATTTTGGTGCTATTTTATCACCTGTGCAGCAGGTGTAGCGCAAGCTACGTTTACTCATAGCGCGCTATTTGTGTATTGATAGCGCACGCAATCTTCCAGTTAGCACACGCTAACTGGCAGTCCGGAGGCAGTCCAGGAGCTACTGGACTGGGACTGGGGTCTAGATACTGCACGCTAAGGTTGGTAGTTAGCGCACGCTGTCGGTTGTTTTAGCGCACGTTATTGCTCATTCTAGCGCGCGCTACCTGGTAAGTGCGGAACTGTCCAGAAGCTACTGGACTGGGTAGGCAGGTCTCGTTAGCGCACGCTAACAATAGTAGTTAAGCGCAAGATAACTGTATGTGTTTCGTTAGCGCGCGCTACTCGTAGGAATTAGCGCACGCTAATGTGTGTTAATATATTAAGCTTGAGAAGTCAACTTTCGTCATTTCTCATTTCACCTCTTCTCCTCTGGCGACTCAGACGACTCCAGGCATGAGAAGGTGGAGATCTTTGGCAAGATATCATTAGATATCAACTCCTTTCAACTCCTAGCACGGATTTATCAACTTCCTAACATCTTCCACCGTCCGATTCGAGGTAAAATTCCTTAGAACCCTAATTGTGTAATATTTGATGGTTTTTCCTTGATTCCTTGATTTAATCCCGAGGTGATGAATTGGTTAAGTAATTATTGTTGTCTTGTTCGTGATCTTCGGATTAGGAACTCGTTTATTGATTTTATTTCATCCGGAACTTGATTTGTGATTTCTTTGAGAAACTTTTGGATCCTTGTTGTTCTTAGTGTCGATTCGGGCTCTAGCTAGTGTTGTTGATTCGTGGTGGTGTTATTCATGCAGTATTCGTGGGGCTGCCGGATTCTTGATTGTTCTTGGAAGTTCAGGGGCTGCCCAACCCTGTCCGTTTGTTGTTCCGTTGCTCGTAGTTCCGAGGCAAGTATCTTGCCTATATACTTCATGTTTCGTAGCCGTAATAGTTGGTAATTGACTATGTGTGCAATTGAAATGTTTTTAATGAACTTTCAAAAGAATCGGTATATTCTCGATAAAGACGTTCTTTAAAATCTACTTGTGTGTGTGAACGAATGTGTTGTTCTGAGATTGTGTATTAGTGTTATGTATTGGAATGTCTCGTTTGCATATGGTACCGTTGGGTGTGAGTACATCATTAGTGGACTTAAAGTTATGTCTTTTTGGCAAGAAGTGTGTGTGTGTGTGTGTGTGTGTGTGTGTTGGATATGTGTGATTATTGATGAGTATGTGATGTTGTGTGATATTGGTTGTGAGTATGTGTTGGATAAAGTGGCCATTTCTAGCAAGTACCTTGATTTACATTTGATGTACTTCGGGGGAATGAATTTGTTAAGTATGTTGTGGAATGCGATTTCAGAAAGTGCCACTTGTGGTCGTGTACCAAGTAAAATCAGTGAGGGTCCCCTGGGTTCCGTTAGGCCGCATTTCTTACGGATCACTTGGTAGGGTTGTACAACCAGAGAGGGCCTGACGAAGACTCCTTGGGTGTGTATCTCTTGTGAGGTACAATTCCAATATAGCCCCCGTGATTGTTTTATGATGTTGTTTTCGATAATTGTGATATGTCCGGAATATCACAACGTTGTCATTCTCTATGTGAGATACGCCATATGCAGGGTCTTGGAACTTAGCTAGAATGGCACCAGAATAAGTGTCGTTTCTTTGTTGTGATATTTTTGGTATAGGTATGTGAGCCCTGTGATTGTTTCCGTGCATTGTGGTTTTGTTGTTTGTCGAGTTTGACCATTGGGTTACTCATTCGAGTATGTGATGTGGATGATTGGGTCGTGAACCCCGTGTTTTGTGACCGGATTTGCATTTTGGAAAAATAATATTTGGGGATGTGTCCCTCTGTGGTTTTTGATAAGTTGAGGATTCTTAAATCCAAAAATGTCTTTCCAAAACTCCCAAAAATCTAAAAATGCTTTTCAAATTGTCTACTTATCTCATTTCAACTTTTACGGTTTGAACTATTTTATACAAGTGGAACATCTCGGAAAGTATTTTGTTGGAATGAATTGTGGAATTAATCAAGTTATTATATTCTTAGAGTATGTTGTGTAGAGCTCGTATTTACACTTTATAGTGGGTTTTTGCTAACCCCCGAGTAATCGGGGGTGGATGTTTGTATTGCGTCCATGTACGTGCAGGTTCTAAGGGAGCAAAACACAGGACCGGTACGAAGGATGATGGAAGACAAATGATACTAATCACATGAAGGCCAGTTCTGAGTGCAGTTAGTCGGGGGTTACTATATTGTTTTTTTTCGCTGTCCTAATTTCTGTTGTGTGAGTTTGTGAGTGTGTTTGACCCATGTGCGGGTATGAGTTTTGAAAGAGAGATGTAATTGAGGTTTTAAGATGTATGTTGTGATGAAAGGCTAAATCGGTTTAATGGTTCGTTATTTAGCCATGTCGGCTTGTAATGTGATGTGTTGTTTCTGTATTTAGCCTGGTAGATCCTCACGGAGAGGGTCTACAGCGCTGTAATATTCCCGAGGGGATCGGGGGTGCTACATAATATGGTATTAGAGCTTTGGTTGTGGAAACCTAGGCTGTCGGATCCAGTCGTGTATTGTCGAGTCTTGTCTTGTCGGAGTGAGTCGTGTCGCGACGCGTCATCTGTAATGTCGGTCGTGATTAGTATCAAGGTGAGGCCATCATCTTCGTGCGATCTGTGGATATTAAGTCTCCCTACTATATATTGTGCCTCGTGTTATCAGAGTTTGCGTGATTCTGTGTTATGAAGTGGAGTTTGAATGCGAATTGTGAGTATGTGACATATTTGTTGATTCTCGTATTGTGTTTAAATGAAGAGTGGTGCAGGGCATTTATCTATGTATAAACCATTTTTACAGGAGTAATGACCTTAGAATTTTAAAGGCTTTGAACGTTTTTGGGTAGTCACGTAATTTTATTTTAAAACATCCCCCAAGGGAGAATTTTGAGTTTCGTATGATGACTTCAAGACCGAAAATTTTAAGAATTCAAACTATTGATATTTCATTTTCAGCTTATACTATACTTTTTCGAAACATGATTTTTAAACTCAAATGTGCTCTACCAAAATTACTCGAGACGTGACTCTCGCTTTTAACTTTTCAGTTTCATGATTGTCAGCCAGGAAGTATGTGATGATGACATTGTTGTTTAAGCAATATGCTCAGAATTGTGACCAAGTTGACAGTGTGAACGTTAAGTCGTTCTGTATGCACTCATAGTGATAGCCCTCTTTACTAAGAGGTGGGATTTCGATTTCGATGATAACTGTCTTTTGATGATTGCTTGTGTAATAATATATATGAACGAATCAATATGGTTTGAATTTGTATGTTGTTGTTTAGTTGTAACATTCAGTTCTAGTGCTGTTCGGGATGAGTTCATGATTGTTCTACTAAACCGGAGCAGTTAGCACACGCTAATTATGACGCTAGCGCGCGCTAATGTGGCATTGGTAGCGCATGCTAATCTCTGTAGTTAGCGCGCGCTAATCCGGCTGGGCAGAAACTATGAAACTGTATTTTCGCCGTTAGGTCTAACTTTTGTAATCATTAAACCGATCACTTGTGATTGTATTCTATGTGTTGTCTGGTGATGACAATTGTTGGGTGTGATTATGTGTTATGATTTCGTTGCACTAGGTGGTTACTTGTTAGTATGCCGAGGGGCAGATGTCGTAGTCATAAACGTGGTACAGATGGCCATGGGGATCAGAAGCGGAATCAAGCGAATGTTGCCGGGAGTAACGTTGGCCTTGGTATTGATACTGTATTGCAACAGGTAGCGACGCAGGTGACTCAGTTGATTAAGGCGATTCAACTTAACACATATACGATTCAGAATGTCGGAGCAAATCTATAGCTCTGAGAGGTAGTTCGTCTGAATCCCCACGATTCGCTGGTGCTGCGGATGCATTAAGTTGGGATGGTTGACTCTTTCAGTTAGGAAAGATATTCGAGGCAGTTGATTGTCCCGAAGACCGAAAGGTGCCTATCGCTCAGTATCTTCTCGACAGAGATGTCGCTAATTGGCGGGAAGCTGTTAAACCGCGCAATCGTGTCGTCTTGTGGCCAGAGTTTCAGGAATTTATGGAAGCTGAGTTTTGTCTAGAACCGATCAGAAATCATAAGAAGTCTGATGATCTTGCGGTCGGTTCAAGAGCTGGAGGTTCTATATTGCAACACCGTGGTCTTCTTGCCGTGAAGCTTCATCGTACGATGAGTATAACTGAGAGTTCCAAGTCGTCATCTTTGACTTCTGGATAGGCCAAGAGGTGTTTCAACTGTAATGTGCTGGGGCATGTACGTGCACATTGTCCTTCCCCACTTGTAAAGTGTTACAAGTGCAGACACGAAGGGCACAAAATTCAGTTTTGCGGGTTGGTTACCGAGTCTTTCGAGGTACGAACCCCACCACCGATATCCGGATCGACTCTGAAGAGGTCTTGAGAGGCGTTGTCTACGGTTACTTTTTACATTATTACCTTGTTTTCGTTGTTTCAAATTTGAGTATAAACTTCTTTTATTGGAAGTGAATCGTAATACTCGGATTTTTTTTTTGACTTCTGTATTTTTCAATTCTATCGACTCGTTTGTGTTTGTTGATACTTTCTGAACTTGTTTTGTTCTTCGCTTTTGTCATCCGAGAGAGTTCTGATATTATTCCAGAGTGATTCGTTTATCGTTATGACTTTTTCTGAGCTCGGATCCAATCCCGCGAACCCTATGCGAATAAACATATTATAGTTTTTACAAGATCATTTAGTGTCTTGAGTTGAGGTGTGAACTTCGAAGTTGTTATTCGATCGTTGTTGTTTTCATCATTGTCGTTCGATCATTATTGTTCGATCATTGATTGATTGGTCATTATTGTCCGATTGCTATCGTTTGATATCGTATCGTGATTATTGAGCGTCGGGATCATTTTGTAATTTTCCAGAGTTTCAACCGATGGTCTTGGTATCATATCTTCCAAGTATTTAGGACTACCGGAATTTCATACTTGTTCAGCGTTAGACTTGTGTTTTGGTCGTGGAGCTGTTCGGATTAATCTACCGTAGTGATGTTGTTCGTTGCATTTCGTTATCGCCATGGCGAAACGAATTGGACTGTAGCAGTTCCGTAGTTCATGAGGGTTGTTGTGAGTTGTCATCAACAGATAACGGGTGTTATCAAGAGTTGCCCTGCCTTGATTGTTCCATGTTTTAAGTTTCGCGATGAAACTTGTTTTTATGGGGTAGAATGTAATACCCGAGATTTTCATTCCGGTTTCGTTGAATTTTTCTACGGCTTAGCGGATTGTTGTCGTCCATGTCTTTGGATTGGTGTGTTATGTTTGTACGTGCCAGGTGTAATACCCGATTGTAAATTCATTCATTATCATTCAGTATATTGTCACTCAGTAATTTTTCACTCATTAATAATCATTCATCATTCATATTCACCGTTCGGAGTAATTTTGTATCGTGTATCAGTTATTATTCGTCATTCAACCCGGTTGGAGAATCGGTCCGTGCATGTCATCATTGTCATCATTGTAATGGTCTGTGTGTGGGGAGTAGCGCACACTACGTACTATCTTTAGCGCGCGCTAATTGAGTACGGGTAGCGCACGCTACCTCTAAGCATTAGCGCACGCTAATGTGGTTCAGGCAAACGGTCCAGAAGGCACTGGACTGAATCTAAGTTGTAGTAGCGCACGCTACGAATGGTAAGTAACGTACGCTAGTTGTGTGGATAGCGCATGCTAAGCAATCAGTGTAGCGCGCGCTAAGGTCAAACAGGCAGAGTCCAGTGGGTACTGGACTGAAATGGAATAATTCATAGCGCACGCTACGAGCGGATCATAACGTGCGCTAGTGGTAAGTGTAGCGCACGCTGAGTTTTGGGTGTAGCGCACGCTATCGCGAGCAGGTCAGAGGACAGGAGGTTCTGGACTCCAGTTGCTGGGTATCAACATCAGTTAGCGCACGCTAACATTTTGGGTTAATGCACGCTATCGGGAAGGCGTTAGTGCACACTAACGAGGCAGTCAGGGCTCACTGGACTGCCTGGTTAACCGCTAGCGCACGCTAAAGATCAGGGCTTAGCATGCGCTAATCTGGGATCAGTATATATAGGACAGTTCAGTCCAGTTTCGTCATTTCTTCATTTCTCCTCCTCCTCTCGACGATTTTGGGCGATTTCAGACGATTTGGAGAGATCTCTTCGAGCTGCATCCACCTATCAACAACTTCAAGCTTATAATTCGGATTAATCATCATTTCATCCTCTCCAATACATCAAATCAAGGTAAACAATTCTTGAATCTAGAATTTCGGAATTTGAGCGTTTTCCTTCCGATCTCTTAATGTAAGCTTGCTATTATGTTGGAATATGTTATATATGGATTATCTACATTGCATACATGTATTCCTATGAATTTATTGGTGTATATTTCGGATTTTATGAATATTTAGGGAATTATTCTAGAACCCTTGATGTTTGACTTTGGTTATTTTGGGGGTTTCCGATTGATGTTGTCGTAACCTTGAGTTATAGTTTCCTATTGAATTATTGATGTCATTAATGGAGTTTTGTTGGGTTGAATCATTCCTTGGAGGTTTGGTATCGATATTATTGGGGTTGGTTGTAACCAAAGGGAATAATGTTTACAACGTATTCGTTAGAATGCCCCAATGAGTTTGCTTATTGTTGTATCGACGTTTGAGTTGGTTATAATCGTGCTTGATATGTATAATGAGCGTTTGTTGGTAATCATGTTATTCAAGGTTGTTCGAGCGACCGGTATTTAGGGCTGGGGGCGGGGCGGGTTGGGGCGGGGCGAAGGTAAAACCGCATCCGCCCCGCAATTTTTGTGCGGTGCGGGTTTTTGCGGGGCGGGGCATTTTTGATATTGAAAACCGCACAAAATCATAGTTTTGCGGGGCGGGGCGGGGCAAATACAATATTTATATAAATATCTAAGTGTTTTCCCTTGTTATATGCGGGGCGGGGCGGTTTTTTGCGGGGCGGTTGGGAAAAAAATAAAACCGCATTCGCCCCACAATTTTGGTGCGGTGCGGGTTTTGTGCGGGGCGGGGGGAAATCAACATTTGAAACCGCCCCGCCTCGCTATTTTGCGGTGCGGTGCGGTGCGGGGCGGGCGGGGCGGTTTGTTTTGCCCAGCCCTACCGGTATTTTTCTTAGGACGTTTGTTCGAGAGAGGACGTTTCATCACTGGTATTGAGGTAAGTTGATTCTTACTCGGTTAAAAGGATATCATTCCTTTCGTTGTTGTTCATTCATATTCATAATTCATTCATGATATATTATTCATGTCGAGACTTGTAATTATCAAACTAATCATTCAATTCATCAGGAACGACAGTTCCAATCATTTCAGTGAGCTATCATTTATTCATTATTATTTCATCTCGGTGAGTCATTCTTGACCTTGTCGGATTGTTATTTATTAATATTCATCGTGGTCACTTTTGTTCATGTGACATTCTGGGTTCATATTGCGTGGTCGGGTGGTTATGTGTGGAATTTTTAGTCGGGCACACGATAGTCATGTGGCGGGTTCACCGACACAATGGACTGTGCACACGGTAACGTGCCTCCGTGAGACTAATTAGGTACAAGTGCGGGTGTGTCCAAACACTCATCTTGTGCACTTGCACGTTCCATTACGGGCGTACTATGATGCCCCTCTTCAGCTTAATTTCATAACTATGATATATAATGATTGTGTTTATTCAACTCTTGAGGATTGTTGTTCTGTGTAACTGACTCCGTTGGGGGATGTTGTTTTCAGGTCATGGCAAGGCTAAAGCACGGGAAGAGAACTTTGACGGCGAGGAGTCCCAGTGATACTAGTAGGGGGGCCCAGTCCCTTTCAGTCATTCATGTTTCTTCATTTTTATTTCCGCTGCAGATTTCCGTTTGGATATTCTTTTTTATTCAGTATTGTATATTTTATCTTCATATAAAATATAAATGTATTCTATATTTCCTGGGTGTGTTGTACTTGAAACTCCTCATCGGAGTAATTAATGATATAATGTGGTTCGGTACTACAATTATATTATTTAATTCATTAATTTTTATTCGCATGGTGGGTCCCACTTGGGGGTCCACGACACTATAATATCCGCCTAATTTGGGGTATTACAGAGTTGGTTTCGGAGTGTGGTTTTGAATACTACCTTCCGAGTCATGTCTCATTTGAAATCATCGTTCATCAGACTAGTATCATTGGACTTTCGCATCACGTGTGACCTGTGCAAGAGCCAAGCCCATCAGACCAAAGAACAGTAAGATTTCTGACGCCATGGCATAATTTCTGGCAATAAGAATCACTCATTCATCATTCAACAGTCAACAATCCTCAATCATCATTTTCATTTTTGATCATGTCGATCATGTTAACTCATTAATCACTTAGTTCATTTCATTGCTCATTTGTTGATCCTAAGTATCGTATCATTAATATTGTTAACTTGCTCAAGATAATCATTTCAAGAATTTCATCAGATAATCATGTCACCTCAGTTGATCCTTCATGTAATCATTGTGTTAGAGCGCGTATGCTCATTATCATCATTTCATAACGTAAACATAATGTGATATTCAAGCGAGATCTACAATTATCATGTGACTTTCCTACTTCAGTATGGAAAGAGGTGTCAGAGGACGCAGGGGAAGAGGCCGTGGTGCCGGCCGAAACCCGGGAGCTCGTATGAATACACGCGCGAACATGAGGAATAATTCTAATTCATCGAGCAGCGACGCTGCCACTCATTCACCTGAAAATAATCATTCACTGTCAGGGAGTCGCACCCGGGACACAACTCATTCAGAAGGTGTTCGGGTTGACCCACTCGCGTTTATGCAGGGCATGATGGCCCAGATGACTCAGATGGCACGCCTCATGGAGACGATGCAGAACTCAACCGCTCAGAATCAACAGGCTCCTCCGCCGCCACCTCCGAGGCAAGAGAGGAGTGTGAGTAGTATCATTGGAGATATCTCTCGCCAGAGACCACCTACTTTCGAGGGTTCATATGAGCCGGCGGATATAATTCACTGGCTTGAACATTTTGAGAAGTTATTCGCTATGGTGGATTGTCCAGAAGGGCATAAAGTTTCAGTCGCGGCTTACTATCTGGGTAAGAGCGCTCACTCTTGGTGGTTATCTTTGAAACCCACTGACGGATATTGTACTTGGGATCAATTCAAGACTCTCATAATGGAAAGATATTATCCGGCCCCACTCAGGGAGGCCAAGTTATCAGAATTACCCATTCCCGATCCCTCAGCGGAAGATGATGTTCTCGCCATCGCCGAGAAATTTCAGGAACTTCTTCCTTTCGCCTCATCTATTATCCACTCTGAGGCGGATAAGATCAAGTACTTCAGTAAGAGGTTGAAACCTCGTATGCGGATGCAGTTGCTTAATCACAATTGCACCACCCTGGCCAAATTCAACGAGAAAGCTCTTACTTATGAGCTTACTGCTAAGGAGATTACTAAGCAACAACCTTCATCTGCTAGCAAGACGTCAAAGAATCGTAATCAGTCTGAAGGCAGTCAGGCAATCTTCAAGAAGCCTCGTGCGGGCTCTACTTTTTCTGAGCGACCTCATATGGTGCTGAAACCCACGGAATCTCAGTCCCGAGTGGCCAGTTCGGCCATCACCTGTTTCAACTGTGGAGAACAGGGTCATTTCAGCACTAAGTGTCCGAGGCAGACTATCACGTGCAACAACTGTGGAATTGCTGGGCATAAGGCCCGTTTTTCCCGAAGAGATTCCAGACCTGCTCCGATGGCATCTCAGGCCCCGAAGCAGTCAGCTGTTCAGAATCAGGCTGCTCAGTCGGCGTCGTTTAAAACGACGGGAGCGAATAAAGGCGGAGCCCATAGTCATCAGACAGGAGCGTTCAGTGCGGGGACTAGCAAGCCCCGAATTTATGAGATGAAGAGGACCGACGATCCGGAGGCCCGAATGATCTCAGGTACACTCGAAATTCTATCTCAACTTGTGTGTACCCTTTTTGATACTGGTGCATCACATTCATTCATTTCCGAGTCATGCTTGGGTAGACTTCATCTGGATAGTGCTACTAGTTGTGAACCTTATGTCATTGGGCTAACTGACGGTAGAAGAATTATCGGATATCGTGAGATTAGAATTGCCCGGTTCAGCTTAATGGCCGTATATGGCTAGCAGACCTAATCGTGGTGGATTTACCTAGAGATGGCATTATTTTGGGTATTGATTGGATGGATCGTCACGATGCCATCATTAGTGTCCGTAAGCTTATGGTCACTATCATTTCAGATGATGGAGTCGAGTGTTTTTTTCAAGGGGGTAATCCCAGCTGTTCCGAAAGAATCATTAATATGATGAAAGCAGTGAAATTACTCAATCAGGGGTGTGTCGGTTATTGGTGCTATATGACCAAAACCGAGAAATCATCAGTGATGCTGGCGGATATTCCTGTAGTGAGAGAATATGCCGATGTATTTCCAGACGAGATACTTGGTTTGCCTCCACAGAGATGTGGAATTCACGATAGAGTTGGAGCCCGGTACATACCCATTATCGAAGGCACCGTATCGGATGGCCCCGACCGAAATACTGGAATTGAAAAATCAACTGGAGGAATTGTCCAAGAAAGGTTATCTCCGACAGAGTGCATCCCCGTGGGGATCACCTGTGTTATTTGTTAAGAAGAATGATGGTTCTTTTTGCTTGTGTATTGATTATCGGGAGTTGAACAGGGTGACGATCAAGAATAAATATCCCCTACCCCGCATCGATGATCTTTTGGATCAACTTCAGGGAGCTTCCGTATTTTCAAGACCGATTTAAGATCTGGGTATCATCAGTTGCAAATTCGAGAGTTGGATATCCCTAGAACGGCGTTTCGAACACGCTATGGTCATTATGAGTTTGTGGTAATGCCGTTTGGGTTAACTAATGCACCTGCGGTATTCATGGAATTAATGAATCGAGTTTTCATCAACTATTTGGATTAGTTCGTGGTTGTCTTCATCGATGACATTTTGATTTATTCTCGTGACCGGGAGGAGGACGAATTTCACCTTAATCAGGTTCTCGACGTGTTGAGACGAGAGCAACTCTATGGAAAGTTTTCCAAATGTGAATTCTGGATGTATGAAGTGACGTTTCTCGGACATGTAATTTCATCAGACGGTGTACGTGTCGACCCTCAGAAGACGGAGGCTATCCGAGATTGGCAACCTCTGAAGAATGTTAAGGAAATCCGAAGCTTTCTTGGATTAGCAGGATATTACAGGCGATTTGTGGAAGGATTTTCTAAAATCGCTCAACCTATGACGAACTTTTTCCGGAAGGATAAGAAATACACGTGGTCTGATGCGTGTCAAAAGAGTTTTGAAGAACTCAAGAGCCGTTTAATTTCAGCACCTATCCTTTCTTTACCGCAAGGGACGGAAGGATTGGTGGTTTATAGTGATGCACCCTGTTGGGAAAATAAGAACCCTGTATCGAAACAGTCGGGATATCCGATCCCTGTATCGAATAGTATTTGATAAAGAGGTTTTGACACATATGCCAAATCCGCATACAGTAAAAGGAAACTGTATCGAAGCAGTAAGGCATTATCCTGTATCGAAGACCTGCCTCGAATCAGCATATTGTGAAGCCCTTCAGTACAGCAAGAAAGTCTCATAATAGACCAAGTATGGAAACTGTCTCGAAACTCAAATACAGTTATCTTCCATACAGCTCACAACAGGACAAAGAAGGAATCTCCAGAAGTCAAGTCCCGTTGAATAAAGAAGTATTTAAATACTCAAGGATAAAGTATTTAAATACTGTCAGTCAACAGATCTTCAAATCCCACTAAATCCGGATCGTGCTATAATCCCGTTGGAACGGAATCTCACTCAAACGGAAACATCTCAACGGATATATATTTCAGAGACTATATATATCTCATGTTGACATTGAAGATCATAACCTAACACTCAAGCTATCAAAAGTTATCATCAGAGCAAAACATATCTCCAAAGCTTACTGCAATTAAGATCTAAAGAGATATACAGTGCTCATCATTCTGAACAACACTTCATCAGCTGAAAGCTCTTAAAGTCAAAGTTGTTGTTCACCATCTGTTCTATACTTGAACAAACCCTTATCAGCCCTGTGTGGACTGAGCAATCTGTGCTTCTCCAGAACTGTGTGTGAAGGATTTGCATTGAAGAAGACGAAGCTTCAGAACTGTGTGTGAAGAAGCAAGTCAAAGCATTAGCTCAAAACCAATCTGTGTGAACAGTTGAAGCTAAGATCTTTATATCAATCTGTGTGAACGATATATTGATTGTGTGTTGTTATAATTACGTAGTTGTGTACGTAGCAATTATAATAAACTTTTTACTCCTGTGTGGAGGACCAGTGGACGTAGAGGGGTTTACCTCGAACCACTTTAATTACTGTGTTATTTACCTTCAGTTTTTACTGTTTTAATTATTGTGATTAATTAAGTATACATTATACATTTAGTTGCTGTATCCACAGCAACCTACTGTATCTAAGACTTCCGCTACGCACTCAGATTTAAAATCCGTACAGTTTGTTGCTTAAACTATTTCCCAAACTGTATCCAGTATACTTAGTGGCCAACAAGTGGTATCAGAGAGGTTGATTCTAAAAAGAATCAGTCGTATTTTTAACCGAATCAGATTCAAATCACTTAGTTTCAAAATAGTCTCTTTCATTCCTGTATTATCACATGGATACTTCTATGATTAACAAAGTTCCTATGTTCTCTATTAACGAATTTGACGACTGGAGAATTAGAATGGAGGCTCATCTTGCAGCAATGCACGAAGAGATTATTTTTGTGATACAGGATGGCCCTATCAAGATCATGAAGGTAAACACGGCCGCAAGGATTGAAGGCCAAGCCCATGCTGAGATGCTCGAGAAGGAACGCGAGCAATGGACCACAGATGAAAGAAAGCGAGCCAACCTCGACAATGTGGCTAAGAACGCGTTATTTGTCACTCTTGACAAAGGCACGTTCTCGAAGGTAAAGAGCTGTAATTCAGCCAAAGAAATCTGGGATAAACTCAAGTTGATTTGTGAGGGAACTGAGCTCTCAAAACAAAACAAGATTTCAAAACTGACTCAGCAATTTGAATCTTTCGAAATGAAACCAACTGAGACGCTTGAGGAACTTGACCTCAGATTCACTGGTATTGTTGGTGAACTTGAAGCGTTGGGCAAAATTTATACCCAAAAGGAGAAGAACTTAAAAATGTTCAGATCTCTCCCAGCCCGATGGGACATTAAGACCACAGCTATGCGTGTATCTTGCAATCTTAATGAAATATCTACTTTTGATCTCTTCTCTGACCTCAAAGCTTTTGAGTATGATATTGACAGAAGAGAGAAAGCTGAAGAATCTCCTTCAAAGGTCACAAGACTCGCCAACAGACGAGTCGCCGACACAAAGATGCCCCTGTCAAGCCTAGTCACAAGAATGCCGACAAAGGACGACATCACGTCTCAAGATGAAATGGCGCTTCTCATGCATAAATTCAAAAAGTTCATCAAACGACTGAAAGACTCCTACGAGCCCAAACACATCCATAAGGTAAGTACCGAAACATCATCTGGTGATGCTAACTCGTGCTATAATTGCAGGAAACCAGGGCATTATGCAAATAAATGTCCTCATCCCAAAGTCCAAAGATTGCCGGAGGCCGAGCAACAAGAGAGAGATGAAAGAAGACGTGCTTGGAAAGACAAGCTCAAAGCCCTGATTGGAGAATCAGAAGCCTCCCCCACACCATCCAAATCAGCAGAATGTCTTCAGGTGGTTACTGAAAGTGATTCATCTGATGATGAGTTCGATGATAAAGCATATATGTGCTTTATGGCCAAAGATGTTCCAGAAGGTGAAGACAGCGACGATGAGGTAAGTTCAACCTCAGCTATTCCGTCAAATGCATCTCATACTTTCGAAAACATGATGAATGAATTTAAAAATATTCAAAAGGCCCATGAGACTCTAAAAACTGAGAATATACAGCTTCAATTAACTAATTTAGAGCTGAAAGATGAAAATGACTTGCTGAAAATAAATTATGAAAATATGTCTCTTGATTGTGAAACCAGCAAGGTCGATTTTGAAAAACTCATGGAGAGCAATCATTAACTTGCTCATGAACTAAGTGAGGCTAAAACTCACAACGAGAGCAATACAAATGATTTGGTTCTACTACAAGCCAAAATCACAACTCTCGAAAATTGAGAAACTGAACTTGAGACCACTCTGAAATTGTTCGAGAAATCGTCCAAAAGAATGGAAGAAATTCTGAGCACTGGGCAAAATGCTCATGATAAAAGTGGCTTAGGATATAGCTCATGTTCAAACAAAGGGAAAACTAGTACAGTGTTCGTCAAGAGTGTGGAACACATTCCAGAATCGGAAGAAATCCCGAGTCCCGTGAAGGAACCTGCTGTACCGAGAAAACCGAAGGCTGCTATTCCGCCCCCGCAATCCTATTTCAGACAGCGGAATCATAAGCCGTTCAAACCTATGAGGCGCACTCAACAAAGATGCTCCCGAGCATATCATGGCAACAATGGCCGTTCAGAAGGAAGGCTGTATCCAACTACCAAAGGCCCGCACGGCAGTACTATCAGTACAGCACGCCGAGGTATTGGATACAGGAGCCCCGTTATCCCTCGAGACAGCAGATACCGGTTCAGTATCAACAACAGTATTGGGAATCCAACTGGAGACCCAGAAGGCAAGCTGTTAGGCCTAAGAAAATGGCTCCACCTCCAAGACGGCACTCGTACTGGATTAATAATAATAACCCTGAATTTTTCATGCATAATAATTATCATGGTTATGACAACTACGGATATGCCCCCCGTAGATATCAAAACACTGTACCAAGTATGTCCTACAGTAAACCAATTGCTGCCAGGAAAACTTGGGTACCAAGAGGAACTAACAATCATGGACCCAAAAATCAAAGGGGACCTAAATCTACTTAATCTTTTTGTTACAGGACATTCTAGAGGAGGATACCTGGTACTTTGAAAGTGGATGCTCTCGACAAATGACCGGAGATAGGAGCAAGCTATCAGATTTTGTAGAAGGTCACGGTCCAAAAGTTCGCTTCGGTGATAAATCTAAAGGAAGAACAAGAGGGAAAGGAAACCTACTTGTCGGGAAATTCAAAGTCACCGATGTTGCATATGTTGAAGGCTTACAGTATAATCTACTTAGTATTAGCCAGTTCTGTGATAAACAATTCTCGGTGAAGTTCTATATTGATCGTTGTAGAGTCAAGAACATCCAAACCAAGGAAGTTGTGCTTACAGGAAGCAGATCAGGTAACATGTATATTGCTGACTGGAAGCCTATGAGCTCCTCAATTCCATGCTTTGTTGCCAAAGGCACTGCAGATCTTAGTTGGTTATGGCACAAGAGGATGTCTCATGTCAACTTCAAGACGATCAACAAGCTCTCAAGACAGGGAATGGTTAGAGGTTTGCCAAATGTGTCATTCAAGAAGGACAGCGTCTGCGGACCATGTCAGAAAGGCAAACAAATCAAGTCAACCCTGAAAAGCAAATCCTACCTTTCAACCCAAAGAGTGTTGGAAATGCTACACATGGATCTCTATGGTCCTGTAGACCCAGTAAGTTTGGGAGGTAAGAAATACTGCATGGTTGTTGTTGATGCTTATTCCAGGTATGCTTGGACGATCTTTCTTAGCAAGAAGAAGGAAACAACATCAAAGCTGCCCGAGCTCCTGAGAAAGTTGCAAAATGAAAAGGCGTCGAGTATCGTGTGCATTCGTTCCGACAGAGGTACAGAATTTACTAACCGCTTTATAGAGCAATACTGTTCGGAGAATGGAATACAGCACGAATACTCAGCTGCCCGTACACCTCAACAAAATGGTGTTGTCGAGCGAAAGAATAGGACGTTGAAAGAAGCAACAAGGACAATGATTGCCGCAAGCAAGCTGCCACAGCGTTTCTGGGGTGAAGTAACCAATACAGCATGCTACACTCAAAACCGCTGTATCGTCAACAAGCACCACAACAAAACAGCATATGAGGTATGGAATAACAAAACTCCGTTAGTTTCGTATTTCCACATTTTTGGATGCAGGTGTTATGTATTGAACAATGGGAAGGAACAACTTAGAACCTTTGATGAGAAATCAGATGAAGGAATATTCGTAGGATACTCCTCCGTCAGCAAAGCTTTCAGAATCTTTAACAAAAGGAAGATGACGATCGAGGAATCAGTTCATGTAGTGTTCGACGAACCACACCATGACCCTACAGGAATAGAAGATGTTACCCAGAACATTCACCATCTATCTATCTTGGATCCTCCAACTCCCATAGAACCTGTCGTTGACTTAAAAATCAACCCCGCAGCTGTAAGAATCGAAGTGGACGAAGCCGACGCTGTACAAGCTGAAGCTGTATCCACAGAATCTTTCGATACAGTACGGGATCCTGAATTAGAACCCGACCGAAGATGGTTGAGAGATCACCCGAAAGAGATGATCATTGGAAACATAAATGCTGGTGTTTCTACTCGTAGGAGAATACAGAGTACACAAGGAAATGTACTTTGTGCACAAGAAGAATCTAATGCTGAAATATCACAGTTTCCTGAATGGAAATCTCAATCCGAGCTTAGAAGACTCAATATGTGCACTATTGCTGTATTCTTAGCCCAGTCCGAACCTGTTTCGACTATAGACGCTCTTAATAACTCTCATTGGATAACATATATGGAAGAAGAGATTAACGGTTTCGAAAGAAACAATGTATGGTATCTTGTACCCAGACCAACACATCAATCGGTTATAGGAACCAAATGGGTATTTCGAAACAAAAAGGATCGAAATGGACTTATCATAAGGAATAAATCCAGACTAGTCGCACAAGGCTATAGTCAGGAAGAAGGAATAGACTATGATGAAACCTTCGCCCCTGTAGCGAGACTAGAAGCCATTAGGATATTTTTAGCCTTTGCCGCCCATAAGAGCTTTATCGTATACCAAATGGACGTCAAAAGTGCTTTCCTGAATGGAGATCTTGCAGAAGAAGTTTATGTTGAACAACCACCAGGGTTTGCCAACACAGACAGTATCGATCTAGTTTACAGGCTAAGGAAAGCGCTGTATGGACTTAAACAAGCCCCTAGAGCCTGGTACGAAACCCTGTCCAAAGATTCTAACCAACAACGGATTTGAGAAAGGTGCTGTGGACAAAACCTTGTTCAAGATACAGGAAGGTGATGACCTTCTTATGGTACAAATCTATGTGGACGATATTATTTTTGGTTCAACTAACCTTGCTCTATGTCAAAGGTTCTCTCATCTCATGCAAAGTAAATTTGAAATGAGTATGATGGGAGAACTTAGTTATTTCCTAGGTTTGCAGGTAAAGCAGTTGCCTACAGGTATTTTCATCAACCAGGAAAAATACAGCAAGGAGCTTCTCAACAAATTTGGAATGAACACTTCCAAATCCTCGCCAACCCCCATGAGCACTTCCGTGCAAATTAGTGCTGATGAAGCCGGAAAGCCGTTTGACGAATCACTCTACAGGAAGCTCATTGGTTCGCTCCTGTACCTAACGGCTAGCATGCCCGATATCCGTTCTTTGTTGAGTGTGTGCAAGATATCAAGTTGCACCTAAGGAATCACACTTCAATACAGCTAAACGAATCCTGAAGTACATTAAAGGAACAGTCGATGCAGGACTATGGTATCCTAAGGAAGGCAGATTCAATTTAGTTGGATACAGCGACTCGGATCTCGGAGGCTGCAAGCTAGATAGGAAGAGTACAAGTGGAACTTGTCACTTTCTTGGACCTAGACTCGTTTCTTGGTTCAGTAAGAAGCAATTGGCTAATTCTCTTTCCACAGCTGAATCAGAGTACTATGCTGCTGGTAGTTGCTGTATGCAGATCCTTTGGATGCAACAACAGTTGTCAGACTATGGAATTGATGCCAGAGAGACTCCAATCATGTGTGATAGCATGAGTGCAATTGCAATCACGCACAATCCTGTATTGCACTCGCGCACTAAGCATATCAACATGAAGCATCACTTTATAAGGAATCATGTCGAGAACAAGGATGTTCGCCTTGAAAAAGTTCATACAGACGTGCAGCTGGCCGACATTTTCACCAAGCCGCTCGACACAGCAAGATTCAACATGCTCAGACAAGAATTGGGAATGCTACAGCCAGACTCCCTGTAAGTAATTTATTGTTTTTTTTTACTCAACAAATTGAGGGGGAACGTTGTAAGACCCAAGAATACAATATCTAACGTTAATTATTTGTACACTCAGAATCATCAATACAGCACTGTAGCGAGCACAGAAATATGAATCCTACAGCTGACGTGTGCAATAATTAAGGGGGAATACTGTAGGACCCATGAATACAACATTAATCCTTAAGTTGCTGTATGGAATTTAAAACCTATACGTACCTTTTAAGGGGGAACACTGTATCGACGCGGAAACAGCACATACTATAGGATTTCGATTCAGTATATATATAATATCATATTATTTCTGTTTAAAATGATTTTTGTCCACGTGCCCTGTTTTTATGTCAAACGTCATGTACATTAAATGCCTTACACGACATCTGGACAACTGAATCTCAAAAGCCGCGATGTTTTAAATTGTTTATTGTTCTAAAACCGCCGTTTTAGGCATTTAGGGTGACACAAATGTCAGAAGTGGGACCCGCTCAATTTTTAAACATTTTAATGGATTAGCGTACTAGTTACACTCAATTCATCTTAACCGTTGATTTCAAAAACCGGTTCCCATCCCTTAAAATCTGACCATTCGTACTCTGCAAAACCCTATTTCGCCGCCCAACTATAAAAGGACTGAATCTGCCATTAGAGACTCTTTACGCTTTCTGCAAATTTAAGAGTTCTCAAGCAAAAACAGCCTACATACTTTTCTGCATTTTACTGCATATTTCGATTATTCTCTTGCACTTTTTCTTAAGTAATCATCAAATGGCTGGACAAACCTTTTCTCCTGCTTTGAAGAAGACTGCTAACATCATTGATGGCCGGATCTTTTCAAGATCTGTTATCATTGAGCGCATTCTGTCTGAAACCAACGACGCAGAACCCATGGAGTACATCATAACTCGACTTCGTCAACAAGGCCTTTATCGCTTTGGAAGTCAGACTGCTGATAAGTATGATGCACATCTGGTTGAGGAATTCTACCTCAACGCCGCCGTACGTTTTCTGTCATTGGCCCAAGGAGGTCATGTTGCGGACATCACCGCTACTATCCAGGATGTTGAGATCTCAGACATAACGACCGCTCGAACATCTACAAAGCTACCGTGATGGCCTGACTATGGAACAACTTGAGACATTCGGGTCTCAAGAACTGATCACTAAATTTTATGGACTGTTCACAGGGTCCAAAGTTGTTGACATGGTTCAGACTACATGTCACAAGAAAAATTTTTGTCTCCCTTCTTCATGATTTTTGCTGCAGGATAATTGAAAATCGAACCGGTGCGTTCGAAATGTGTACCAACCTGAGGTTCAGGATAATGGTGGCTATTCTGACCTGTGAAAAGGTCAATTGGTGCCAAATAATCCTGAAACGCCTGCAAGAGGAGGTGTGCAAACCGGCCTCTCAGAAGAGATCTTTTGGTTTGATGTTAAACCATATCCTGACAAAATGCGGACTGTCGCAATCTGCCGATGCTAAGAAGAATAACCCCAGAATATACTTAGGAGGCGTCAAGCCTACTGCGTATAATCAAACCACTATGGTCTGCAACCAACCAAAAACTGGAAGTATGCCCATTTCCGCAGATCCACGAGATGAATCCTTGAAGTTCCAGGAAGTGGAATCTTCAAAGAAGAGAAAGAGATCTCACAGCAAGAAACCCTCTGCTGGTGAGAAGCCCAAGAAGAGACTTAGGAGGCTTTCGAAAGTCAAATCTGCCAAGCCCTCCGAAGAAGTCTCCCCCGTGGCTCAACCCACTGACGAAGAACCCCAGGGCCCAACCCCTGTGGAAGAGGTGTCTCCTACTGTATCGACAGTAGATCCTGAGCCTTTGGTGGCTAGGACGGATAATGAGACATCTGCCAACGAACAAGACTTTAGCGAGTCGGCTGCCCATTTGGAGCCAACAGCTACTTCTCCTCTGCGGGATCCCACACCCGTACAGGATCCATCTTCCTTCAGGGCACGATCCCCTGTAAGGAGTCCCACTTCCATACAGGATCCCATACCTGTACAGGAATCCCTCACGACAGCGTCTCCAGACGTTGTACGCAGTCCCTCCCCTGACTCGATTATTAATCAGACCCTTCTCTCTGTCCAAATTGAACACGCCTACGAAAGATTTTTGCAATGGAAAGGCTACAGGCTAGCTCCGTACGAAACACTGTACAACTGGAGCGATTGGAGCCAAGAAGAAAGATTCGTCTCAGAAGTGACGGACTCAACAGAAATTGAGGCCCTGATCCGATGGGACAATCCCTCCTGCAAGGAACTAATTGAAAGCCATCTTCTGCACAAATCTGACGCTCGGAGGAAAGGAAAGAACAAGTCAGAGGACTCTCCCACTAATCCAAAAGACGACGAAGATCATGACTCAGACGGAGACGACGATGCTTTTCAAGCTGGTCTGAGGATGAGTCGTGAAGAGGCTCAAGCCAGAGACGCCTCTCCACCCAAAGGTGACGAAGGACCATCGACTCAAAGCAATCCCCCTTCGCCACAGCATGAGAACATTCCCGACGAAGAGGAATCAGTCCCTCAAGTCGAGGAAGTTGAAGTTGTTTTGGAACAGGCATCTGAGCCTGCTGCCACCGAAGAAGTTGTACCTGAAAGACAACAGGAGGATTCAGTCCCTCCTGTATCCATGTCTACTGAAGAAACTTCGCAACAGGAAGCCACTCAGCCCCCTCTCGCCGAACCAGAACAAGCTGCTCCCGCCCCTTCAACCGTGGAATCCGAGGACGGTATCGAACCTGAGGATGTCCAACTTACTTCACGACCGACCGTGAACGTAAGGAGGTTGAACAGCTCTGAAGACTTTGCTCAACCAGACTCTTCGATTTCTGCCGCTAGGAAAGAGCGCCTGCGCGCACTTGGTCTTCAAACTGTATTCATTCAGGATGCAGTGAATGCTCTATCTTCTGTTGAGAAAGCACTGAATTGGATGCATACTTCTGCCGTAGAGGAGATGACCACTCTACAACATGAATTATCTCGTGTTGTCGAAGCATTCGTGATTCTGCCAGAAGTTTTCAAACAAGCTTTGAAAATCATGGAAGACAAGCAGGAGCAACTCCTGAAGGAAGAAGCAACCAAAACACGGATAGCTGAAGCCAAGACCGCATGTGCCATGATTGAAAACAGCTCTCAATTACGCGCTCACGACAAATGTATTAAGGACATGTCGCAGACGCTTTCCTCCCTTGTGGAAAGAATGACTAACATCGAGACAAAACAGGATGCTGCACTAGAAATCCTAAAAGGTCTTGATGAAGCCAAAAAGGGGGAAGAGGCAAGAGAAGCTGCTAGGAGAATCAGGCTACAGCAAGAAAGGGAATTTGAGGCTGCTCAAAACAGCATCACTGCCGAGTTAAACAAGCTAGCCCCTCCCTCCCAAAGTTTTAAGATTTCAGGATCCCGACCGGAATTTCATGACCCAAATGTTTCGTGGCAAAGCCTAATTCAAATACCTTCTGAGATTTGTCTGCCGGCCAACCGCCATCCTACTGCCGACGAAGTGAAGCAATGGAGGAAGAACGAACTGATGAGATACTTTGTCAAACTCATCAGGGAATCCGCCATCTTCAAGAATTATAAAACGTTAACGGAGGCCGCAGACAAATTTATGAAGATGCTAGAAGACGGAAAACTCCCTCTCCAAATCGAGATGAAATCCAAACACAGAAGAGGAGATCGGATCACCCATACAGAAGACTGGATTCTTGCTTTTGACAGATCCTCTGAAGGAAGAGCTATATACCTGGATCGAGGCAATGATTCCCTTCACAACTGGTGGCGTGGTACCGAGAATGACCCAGGGAAAAATCCATGGAGGCATGCGGACTATAGATAGGAGCTGAAATCTCTGTATATTATTTTTGTTTTGTAATTTCTCTTCGAAACAGCAAACTCTGTACTCAATTCATTTTGAAAATCAAATAAAAGTGTTTGTTTGTCTTGAAATATTACAACTCGTAATCTACTGTGTTCATGTACGATTACTTAAATTGTTTGATAAACAAACTCAAGTTAGATAACTTGATTGAATATAAAGCTGTACGAACTAGTCTACGAACAGTTCATGATTTCAGTTGTAAGCTTAGAATACATTGTAAGATTGTGCCTGCGCGCCAATCATAAGATTAAGTTGTAAAAATTCTTAAACTGTATCGAACTCGCCTGCGAGCAGTTCATTATTTTAGACTAAGTTACTGAAAGTCAGACCTTTTGACGAAAGACCAAGAAATTTGCCAGAAGACATCAAAAGAAGATCGCTTCATGAAGAAGGTTTTGGCATCATCAAGAAGACTTGAAAAGTTAAGAAAGTAAGTCTTGGCAAATTGTCAAAAAGGGGGAAATTGTTGGGAAAACAAGAACCCTGTATCGAAACAGTCGGGATATCCGATCCCTGTATCGAATAGTATTTGATAAAGAGGTTTTGACACATATGCCAAATCCGCATACAGTAAAAGGAAACTGTATCGAAACAGTAAGGCATTATCCTGTATCGAAGACCTGCCTCGAATCAGCATATTGTGAAGCCCTTCAGTACAGCAAGAAAGTCTCATAATAGACCAAGTATGGAAACTGTCTCGAAACTCAAATACAGTTATCTTCCATACAGCTCACAACAGGACAAAGAAGGAATCTCCAAAAGTCAAGTCCCGTTGAATAAAGAAGTATTTAAATACTCAAGGATAAAGTATTTAAATACTGTCAGTCAACAGATCTTCAAATCCCGCTAAATCCGGATTGTGCTATAATCCCGTTGGAACGGAATCTCACTCAAACGGAAACATCTCAACGGATATATATTTCAGAGACTATATATATCTCATGTTGACATTGAAGATCAGTAACCTAACACTCAAGCTATCAAAAGTTATCATCAGAGCAAAACATATCTCCAAAGCTTACTGCAATTAAGATCTAAAGAGATATACAGTGCTCATCATTCTGAACAACACTTCATCAGCTGAAAGCTCTTAAAGTCAAAGTTGTTGTTCACCATCTGTTCTATACTTGAACAAACCCTTATCAGCCATGTGTGGACTGAGCAATCTGTGCTTCTCCAGAACTGTGTGTGAAGGATTTGCATTGAAGAAGACGAAGCATCAGAACTGTGTGTGAAGAAGCAAGTCAAAGCATTAGCTCAAAACCAATTTGTGTGAACGGTTGAAGCTAAGATCTTTATATCAATCTGTGTGAACGATATATTGATTGTGTGTTGTTATAATTACGTAGTTGTGTACGTAGCAATTATAATAAACTTTTTACTCCTGTGTGGAGGACCAGTGGACGTAGAGGGGTTTACCTCGAACCACTTTAATTACTGTGTTATTTACCTTCAGTTTTTACTGTTTTAATTATTGTGATTAATTAAGTATACACTATACATTTAGTTGTTGTATCCACAACAACCTACTGTATCTAAGACTTCCGCTACGCACTCAGATTTAAAATCCGTACAGTTTGTTGCTTAAACTATTTCCCAAACTGTATCCAGTATACTTAGTGGCCAACACACCCGGACACGGTCTTGGATGTGTATTAATGTAGAACGGGAAAGTGATTGCCTATGCTTCACGGCAAATTAGACCTTACGAGGTCAATTATTCAACCCACTACCTGGAACTAGCAGTCGTGGTTTTCGCATTGAAGATTTGGCGTCATTACCTTTATGGCATCACCTGTCAGATTTTCACCGATCATAAGAGTTTGAAGTATATATTTACTCAGAAGGAGTTAAATATGCGACAGAGACGGTGGTTAGAACTAATCAAAGATTATGATATTGAGATTCAATACCACCCGGGTAAAGCGAACGTGGTCGCCAATGCCTTGAGTCGTAAATCTGTTCAAGAGCAAATGCTTGCTCGTTTAACATTTCAGAAGGAACTTCAACAGGAATTTCTGAGACTCGAGATCGAGGTCTGGTTACAGCGAGTGCAAGGGCAACTTTGCATGTTAGATATTTCATCGCCACTCGAGGAGGCGATCAGAGTGAATCAGGGTTCAGACCCATCTTTGTTGCGCATTTGAGATGATGTGGCTCAGGGGAAAGCCCCTGGATTTGTGGTCCAGGGGATGGACTTTTGCGATTTAAGAATCAGTTATGCGTACCGGCGAATGACGATTTGAAAAACTCGATTTTGAGAGAAGCTCATGCTACCCCTTATTCCATTCATCCGGGGTCTAGCAAGATGTACAATGATTTGAAACAAAATTACTGGTGGAGTAATATGAAGCGAGAAGTCGCAGAATTTGTTTCGAGATGTTTAACCTGTCAGCAAGTCAAGATAGAACATCAGTGACCGACGGGTATGCTGAAACCCCTCCCTATTCCAGAGTGGAGGTGGGAGGATATTTCAATGGACTTCATCACGAGTTTGCCGACGAGTCGTCGTGGCATGAATACAATTTGGGTAATTGTGGACCGCTTAACTAAGACAGCTCATTTCCTGGAGATTAAGGATACGTTGGATCCCGAGAGACTTTCCCAGTTGTTCATCAAAGAGATCGTGAGATTGCACGATACTCCTAAGAGTATCGTTTCTGATCATGACGGGCGATTCGTGCCACATTTCTGGAAATCAGTTCATCGTGCTATGGGAACTCAGCTTAATCTCCGCACAACTTTTCATCCTCAGTCTAACGGACAATCAGAGCGAACTATTCAGACATTGGAGGACATATTGAGGGCATGTGTCCTCGATTGGATGGACGATTGTGAAGCCCAACTACCGTTGATCGAGTTCACGTACAATAATAGTTGGCATGCTTCGATTAAGATGGCACCTTACTAGGCCTTGTACGGTCGTCGTTGTCGATCTCCTTTGTGTTGGGATGACTTATCAAAATCAATCGGCACCGAGCCCGATATGCTTATAGCCGCCCGCGAGAAGGTAGCTTTGATCAGGAGTCATTTGGTGACCGCTCAGAGTCGACAAAAATCATATGCAGATAATCGTCTTCGACCACTAGAGTTTGAGACAGGTGACCACGTGTTGGTCAATGTATCCCCGAGTCAAGGTATCTTCTGTTTCAGGAAACGGGGGAAGTTGAGTCCGAGATTCATTGGACCGTTTGAGATTTTGGATCGAGTAGGCAGTCTGGCTTATCGATTGGCCTTATCTTCGGCGTTGAGCTGAATTCATAATGTGTTTCACGTCTCTCAGCTGAGGAAGTATGTTGTCGACCCGTGTCACATACTTCAGTTTGATGAAATCGAGATCGCGGATGATCATTCGTATGAGGAGCGTCCTGTACGAGTCTTAGAGCGGCGTATCAAACAGTTGAGGAACAAGACGATTCCTTTGGTTAAAATACAGTGGTCTAGGCACGGAGTCGAAGAGGCTACTTGAGAAACCGAGGATAGTATGCGGGAGAGTTATCCCGATTTGTTTGACCCTTAGTTTCTAGGACGAAACTCTTTTAAAAGGGGGTGTATGTAATACCCGGTTGTAAATTCATTCATTATCATTCAGTATATTGTCACTCAGTAATTTTTCACTCATTACTAATCATTAATCATTCATATCCATTCATTATATTCACCGTTCGGAGTAATTTTGTATCGTGTATCAGTTATTATTCGTCATTCAACCCGGTTGGAGAATCGGGTCGTGCATATCATTATTGTCATCATTGTAGTGGTCTGTGTGTGAGGAGTAGCACACGCTACATACTCTCTTTAGCGCGCGCTAATTGAGTACGGGTAGCACACGCTACTTCTAAGCATTAGGGCACACTAATGTGGTTCAGGCAGACGGTCCAGAAGGCACTGGACTGAATCTAAGTTGTAGTAGCGCACGATACGAATGGTAAGTAACGTACGCTAGTTGTGTGGATAGCGCACGCTAAGAAATCAGTGTAGCGCGCGCTAAGGTCAAACAGGCAGAGTCCAGTGGGTACTGGACTGAAATGGAATAATTTATAGCGCACGCTAAGAGTGGATCATAACATGCGCTAGTGGTAAGTGTAGCGCACGCTGAGTTTTGGGTGTAGCGTATGCTATCGCGAGCAGGTCAGAGGACAGGAGGTTCTGGACTCCAGTTGCTGGGTATCAACATCAGTTAGCGCACGCTAACATTTTGGGTTAACGCACGCTATCGGGAAGGCGTTAGCGCACGCTACTAAGTTTGTAGCGTATGCTAACTAAGCAGTCAGAGCTCACTGGACTGCCCGGTTAACCGCTAGCGCATGCTAAATATCAGGGCTTAGCGTGCGCTAATCTGGGATCAGTATATATAGGACAGTTCAGTCCAGTTTCGTCATTTCTTTATTTCTCCTCCTCCTCTCGATGGTTTTGGGCGATTTCGGACGATTTGGAGAGATCTCTTCGAGATGCATCCACCTATCAACATCTTCAAGCTTATAATTCGGATTAGTCGTCATTTGATCCTCTCCAATACATCAAATCAAGGTAAACAATTCTTGAATCTAGAATTTCGGAATTTGAGTGTTTTCCTTCCGATCTCTTCGTGTAAGCTTGCTATTATGTTGGAATATGTTAGATATGGATTATCTAACTTGGATACATGTATTCCTACGGATTTATTCGTGTATATTTTGGATTTGATGAATATTTGGGGAATTATTCTAGAACCCTTGATGTTTGACTTTTGGTTATTTGGGGGGTTTCCGATTGATGTTGTCGTAACCTTGAGTTGTGGTTTCCTATTGGATTATTGATGTCATTAATGGATTTTTGTTGGGTTGAATCATTCCTTGGAGGTTTGGTATCGATATTATTGGGGTTGGTTGTAACCAAATGGAAGAATGTTTATAACGTATTCGTTAGAATGCCCCAATGAGTTTGATTATTGTTGTATCGACGTTTGAGTTGGTTATAATCGTTCTTGATACGTATATTGAGCGTTTGTTGATAATTATGTTATTCAAGGTTGTTCGAGCGACCGGTATTTTCCTTAGGACGTTTGTTCGAGAGAGGACGTTTCATCACCGGTATTGAGGTAAGTTGATTCTTACTAGGTTAAAAGGATATTCATTCCTTTCGTTGTTGTTCATTCATATTCATAATTCATTAATGATATATTATTCATGTAGAGACTTGTAATTATCAAACTAATCATTCCATTCACGAGGAACGACGGTTTCAATCATTTCAGTGAGCTATCATTTATTCATTATTATTTCATCTCAGTGAGTCATTCTTGACCTTGTCGGATTGTTATTTATTAATATTCATCGTGGTCACTTTTGTTCATGTGACCTTCTGGGTTCATATTGCGTGGCCGGGTGGTTATGTGTGGAATTTTTAGTCGGGCACACGATAGTCATGTGGCAGGTTCACCGACACAATGGATTGTGCACACGGTAACGTGCCTCCGTGAGACTAATTAGGTACAAGTGCGGGTGTGTCCGGACACTCGTCTTGTGCACTTGCACGTCCCATTACGGGCGTACTATGAGGCCCCTCTTCAGCTTAATTTCATAACTATGATATATAATGACTGTGTTTATCCAACTCTTGAGGATTGTTGTTCTGTGTAACTGACTCCGTTGGGGGATGTTGTTTTTAGGCCATGGCAAGGCTAAAGCACGGGAAGAGAACTTTGACGGCGAGGAATTCCAGTGATACTAGTAGGGGGGCAGTCCTTTTCAGTCATTCATGTTTCTTCATTTTTATTTTCGCTGCAGATTTCCGTTTAGATATTCCTTTTTATTCAGTGTTGTATACTTTATCTTCATATAATATATACATGTATTCTATATTTCCTGGGTGTGTTGTACTTGAAACTCCTCATCGGAGTAATTAATGATATAATGTGGTTCGGTACTACAATTATATTATTTAATTCATTAATTTTCATTCGCCTGGTGGGTCCCAGTTGGGGGTCCACGGCACTGTAATATCCGCCTAATTTGGAGTGTTACACCAGGTTTGGACACGTGTTTGGTCATGTTTTGGATCATTGATGCGTTGGATTTTGGTGTGATTTTATCACCCGTGCAGCAGGTGTATCGCACGCTACGTTTACTCATAGCGCGCGGTATTTGTGTATTGATAGCGCATGCAATCTTCCAGTTAGTGCACGCTAACTGGTAGTCCGGAGGCAGTCCAGGAGATAATGGACTGGGACTGGGTTCTAGATAGCGCACGCTAAGGTTGGTAGTTAGTGCACGCTATCGACTGTTTTAGCGCACGTTATTGCTCATTATAGCACGTGCTACCTGGTAAGTGCGGAACTATCCAGAAGCTACTATACTTTGTAGGCTGGTCTCGTTAGCACACGCTAATGATAGTAATTACCACATGCTAACTGTATGTGTTTCGTTAGCGCGGGCTACTCGTAGGAATTAGCGCATGCTAATTTATGTTAATATATTAGGCTTGAGAAGTCAACTTTCGTCATTTCTCATTTCACCTCTTCTCCTCTGGCGACCCAGGCGACTCCAGGCGTGAGAAGGTGGAGATCTTGGCCAGATATCATTAGATATCAACTCCTTTCAACTCCTAGCACGGATTTATCAACTTCCTAACATCTCCCACCATCCGATTCGAGGTTAAATTCCTTAGAACCCTAATTGTGTAATATTTGGGGGGTTTTCCTTGATTCCTTGATTTAATCCAGAGGTGATGAATTGGTTAAGTAACTCTTGTTGTCTTGTTCGTGATCTTCGGATTGGGAACTCGTTTATCGATTTTATTTCATCAAGAACTTGATTTGTGATTTCTTTGAGAAACCCTTGGATCCTTGTTGTTCTTAGTATCGATTCGGGCTCCGATTAGTGTTCTTGATTCGTGGTGGTGTTATTCTCATAGTGTTCGTAGGGCTGCCGAATTCTTGGTTGTTCTTGGAAGTTCAGTGGCTGCTCAACCCCGTCTGTTCGTTGTTCCGTTGCTCGTGGTTTCGAGGCAAGTATCTTGCCTATACACTTCATGTTTCGTATCCGTAATAGTTGGTAATTGAAATGTTTTTAATGAACTTTCAAAAGAATCGGTATATTCTCGATAAAAGCTTTCTTTAAAATCTACTTGTGTGTTTGTGAACGAATGTGTTCTTCGAGAATGTGTATTAGTGTTGTGTATTGGAATGTCTCGTTTGCGTCTGGTACCGTTGGGTGTGATTACATTATTAGTGGACTTAAAGTTATGTCTTTTTGGCAAAAAAAATGTGTGTGTGTGTGTGGATATGTGTGATTATTGATGAGTATGTGATGTTGTGTGATATTGGTTGTGAGTATCTGTCGGATAAAGTGGCCATTTCTAGCAAGTACCTTGATTTATATTTGATGTACTTCGGGGGAATGAAATTATGAAGTATGTTGTGGAATGCGATTTCAGAAAGTGCGACTTGTGGTCGTGTGCCAAGTAAAATCAGTGAGGGTCCCCTGGGTTCCGTTAGGCCGCGTTTCCTACGGATCACTTGGTAGGGTTGTACAACCAGAGAGGGCCTGACGAGGACTCCCTGGGGTGTGTATCTCGCGTAAGGTACAATGCCAGTATATCCCCCGTGATTGTTTTATGATGTTGTTTTCGATAATTGTGATATGTCCGGAATATCACTACGTTGTCATTCTCGATGTGAGATACGCCATATGCAGGGTCTTGGAACTTATCTAGAATAGCACCAGAATAAGCGTCGTATATGATTCGTTTCTTGGTTGTGATATTTTTGGTATAGGTACGTGAGCCCTGTGATTGTTTCCGTGCATTGTGGTTTGGTTGTGTGTCGAGTTTGACCATTGAGTTATTCACTCGAGTATGTGATGTGGGTTATTGGGTAATGGATCCCGTGTTTTGTGACCGGATTTGCATTTTGGAAAAATAATATTTGGGGCTGTGTTCCTCTGTGGTTTTCGATAAGTTGAGGATTCTTAAATCCAAAAATGTCTTTCCAAAACTCCCAAAAATCTTAAAATGCTTTTCAAATTGTCTACTTATCTCATTTCAACTTTTTACGGTTTGAACTATTTTATCCAAGTGGAACATCTCCGGAAGTATTTTGTTGGGATGAATTGTGGAATTAATCAAGTTATTATAGTCTTAGAGTAGGTTGTGTAGAGGTAGTATTTGCACTTTATACTTTCACTAGCAAAACAGTGGGGTTTTGCTAACCCCCGAGTAATCGGGAGTGGATGTTTGTATTGCGTCCAGGTACGTGCAGGTTCTAAGGGAGCAAAACACAGGACCGGTACGAAGGATGATGGAAGACAAATGATACTAATTACATGAAGGCAAGTTCTGAGTACAGTTAGTCGGGGATTACTGTATTGTTTATTTCCGCTATCCTAATTTATGTTGTGGGAGTTTGTGAGTGTTTTTGACCCCTATGTGGGTATGAATTTCGAAAGAGAGATGTAATTGAGGTTTTAAGTTGTATGTTGTGATGAAAGGTCAAATCGGTTTAATGGTTTGTTATTTAGCCATGTCGGCTTGTAATATAATGTGTTGTTTCTGTATTTAGCATGGTAGATGCCCACTGAGAGGGTCTGCAACGCTGTAATATTCCCGAGGGGATCGGGAGTGCTACAGTGACTCGGTCAGACAATCAATCAGGCATCACTTCCATTCCACGAGAGCTATGAACGTCAACGAGGAATTAGGTCCACGAGGTTAGGAGGAGACTAGGGCAGGTAGTTAGAGATAAAGGGCTTCGTGGAAATATCCTAGGACCCCAAGGTCAGTCTATAAATAGATGGAAAGACTGATCAATCAGTCTCATTCGAAAGCTCACATTCTCTCTCTCTCTCTCTCTCTCTCTCTCTCTCTCTCTCTCTCTCTCTCCTTCTCCCTCTCCAAAACCTTAAATTCATCAGTAAAAACCCTAGTTGTAGGACTAGTTAGACAGACTACCCTTCCAGCATCATCCACCACCAAAAGTTCCACATCATCACTGTAGTCCACCGCTATCACTTAAGCCATACTTATCCTACCCCGACCAAAAAGCCTACAGTATGACCAAATTAAAAGTCTTTTCTGATTCACAAAGTTTTATGTACAAAACGGTGTGAGAAAAGTAATTCTCGAGGAAACTTGAGAACCACAAGTAGAGATTACTTCACTGATGGAAACGGAACAGTCTCAACAATTAGTTGAGGAGCCAGTTCAAAGTACACATGTTCCTCGCAGAGATGATAGGGTGCGACATGAATCTGAGAGATGTGTATCTCGTGACAGAGGATGATGACGCATAGCTCATAGATGATGAGCCTAGTTCCTATCCAGAAGCTACTTTAGGACCAGAGTATGAGGAATAGCTGGAGGCCATGAAGTCATAGATGCAGTTCATGTACGACAATCAAGTCTGGAATTGATAGATCCACCAGAAGGTGTAAAAATCATTGGTGCAAATGGGTCTTCAAAAAGAAGAAAGACATGGACGACAATCTGAAAGTCTATAAAACTAGACAAGTTGCAAAAAGTTATAGACAGACTTATGGTATTGACTATGATGAGATCTTTTCACGAGTAGTCATTCTTAAATCAATTAGAATTTCATTTGCGACTGTTGTATACTATGATTATTAGATATGTAAATGGATGTCAAAACAGCGTTTCTTAATAACTTACTCGAGGATGTGTACATAACACAACCTGAGGGTTTTGTTCATCTGGAAAATTCTAAAAATGTTTGCAAGCTTCCAAAATCCATTTATGGGTTGAAGCAGACTTCTCCGAACTGGAATTTCGTTTTGATGAAACTGTCAAAGAGTTTGGGTTTATTCACAAATGAAGATGAACTATGCGTGTACAAGAAGGTTAATGGGTATAGTTGTCTTTCTAGTCTTATATGTAGATGATATATTACTCATTGAAAATGACATACCCACCTTAAAGACAACCAAGACTTGGTTGGAGAGTTGTTTCTCCATGAAAGACTTAGGAGAATATATTTATAAAAAATATACAATAGTATCATCAATTTCGTACATACATTCATATTCAGAAGATAATTGTATCAAGTCATTCAACTCCATAATTGAAGGCGCAAAAATTATACATTTATCAAGTATGCAACAACTAAGAAACTGATCAAATTATAGATCACTGGAAAGCCTTTGTTAGTGGAAGAGATAATAATTAAACAAGGTTTGAGTGAATTTAGGAGGAATTACTATTAGGGGATTTTATTCGAAATGGGTAGTAAGCTCATTTTTAACCAAGCTTGGGACGAGTACGAGTATATAAATTATAAATGAATTTTCGTAGAATATATTATTTCCAACTTAGTAAGTCAAATTTAATTTTTATTTTTTATTATTTATACTCTTTATTCTTAATGTTTATATTTTAATGTTCCAACTTCTATCGAGACGGATAATCAATTATTATAACTACTTATATTTGATTGCTTAGATGTTTTACAAATTTATAGGAGTTTGGTTGATTAGCGGATTCTACTATATAGATATGAGATGTGAACGAGTAGTAAAATTACATTTCAACACAAAAGGAAGAGGAAAGGTATGATGGTCTCTTCAAGTGCACATTACGACGTTAAAAAAACACCATTTTCCATTATATTTATAAATTTTCTTCTTTTTTCCTTATCTTATTATTATTGTTGTTATTATTATTATTATGATACTTTTAGCAATGGAAATCATTATATCATCGTAGAAAGCAGACAAGCAACAAGTTGCGCCGCAACGCCTTTTTTGAATTGCAAGTTGGGTTTCAATTCATATTTTTGTTCGAGATTTGTTATCTTTGATGTGATGAAATTAATTTCGATGGAATGTTTGATCGAGCTTGTTTGCTATATGTGATTAAGGTGTATAATATATCTAATACACCTTGTTTGGTATAAAATATAGAGCCCTTGATAAAATTCAGGCCCGTATAAATAATACTGGTTTTTGGTATTACGTATCCCACCTAAGAGGCGGTATTAGGTGATATTAAACAATACTACAACTAATAAATTCAATAAACTACCATGATATCTATATTTTGCAGCAAATTTAATACACCGTACCAAATATGATATTAATTTTTTATATTGTATAAGAAATCCCAATCAATCTTATCAAGCTTTATCTCATACAACTTAACAAACGAGCCCCAAATAAATAATTAAGTGACAAGATTAATTAAATAAATGTGTTGGCACCCACGTTATGAAATGACAACAAAACTATTACGAAACTGCTCTTTATATTATATTAGCCTGATTCATCAACCATCTTCGCCGATAATTCTACCAAAAAACAACTCAAGCATGTTAAGCATTGGACAGCCTTCAAAACCAGCTCGGAGGGGAGGGGGTCAATTCTGTCACTATTCGAGAGTCTGAATCCGCGAACCACAACATTAAACCCGACTGCTATCATATACTCACCGGTGAGAGAAGCCAGGAACTCAATTCCGCTCTCGTTAATCTAGACAGACCCGACATCGTGAAACCCGACTCGCCGGAATCTATTTCCTAAATCAAAATTCATCACCACCAATCATTATAAAGATCACTGCTGCTACGGGATATTTGAATTGTCAATCAAATTCGAAATATTAGCCTTAAAAGGTACTATGATGAGAGGAAAGGAACAGGGGGTGGTTTGGCGTATTCGAAATATTAGCCTTAACAGGGATATTTGAATTGTGTCAATCATTATAAAGATCACCGCTGCGATTGCGTATGTGTGGTGTTGGCAGGAAAGGAATAGGGGACTTTGATGAGAGGAGATGAAAGAAGAAAGAGAATAGAAAAAGAAAACTATGAGCCCCATCAATAAAAACCTCATTCCAGCTACATAACAAACACAACTTAACAATAAAAGCATTCGACCAAGTCTGGAGCATCAGGGTACTAGAAACAAGAAGCATTGAGTTGGATATATGTTCCAGTTCCACGCTAATCTCTCCCAACTTAAGTAAAATAGCTATGTTTTCAGCCGACAATCACAATACCTGACAATAGGAAACTAACAGAAACTAGACTAAACCAAAAAAGGGATCAAGACAAAGTATGTCATGATGATACTACACACAATATTGGCTATTTCATCAATTACCACCACCAAGTAAAAAATAAAGACGTCATCGTCGATAAGGAACAGTATTAGCTGCTACGTTACGATTTTCCAAGGAAAACTCTATTTACAACGTCAACTGGCAACGCATACGCTGGGTCTACAGCTTTCAAGCCTGGATATTCGAGAAGTGATAGACCTGCACATCATACCAGAAAATCATTTGTCTGAAAAGACAGATGGAGATTTTGAAAATGAGAAAGACAATAGAAACTGGTAGGACAGTTTTATCATCCTTTGATGCATAATGCAGTAATTACAGAAATGCCCCTGAGCTTGGCTAATTACAAAAGTACCCGGAAGGTCTTTGAAAATTACAAAAGGTCCTTTGAGGTCCATCCGATCATGTATTACACTTTACTTTACTTCCATTCATTAAGGAAAAAAAAAAACATTAAGAAGGAACCCCTTACATGTCTGAATATTACACTTACCCCCTTACATTTAAGCCAGAATCAACCCCCAAAGGATTTTTTTTCTTTGAAAATTTCAAAGAACCTCAATTTCTTTTTTGGAATGAGTTCCAACCAGTTTTTTGATTTTTAACTTTCCCTTAAGATTACAATCGTAAGCGTAATTAATAATGTCAGACAGAATCAGTGTTTTTAAAAGCGATATAGCGTCGGCAATAGCATCGTGATCTTGGTAGCGCATAGCAGAAATAGCGTAGCATACAACGTAAGTTATTCGGAACTTTAATAGCGTTATAAATAAATAAATAAAAATATGATATATAAAATCTTAGAAGTGCAGCCTACAACATAAGCTACTCGGCTTTAAATATATATGTGTATATATATATATATATTAAGAAAACAGTATATTATTAATAAATAAGACAAGCTTTCTGAGAATATGTGGCGGCGCAAGACTCTGCTTTGAGAGGAACAGAAGTCTAGCTAGGGTCTCAAAACGGTTTTTTTCTGTCAGGACCATGAAGAATAGCACGGGTAAGGTTTCAAAATCAAACATCAGACCTAAAAATTTCGGCCTGGATAGCAGGGATTTTTTTTTTTCCAGAATAGCACCTGATAGCGTGCCACGTCAGCAGAATGCGGGGGCCTTTTGTTCCAGGCGCTATTCTGGGGGCGCTTTCTCCATGAGGCACGCGATAACGCGCTATGTTGGGCACGAATCGACACAATTTAAAACACTGGATGCAACAGCTTCAATCTTACCAGCAACACCAAAATAAGTGTGAAAGACATCAACAGCATCATCTGGCCTATCTGAAATTCCTCCGTCCTCTCTATCCTACACCATTAAAGCACATGCAACCCACATTTCTTAATTCACTTTGATAAGCAAATAACACCATGCCTCTAAATTCCAAATCAAAATTCATATGTCAATCTCAAATGTATATAACCTGACAATCCAATATGAACTTAACAAGCTTTTCCTTGTCAATCCAGTGGACTCTATCAATCATGATTAAACTAGAAAGAACCCACCATGAGTAGCACACCTGGAGTTGGGAATGCATAATAAATCAACAAGCGTGTTCTTGAAGTTGAAAATTATTTTTCTCTTCTCTCTTATGATAGTGAAGCATAAACAAAGAAACCATCACCTACATCAGGAAGCTTTTCGGGACGCCCATTTAGACCTCCAGATTTTACTTGACGTTCACATAACCACCACCCAAGGAGGTCTTTGTCGACATGATGCAGGGAACCAGTGATAGCAAGGGCTCCCACACAACAGAAAACTGCAATAACAGTGGAATTAAATAATTGTCATCAATACATTAGTTTGTTCTGGTAAGTTAATCCAGATAATGTGTTCGAATAGTTTGCTTTCAAAATGCATTGACCAATGATGATACTCATTTTAAGTTTTGAACAAAAGCACAACTTCCAAACTCTAAGAGTGATTGTTCCTACTACGTTTATTTTCATATAGAAAGAGAACCGTGAGGAAAATTTGTTTTGGAGTAAGTAGTAAAATATCTTAGTGTGAAAATGGATGGAGATGCAGTTGTAACAATGATAACTAACATGCCTTTTTCAAATGTTGATTGAATGTGTTTGGTGATTACTGATTACAGAAGTGAGACTAAGAAAATAGTGTACTTTAAGGAATGAGTAATGTTGACAAACTGACAGTTTGATAGAGGGACTTATAGTACAATAGTGATTAGATGTGATTCATGATTGGAAAAAAATGAAGTGCATGAATAGTGTGTTTTCTCAAAATATTCGCCATTTTTTATAGCGAAAATTTACAAGAAATTCTCAGAAGTAATCATACCCTAAAACAGGTATATCCTAATGTGTAGAGCCGAAAATCATTTCCAATTCATGTTATCTTAAAATCTTGCATTATAAACTGACTACTTTAGTATGGACACAAACCGCTGGGCAAGAATCCAAATTCAAATTGTTCGGGAATGAATAAAGAGAATAACATTCAAGATCAAATAAATAAAAGAATGTTGCTGAAGAATCTGTCTATTAATGAATGAGTCCACCGGTAACAATTGAAATGTGAAAGACTATTAAAAAATTGGGAAGAGAATGATCTGAGCTACATGATGGTCGAGGAGAACCCACAGTGATACCACATGAATCCACTGAATATTTTAAAACAACTTCAATAATGTAAAGAATCCAAGAAATTTCACGTGATTTTAAAGCAGTGCACCAAGCCCCAAAAAAGGAGGAAAAAAATAAGATTCTCGGTAGACTGTAGCCAACTGCTCGCTTCTTTCCTTCAAAATATCAATTTAGAAGCTCATGACTAACAGTAGATCTAAACGGCGAGCAGACTAAATATCCCTGGTATGACCTTAACCAAATAATGTATGATAATTAAATTTCTTAATCAGACAGTTGCTTCCTACTTATCAACAGGAGTTCTTGGTTAAATAGTTCCTACACTAGTCTAATATGTGACAAAACTCAATGATCATTAGCATGTCTACAGTCTAATAAGAACAAAATAATTTAGCTCTGTGAAGAGCATTGGGACTGTGAAAGTACATAAGCAAATAATACAAAATAATTCATTGTTTCAGAAAACTCTCTCCAATATAGCATGACTACATCCTCCACCAAATGTCAGAATGGTCGAAATAGTTGGTTGGGACTAATATTAGTATGCATGCTAAATAAGATTATCATTCACTCAATGGATTTGATTTCATCTTTGACATAATTGGGATTAATGTCGAATTGATGGTGAGGATTTTATTTGTACTGGGTACTTCCACGACCCATTTCTAGGTGGCTATAACATCCGAACATTTCATACTCTTTCCGCTAACCCCTTATTAGTAGATCATCTAAACCGTATCCAGATGTTGGATCTCAAACTCAATTCTGAGACCCAAGTCTCAATTTTTTTTGAGATCCAACGGCCTTAAGATGCTATGCGTACAAGTACTTCAACATCAAGAAACTGGAATGGGTAAAATTGTTTGCATCTGTCTCCGTGTGGTAGATGACTGATGAATAGAAACAATCCACAAGTTATGGGACAATTTAAGACATTGAACATACTTTGCCCTGCATGAGATTCCGCTCCTGGTGTGCATCCAAACCCACCATCCAAATTCTTGCAACTTACAATGTAGTTTACAGCTCTTTCCACATTTACTTTGTCCAAGCGATGTAATATTGCCAGAGAGCATAAAGCAATATAAGAAAACCTGCAAATATAATTATCTATTACAATGTTGATATTAATAATACATATGGAAACATTATAATGTAAATACGATAACAATTTCCATTCTGGAGGGGAGGAAGTATGAGAAATGATTACCTTGTATCAACTTCACCCCACATGTCACCAGCAAATGACCCATCTTCATTTTGTAGGCTGGCAATATCTAGCAAGCAGGTTAAGTTTTTTTTTTTTTTTTTTTTAATTTAGCATCTTATTTGGTAATGTATAATAAAGCAAAGCAAAAACTTTACACAAGAAACAACTAAGAGAGTAATAATACATGGGGGTCATGTCCTATATTGCCCCCAAAATTGTAAGTTGAAAATGATGACACTTTGAAAGATACAATTGGCGACCTTCTCGATGTCAAGAACATCTATCTTGTCAAATAGTGCGAAGACCTGAATAGCACTGAGTGTAAACAATACATGGGGGTCATGTCCTATATTGCCCCCAAAACCACCTACATGAATGAAAACATGAAAAAATGTAAACCCAAATTTATCAGAAAAAAAGCACCCGCATTCAGTAGCTTGGCTCACAGGTAAATACAAAACTGTAAACGAGTTGCTACACACGGAAGAAGATGACAAAAAACCAGAATAGTCAAAGAAACTCATTGTCTGTTTGACACACTTTTACCTGCTAGTACACATACAACCTATTACTTCGAATATCATAAATGCAACACAGGAATACAAACCAGATTCATGCTGGCACTGCATGATCCATGAAACAACCTCGTCTTGATCCACAGCGTCAAGCATTCCTAAAACATCAAGAGTTGTCAATCCCCAGTAAGTGCCATTCAGTCTTATGTGCTCCAGCACCACTGATTCAAAATCATCTTTCTTCTGAGAAGAATAAGTGCCGAATACTATTCAGTAAATAATGCACCACACCACCAGGTAGTATACGCAGTACATGTGTGTATCATTTTATTAACTTGCTATAGCAAGATGACACTTCCTTGAAGCTAGCATATCAGAAAATGTTTTAGCATAAAATAAGCTAGTATTAATAATGCGCTTCAAAATATTACTGTAAACACAGAAAAATAGATGTCAGAAGCACTAATCTTATTTTGTTGCAAACAAATATTCTGAATCTGAATATGCATGGTACGCATCTAGAGTTTGACGACACAATTGCAATTAAACTTAAATCCTTGAAATAGCATGCATCCAGGATCCGAATATATAAAGAAATCCATCAGGTCAAAATGCTGAAGTTAGAACCACAGAGAAAAGAGGTACTTTCTTTAGGGTGATTCAATATGAGGCTGTAGGTGTAGTAATTTTAACATTTTAGCTTCTCTTAATACAATGAAATTCTATTCTTATTCCCGACCGTGTATAAATCACTATATCTTACCACCACATCAAATTGTCAGAATTGGCATAGAGTGAATATGATTAAACCAAACAATTACATAAATTCAGAAGATAATCCATGTTTATCTGTGTCAAATGGTTCTCACACAACTCTGGTAGTAAACATATAAGTATTAGATAAATTGAGTATTAGCGGTAGGACTACCAGCGCATCAATAAAGCTTAACATGGAAAAGCAATCTTAATCTATAACACCCAAAAAAAATGAACAAGATGTATGCATATATATATATATATATATGCATGAACAACACTACGATGAAGCATGTCAGTTTTGGTTTACTTTATAAAAAAATAGAAACAATATAAAACGAATATGAGGCTTACTTTTTCAATTGATAAGATGTACTTAGCATGCTTTTCAACCTTCAGATCTCCCATCCTGTCATCAATCAACAGACGCAACTTTATATAAGAAATGCAAAGAAAAGGACGGATCCAATCTATACCAGGGCTAGGCCGTCCTATAGCCCGCCCGGAGTGGAAATCTGCGCAATTCTCTACCTGTTGTTTCCGGTGTAGATGTTATCCCAGGCAGGTAAGCAGAGATCAAAGCCTAGGTGGAGGAGGAGCTCAGCGACGATGCTGTTCGGATGGGATGATTATCGGGTGACCGAGTACAAAGAAGAGCCCACTGCGGACGACTAGTTAAATCCAATGTTCTTTTAATACTTAGCTAGTCGATTTTGTCAAAAATCCGACTGAGCTCCAATTTTATAGTAATTAAAATAATTAATACAGTAAAATCTCAATAAATGAATATGATCGGAATCGGAGAAAAATATTTATTTAGTGAAATTATTCATTTATCGAAAGAAGATTTGAACATGTTATAAAGGGTTGGGACCAGAGAAAATTATTCATTTGACGAGATTATTCGTTTATCGAACATTCATTTATCGAGGTTTAACCGTATATTTATAATATAAGGTTAAATTATTTACATTATTAATAATAATTATTAATTCAATAAAATAACCATATAAAATTATTATTTAGAGGTGTAATCAAATTATTATACTAAAATATAAAAGTAAAATTAAAATATATTCGATTGTATTTCAATTAATTAATACTTTCCATTAGTATCTCAATCCTGTAGATAGAAGATCTGAAGTTGCCAAGAGAAGATTTTCACATGAAAATTGATTGAGAGTAATATATATATAGTGTAACTTTATTTCAGAACTTGTTACGTGCGATAATCATGGTAACCACTCAGACTCCTAATAATACATAATGCATATCATGCATCGATACAACCCCTATCGATCATAACCCCTACCATAAGGGTTATGTATATAAGAGTGCTATCATCAAGAAATTTATTATATTTAATAAGAAAAATTCAAAAATAATATAAAAATTGTATTTTACTATAATACCCTTGAATTAAAAATATTTTTTAATATTTAAAAAAATCTCATTGGTTTAGAGGAGTTATCGCAGTTCTCGCACTTAAGAGAATTCTGAAAATAAAGCCTCCATATATATATATATATATATATATATATATATATAATACCGTTCGGATCTGAAGCACCACATTAACTCTCTCTCCTATGTGCCATTCTCTTAATTTTGGATTCTTATTTATCTAAAATATTGGATCCCATATCAATTAAAAATGATACTTAAACGCTGAATAACCTAAATAAATAAAATTCAGTGTCTTGAATCCCACATCGATTAAAAATAGAACTTCAGCAATGGAGAACCTAAATAAGTACTTAGAATTCAATGTGTACCCGATAGTTATTTCACACACAAACTTAAGAATTTCATTTTATTGTGTTTAATTTAGTCAATTAATAAGTTGGATAAATAAATAGTTTATTTTTTTAGTGAAAATTTAATTTGGTCAATTCTAAATTTACATTAATTCTATTTATCTAATTTGAATCACACATCTGTTTTATTTAGTAGTTTTATTTAATTAAATTATAATTTGAATCACACAAATTATTTATAATTAAAATTTATAATTAAAATTTATTAAATTTACATTAATTCTATTTATCTAATTTGAATCACACATCTGTTTTATTTAGTAGTTTTATTTAATTAAAATTTATAATTTGGCCAGTATTAATAATATCAATTACTAAGTTAGCCAAATTAATTGGAGAATCTAATTTGACCAATTATCGGACTTGTATTAATCGTATTTATCTAAATTTTGAACACCAAATCGATCTTATATTTGATTATGTAGATTTTATAAGTTTTAATAAATTTTGGTAATTAGTATAATCAATGTGTAATTTACCATCATGTTTCTAAGCAAATTAATTTGACCAATTATCGAGTTGGCCAAATAAATAGTATTATTTTAATTTAAAATGTAATTTGGCCAATCATTAAGTTGGCCAACTAAAAATATGTTTATTAAGAAAATTAATTTGGCTAATGTATTAACCTTAATTTAATTGTCCAATTTATCAAGTATAACAATTTGAGCGAATTTGAATTTTTTTGACGTCAGACGTAATAATCAATTATTATAACAACTTATATTTGATTATTTAAATTTTATATGTTTTAATAAATTTGGATAATTAGTGCATATAACTATATAAATTGACGAGGAGAACATGTACTAAAATTATCTTTAATCGAGTTTGAGACGAGTATAAGTATATAATATCTAAATAGGTTTTCGATATTGAACCCTAGATCTGTTGTTTCATGTATCAGTATATGGGTTTGCGATAAAAACGCGTAAAAAATAAATATTTAAGTCAAATTTCAGACGAGTATGATTATATAAATTATAAACGGGTTCGAATGGGTGAATCATTGCCTCATTTTTTTGGTTTATCATTTTGTTCTGCCTCGATGAGGAACTCCAAGTGGCTGAACGTAACTAATAAGTATAACTGGGGAGTTTTTTGCATTAATAGATTTGTTTAAAAAATATAATTTTATTATATATAAATATATAATATTGTTACACATTAGGAACACCACATTAACTCTCCCATACGCGGTATTTTTTATTTATTATATTCTTATTTATTTAAATCTTATATCCAACCTTGATTTTCAACGTCACTCCAATGATTGAATAACTAAATAATATTCAAAAGAAATGTGTATTTTACCACCCCATAATTATCTTACATCATTGCTTTAATTTGGTCATCAATTGGGTTGGCCAAATGAATTGATTTATTCTTATTAGAAAATTTAATTTGGCAAATTATTAAGTAAATCTCAATGGCCTAAATACGTAAGTATTTTTTTAATATCTAATTTATATATGCATATATAATATTTTTATTTTTTTATTAAATTCGATTCTCTCCACTTCTAAATATATAAAGTATCTAAAAGCAATACGAATTCGGAGTACCACATTTACTTTCTCTCCTACATGATTTTTTTTATTTTTTATTCTTATCTATATATATAATAGCGTTTCGGATCTGAAGCACCACATTAACTCTCTCTCCTATGTGGCATTCTGTTAATTTTGGATTCTTATTTATCTAAAATCTTGAATCCCACATCAAAGTATAGCTATATAAATTGTAAAGAGTTTTTGAAGATTGTATAATTCCAAACTTTACTAGAAATTTAAGTTTTAATCTTTTACTATTTATAATATTTATTCTTAACCTTTATTTTGCAATAGTTGAGTTTTCATTGAGATGAGTTAACCAATTACTATAACAACTTACGTTTAGTTATTTAAATTGTATAAATTTAAATATGTTTTGTAATCGGTGGATATTATATAGGGCGTCTGGTCATATCATTGATTTCGGCGAGATCGAAGTCGCTCAGGATGGCACGTTTGAAGAGAGACCGATCAGGATACTCGAGAGTCGAGTTAAGCAATTGAGAAACAAACCGATCGCTTTGGTTAAGGTTCAGTGGTCGCGCCACGGAGTGGAAGGAGCCACTTGGGGAACTGAAGATAGCATGAGGTCCAGATATCCAGAGTTATTTTTGTCTTGAGTTTCGGGACGAAACTCCTTTTTAGTAGGAGAGTATGTAATATCCGGATTAATTATCGAGTATTTCATCTGTAATTGAACCCTGTATTATTCGGAATTGTGATATCGATAATCGAAGTATGATATTTCTAGTATTTGTATCCTTGCACATGAGTATGGCAACATGTAAATTTTTCTCATGCAAATACGCGATAACGTACGCTAAGAAGGAAGCTTAATGTACGTTATCCACCAGAATTAGCGTACGCTACGAATGTAGCGTAGCGTACGTTAAACAGTCAATAATTGAGCTGGACGGCTAACACATGCGCTAGCCGGACATGGGCCCGGATAAGATTCTCGCGGGTGAACCTGGACAGTTTTGGAGTCAACACTCGTTAGCATACGCTAAGAACATCAGGGTAGCGTACGCTAAACAGCTAACGTACATTATGCGTGGAAGGTTAACGTACGTAAAGACAGAAACATTATAAAAGGGACAGCACCCCATGTTATGTTGTTTACGTTTTCTTCACTTATCCTTCAGTCCAGAGAGCCTCCCCTCCTTCATAAACATCCATAGGCCATCTATACTTGATCTTTGAAGATTGGAGATTACTTATACTTGATTGTTGAAGTGGAGAATCATTTTAGATTGACACACAAGCAACCGGAGTTGGACTCTACCTATTGTTTCGGTGTTTCTTTCATCTTAAGATGTGTTATGCTATCCCCAACCTTGGTTTCATGTTCTTAAGAATGCTATGATCATATTACCGAAAATAGTAGATCACATAGACGACTTATGCAACCAAATATCATGTTTAGTAGTTGGGATGATTATGATTGAGTTATCATTGTTGGGAAAATCATAATTGGAATCTTGTTATGTCAAATGATGAGAATAGTGTTCTGAGATTCATAATCCGTATCGAATGTTATCGTCATATTGATCGTAGACTTAGTGTTGATGCCACTTTTGCTAAATGGACTTAAGATAGAATCATCAAAAGTTGTATCCTTTCTTATAAGTTGGATTGGTTAGTTCATCTTTAAGATAAAGTTTGAGTGAAATGATGATATTGGAAACAAGCGCATCAACCTTAGATCACCCGAACTTCACATGAGAATGGTAATCGAGATTGAATATAAGTGTTGTGATGATATACATATCCTTGAATTCGAAGATGTTTGAATCCGTAAGATCATTCATAATTGTATGAGCATGATATGTAGAAGGGTAACGTACGTTAATCACTGAGGATTTCATACGCTTCATCATCAATAGAAACAATCGACTGTTCAGTGAGAAACTGTCATGTGTGTTTAGCGTACGCTAGGCCCTGCATCTTGCGTATGCTAACGGGCAAAATTAACGTACGCTATGTTTAGTACGTATACGTTATATTATCAGACGAGTCAGTCGACTGATCAGAAAGGAACTGTCGATACATGGTTAGCGTACGCTAGACTTTGCAATTAACGTATGCTAACGAGCAGCCTTAACGTACGCTACGTTGGATACGTAACGTACGTTATGCAGACCAGACAGGATACATTTTATGAACTCCCGACCGTATTTTGGATTGTTAGATGATCGTACGACGTGAGTTGAACTCTATATTATTTCTTTTGTTTAAGGTTCGAGCCTTGCTACGTGATTGATCGAAGGGGCGACCTTCGAGTGTGTTGATATTCATGGAAGTATTATTCTTGTCATCGAATCGAGACAAGTACTTTAATTTTATTTGCGCGTATTAAATGTTGACTATGCCGTTGTTGTATTGTTGCGTACTTGTTAATTGTCCACCATGCGATTGGTCCGATGGGATCATCATGGGAATCTATAGCTGTGTGCGCTGGATCGCTGGACAGGTATTGCCACCATGCGATTCGTCCGATGGGATCATCATGGGAATCTATAGCTGTGTGCGCTGGATCGCTGGAATACCACGAGTATGTTGAGATTGTTGTGATGTGCTATGTGTTGATATTATTTCTCGTTGGAGAAACTTGTCATGGTTATGATTGATAATATTGATGTTCTTATTTAAGGATTTGATGATTAAGTCCTTGTTGTATAATTATCGTACTTGTACTAGCATCGTTGTGCTAACCCCTTCGGGGTGAATATTTGTTTATATTCAGGATCCAGGAGAGCAGGGAAACAACCACTGGAGCTGCATGACGACGAGGGTGCAGAGTGATGTTCCGGTCGGGTTTTATTGTCTGTTGTTGTGTTATTTTTAATAAGTACTCGAGTACGTCGTTGTTTGTGATGATTGGATTTTGGTGATGTATTAATATTCTTCCTTTGGATATTTGTATTCTCAATATTGGTCCAGAACTGTTGTATTTTTATTTCAGTTACTTTCATATGTTGGTACCTATTATTGTCTTTTCACTTCTTCAGCCTTGTAAATTCTTATGCAGAGGATTTACGGTGCTGTAGTATTCCTGAATATATCGGGGGTGTTACAACATATATCCCAAGTCTTCATTGGGGACCCACTTTTGTTCATTGTGGGGGAGCAATTGGGACTTGAACTGTGCAACCAAAAGTTCGTAAGTGAGAAACATCAGGTTCTCGGCCAAAAATAATATGCATTGGGGAATATTCATGATTGGCAGATGGCCTTATGCGAACTAATGTTGCAGCATGTAATATGGCATGACCCCAAGCAGTAGTTAGCAGTTTTGACTTCATTAGTAATGGTATAGCAATGATTTGAAGATGTTTAATAAACGATTCAGCTAAACCATTTTGAGTATGGACATGAGCTACAGAATATTCAATCTCAATTTCAATAGCCATACAATAGTTTTCAAATGCTTGAGAAGTAAATTCACTAGCATTATCAAGACGAATTTTTTTAATTGAAGTGTCTGGAAATTGAGCTCTTAACTTGATGATTTGAGCAAGTAGTCTAGCAAATGCTGCATTTCTAGTAGAAAGCAAGCATACGTTGTTGGGTACAAGATCGGAATATTGCCGTGTTGCGGAAGCATAAATAAAATGCGGAAATTAAATGACTCACGGATTTATAGAGGTTCGGCTATAAACGAGCCTACGTCCTCTCTCGGTATCTTTTTCTATAGGTTCAAGATTTTTCTCGTTTCCACACGAGAATTTCTTTGTCAAAGATTTAAGCTCGGTTTGAATTTTAGCAAGATCATCCTTCAAAATATTCTCATTTTCAATGCATTTCGAATGATCGATTTCAACGAATTTTCCCTTCTCGATAATTTTGGAATTTTCAATTTCCAAACATTTAATTTTAGATTTAAGGGATTTGATCTCGGATAAAGCATTCTGGAAATCCGTATGTAATAACTCGAATGCATCAAATAACTCGTCACGAGAGGATGTACTTACTTGGCTTTCGACGTCGCTGTCGTCGAACGAACTCCGGGCCATGAGGGCGAGATTATTTTGATTGATAAATTCGTCGTCTTCGTCTTCATCGCTCCAAGTTGCCACGAGAACCTCCTTTTTGGGTTTAGCTCGGCAATGCTTAGCGAAGTGGCCTGGTTTTCCACATAGTCGACAAGAATTGTCGAACTTCTTAGATTCGCTCGAGACGTCCTTCTTCCTCCGGTTTAATAAAGTTTGGAATTTATTAATGTTTTTGGCATAATATGCCATTTCTTCGTCGCTTTCCTCCACCGGGATTTCTTCTTTCTTTCTCGACATCTTAGCCTTCATGGGTAACGATCGTTCCTTCTGTAATATCCGCAATTTCGATTTCCGGTAATTTTCATTTTTCGGCGGAGGTCCGTTTAGACGACTCTCTTATGACCGTTTCGTCATTCTGAGAATATTTAATTCTGCACTTTTTGTCATCCGAGTTCGTTTCGGTATGGTTTTGTTGAGTTCCGTGTTCTTAATCGACTTTTCCGCACTTGAGTTCGATTCTCGCGAATCTCGTCCGAAACTGTTGTTTCGAGTTTCTCGTAAGTTCATTTAATGTTATTGTTCACGTTGTAAGATTTGGTTTGGTGTTTTGATCGTGTATCGTGTATTTCGGACGTTTTGGGCCATTTTCGTAATTTCCCAAAGTTTGGGGTAATTACTTCCATTGTAGAATTTCGAGCCCTCGGGTGGTCGGAATCGTGTGTTCTCTTAGTGTTCGGATTCGTCTTTGCGAGTACTTCGTAATTGTGTTTTCGGTTTACGTTCAGGTCTGAGTTTCGGGATTTTTCGGACCGTCGGATCGACCGAGGCCTGGCTGGCCAGACCTGGCCGAGTAACGGCCGTAATGGCCCGGCAGTAACGGCCGTAAGGCCTGTTACGTACGTAACAGCCTGCCGGTTACATACGCAACATGTCGGCAGATTTGGTACAGGCAGTTCGGCCATGGCCGATTACGTACGTAAGCGGTCGGCCAGGGTCGGCTATTTAAGGTCCTGGACCGAGTCATCTGGTCATTTTCACCCTTTTTCTTCGTTTCTCCGCGTTTATTCGTCAATAATGGATGGATTTGGATGGATATGACATAGAGCAACATGTTTTGGAAGTTTGATTCATATCTAACATCATCTTCCGCCCGGATCGAAGGTAAGAACACCTAAACTCTTGGTTTTGGGAATTTTTGAGGTTTCTTGATGTTTTGGCCGATTTGATTCGTTTTAGTTCAGATTATTGTTAGAACATGGTTGTATACTCGAAATCATTCATTACCCTTGAATTTTTGCGGAATAAATTCGAGTATTTCTCCGTTAAACGATTATATTGGACTATGCCCTCAAGGTGTCCGATAAAATGCTTCAATGGGTAGAACTTGGGAAGTTCTATACATTTTCGTAAAATTGTGATTGAATTGATATCGTTGTGACTTAGGAACGAAATTCTTGTGAAGAACTCGAGTCGGAACCCTTTCGTTCGTTGCCTTCTTTGGGGTCCGAGCTTCCCGGTCGAACCGTGTTCTTCGGAGCATTCGGTAGCGGTTATTAAGGCAAGTATCTTATTATACGACTTGTATCTTGTGACTAGTAATTACATATGAGATGTATGATGATTTTGCTTGCCTTCGTAAATATGTTCCGTTTGAGTTGGTTGTGTTTTCCGCAATTTGAAGGCTTTGCGATAATAGTGTTATATTGGTATACGTGTTAGGCGTTGTGCCATTTGTGCAGGATTGCGACGTACATATGGAATGGTTGTACACTTGGTTGTGCAATGTATTATGTACCGAATGTGTATTATGATGGTTATGTGTCGTTGATTGATTATAGTTGTTGCGAGTGTTGAGATTGTGTTATGTGCGTGTAATGTACGATTTTGTGGTGATCAATGTGATTGATTAATTGTGCTCATTGTTGTATGTAATGTGAATGTGAATGTGAATATGTGTGTGACCGCTAAGTTCACTCGTGTTGGTTCGACGGGACCTACGAGGATTCGTGGCAGTGGACTACGGGGTCAGAACTTAGTGAGGTACTGAGGTCCAATCGTGGCCGGGTCCGACGAGGCCTACGATAACGCATGGCGATGGACCATGAGTTTCGGACACGACGCCCAACCGGGTGAGCTCAACGGGCTTACGGTGACACGTGGCGGTGGACTACGGTGTCGTGGATGTGTGTGATTGTTGTGATTGATATAGTCCATGCGGGTTGTTAAGTTTACGAGACACGTGATGTGGATCACGGTGTCGGAATTGGTTATGTCTCGGTTAATAGTCCGCGGGTTGTTGAACCTACAGAGACACGTGATGTGGATCACGGTGTCAATTGATTATGTTTGTTTAATTGTGCGTGGTGTAGTCCGTGCGGTTGTTGAACCTACGAGACACGTGATGCTGGATCACGGTGTCATGAGCATGATTATTTTCAAATCAAAGTTTTGAAAGGAAAAGTTTTATGAAAATGAATGTTGGACCGAGTCCTAAGCTTGAGTAAATGTTTCCCGTATTGTAAACTGCTGAGTTATGAAACAAGATTTGGGTTAAGGCCCTAAAGTTTTTCGAAAGGTTTTGTGAATCAGGACTTGAGGTCTTAAAGGTTTTGAAAATCTAAAAATTCCCGAGATGATAATCTTATTTTCGAATGCTTCATAGCTTATCTTCCCTTGCGAAAACCTCCCGGGAATATTTTGATACTTGATTATTATATTTGATTCACGATTATTATTTGCTTGTTACATTTCGTATGATTTGATACTTGCACTAGTAAAACAGTGGAGTTTTACTAACCCCCGAGTAATCGGGGTGGCCATCTGCTTTGCGCCCGTGTACATGCATTCGAGAGAGCAACACAGGATTGGCACAAGATGATGACGAGCTACGATACTAATCATGAGTCGAGTGTTGTTTTGATTTTTGTTGTGTTGTCAGAGTTGATTTCAGTCTTCCGCTGTATTGTATTTCGACCCCTGTGTGGGTAATGTTGTTTAAGTCATTTTTGTCGATTGGGTTGTGTGACCTCATCGGTCTGTGTATTCACGTGTAAGTGACCATAACGGTCTGTATCATTTTATTGTTTGACCCTGACCGGGCAAGCATTTGGTTGTTTATGGATGTTTAGCCTGGTAGATCCTTGTGGAAAGGGTCTACGGCGTGTAGGGCTGGCAATTCGTGCGTGTCGGGTCGTTATCGGGTCGACACGATAACGACACGACACGATAAGGCCAAACACGAACACGACCCGTTAAGTATATGCTCGACACGAACACGAACACGATACGAAAGGTTGAAACACGGACACGACATGAACACGACACGAACACGATATGACACGATATTTTTCGTGTTGATACGACACGATAATGACACGATACGACACGAATCGATAAATTCAAATAAAAAATTAGAAAATAAACTTAAAATATTTAAAATGATAATAAAATTAAAGCCAAAAATATATAAATATTATCGGGTTACACGAACACGACACGACACGACACGAACACGAAAGTTATCGTGTTACACGAACACGACACTAATCCGACACGAACACGACACGAAATTACCGTGTCCTTATCGTGTCGACACGATAAGACCAAACACTAACCCATTAATTTCGTGTGTGTTCGTGTCGGGTTATCGTGTCGTGTCGGAAATTGCCAGCCCTAACGGCGTGTAATATTCCCATATGGTTTTGGGGGTGTTAGATTTATGGTATCGGAGCTTAGGTTGCGGAAACCTAGGCTGTCGGGTCGAGTCAAGTCGTGATTTGTCGAGTAATGTGTCTTGTCGTTCGAGTCGTCAAGTGACAAATTAGGTTGTGCGTAGTCACAACGTGTCGGTTATGTTGTCGGACGAGATTAGTATCGTGGGCGACTGTCACCTCCGTGCGGCCTGTGGATGTAAGTCTCCTCCTTTATGCGTAATACCTGTGTATCTCGATTTTATCTTAGTGAGTTAATTGCGGTGCATGATTTTCTTTACACAGTATTGTGTAATATAGTTGTGTTTAATACTTGTGGCACATAGTACGTGTATAGAACTGGGCACATTATTGTTTTATCTTTGAACCACCGGGTGGTTTAGTATGGTGTGAAAGTTGTAAACCTTGATGGGCTTCGAAAAGGTACCGACGGTAGAGTTTGTGAGAAACTCCGATGAATGATTTTGCTGTGTGTTTAAACTTGATACCTCAAGATGCATTTGATTGAATTGGCGACCCTCGTTGCCATTTGAGTGTGTGGTTTTAAATTCGACTGTTTTTGGAATGTTGTAAATTTTGTCCGCTATGGGTAAGTTTGAGAATGTTTTCTGAAGGACTTTACAGTTTGAGGATTTTGTAGAAATCGATTTTTGGAAAATATTTTGCTGGTGCGGTCAAACCACGGTTTATATGGATTTTTAAAAATTTGTTAAATTTTGACAAATGGGCCGTGTATTTTCAAATGACACCATCAGACGGTATTTGAAAAATGTGTTTTGAAGTACTTCGGACATTGTAAAATATTACCGTCGTTTTGGTTATGAACTAAAGGATTTTGGAAAATTTCTGTTTTGCAAAACAACTTTGGCTTCCGTAAATTAGAACGTTATGTGTTTATGTATTAAGGTTAAGTCGAGCAGTGAGTTGCTATGTTATTATTCTCATCAGAAAATCTGGGTTGTATGCCCAAGTGGCGGGATACGTTGTTAGGTATCGTTCCCCACTTCAATGACCGAGGTATTAAACAAAGTGTTTTCAAAATTTCATCCCATCAAAATCTTTCGAAATTCGCGAATTTTAAAATATTAATATTTGAACAAATACCTCGGAAAAATTTTATTTTTTTAAAAGAATGTTACAAGTGTCTAGTCTCAATGACATGTATGTGGTCTCGACCGTGTTTATTTTGGTAAAAGTCGGGCACCTCTGTTGGTGTAACCATGCGAATTACTTATGAATTTAAGTCTATTATTGCATTGTTAGTTCGTGTACTCGAGTGATGACTTGGAATGAATACTTTATTGTGCTACTGGTTGTTGCTCTATGCTGATTATGTGGTATTTATTTTGTTGTTCTGAATGGTTGCCCGTTCAGTATGCTGAGGGGTCGAGGTCGAGGCCGTGGTCGTGGTGGTAGTCGTAATCAGGAGCGTGAGAGGGCGACTCACTCCTTGCCGAGTACCAATCAGCTCGGTACAGATCAGGGACATTCTCATTCAGCTAGCGTCAATGTTGACGTTGGCGCCGCCACCATCCTTCGTCAGGTGGTTGACCAGTTAGTGCAGATGAATCAGGCCGTACATCGGAATGAGAACCCAGATGGGGATAACGGGGCTAGTAAGTGGTTACGAGATGTGATAAGGATGCAGCCGCCCCATTTTGTGGGTTTGTCTGACTCGTTAGGTTGGGAAAGCTGGCTTTTCCAGTTGGACAGAACTTTTGATGCTGTAGCTTGTCCGGATGAAAAGAGGGTACCCATTGCTCAGTACTTGCTTGACAAAGAAGCTGCAGACTGGTGGCAGGCTGTAGTGCCTGCAGATCGTACACCTACTTGGGCTGAGTTTAAGACCGCCATGGAGGTGGAGTATTGCCCGTTGCCAGTTCGTGAATGCAGGATCGTTGAGTTTTTCTCAGCTACGCCCCAGGATGTGTCGATATCCCAGGCCATAGTCGATTTTAATCGACAGCTGGCTTATGTTCGTGATCAAGTGAGAAGTGAAGCGGACAAGGTCCGATACTTCAATATGCACATGAAACCCCATATCCGTGAGAGTATGGCTCCGCTCATGTGTACCACCCTGAAGGAATATCAGGACCGAGCTTTAGCCATTGAGATGGCCGTTTCTATGACGGAACTGTTCGAGAGTAAGAGACAAGACCTCGAGTAACTTTTCAAGAGGCCGAGAAGTGAGATCCGTGAGCCCGTTGCTTCAGCTTCTTCGGGAGCACTCCTCGTTCGGTTGACTGGGCCTAAGAACCTCACTCCGAGGCGAGTAAGACGATCGGTGTGAAGACTTGCTTTAATCTGCACTGCAGTAGGCCATGCGAGACAGAATTGTCGTTCGCCACCGGTTAATTGTTTTAAGTGCGGCCAACTGGGGCACCAAGCGGTGCATTGTGAGACCGTTGCCAAGATGTTCGGGAATCGGGTTTTCGTTCCTACTCGGGGAGGGGCCGGTGGTGTCCAGTGATGTAGTTGTGTATCGTACTTTGTGCTGTAATTTGTGTAGAGATTGATATTTATTGCGTGAACTTTTTGGTTTTGTTTGTATTCTACCATGATGTTTTATTTTAAGTTTCGGGACGAAACTTATTTTTAATAGGATAGAATGTAATATCCGGTATTCTCGTTTTCTGTTATCTTGAATTGTTTGTGTCTTGACGTTGGACATTTTCTTGTTGACGAGAATCGGAGTGATTTCTATCGTGATACTATATTTATTTTTATCGCATAGCCGTTTTAGTCGGGTGCGACTTGTTGTCGCGTACGTTTCTTTGATTAAATGTGTGCATGTGATGTGGTATGTGATGCATCGTTAATTTCTCGTTATTGTTTTGAATCATTACCGGTGGCGTTGTTATGGTCGTCGTGAGGCGTGTTTTCACGCTGTATATTCTTTCGCGTTGCTTGTAACGTTTCACAAATGGGCGAAAGTTACGCGTTTCTTGTGTATCTCGTTGAGTTTTCCTATCGGGATATTGCTTCTCCCTACTTGTTTTAAGTTTCGGGACGAAACTTCTTTTAAGGAGGGTAGTATGTAATATCCGCAATTTCGATTTCCGGTAATTTTCATTTTTCGGAGGAGGTCCGTTTCGACGACTCGCTTATGACCGTTTCATCATTCTGAGAATATTTAATTTTGCACTTTTTGTCATCCGAGTTCGTTTCGGTATCGTTTTGTTGAGTTCCGTGTTCTTAATCGACTTTTCCGCACTTGAGTTCGATTCTCGCGAATCTCATCCGAAACTATTGTTTCGAGTTTCTCGTAAGTTCATTTAATGTTATTGTTCACGTTGTAAGCTTTGGTTTGGTGTTTCGATCGTGTATCGTGTATTTCGGATGTTTTGGGCCATTTTCGTAATTTCCCAAAGTTTGGGGTAATTACTTCCGTTGTCGAATTTCGAGCCCTCGGGTGGTCGGAATCGTGTGTTCTCTTAGTGTTCGGATTCGTCTTTGCGAGTACTTCGTAATCGTGTTTTCGGTTTACGTTCAGGTCTAAGTTTCGGGATTTTTCGGACCGTCGGATCGACCGAGGCCTGGCTGGCCAGACCTGGCCGAGTAACGGCCGTAATGGACCGGCAGTAACGGTCGTAAGGCCTGTTACGTACGTAACAGCCTGCCGGTTACGTACGCAACATGTCGGCAGATTTGGTACAGGGAGTTCGTGTAACACCCCCAAAACCGTCCGGGATATTACAGCGCCGTGGGTCCCGCGCCGGAACCCACCAGGCTAAAAACCGTTTACAAAACCAATTCAAAAGCGCCAAAAGGCCGATGACGGTAATATTTTAAATACTCAAATATTTTCAAAAGCATAATTTTGAAATACCGTCATAAAATACCATTTGAAAATACAAGGCGAAGTGCCAAATCTCGACAGTTTAAAATGTACGTTAAGACGCCGCTTAAACGTACCGATAAAATAGTTTAGGAAAAGATTTAACGAAATAACCCAAGTTCGCAAAGTGCCAAAAGGGCCATTTAAAATACACACACTCAGCGGATAAAGATACCGAAAAGCCATTTTGAAATATACACACGCAATGGATAAATGCGCTTCAAAATACACATTTGCAAATGAAATGAATAACCAGAAAAGAAATACTCGATACTCCAAAACATGCCACCGCCAAGATCACATCGGGAAGCTCATCCCTTCACGACCGCTACTAGCTCGATCTCCGAGTACCTAAAAATAAAGCCCACGACGGGGTCAGCCACAATACTCAATAATGATATCGATCACATCATCATAAATAATTACATACCAATGTAATAACATTGTAAGAATACTACCAACGTAATCTTACCGTTATAACCTTACCAATCCATAACAATCCATACTAAATCAATCCTTGACATATTCCACATTTCGTATTCTCAATGACGAAATGAATTCAACAACAATCATCTCTACTGTATTCCAAAAATACCGACAATCCTCAAAACATCATCATAACTCGTAAGTGTGGAAATAATCCAATCTGTGCCAAATCCTGTCCGTCGGATTACGCAAGCAAATCTCAACATGTATAAACCAATAATACACAACATATCTGTAGATCAACTACCACATGATAATGATAACAAATCCTGAAATATCGACATATAGTCCGAATGCTTATACGATCAATAACCAGATCAACCGATAAATCAACTGAGAATATCATCGACATGATAACTCCAATACGACCAATAAAGGATCACGATAACTGAGAATACCATCAACATGATAACTCCGACACGATCAACAAAGGATCAACAATAATCGAGAATACCATCAACAAGGTAAACTCCAAATGATCAACAAAAGACCAATAATAACTGAGAATACCATCAACAAGGTAAACTCCGAATGATCAACAATAATGGATCTCAAAGAAATAACTCAGATCGCCGAACATACCTCGGGCGTATGAACAACCAAATACAAACCGTCGAACATACCCAACCATAAATGGAGGATGAACGACCAAACAATATGGCTCAAAGATGGAAATCATAGTACGCCCGATCCGAATATGTGTCGGGCACATGTCCACCCCGTATACGGAATCCGTGGATATACGTGGGACAATGTACCTAATTAGCCTCAACGAACCACGCCTCGTGTGCACACTTTTCACGGAAAATATTCACGCATGACTATATATGTGCCCGGCTAAAAATCCTACACAATATCCAATCTAACGCAGATATGACTCGGATATGTCACGATGCAACATGACAACGAAACTCAAAGAAACACATATCCAATAAGGATCAAAAGACTCACCGAAGTGAACAACAATAGTCTGACAATGAAAAGTCGACCCGACCAATCAATATCCAAAACATCAATCCTGGGATCATCATCCCCAAATGAATGACCAAAACATCTACGATCTCAATACAATAGTCCTGGGATCAACATCCCTCAACGAATAACCGATACGAACTCACTACACGAAACCTCAACATATACAACAACTCAACATACTAATTATCCACATGATTGAACAAATACTTAGATTACCTCAAAGTCGAGGACCATATCCATCAACATCCCCCAATGAGACGATCAACACAACCATTAATACCAACAATAGTCCTTTCTAACAACATTGCTATATGAATTATAAATGAAATGAAAACGAGACCATTCATCAAATATTATAAACTGAACAAGTATAAACTTGCCTCGATACCCATACCACGAACTGCTATTAAAATCCATCGCTTTGTCTACGAGCCCTCGGCCCCGACAAAAAGCAATCTACGAACTCTTCGACCTCAACCGCAACACAACGGTCATAATCCACGATCAAAACATATCAACCTATTGCAATAACCGATTAACACACATTCGATAAAAATCAATAACCGACATACTCAACCAACAAACTCAACGGTTCAACGAAACCTCGATCATATACATAATACCAAATAATCCAACTCAACAAATACGAACCCATATCCACGATACAAGCCGTAACTCGATGATCACAAATAACAATCAATAACCGATCAACAACGGTTCTACAATATCCCGATTAAACACATATCCAACAACCAAATCAATCGATCACGAATTCAAAACCACAATACGATTCCACAATCCGAAGATCATATCCATAATCTATTTAAACCAACAAGGGTCTAACATTACCGATTCCAAATTCAATCTTAAAAACAACTACAAGTTTCCTCCTTGTATAATCATAATAAAATCCAATTACCGATTATCATCATCAATCCGGACAATCCGATCAATTCAACATTATAGATAACCATATTCCAAAGGTTTCAAATAATTCCATTATCCGAATTGAATACTTATTCAATAAGTAGGAATATCCAAATTCAAACATGAATAATGATTCCAATCAAACTCGAAATCATATTCGTATTCCTATACGAATATTGTACCAAGATACATAACTTAGTTCTAAATGTGAATATTCCATATTCATATCCAAAACACCAACACTTTTAAAACGTATTCATCAAATCAATTGATCAATTCATCTCGACATTAAGGATTTTATAACATATTCGATTCCAACTTCAAATCCAAATACGAAGACAAAACTCTTTCTTGTTCATACTTGTAAATTCGTAGAAAATAATTTACCGATTATTATCGTGAATAATCACATTCCAAAATTATCCGAAATCCCTCCAAAATCATAACATGTATAACTTATGAGTTCTTTAAGAACACAAATTATCCAAATTCACGTTCATAATCCATAAACAACATAACCCGATGTTTTCTAACATCTAAACAACCTTTAATCATAATTCAAGGTGTATATAATCATGTCCTTCAACATATACTTCTCATAACATCATGATTCGCAATAAACCACCAAGAACATCGAGAATACCACGATTCCATAATCATAACAACATAATCGAATCATTTGATCACCAATTCATTATCTTCCTTTAACAAAATTCCCATAATTACCAAGAATCATCACAACAATATCATTTCCATCACCAATCATACGAAAACGTAGAATTTTCCAAGTTCTACTCATTGAGACATTTCATCGAACACTTTGAAGGCATAGTCCAATTCAATCGATTATTCAAAGAAATACTCAAATCCGATCCACAAAACTTCAAGAACAACGAATAATCTCAAGAATACAACAAGATTCCATCAATAATCTGAGTTAAAACGAATCAAATCGCCAAGACATCAAGAAACTTCAAAAATATCCAAAACCAAGTGTTTAGGTGTTCTTACCTTCGATCCGGTGGAAGATGATGTTAATCCATGATTCCAACTTCCAAAACATGTTGCTAGATGATGATATTACTCAAATCCATCCACTTTGATGAAGAAATCGCCAAGAAACGAAGAAAAAGTGAAAATGTCGGTGACGGCCTGTGCCTTTAAATAGCGGACCTGCGGACCGTTACGCACGTAATCGCCATCGCCTTTACGACGAATCGCCACGGCTCGCCACCGCCTAGCCGGAACCCTTACGACGAATCGGCACTGCTTACGACGTAATCGCCCTTACGGCCGTAATCGCCACCGCCTTACGTACGTAATCGCCGGGCCTCTAGCCATCCTCGCGAGTCACCGCCGACCGTGATCGCCACCCCACGAGTCACCGCCGACCATGCTCGCCATCCCAACGAGTCACGTCCGGCCATGCTCGCCATCCAGTCATCTGCCACGACTCGGCCCGCCGTAACGCACGTAACACTTAATCCGCTGCACGTAATACGACGTTGACTTGCTACAAGATAATACTCGTATTACGCACGTAACACGCCCGTATAACGCACGTAACTCCATCCGTTGACTCACCGTCCACATCCGCGCCGAAAGCCGCCACCACGGGCCCCACTGTCCGATTCTTGTTACGCACGTTATGTACACTACATAACGACGTAAGCTAACATATTTTACGACGTAAGCTCCAAGGCTTAACGTACGTAATGGCTTTTATACTTAGCCAAAAATCCAACTGTTTCGTCCGACGCCTCGACGTACAAAATACAAACATACGGCATCAATACACATATCAATCCAAAGATATTCTCATACGGTATACCTGATATCCGAATCAGTTCAACCTCATACAACATATCCTGAATATATCTGTCAATCCAAAAACGATAATCACACTAGTATAACTGTCTCGGTTCTCAATTTATTTTATCCATACTGTATAGATACCAAACTATACAGTATATCTCAGATAAAATAACGCGAAAAATTTATACTGAAAATTCGGGTATTACATACTACCCCCCTTAAAATAAGTTTCGTCCTCGAAACTTGCGACCTGTCACCAACAACAGATAAATCCAAAACTTCCAACTCATCACAAAAACAATCAATCGTCGCCACAAGCGAAATAACCTAACCAATATACTTACAGGTGCGTGAAGCCGATGATCTCCCGTGATACTAGCACACGACTCCCATACGAAGTCTCAACACAATCAACACACACCAATATCACACATAGCAGTTTGAAAAGAATCACGAAAATTTTGGAAACTCCAAAAATCGATTTGACTCAAAAGTCAGAAAACTCATTTTCAAAAAGCCACGCTACTACCGTACCGGTAGAGCCACATAACACACACGCCTGGGTTTCACAAAACCCAAGCTCTGATACCATCTTCTGTAACACCCCCAAAACCGTCCGGGATATTATAGCCAGTGGTCCTGCGCCGAACCCACTGTGCTAAAAACCGTTTACAAAACCAATTGAAAAGCGCCAAAAGGCCGATGACGGTAATATTTTAAATACTCAAATATTTTCAAAAGCATAATTTTGAAATACCGTCATAAAATACCATTTGAAAATACAAGGCGAAGTGCCAAATCTCGACAGTTTAAAATGTACGTTAAGACGCCGCTTAAACGTACCGATAAAATAGTTTAGGAAAAGATTTAACGAAATAACCCAAGTTCGCAAAGTGCCAAAAGGGCCATTTAAAATACACACACTCAGCGGATAAAGATACCGAAAAGCCATTTTGAAATATACACACACAGCGGATAAATGCAGTTCAAAATACACATTTGCAGCGGAAATGAATAACCAGAAAAGAAATACTCGATACTCCAAAACATGCCACCGCCAGTATCACATCGGGAAGCTCATCCCTTCACGACCGCTACTAGCTCGATCTCTGAGTACCTAAAAATAAAGCCCACGACGGGGTCAGCCACAATACTCAATAATGATATCGATCACATCATCATAAATAATTACATACCAATGTAATAACATTGTAAGAATACTACCAACGTAATCTTACCGTTATAACCTTACCAATCCATAACAATCCATACTAAATCAATCCTTGACATATTCCACATTTCGTATTCTCAATGACGAAATGAATTCAACAACAATCATCTCTACTGTATTCCAAAAATACCGACAATCCTCAAAACATCATCATAACTCGTAAGTGTAATACCCAGTTGTAACTCAGTAATTATCATTCAGTATTTATCATTCAGGAATTGATACTCAGTAATCTCATTCATCATTGATCATTTGTCACTCATATTCAGTCATGGTATTCATCATTCAGAGTAATTATATCGTGTATCAATCGTCATTCATCACTAATCTGAATGGAGTTTCGTGCCGTGTTTATCATCATTGTCATTTTCGTTGCGAGCTGTGCGTGAGGAGTAGCGCACGCTACATACTCCTTTTAGCGTACGCTAATTGGGTATAGGTAGCGCACGCTACCACTCAGCTTTAGCGCACGCTAAGGTTAGCTGGCCGCACTCCGTAAGGTACCGGACCGCAGTGAGTTAGGCAGCGCACGCTACGAATGGTAAGTAGCGCGCGCTAGTGGGTTGAAGTAGCGCACGCTAATATGAGGTGTAGCGCGCGCTAAGGACGGATCAGGTTGAGTCCAGTGGCTACTGGACTGCACTGGATTATTTCATAGCGCACGCTATGTGTTGTTGTTAGCGTACGCAACCGATATATTAGCGCACGCTAAACAATGGTTGTAGCGCACGCTATCGTGGTCAGATCAGAGGTCAGACAGTTTTCTGGACTCCAGTGCTGGGCATCAATATTTCGTTAGCGCACGCTAAACAATGGGTCTTAGCGCACGCTAGTAGTATGGCCGTAGCGCACGCTACAAGAAGGTACGTAGCGCGCGCTACCGTGTTCGGACAGTGGGTACTGGACTACCCAAATTACTCGTTAGCGCACGCTACGCACAAGGGCTAGCGCACGCTAACCTGGACTGACTATAAATCGATGCTTTAGTCAGAGTTCGTCATTATTCATCTCATTTCATTCCTTCGGTAGTTTTGGGCGATTTCGAGCGATTCGGAGAGGATTCTTCGAGGTGTAATCATCAATCATCATCTTCAAGCTCATCTTTCGGATTAATCATCATTTCATCACCTTCATCGCATCGAATCAAAGGTATTAATCTCTTGGATCTAGAATTTCGGATTTTTGGGTTTTCCTTCCGATTTCTTCGTGAAAGCTTGGTTTATCATTGGAATATGTTAGATATGGATTATCTACCTTGTATATATATATTCCTACGGAATTAATGGTTATTTTCTCAATTATTTCAAGAACCCTTGGGGGGTTGACTTTTGTTAATTGGGGATTTTCCGATTGATGTGGTTGTAAACTTGAATTACGGATTCCTAGTGGATTATTGATATCATTGGAAGTGTTTTGATGGTTTGTAATACTCATTTTGGTGTTGGTTTCGATAATTCGGGTTGGTTTTAATCAACGGGTATCTCAATGTTTTCGTTAGAGTTCATCTACGAGTTCGGATATTGTTGTATCGACGTTTGGGTCGGTTATGATCGTATTTGATTTGTGTATTGAACGGTTGTTGGTAATTATTGTTATTCAAGGTTGTTCGAGCGAGGCATTTCATTTAGACGTTGTTCGTGGACGGACATTCTTCATCGGTATTGTGTAAGTTAATTCTTACTCGGTTAATAGGATATTCATTCCTTTTGTTGTTGTTCATTCATAATCGTAACTCATTCATCATTGTATTAACCGTATCAAAACTTGTCATTGTCAATTAATCACCTCACCATAAGGAACGACTTGCCCGATCATTTCATTGAGCTATCATTCATTTCACCATCATTTAATCTTGGTGAGTCATTATTCATTTTCGTTGTCACTTTTGTCATATTGTGGCATTCCGGGTCATCTTGGCGTGCCGGTTGGTATGTGTAGGATTTTCATGTCGGGCACATTATAGTCGTGTGTTGGTTGGTGGCCTCACATCGATGTGCACACGAGTTGATGGCTTCGTGAGATCGACAGGTACAAGACCACACGTGTATTTGATCGATACTCGTTGGTGGCTTGTGCACGGACACATTTCCATCCCGGACGTAGTGTGGCGCCATTCCTTTGAGCCGTACTGATTAGTCGATTCATATAGCATGTTTGATTGCGTATGTTTCGACAGGATAATTCATAATTTATATATCATGATTGTGTATTTTTCAACCCTTGAGGATTGTTGTTCGTAATCGACCCGTTGGGGATACTGCTGTGTCATGGCAAGGCTAAAGCACGGGGAGAGCACGGTGACGGCGAGGAGTCCCAGTGATACTAGTAGGGGGCCCCAGTCTTTTCAGTCATTATGTTTCTTTTATTTATTCCGCTGCAGACATTCCGTTTGAATATTTATTCACTCATTGTTGTATATTTTATCTCCATATAAAACATACTTGTATTCAGTATCATCCTGGGTGTGTTGTATAAAACTCCTCATCGGAGTAATTGATGTTGTAATGTGGTTCGGTACTACATTTACCTGTGTAATTCATTCATTTTCATTCGCCTGGTGGGTCCTACTGGGGTCCACCAGACCGTAATATCCGCCTAGTTTGGGGTGTTACAGAGTTGGTGTCGGAGCGTGGTTTTGAATACTACCCTCCAAGTCATGTCTCATTTGAAATCATCGTCATCGGACTAGTATCATTGGACTTTCGCGTCACGTGTGACCTGTGCAAATGCCGAGCCAATCAGACCAAGAACTGTAAGATTTCTGATGCCATGGTATAATTTCTGGAAATAATCATCCATTCATAATTCATCAGTTAACAATCCTCATTCATCAATTTCAATTGTGATCAAGTCGATAATGTTAACTCATTAATCACTCAATTCATTTCACTACTCAGTTGTTGATCTTGAAGATCATATCATCAATCTTGTTAAATTGTTCAAGATAATCATTTCAGTAATTTCATCAGATAATCATGTCACGTCAATTAATCATTCATGTAATCGCTGTATTTGAGCGCGTATGCTCATTTTCATCATTTCATAATATAATCATAATGTGATACTCATACGAGATATATAATCATCATATGACTTTCCACTTCAGTATGGAAAGGGCTGGCAGAGGACGTGGAGGACGAGGCCGTGGAGCTGGCCGAATCCCGAGAACTCGTGTGAATACACGTGCGAATGCCAGGAATAATGCTAACTCATCGAGCAGTGACGCTGCCACTCATTCACCTGGACGCGATCATTCACTATCAGGGAGTCGTACTCGGGACACAGCTCAGTCAGAGGGTGTTCGGGTTGACCCGCTCGCTTTTATGCAGGGTATGATGACCCAAATGACGCAGATGGCACAACTTATGGAGGCGATGCATAACTCCACTACTCAAAATCAACAGGCTCCTCCGCCGCCACCTCAGAGGCAAGAGAGGGGTGTAAGCAATATCATTAGCGATATCTCTCGCCAGCGACCACCTACCTTTGAGGGCTCATCTGAGCCGGCGGATATCGTCCATTGGCTTGAGCATTTCGAGAAACTATTTGCTATGGTGGATTGCCCTGAAGGGCATAAAGTTTCAGTTGCGGCTTACATCTTGGTAAGAGCGCTCATTCATGGTGGTTATCGTTGAAGCCACAGACGGATCATGTACTTGGGATCAGTTCAAGACTCTCATGATGGAGAGGTACTATCCGGCCCCACTCAGGGAGGCCAAGTTGTCGGAATTACTCACTCCCGACCTTTCGGTGGATGATGATGTTCTCGCCATCGCCGAAAAATTTCAGGAACTTCTTCCGTTCGCCTCATCTATCATTCACTCTGAGGCGGACAAGATCAAGTATTTCAGCAAGAGGCTGAAATCTCGTATGCGGCTACAATTGCTAAATCATAATTGTGCCACTCTGGCCGAGTTCATTGAGAAAGCTCTCACTTACGAGCTTACTGCTAAGGAGATTGCTAAGCAGCAACCTTCATCTGCTAGCAAGAAGTCTAAGAACCGTAATCAGTCTGACGGGAGCCAGGCCACTTTCAAGAAACCACGTGCGGGCTCTACTTTTTCTGAGCGACCTCCCACGGCGTCTAAACCCGCGGAATCTCAGTCACGAGCGGCCAGTTCGGCCATCACCTGTTTCAACTGTGAGGAACAGGGTCATTTCAGCACCAAATGTCCGAAGCAGTCTGTCACGTGCCACAACTGTGGGATTGCTGGGCATAGGGCCCGTTTTTGCCGTAGGGACTCTAAACCCACTCCGGCGTCATCTCAAACTCCTGTGTCATTCAAGTGCGTAATCAAAGCCACTTTCACGGCGTCGCTGCTCAAGACGACAGAGCTATATGCGGAGCCAAGAGCTATCGACGGAGCGTCCGGTTCGGGGCCGCAAGCCCCGAATTTATGAGATGAAGAAGACCGATGATCCCGAGGCCCGAATGATCTCGTGTACACTCGATATTCTATCTCAACCTGTGTACCCTTTTTGATACCGGTGCATCTCATTCATTCATTTCCGAGTCATGTTTGAGTAGACTGGGTAGTGCTACTAGTTGTGAGCCTTATGTCATCGCCTACCCGATGGTAGACGAATTATCTAAGTCGTGAGATTCGTAATTGTCCGATTCACCTTCATGGTCGTGGTATTGCCGGACTTAATCGTAGTAGATTTGCCGAGGGACGACATCATCTTGGGTATTGATTGGATGGATCGTCATGATGCCATCATTAGTGTCCGAAAGCGCTTTGGTCACTATCATTTCGCATTTATGGAGTCAAATGTGTGTTTCAGGAGGTAATCCTACTGCTCGTAAAGTCATTAATTTGATGAAAGCAGTAAGGTTACTCAATCAGGGATGTGTCGGTTATTGGTGCTATATGGCCAAAACCGAGAAATCATCAGTAATGTTGACGGACATTCCGGTAGTGAAGGAATATGCCGATGTTTTTCCAGATGAGTTACATGGTTTGCCTCCACAGAGGGATGTGGAATTCACGATTGAGTTGGAGCCTGGTACGTCCCCGATATCGAAGGCACCGTACCGGATGGCCCCGACCGAAATGCAGGAATTAAAGAACGAACTTGAGGAGTTGTTCGAAAAGGGTTATATCCGACCGAGTGCGTCCCCGTGGGGAGCACCAGTGTTATTTGTCAAGAAGAAGGATGGTTCGTTCCGCTTGTGTATTGATTACCGGGAATTGAACCGGGTGACGATCAAGAATAAGTATCCTTTGCCCCGTATTGATGACCTCTTAGATCAACTTCAGGGAGCTTCAGTATTTTCCAAGATCGACTTAAGATCTGGATATCATCAGTTGCGGATTCGAGAGTCGGATATCGCAAGGACGGCGTTTCGAACACGCTATGGTCATTATGAGTTTGTGGTTATGCCGTTTGGGTTGACTAATGCACCTGCGGTATTCATGGAATTAATGAATCGGGTTTTCATAGACTATCTGGATCAGTTCGTGGTTGTCTTCATTGATGACATTTTGATTTATTCTCGTGACCGGAGGAACACGAGTCTCACCTTCATCAAGTTCTCGACGTGTTGAGGCGAGAACAACTTTATGGGAAGTTTTCCAAATGTGAGTTTTGATGTCCGAAGTGACGCTTTCTGACACGTAATTTCATCGACGGAGTTCGTGTCGATCCTCGAAGACGGAGGCTATTCGAGATTGGCTACCTCGAAGAACGTTAAGGAAATCCAAGTTTTCTCGGATTAGCGGGTTATTATCGGCGGTTTGTGGAAGGATTTTCTAGAATCGCTCAACCCTTAACGAACCTTTGCGGAAGGATAAGAAATACACGTGGTCCGACACGTGTCAACGGAGTTTTGAGGAACTCAAGAGCCGGTTAATGTCGGCGTCAGACTTTCCTTACCGCAGGGACGGAAGGATTTGTGGTCTATAGTGATGCGTCGGACAGGGTCTCGGATGTGTACTCATGCGAACGGGAAGGTTATTGCCTATGCTTCACGGCAATTGAGACCTTACGAGGTTAATTATCCGACCCACGACCGGAGCTAGCAAACGTGGTGTTCGCTTTGAAAATTTGGCGTCATTATCTTTATGGCGTTACTCGCCGATATTCACCGATCATAAGAGCTTAAAGTATATATTTACTCGTAAGGAGTTAAATGTGCGCGAGACGGTGGTTGGAATTAATCAAAGATTATGATATCGAGATCCTCTACCACCTTGGCCAAGGCGAACATTGTCGCGACGCCTTGAGTCGTAAGTCCGTTCAGAACAGATGCTTGCCCGCTTAAGTTCGTAAGGAACTTCGAGAATTCCTTAGACCCGAGATCGAGGTCCGGCTTCACAATTCGGGGCAGCTTTGTATGTTAGAGATTTCATCGTCACTTGAGGAGGAAATCCGAGAGAATCGTGTGGTTCGGACCCATCATTGTTGCGCATCCGAGAGGATGTGGCTGGGGAAAGCCCTCGGATTTGTGGTCCACGAGGATGGACTTTTGAGGTTTAAGAATCGGTTGTGCGTGGCGAATGACGAGTTGAAAAACTCTATTTTGAGAGAAGCTCATGCTACCCCTTATTCTGTTCATCCGGTCCAAAGAAGATGTACAAGGACTTGAAACAAAATTACCGGTGGAGTAATATGAAGCGAGAAGTCGCAGAATTTGTTTCGAGATGCTTAACTCACAACAAGTTAAGATTGAACATCGCCGACGGCGGTATGTCAAAACCCCTTCCTATTCCCGAGTGGAAGTGGGAAGACATTTCTATGGATTTCATCACGAGTTTGCCGACGAGTCGTCGTGGCATGAATACGATCTGGGTGATCGTGGACCGCTTAACCAAATCGGCTCATTTCCTCGAAATCAAGGATACGTGGGGTCCCGAGAGACTGGCCCAGTTGTTCATCAAGGAGATAGTGAGATTGCACGGTACTCCTAAAAGTATCGTTTCCGATCGTGACGGACGATTTGTGTCTCATTTTTGGAAATCAGTTCATCGTGCTATGGGAACTCAGCTTAATCTCAGTACCGCTTTTCATCCTCAGTCCGACGGACAATCGGAGAGGACTATTCAGACCTTAGAGGACATGTTGAGGGCATGCGTCCTCGATTGGAAAGACGATTGGGAAGCCCAACTACCATTGATTGAGTTCACGTATAATAACAGTTGGCATGCTTCGATCAAGATGGCACCTTACGAGGCCTTGTATGGTCGTCGTTGTCGATCTCCGTTGTGTTGGGACGACCTATCAGAATCAATCGGCACCGAGCCCGATATGCTTATAGCCGCCCGTGAGAAGGTAGCTTTGATCAGGAGTCGTTTGTCGATTTCGAGTCGGCGTAAATCATATGCGGACAACCGCCGCCGACCATTAGAGTTCGAGGGCGACCATGTGTTGGTCAAGGTATCCCCGAGTCGTGGTATCTTCCGTTTTGGGAAGAGGGAAAGTTGAGTCCGAGGTTCATCGACCGCTTGAGATTTTGGATCGAGTAGGCGAGTTAGCTTATCGATTGGCTTTACCTCCGGCGTTGAGCCGAATTCATAATGTGTTTCACGTCTCTCGCCATTGCGGAAGTATGTTGCCGACCCGAGTCACATACTTCGGCCGACGAAATAGAGATCGCCGACGATCATTCATATGAGGAACGTCCTATACGAGTTTTAGAGCGAATCAAACAGTTGAGGAATAAGACGATTCCTTTGGTTAAAATTCAGTGGTCCAGACACGGAGTCGAAGAGGCTACGTGGGAAACCGAGGATAGTATGCGGGAGAGTTATCCCGAGTTGTTTGACCCTTAGTTTCGGGGACGAAACTCTTTTAAGGGGGGGTGTATGTAATACCCAGTTGTAACTCAGTAATTATCATTCAGTATTTATCATTCAGTAATTGATACTCAATAATCTCATTCATCATTGATCATTTGTCACTCATATTCAGTCATGGTATTCATCATTCAGAGTAATTGTATCGTGTATCAATCGTCATTCATCACTAATCTGAATGGAGTTTCGTGCCGTGTTTATCATCATTGTCATTTTCGTTGCGAGCTGTGCGTGAGGAGTAGCGCACGCTACATACTCCTTTTAGCGTACGCTAATTGGGTATAGGTAGCGCACGCTACCACTCAGCTTTAGCGCACGCTAAGGTTACCCTGGCTGCAGTCCAGAAGGTACTGGACTGCAGGTGAGTTATAAGTAGCGCACGCTACGAATGGTAAGTAGCGCGCGCTAGTGGGTTGAAGTAGCGCACGCTAATATGAGGTGTAGCGCGCGCTAAGGACGGATCAGGTTGAGTCCAGTGGCTACTGGACTGCACTGGATTATTTCATAGCGCACGCTATGTGTTGTTGTTAGCGTACGCAACCGATATATTAGCGCACGCTAAACAATGGTTGTATCGCACGCTATCGTGGTCAGATCAGAGGTCAGACGGTTTTCTGGACTCCAGTGCTGGGCATCAATATTTCGTTAGCGCACGCTAAACAATGGGTCTTAGCGCACGCTAGTAGTATGGCCGTAGCGCACGCTACAAGAAGGTACGTAGCGCGCGCTACCGTGTTCGACAAAGGTACTGGACTACCCAAATTACTCGTTAGCGCACGCTACGCACAAGGGCTAGCGCACGCTAACCTGGACTGACTATAAATTGGACAGTTTAGTCAGAGTTCGTCATTATTCATCTCATTTCATTCCTTCGGTAGTTTTGGGCGATTTCGAGCGATTCGGAGAGGATTCTTCGAGGTGTAATCATCAATCATCATCTTCAAGCTCATCTTTCGGATTAATCATCATTTCATCACCTTCATCGCATCGAATCAAAGGTATTAATCTCTTGGATCTAGAATTTCGGATTTTTGGGTTTTCCTTCCGATTTCTTCGTGAAAGCTTGGTTTATCATTGGAATATGTTAGATATGGATTATCTACCTTGGATATATATATTCCTACGGATTTAATGGTTATTTTCGGAATTATTTCAAGAACCCTTGGGGGGTTGACTTTTGTTAATTGGGGATTTTCCGATTGATGTGGTTGTAAACTTGAATTACGGATTCCTAGTGGATTATTGATATCATTGGAAGTGTTTTGATGGTTTGTAATACTCATTTTGGTGTTGGTTTCGATAATTCGGGTTGGTTTTAATCAACGGGTATCTCAATGTTTTCGTTAGAGTTCATCTACGAGTTCGGATATTGTTGTATCGACGTTTGGGTCGGTTATGATCGTATTTGATTTGTGTATTGAACGGTTGTTGGTAATTATTGTTATTCAAGGTTGTTCGAGCGACCGGCATTTCATTTAGGACGTTGTTCGTGGACGGACATTCTTCATCGGTATTGTGTAAGTTAATTCTTACTCGGTTAAAAGGATATTCATTCCTTTTGTTGTTGTTCATTCATAATCGTAACTCATTCATCATTGTATTAACCGTATCAAAACTTGTCATTGTCAATTAATCACCTCAGTCATAAGGAACGACGGTTCCGATCATTTCATTGAGCTATCATTCATTTCACCATCATTTAATCTTGGTGAGTCATTATTCATTTTCGTTGTCACTTTTGTCATATTGTGGCATTCCGGGTCATACTGGCGTGCCGGTTGGTATGTGTAGGATTTTCATGTCGGGCACATTATAGTCGTGTGTTGGTTGGTGGCCTCACATCGACTGTGCACACGAGTTGATGGCTTCGTGAGATCGATTAGGTACAAGACCACACGTGTATTTGATCGATACTGCTGGTGGCTTGTGCACGGACACATTTCCATCCCGGACGTAGTGTGGCGCCATTCCTTTGAGCCGTACTGATTAGTCGATTCATATAGCATGTTTGATTGCGTATGTTTCGACAGGATAATTCATAATTTCAGATATATCATGATTGTGTATTTTTCAACCCTTGAGGATTGTTGTTCTCAGAATCGACTCCCGTTGGGGATACTGCTGTGTCATGGCAAGGCTAAAGCACGGAGAGCACGGCGAGGAGTCCCAGTGATACTAGTAGGGGGCCCCAGTCTTTTCAGTCATTATGTTTCTTTTATTTATTCCGCTGCAGACATTCCGTTTGAATATTTATTCACTCATTGTTGTATATTTTATCTCCATATAAAACATACTTGTATTCAGTATCATCCTGGGTGTGTTGTATAAAACTCCTCATCGGAGTAATTGATGTTGTAATGTGGTTCGGTACTACATTTACCTGTGTAATTCATTCATTTTCATTCGCCTGGTGGGTCCCAGTCGGGGGTCCACGGCACTGTAATATCCGCCTAGTTTGGGGTGTTACAGTAAGTGTGGAAATAATCCAATCTGTGCCAAATCCTGTCCGTCGGATTACGCAAGCAAATCTCAACATGTATAAACCAATAATACACAACATATCTGTAGATCAACTACCACATGATAATGATAACAAATCCTGAAATATCGACATATAGTCCGAATGCTTATACGATCAATAACCAGATCAACCGATAAATCAACTGAGAATATCATCGACATGATAACTCCAATACGACCAATAAAGGATCACGATAACTGAGAATACCATCAACATGATAACTCCGACACGATCAACAAAGGATCAACAATAATCGAGAATACCATCAACAAGGTAAACTCCAAATGATCAACAAAAGACCAATAATAACTGAGAATACCATCAACAAGGTAAACTCCGAATGATCAACAATAATGGATCTCAAAGAAATAACTCGATCGCCGAACATACCTCGGGCGTATGAACAACTGGGCACAAACCGTCGAACATACCCAACCATAAATGGAGGATGAACGACCAAACAATATGGCTCAAAGATGGAAATCATAGTACGCCCGATCCGAATATGTGTCGGTGCACATGTCCACCCCGTATACGGAATCCGTGATATACGTGGGACAATGTACCTAATTAGCCTCAACGAACTACGTCTCGTGTGCACAGCCTTTCACGGAAAATATTCACGCATGACTATATATGTGCCCGGCTAAAAATCCTACACAATATCCAATCGGAACGCAGATATGACTCCAGATATGTCACGATGCAACATGACAACGAAACTCAAAGAAACACATATCCAATAAGGATCAAAAGACTCACCGAAGTGAACAACAATAGTCTGACAATGAAAAGTCGACCCGACCAATCAATATCCAAAACATCAATCCTGGGATCATCATCCCCAAATGAATGACCAAAACATCTACGATCTCAATACAATAGTCCTGGGATCAACATCCCTCAACGAATAACCGATACGAACTCACTACACGAAACCTCAACATATACAACAACTCAACATACTAATTATCCACATGATTGAACAAATACTTAGATTACCTCAAAGTCGAGGACCATATCCATCAACATCCCCCAATGAGACGATCAACACAACCATTAATACCAACAATAGTCCTTTCTAACAACATTGCTATATGAATTATAAATGAAATGAAAACGAGACCATTCATCAAATATTATAAACTGAACAAGTATAAACTTGCCTCGATACCGATACCACGAACCCGTTACCAAAATCCATTGCCTTTGTCTACGAGCCCCTCAGCCCCGACCAAAAGCAATCTACGAACTCTTCGACCTCAACCGCAACACAACGGTCATAATCCACGATCAAAACATATCAACCTATTGCAATAACCGATTAACACACATTCGATAAAAATCAATAACCGACATACTCAACCAACAAACTCAACGGTTCAACGAAACCTCGATCATATACATAATACCAAATAATCCAACTCAACAAATACGAACCCATATCCACGATACAAGCCGTAACTCGATGATCACAAATAACAATCAATAACCGATCAACAACGGTTCTACAATATCCCGATTAAACACATATCCAACAACCAAATCAATCGATCACGAATTCAAAACCACAATACGATTCCACAATCCGAAGATCATATCCATAATCTATTTAAACCAACAAGGGTCTAACATTACCGATTCCAAATTCAATCTTAAAAACAACTACAAGTTTCCTCCTTGTATAATCATAATAAAATCCAATTACCGATTATCATCATCAATCCGGACAATCCGATCAATTCAACATTATAGATAACCATATTCCAAAGGTTTCAAATAATTCCATTATCCGAATTGAATACTTATTCAATAAGTAGGAATATCCAAATTCAAACATGAATAATGATTCCAATCAAACTCGAAATCATATTCGTATTCCTATACGAATATTGTACCAAGATACATAACTTAGTTCTAAATGTGAATATTCCATATTCATATCCAAAACACCAACACTTTTAAAACGTATTCATCAAATCAATTGATCAATTCATCTCGACATTAAGGATTTTATAACATATTCGATTCCAACTTCAAATCCAAATACGAAGACAAAACTCCTTCTTGTTCATACTTGTAAATTCGTAGAAAATAATTTACCGATTATTATCGTGAATAATCACATTCCAAAATTATCCGAAATCCCTCCAAAATCATAACATGTATAACTTATGAGTTCTTTAAGAACACAAATTATCCAAATTCACGTTCATAATCCATAAAACAACATAACCCGATGTTTTCTAACATCTAAACAACCTTTAATCATAATTCAAGGTGTATATAATCATGTCCTTCAACATATACTTCTCATAACATCATGATTCGCAATAAACCACCAAGAACATCGAGAATACCACGATTCCATAATCATAACAACATAATCGAATCATTTGATCACCAATTCATTATCTTCCTTTAACAAAATTCCCATAATTACCAAGAATCATCACAACAATATCATTTCCATCACCAATCATACGAAAACGTGTAGAATTTTCCAAGTTCTACTCATTGAGACATTTCATCGAACACTTTGAAGGCATAGTCCAATTCAATCGATTATTCAAAGAAATACTCAAATTCGATCCACAAAACTTCAAGAACAACGAATAATCTCAAGAATACAACAAGATTCCATCAATAATCTGAGTTAAAACGAATCAAATCGGCCAAGACATCAAGAAACTTCAAAAATATCCAAAACCAAGTGTTTAGGTGTTCTTACCTTCGATCCGGGTGGAAGATGATGTTAATCCATGATTCCAACTTCCAAAACATGTTGCTAGATGATGATATTACTCAAATCCATCCACTTTGATGAAGAAATCGCCAAGAAACGAAGAAAAAAGTGAAAATGTCGAAGTGACCCGGTCCAGGCCTTTAAATAGGCGGACCCTGCCGGACCGTTACGTACGTAACCGGCCACTGCCTTACGTACGTAACCGGCCACGGCCTGCTCACTACCTGATTGCCGGAACCCTTACGCACGTGGCGGTGGCTTACGTACGTAACTGGCCCTTACGGCCGTAACTGGCCACTGCCTTACGTACGTAATCGGCCAGTCCTAGCCATCCCTGCGAGTCACTGCCGACCGTGATCGGCCACCCCCACGAGTCACTGTCGACCATGCTCGGCCATCCCAACGAGTCACGTCCGGCCATGCTCGGCCATCCAGGTCATCTCGGCCACGACTCGGCCAGCCGCCCCGTAACGTACGTAACACTTAATCCGTTGCGTACGTAATACGTACGTTGACTTGCTACAGTATAATACTCGTATTACGTACGTAACACGCCCTGTATAACGTACGTAACTCCATCCGTTGACTCACCTGTCCACATCTGCGCCGAAAGCTGCCGACCACGGGCCCCACTGTCCGATTCCTCTTGTTACGTACGTTATGTACACTATATAACGTACGTAAGCTAACATATTTTACGTACGTAAGCTCCAAGGCTTAACGTACGTAATGGCTTTTATACTTAGCCAAAAATCCAACTGTTCCTGTCCGACGTCTCGACGTACAAAATACAAACATACGGCATACTGAATACACATACTGAATCCAAAGATATTCTCATACGGTATACCTGATATCCGAATCAGTTCAACCTCATACAACATATCCTGAATATATCTGTCAATCCAAAAACGATAATCACACTAGTATAACTGTCTCGGTTCTCAATTTATTTTATCCATACTGTATAGATACCAAACTATACAGTATATCTCAGATAAAATAACGCGAAAAATTTATACTGAAAATTCGGGTATTACAGTTCGGCCATGGCCGATTACGTACGTAGGCCATGGCCGATTACGTACGTAAGCGGTCGGCCAGGGTCGGCTATTTAAGGGCCTGGACCGAGTCATCCGGCCATTTTCACCCTTTTTCTTCGTTTCTTCGCGTTTCTTCATCAATAATGGATGGATTTGGATGGATATGACATAGAGCAACATGTTTTGGAAGTTTGATTCATATCTAACATCATCTTCCACCGGGATCGAAGGTAAGAACACCTAAACTCTTGGTTTTGGGAATTTTTGAGGTTTCTTGATGTTTTGGCCGATTTGACTCGTTTTAGTTCATATTATTGTTAGAACATGGTTATATACTCGAAATCATTCATTACCCTTGATTTTTTGCGGAACAAATTCGAGTATTTCTCCGTTAAACGATTATATTGGACTATGCCCTCAAGGTGTCCGATAAAATGCTTCAATGGGTAGAACTTGGGAAGTTCTATACGTTTTCGTAGAATTGTGATTGAATTGATATCGTTGTGACTTAGGAACGAAATTCTTGTGAAGAACTCGAGTCGGAACCCTTTCGTTCGTTGCCTTCTTTGGGGTCCGAGCTTCCCGGTCGAACCGTGTTCTTCGGAGCATTCGGTAGCGGTTATTAAGGCAAGTATCTTATTATACGACTTGTATCTTGTGACTAGTAATTACATATGAGATGTATGATGATTTTGCTTGCCTTCGTAAATATGTTCCGTTTGAGTTGGTTGTGTTTTCCGCAATTTGAAGGCTTTGCGATAATAGTGTTATATTGGTATACGTGTTAGGCGTTGTGCCATTTGTGCAGGATTGCGACGTACATATGGAATGGTTGTACACTTGGTTGTGCAATGTATTATGTACCGAATGTGTATTATGATGGTTATGTGTCGTTGATTGATTATAGTTGTTGCGAGTGTTGAGATTGTGTTATGTGCGTGTGATGTACTATTTTGTGGTGATCAATGTGATTGATTAATTGTGCTCATTGTTGTATGTAATGTGAATGTGAATGTGAATATGTGTGTGACCGCTAAGTTCACTCGTGTTGGTTCGACGGGACCTACGAGGATTCGTGGCAGTGGACTACGGGGTCAGAACTTAGTGAGGTACTGAGGTCCAATCGTGCTGGTCTGACAAGGCCTACGATAACGCATGGCAGTGGACCATGAGTTTCGGACACAGTACGTCCAACCGGGTGAGCTCAACGGGGCTTACGGTGACACGTGGCAGTGGACTACGGTGTCAGGACTATGTGTGTGATTGTTGTGATTGATATAGTCTGTGCGGGTTGTTAAGCCTACGGAGACACGTGACAGTGGATCACGGTGTCGGAATTGGTTATGTCTGGTTAATAGTCCATGCGGGTTGTTGAACCTACAGAGACACGTGACAGTGGATCACGGTGTCGGAATTGATTATGTTTGTTTAATTGTGCGTGGTGTAGTCCGTGCGGGTTGTTGAACCTACGGAGACACGTGACAGTGGATCACGGTGTCATGAGCATGATTATTTTCAAATCAAAGTTTTGAAAGGAAAAGTTTTATGAAAATGAATGTTGGACCGAGTCCTAAGCTTGAGTAAATGTTTCCCGTATTGTAAACTGCTGAGTTATGAAACAAGATTTGGGTTAAGGCCCTAAAGTTTTTCGAAAGGTTTTGTGAATCAGGACTTGAGGTCTTAAAGGTCTTGAAAATCTAAAAATTCCCGAGATGATAATCTTATTTTCGAATGCTTCATAGCTTATCTTCCCTTGTGAAAACCTCTCGGGAATATTTTGATACTTGATTATTATATTTGATTCACGATTATTATTTGCTTGTTACATTTCGTATGATTTGATACTTGCACTAGGAAAACAATGGAGTTTTACTAACCCCCGAGTAATCGGGGGGTGGATGTCTGTTTTGCGTCCAGGTACATGCAGATTCAGGGGAGCAGTCACAAGATTGGCACAAGAGGATGACGAGCTATGATACTAATCATGAGTCGAGTGTTGTTTTGATTTTTGTTGTGTTGTCAGAGTTGATTTCAGTCTTCTGATGTATTGTATTTCGACCCCTGTGTGGGTAATGTTGTTTAAGTCATTTTTGTCGATTGGGTTGTGTGACCTCTTCGGTCTGTGTATTCACGTGTAAGTGACCATAACAGTCTGTATCATTTTATTGTTTGACCCTGGCCGGGCAAGCATTTTGTTGTTTATGGATGTTTAGCCTGGTAGATCCTTGTGGAAAGGGTCTACGACGTGTAATATTCCCATATGGTTTGGGGAGTGTTACACCTTCGGCTTTGGCTTGACACTTCGTGATTTTAACACAATCTCATAATTAATTAGAGAACTAACGAGGGCGCTAAAATCGAGCGTCTTTAGATATTTGGATTCCATAATCGCAGTCACGGTGCCGTCCCACTCGCTAGGTAGTGATCGTAATTTTTTCTTGACTTTTTCACTACTAGATAATGGTTTACCGAATGAAGCTAGTCCATTAGTGATAACCGAAAATCGATAGGGCATGTTGGTGATGGACTCGTCACCCTTCATCATGAATAACTTGTAGTCATGGAGAAGCATATTTATCTTCGTCTCCTTGACTTGAGTTGTACCTTCGTGTGTGATTTCAAGAATTTTCCATATATCTTTCGCACTTTCACACGACGAGATACGATTTACTTCTTCAGGATTTAAGGCACAATATAGGAGTTGAGTAGCCTTACAATTTAGATGGTCATTTTTCCAATCCTCGTCGTTATATTCTTCGAAAGATTTAAGCGTACCGTCGGATTTGAGAGGAACTTTATGGCCAAGACAAATGATCTTCCAAATATCAATATCATAAGCACGAATGAAGATCGACATCTTTTCCTTCCATGTCATGAAATTTACGCCATCAAAAAATGGTGGTCGGTTAAGAGCGAGGCCTTCGACTGGAGTAAAGTGGAACGCCATTTTGATCGACTCCTCGGATGTTAAGCCGTGTATTGGAGGAACCGCTCCGATACCAATTGTTGGGTACAAGATCGGAATATTGCGCCGTGTTGCGGAAGCGTAAAATAAAATGCAGAAATTAAATGACGCACGGATTTATAGAGGTTCGGCTATAAGAGAGCCTACGTACTCTCTCGGTATCTTTTTCTATAGGTTCAAGATAAAAACCTCTGCACCTCTCTTCTTTCGGTCGAGGGATAACCGTTACAATCACGTCTTCTATTGGTCCGTGATAAACCACTCGTACTTATCTTTGTGTCGGTCCAAGTTAACCATTTTCCTTTTCGTAGGACAAGGAATCAACCTCTCTAGCTTTCTATCGGTACTAGATAAACCTCACGAAGATATCGATTGCGATTCTAATAATGCCAGATCCTTGATCCTAATAATACCGAATCCAATCATATCTTTTCTTTTACCACTCGTGTATGATTTTGTGTATAACACTCAATCACTCAATGTAAGCTCAATATTCCAACAACAATAATATCAATATGAATATCAGATGATTATCTCGTATGCTTGAAGTTGTTGTACTTGAAACAATACCATAGAATGGTATTTATAGGCTCCATCATCAAACTATCCGTTAGCTGCCAGAACCATCATTACGTACGCTATCTTCTCTACATTACGTACGTAAGCTTGATTACGTACGTTAACCTCGACAGGTTACGTACGTAAGTCTCTTCACAAATCAGTTCAGCGAGTTTCGTCATTTTGCGTTACGTATGTTAGCCAATCACCCATTACGTACGTTAGGTTTACGTCATTGCTGACGTCATATATCCGTTGCTGCTTTTCTAGCTTTGACTCATCCAACGTTCATCTGGTTTGAACACCATTACGTACGTTATACAACTTTCATTACGTACGTAAACCTCCACTTGTTACGTACGCTATGTATAAGCGATTACGTACACTAGCTTTGAATAAATCCAGCTTTTTGCACTTCGTTTCCTTCGATGCTTTGCTTCGTCTCTTTGCTGTTTTGTTTTGCTTATGGACTTTAATCATCAAAACATTATTAATACATGTATGGAACAAAATGTTCCAACATACGTGTGACCATCTAGAAGAAGCATCGATACCATAAAGTATCGAAAAGGTCCAAAAGGTGGATGTATAGGTCCACAAATATCTCCTTGAATTCTTTCTAAGAAAGATGGAGTTTCAGTATTAACCTTCGTATATGAAGGTCTAATGAGTAACTTGCCTTGCGCACAAGCATCACATGGAAACTCATTCGTAGAAAGAATCTTTTGATTCTTTATGTTGTGCCCATATGAATTGTTTATTATTCGGCGCATCATAGTTGCTCCAGGATGTCCAAATGTATCATGCCAAATCATAAAGCTTTTTATGTCATTGAACTTTATGTCCACGACATGGTTTGTTACAATTACTTTTATGAATGTATAACACATTCCAGAAGGCAGCGTTGTTAATTTTTTGTTTTGTCGTCAGCTTATAGCCTGGAACAAAAGAGTTTATGTAAAGAAATTCATTGCTACCCTCCGCAATTGTCTCGATGTGGTATCCATTATTGCGGATATCCTTGAAACTTAGTAAGTTCCTTTTAGACTTACTAGAATACAGGGCATTCTTAATGTCTAATTTAGTATTATTTGGTAAAATGATACAAGCTCTTCCGGAGCCTTCAATAATATTTGATGCACCTGGTATTGTGTTAACATTATCCTCAGCTAATGTCAAGTTGAGAAAATATTTCTTCTTTTGAAGAATGGTGTGTGTAGTGGCACTATCATCAAGACAAATATCACAAGATTCCATTTGATTTTCTGAAATATATTTTGAAAAACAAGATCATTTTGTATTACATAAGCATTTGAATGAAAGATAAGCAAATGTTTTTAAACAGAAAAACAACCACGTGAAAGTAAATAACAGAAATAAGAAATATTTTCTTATCAACTAGGAATAAAAGATAAATGACTAAACAATGTACATATTATTGTCTTCAAGCACACCACCACTGATCAACTAATCCATATTTTCTCCACTTGGGTCATCAAAGAAGTCGGAGACGTCTAGGTGAGTTGTGTCAAATGGACCGTCAAAGTCGACATTATTTGACTCTTTCTTGCCTTTTCCCTTGATCGAATCTTGATATAGATCCGCAAGGTGTTTTGCAGTTCGGAAAGTACGTGCCCAATGACTCATCATGCCACACCTTTGGCATTCAACTTCCTTTTTGGATGGCTTGTGCTCGTTGGATGATTTATGCCTTTTTTTGCTTGAGGTTGCATCATCTGGTTTAACCGTCCACGACCGCGACCATATCCACGACCACGTACACGCCCATATTGGTTCCCACGACCACGTCCATTGTCATGGTTGAAAGTTTCATTGGCTTCAGGCAATGCAGCGGAACCGGTGGGGCGGAGTTCGTGAATTTTCAAGAGCAGCTCATTATTTTGCTCGGCAACCAACAAAGAAGATATTAGTTCAGAGTATTTTTTGAAACCACGCTCCCTATATTGTTGTTGTAACAGCACATTAGAAGCATGAAAAGTGGAGAAAGTTTTCTCAAGCATATCAGAAACATTGATATTCTCTCCACAAAGTTCCAATTTAGAAGTAATTCTAAATAACTCAGAATTATAAGCACTCACAGACTTAAAGTCTTGCAGTCTAAGATGCAACCACTTGTGATGAGATTTAGGAAGAACGACAGACTTTGATGGTCAAACCTTTCTTTTAGGTTCGCCCACAACTCCCTTGGATCTTTGACAGTCAAATATTCTGTCTTACGGTCATCATGAATGTGATGACGAAGGAAAATCAGTGCCTTAGCGTGATCATGTTCGGATGCTTTGTTTCCTTCTTTTATTGCGTCTCCTAAACGCCTTGAGATCAGGTGAACATCAGCATCAAGAGTCCATGACATGTATTTCTTGCCCGAGATGTCAATGTCGATGAACTCAAGTTTGGCTATGTTTGCCATTCGTGCAATTCTGCACAAAAGAACCAAGGATATGGTATCCAATTGTTTAATTTAGTTGCTCTAATTAGATCATGTAATATTCTTCAGGAATATTACTTGTGCTACTTTAATAGCATCAATTTAAGATCTTGGATGTAATATTCTTTAGGAATACTACTTGTGCTACTTTAATAGCATAAATTTAAGATCTTGAATGTAATATTCCTCAGGAATACACTTGTGCTACTCGAATAGTATCAATATTTTCAAGATTATATCGTGAATCATGATAAATAAACTAGAATTATATTAAAGCAGATAAAAACAATAAATATAAGAATATTCTCGCAACACTAATATCATTACATCAAGGCTCAATATTAAAGCATGAATATAACAGAAATTTGCCCAAATATCGATAGCAATAATTTTTATAGAAAACCATATACAATTGTATTAATATTTCAAAGGATAAGTTTCGAGAGATCAAAAAACAGTCTATTGCATATTTGACAGAATGATAATATTATAATATTCTGAATCTTTTCCAGTTTTTGATAGCATAGCGTAAGGAAGAATAGTTCGTATGAATCATGAATAATGATTTCATTACATCAAAGTTTTGCAACTAATAATATAATATTGTATCAATCGAAAGATTTATAAAAAGAGACGACGGCACAAAAACATGAAAGTTTTTTTGTGAAATCAAATAGAGATGAAGTTATTTAATTAACTACACTTTTATATGATTCACAACGAAATAGGCACAGAGATTTAAGAAAAAAACTACCTTCTTCGATTGAAGGGATCGAAGGGGGAAATACGGGGAGAAGAACTATCGTGCTGATAACGTATTATAAACTAGAGAGATTGAAAGAATAGAGAAGAGAATGAGAATTCTGTGTATTCAATATGATGGCTAAAGGCCTCTATTTATACAAGTAGGGACTAGGGTTTTGGGGTAGATTTCTTGATAACACACTAAGATATATCTAAAGATATATTTACAACAATAATAAAATAAAGGGTAATGCTATTTAGCCACACTGTGGCCGCACACACGTGGTCCACTGGAGATTTGAACCAGCCGATTTTACACTAATCCGGTTTTTAATTTAAACCATAATGTAGTTAGACTAATATACCCCTAAATTCATTTTTGCTAAAAAGTAGAGATGTTAAACGGCCCTGTAGAATGGCCGTTTGCTTAGAAAAAAACCGGTTAGGGCTGGAATTATACAGCCCGTTTAAATCCGGGCCTATTTGGCCGGACGGTTAGCTGCTAGCTCATGGGCTAACCGTAGTGGCAAGTGGTCTGGCGGCTAGAATAATATATATATATGTATATTTATATATATATATATATATATATAGACAGTAGACACCATATTAATACTACATATATATATATAATATATTATTAATTTTAACTTGTATTAATTCTATATATAATATATATTAATATTATATATTAATATAATATATGATAATATATTATATAAAATATCTATTGTTACTGTATTTGTTACTATATATATATATATATATATATATAATCGTATTTTTGTTACTATATATTTATTATAGTATATTTGTTACTATATATTTATTATGTATATATAATATATTTTATTACTTTTTTGTTTATAGCTTATAAAAATAAAAATAGACTTTTTAAATATTTAGCCTGCTTTAGCCCGTTTAGCTCAAGCCCGCTAGTTAGGGTTAGGCCGATATTTCCGAGCCGTTTAAATCCTGGCTTTTACCTGACTGTTTAACAGCCCGTTAAAGCTAAATTGAAACCGCTAGGTGGCCGTTTAACATCTCTACTAAAAAGTACAATACCACTCTTTTGTATTGATCCCACCACCCATCTTACACGTCATTCTCCTCTCTCCTTACTTTTTGCTTTTTCTTTTCTTTTTGAAAAATAACAGGGACACACTCCCGAAACACATCTCCAAACACACTCGTACTTTATGAGAACTGTACCGCATGCTTTACTATTAATTTTATTATAATATTATTATGACTATTTTATTTATAAAGCATACGGTACAAGTCCTATAAAACACGGGTGTATATGGGGTGTGGTTCTGGATGTCTCCCATTCATTCCTCTTTTTTTTTTCACCATTTTCCACGTTTTAGCCCCACCCCATACTTTTCTCTCTTTTTTTTTCTCCTTTTTTTGTTCAACAAACTTGTTCTTTTGTTTTAAGGTTCTTTAAATTATATTATATTAAATAATTTTAGTTTTAAATTATAAATCAACCAAAATTTTAACAAAAAGAATAATTAACCCAAATTTTAATTAAATAATTAACTACTTAATAAATGACGAAATTAAATTAATTACTTTTTAGACACAATTATTCAATTTAGCTAGTTAATATATAATTATTAAAGAACAAAATATCTTTATCCTATATATCATAAAAAGTAATGACCATTATGATTCGATGGTTCAGATTGGACCGACAACGAAAGAGATGTGGTTTGTGCCGGAACGAGGGACATACTCAGCGAAATCAATACTCCGTAAGGGTGGTGGCAATGGTTGGCGGTATCACCAATGGCATGGCCATACCGCCGGTGAACACCGCCGCCACCTCGGCAGTATGGCCAGCGGTATGGTTTCGGAGGTATCAAATGCTTCGGAGGTATCTTGCAGGCATGGCTTTAAAATCTGAACGTTGAGAACAAAATTGAACGTTAGCACTAGAATACAAAAAAAAAAATAGACGTTGGTCCTTTGTTGACCGTTTGGCAGCAAGGAAAAAAAAATTCCCTTATAAATACTAAAGTGTTTCATCAAACACATATCATCAAACACATATATTTTCACATACACATATATTATCAAACACATATCATGGATCCTAGCAAATCAAAAAGTGTTTCATCGTCACAAAAAAGTCGCGAACGTGACAATTCACATATTTTTACAATGGTTTCATCCTCTTCTTCGTCCGACTCGATATTTATTCCCGGTGAATCGTCCAAACTATTGGCATCCGGTAGCACCCTAGAAACCTTATTAGCCGTGTACGATTCAATTGACGACACGGCAAGCTCCGACGAAACTCGGGAGTATGTAACCCGTCTTCGTGAAGAAGCTTTACAAACCCTTATGAATGACTATTTCGTTGAACGTCCAAAGTTTTCCGACAATACTATTCGTGACAGGTTTCGTATGAATAAAAGCTTGTTTTTAAGAGTTGTTGCTGATGCTGAAGCGAATTTCGAATGGTTTCAAGAGGGCCTAGATGCGAGGGGAAAAAAAGTTTCACGGCGTTACAAAAATGCACATCGGCCATTTGGCAACTCGCAACGGGTGAACCTCCAGATAGATTTGATGACTATTTAAACATGGCACGCCGAACGTCAGGTTATATATATATTTTTTTTAAAGTTATCGTTATGTTTTTTTTATAGTTATCGTTATATTTTTTTTAAGTTATCGTTATATTTTTTATAGTTATCGTTATATATATTTTTTTATAGTTATCGTTATTAATTATAAACTTATGTTTATAGGAGAATGCCTTGATTATTTTTGCCATGCGATTATTCAATTATATGGTCGAGAGTTCTTACGTAGGCCGACATCCCATGACATTGCACGCTTATACGAGTTCCATGAAGAAAAACATCACATTCCTGGAATGCTTGGTAGCATTGATTGTACACATTTTGTTGGCGAAATTGTCCTAGAGAATTGAAAGGCATGTATAAGCGAGGTGATCATCAGTACCCAACTATTATGCTTGAAGCCGTTGTAACACCCCCAAGACGTTCAGGGCATATTACAGCGCCGTGGACCCCACACTGTGGAATCCACCAGGCTAACATACCAACAAGACATTCGACAACGACAAACTATCATTAATAAAACGACAATTCAAATAAAAGACTACAAACCGACAATTAAAATCTGACATCAAATCCATTTCCCAAAACGGGAACACAACATTAACAATTTCAAACAGGAAGTACTCGAGTACTTAAACCAATTTTATAATACATAAATCCCAAAATCAGACATCAATAGTAACCGACAAACATAACATCGAAAATCAAATACTGGACAATATCATGCTTGCCCATCATCCTCATACGGCCCGAGTGCTCGCTTGTCCCCACGATCAATACCTGAAATACAAAAAGTATTTCCCCCATTTAAGGGGTTAGCGACAACTGCTAGTGCAAGTACAGTCCATTTGAACTACATTCTAATCAGATGAATAATGCGCCAAAAATCATTTTTAGAAAACGTTTCATATTCCGGAATATTTACAATCACAAAACACATTATCTCCAACAAATCACAATTCAAAGTTAACCGTTGGTACGAGACTCACGGCCACCGTACCCCGCAGAGTCCCGTCGGACATCCCTGGGTGGCTAACCACAGTTCACGATACGCACACTCACGGCAATACGTATCCCTAGAGGCCCCGTCGGACCGTCCCTAGGTGAACATACACATAACCATCCACAACAACCACGATACAGCCATAATTCAAATACTAGAACATGTAAACAAATGTAAAGTACTTGCCTTTGAGACATTCTTCGAAGAATCGGAAGTGAAAAATGACTACGGATGATCCGAATGGAAAACGACGGTTCCTAAACGAAGAATTAGCATAACTCAGTCCCGACGGACATCAATAATCGAAAGGAATACTCCCAAAACCCCGATTATAAATAACGACAATAGACGTTCAATCAATATGGGTGAGGGTTTACGCAAAAATCTCCCCGTATTGATAATTCGCGGATTAAAATCAAGGGAACTGGATTTGGAATCATTCAATAATCACAATCGGTGAAGAATATCGTAATATAGATGAACAATTCGGAACTAAACTCTAAAATCCCGAAATCCCCCAAATTCGACAAAATTAGGGTTCCTGAGGAATTACGTTTAATTCGGCTGATGAAAGGTGATTATGTTGATTATGATATGGCGGCTCGATTCTACCGTGATGGAATCTGGATAGAACTCCGAAAAGAACTGGTGGAGATCGTCTCTGAGGTCGCACGTCGAAGAAACGAAGAGAAAAGAAATAAAACTGGCATTCAAATCGCGCATTGGCTTATATAGTGTGAAGTTAGCGCACGCTAATCGCCATATGCGGCGGCGCTAACGGGCGCGGCAGTCCGATAGCTCGCCACCATTCGTTAGCGTCGCTAACAATAAGGGGTTAGCGTCACGCTAAGCTGTTCTTGATAGCGCACGCAAGGCAACAGGTAGCGTCGCTACCTACAACGATTGATCGGCGATGTCATATCAGCAGTAAGCTGCTGTCGAGGGTACGATACATGATACACACGACGAGACCAGAATCCAGGAACATGAACGCGAAGCATACAAGACGACGGAGCTAAGCGCTGAAAGAAAAATGCAATTCCGACCACTGAAGGGTCCGTAATGCGACAACGAAAACGAGATTCCCTAAACTATTAGGAAATTACAAAAATGGCCCAAGTGCTCGAAAATCACGAAACGACGTCGGATTTACAAACCGAAAGTCTCCACATGACCAACTCAACCATACGAACTTGCAAAAACCAAGAAACAACGGAAACGAACGAGTTTTACAAGAATCGAACGTTCATACGGCAAAACATGTCATAAAATGAAATTACGTGAAAACATCATCAAAACTCGTCCAAATGGAAAAACTCCAAGAACAAAATAGATTCAAAATGTCGAAACGGTTACAAGCGAGTCGATAAAAATAGACATACACCAAAAATGGAAACCGCTAAAAATGGAAAAGTTACGGATATTACATTCTCCCCCTCTAAAATAAAGTTTCGTCCCGAAACTTAAGAATCAAAAAGCTCGGGGTAACTCGAACGCATATTCTTCTCTATCTCCCACGTCGCTTCTTCTACTCCGTGCCTCGACCATTGCACCTTAACCAGAGGAATGGTTTTGTGCCTTAACTGCTTGTCACGACGCTCCAAAATTCTGACGGGCCTCTCTTCAAACGTAATATCCTTCTCTATCTCCACGTCCCCAAAGTCAATAACGTGGGACGGGTCCTAACGCATTTCCTCAATCGGAAACGTGAAATATGCTATGTACATGACTCAGCGACGGAGGTAAAGCCAAACGGTATGCCAACTCGCCGACTCTCTCCAATACCTCGAAGGGTCCAATATATCTCGGTCTGAGTTTCCCCTTCTTCCCAAAACGGAAAACTCCTTTCGTCGGAGATACTCTCAACAGAACGTGATCTCCCACCTCAAACTCCAAAGGTCTACGCCTAACATCCGCATAAGATTTCTGTCGACTCTGAGCAGCCAACATCCTCTTTCTAATCAATTCAACTTTCTCTCTCGTCTCCAACACAAGGTCCGGCTCAGTGCCAACCAAATCGGACGGCTCATCCCAACATATCGGTGATCGGCAACGTCGGCCATAAAGTGCCTCATATGGTGCCATCTTAATCGATGCGTGCCAGCTATTATTATAAGTAAACTCAATTAAGGCCAAATGATCCTCCCAGTTACTACTCCAGTCTAACGCACACGCGCGCAACAAATCCTCGAACGTCTGGATGGTACGTTCGGACCGCTTATCGGTCTGGGGATGGAACGAAGTGCTCAAACGTAACTGTGTCCCCAATGCCTTATGTACCGCCTGCCAAAAATGCGATACAAACCGGCCATCTCTGTCTGAAATAATGGTCCTCGGCGTACCATGAAGCCTCACTATCTGTGTAATAAAAATACGAGCCAACTTTTCTGGACCCCAAGTATCCTTGATGCCCAGAAAATGTGCCGACTTAGTCAGTCGGTCTACAATCACCCACACCATATTCATACCAGTCTTCGTTCTCGGTAAACTTGTGACAAAATCCATAGAGATGTCCTCCCACTTCCATTCCGGAACGGGAAGTGGTTTCAATAATCCGGCTGGCCGCTGATGCTCAATCTTGACTTGCTGACAAGTCAAACACTTAGCCACAAACTGAACTACCTCTTTCTTCATATCGTTCCACCAGAAATTCTTCCTCAGATCTTTATACATTTTACTCGAGCCCGGATGGACTGAGTAAGGTGACGCATGAGCCTCTCGCATAATACTCTGTCTCAATTCCGAGTCGTTCGGAACACACAACCGACCTCGGAATCTCAACACTCCGTCCTCATGAATAACGAATCCCGGGGCTTTCCCCTTCTCTACACTCTCCCGAAGCTGAATAAACATCGAGTCCTCCAACTGTCCCGATTTAATGTCCTCGACCAGAGATGAAGAAATCTCAAGAGTACGCAACTGCCCGGAACTCTCTGGCAGCACAACCTCAATGCTCAACCTCGTAAACTCTCGCTGAAGTCCCGACTGGGCCGTAAGTAACTCAAGCGCTCGAAGCGATACTGACTTCCGACTCAAGGCATCTGCTACCACATTAGCCTTGCCCGGATGATAAAGGATCTCGAGATCGTAATCCTTAATCAATTCCAACCACCTCCTCTGCCTCATATTAAGCTCTTTCTGGGTGAAAATGTACTTTAGGCTCTTGTGATCGGTGAAAATCTGACACGACGAGCCATACAAGTAATGACGCCAAATCTTCAACGCAAAAACAATTGCGGCCAACTCAAGATCGTGCGTAGGGTAATTCAATTCATATGGTTTCAACTGACGGGAAGCATAAGCAATCGTCCTCCCGTGCTGCATAAGTACGCATCCGAGCCCTTGGCCCGAAGCATCACTATAAACTGAGAATCCATCATTACCACTCGGTAAAGCCAAAACGGGAGCAGTCGTCAACCGCTTCTTCAACTCCTCAAAACTATTCTGCCTCTCATCGGTCCACACAAACTTCTCTGACTTCGTAATAATCGAGCCGAGGTCGAGCAAGTTTAGAGAACCCTCGACGAACCTACGGTAATACCGGCTAATCCTAAAATCTGCGGACCTCTTTCACGTTCTTGGGCGGCGCCCAATCCAACACCGCTCTACCTTATGTGGGTCCACACGAACACCCTCGGCCGAGATCACATGACCGAGAAACATAACTTCCCGTAACCAAAACTCGCACTTTGAGAACTTCGCAAAAGATGCTGAGTTCTCAAAATATCTAACACAATATGCAAATGACGGCGTGCTCCTCCTCGCTCCTCGAGTAAATCAGATGTCATCGATAAAAACGACTACACACTTATCGAGGTACTCGATAAAGACTTTGTTCATAAGTCGCATGAACACGGCAGTGCGTTAGTTAGCCCAAAAGGCATAACCACAAACTCGTAGTGACCGTATCTCGTCCGAAAGGCCGTCTTCGAATATCGGTATCCTTCACTCGGAGCGATAATACCCCGATCTCAAATCAATCTTCAAAACACGGTCGCTCCTTGCAACCGATCAAACAAGTCATCAATCCTGGGAGTGGATATTTGTTTTTGATGGTCACTTTGTTCAACTCTCGGTAGTCGATGCACAAACGAAGTGACCCATCCTTCTTCTTTACAAATAGACCGGTGCGCCCAAGGCGAAGCACTCGGTCGAATATACCCCATGTCTAGCAACTCTCCCAATTGTTTCTTCAACTCAAGCATCTCGGCAGCGCCATACGGTATGGCGTCTTAGAGATAGGTGCCGCACCCGGCTCTAAATCGACGGTAAACTCAACCTCTCGGCCCGGCGGCAAACCCGCAACTCATCCGAAAACGTCGGATACTCACATACTACCGGAATAGACGAGAGATCGACTCCCCCTTCTTCCGATCTCAAAGCGTAACACCAATAGCCCGTGCAACCTCCTCAAGAAGTCTCACCGCCTCAAAGCGCTGATCGGTAATCTCGGCTACCCCGCTTACGCCCACAAAAGAATGCTCGGTACCATCGAGGCTAACATCGAAACATTCCTTGTTCTATAATTCATGATCGCCCCATGACGGTCCAGCCTAATCCTCACCTAATCAAATCCTCATCTCTAATATCTACCGCAATCGATTAGAAGGCCAATCCCTCCCCGCGATACTCACAGAAAAATCTCTAATCTCACGGTCCCCACGATGCTATCCCCGCTAGGAAGTTTAACAACAAAAGGCTCACAAGCAACAAGGCAATCAACATGCATTTACGCACACAATCCATAGATATAAAAGAATGCGTAGCACGTAATCGAACAATACGGAAATATGATGGTCAAGGATGTGGACGGTACTGTAGCCACCGTCGCGTCGGGATCTCGGCTCGCCTCATCTCATACACACGGGGCGGAATGCACCCGCACTAGAATCTCCTCTAGAAGGCCGACCACGACCTCGACCTCTACCAAAACTCGCCGCGGCCGAGGAACCTGCTTGCTCGATTCACACTCGGCTCTCCGCACTGGAGCAGATATCCGAGTAATCGGAGCCCGAGCCGCATCCGTACAAAACTTAGCACGGTGACCCATACGACCACAAGAAAGACACCGAATCGGAGGCCTATCACACTCACTCATCATGTGGCCTTGACGATCATAGCTTGAAGCATGTAGGACCACGAACGGAACCAGCAGAGCAGACCTAGAACCGTTCCTCGACCAACCGATGGCGGCCGACTCAAGACTCGCGAACGCAGACCGAGCCTTCGGACATCCTCCCGACTTGCCTCCCGAAACCGACCGAGGTCTTCTCGCTTCTTTCCTTCGCCGCCGTCTGTCGCAGTAAAACGACATCTCGTAAGCCATCGCTTTATTCGATAATCTTTCAAAGTCGTGCACCCTGCACGACATGTAGTGGCGCACCTCGGCTTCATCCGCATATCAAAGTGGCGGATCTTATCTAGCTCATCTCGGACTTGGTTTCTCACGTAGTGCACTGTTGATTGTAGTCCTTGATAGCTTGAGAAATAGGAACATCTTGGGGCTTAGCCTCAAAGAAGGCTCGATCCTCCTCTTTCACCGGCCACGGACGTAATTCATCTTCCATCGATCCCTAACTCGCCCACGTAGCTGCCCGGCCACGCGGTTTCACCGCTTGCCACCATGTCGCCGCCTCCTTGGCGAGGAAGTCTTGAGCAATGGGTACTTTCCTCTCCTCGGAACAATTAGCGCCTCAAACACTTTCTCTATCTCGAATAGCCAATTCTCCCAACCAAGGGCCTAAGCACCATCAAATCGCGGAGGACGCATACGAATCACGCCTGAAGTAGTTTATCATTACCGAATCCAGAGGGCGGAACCGGTTGGCATTAGCATGGCCGACTGTAACGGCTCGAGCCGCAGCGTCATCCGGTTCGCTACTTGCCGCAATATGTTGGCCACTCCAACATTCTCATGAGCATTACGAGCTAGCAGATGGTCTGTTGACCTCCGGAACTAGGGGGAACACTGTTCGACAAAGAAGGCATCGCCGAATCAGTTCCCGAGTGATCGGACATGGCCGCCCCACCGGCTGCGCCACGTCCCCTACTGCGTCCGCGACCGCGTCCGCGTCCTCTACCAGCAGGAATTCTGAAGAAGCAACGGGTAAGTACAATTCAAACGCAAAACGCAAAAGATACTAAGACAGGAATAGAACAGAACGACGAAACGAGTCAGGTTAGGAAAACTTACGAGCACCGGCGTACTGAGATGATGGCATAGCAGTGATACTGTCCCAAAAACGACACTTAACTAGACCCAAATGACCGACAGCCTAGGTATCCATAAACCTAAGCTCTGATACCATATTCTGTAACACCCCCAAGACGTTCAGGGCATATTACAGCGCCGTGGACCCCACACTGTGGAATCCACCAGGCTAACATACCAACAAGACATTCGACAACGACAAACTATCATTAATAAAACGACAATTCAAATAAAAGACTACAAACCGACAATTAAAATCTGACATCTAATCCATTTCCCAAAACGGGAACACAACATTAACAATTTCAAACAGGAAGTACTCGAGTACTTAAACCAATTTTATAATACATAAATCCCAAAATCAGACATCAATAGTAACCGACAAACATAACATCGAAAATCAAATACTGGACAATATCATGCTTGCCCATCATCCTCATACGGCCCGAGTGCTCGCTTGTCCCCACGATCAATACCTGAAATACAAAAAGTATTTCCCCCATTTAAGGGGTTAGCGACAACTCCTAGTGCAAGTACAATCCATTTGAACTACATTCTAATCAGATGAATAATGCGCCAAAAATCATTTTTAGAAAATGTTTCATATTCCGGAATATTTACAATCACAAAACACATTATCTCCAACAAATCACAATTCAAAGTTAACCGTTGGTACGAGACTCACGGCCACCGTACCCCGCAGAGTCCCGTCGGACATCCCTGGGTGGCTAACCACAGTTCACGATACGCAGACTCACGGCAATACGTATCCCTAGAGGCCCCGTCGGACCGTCCCTAGGTGAACATACACATAACCATCCACAACAACCACGATACAGCCATAATTCAAATACTAGAACATGTAAACAAATGTAAAGTACTTGCCTTTGAGACATTCTTCGAAGAATCGGAAGTGAAAAATGACTACGGATGATCCGAATGGAAAACGACGGTTCCTAAACGAAGAATTAGCATAACTCAGTCCCGACGGACATCAATAATCGAAAGGAATACTCCCAAAACCCCGATTATAAATAACGACAATAGACGTTCAATCAATATGGGTGAGGGTTTACGCAAAAATCTCCCCGTATTGATAATTCGCGGATTAAAATCAAGGGAACTGGATTTGGAATCATTCAATAATCACAATCGGTGAAGAATATCGTAATATAGATGAACAATTCGGAACTAAACTCTAAAATCCCGAAATCCCCCAAATTCGACAAAATTAGGGTTCCTGAGGAATTACCTTTAATTCGGCTGATGAAAGGTGATTATGTTGATTATGATATGGCGGCTCGATTCTACCGTGATGGAATCTGGATAGAACTCCGAAAAGAACTGGTGGAGATCGTCTCTGAGGTCGCACGTCGAAGAAACGAAGAGAAAAGAAATAAAATCGCTTCAAATCGCTACCGGGCTTATATAATGTGAAGTTAGCGCAAGCTAATCGCCATATGCGCAGGCGCTAACGGGCCGCGGCGATACCAGTGGCTACTGCCACCATTCGTTAGCGTACGCTAACAATAAGGGTTAGCGTACGCTAACTGTTCTTCGGTAGCGCACGCAAGGCAACAGGGGTAGCGTGCGCTACCTACACAGCAGTTCAGTACTGCTGATGTCATATCAGCAGTAAGCTGCTGTCGAGGGTACGATACACGATACACACGACGAGACCAGAATCCAGGAACATGAACGCGAAGCATACAAGACGACGGAGCTAAGCGCTAAAAGAAAAATACAATTCCGACCACCGAAGGGTCCGTAATGCGACAACGAAAACGAGATTCCCTAAACTATTAGGAAATTACAAAAATGGCCCAAGTGCCCGAAAATCACGAAACGACGTCGGATTTACAAACCGAAAGTCTCCACATGACCAACTCAACCATACGAACTTGCACAAACCAAGAAACAACGGAAACGAACGAGTTTTACAAGAATCGAACGTTCATACGGCAAAACATGTCATAAAATGAAATTACGTGAAAACATCATCAAAACTCGTCCAAATGGAAAAACTACAAGAACAAAATAGATTCAAAATGTCGAAACGGTTACAAGCGAGTCGATAAAAATAGACATACACCAAAAATGGAAACCGCTAAAAATGGAAAAGTTACGGATATTACAGCCGTCGCTTCAAACGATTTGTGGATTTGGCATTCGTTTTTTGGTCCTCCCGGTGCAAACAACGATATCAATGTTTTGAATCAGTCACCATTGTATCTTGCGGAGCGAAATGGAACGGCGGCAAACAGTTCATTTCATGTAAATGGACGGTTTTACAAACGTGGATATTATCTTACCGATGGAATATATCCTACGTATTCAACGTTTGTTAAAGCATATAAGTATCCGGTTGAACCGCGGGAAAAGAGATTCAAGAAGCTACAAGAGTCTGCAAGAAAAGATGTCGAGCGAGCATTTTGTCGTCTTAAAACAAAATGGATGATTCTCAATCGTCCTCTTCGGGCTATGTCGGTTGACAAGATTCGACAACTCGTTTATACGTGTATCATATTTCACAATATGATATTAAAAGACGATCGAGTTGCAATATCACCGGTTCATATAATGGATCCGCCGGTCGCGCCAGTTTATGACGATAGTGTATTACAAGAGTTACTCGACGAACAAATCCATTACCGTCTCCTATATGATCTTACGGACCACGTAGAGGCTCAAAACTTGACATTTCTCGATGACTAGTTATTTTCTTTTTTTTAAGAATAATGTAATTTTCTTTCAATTATGTTTTTTTTAAGGTATTATGCAATTTTCTTTTAGTTATTAATGAAATATTTATGTTTTTATTAAATTGTTTGATATAATTTATGAAAATAAAAAATAAAAAAATTAAATTAGTTGGGAGGTATGAAAAAGGCATGGTTGCCACTAAAAATGGGTTGGGAGGTATGAAAAAAGTATGAATGAGGTGGAATGATATTATTGGTGGATTTGGGAGGTATGGATGATTTCAGAAGAATGACTGCCACCATCCTAAGGAAATTAAATCATTGTTAGTTTGTTTAGTTATAATCCATAATATTTACTTATATGTGCACTTTCAGTTCTCATTATGTTTTTTAATAATTATTTTTTTAGACAAACTTATTAAATTTATTTAATTAATGATTTAATCAATTAGGTCATTAGTTAAGTAGCCAACTATTTAATTAAAATTTTGGTTAATTGTCTAATTCAAAACTAAAATCATAGAGTATACAACTTCAAAGAACAATTTAAACAAAAAAAGTATTTAAATTTTAAATATAAAGAGAAATGTTGGGATGGGGTCAAAATGTGGAGAGTGGGGTGAAAAAAGAAGAAAGAATAAATATACAACAACAACAAAAGAGTGATATTTTAATATTTAATGGAGAAAAAAATAATAGAATGGAATATAATGGAGTTAATAATAGTGCTGCAGTGGTCTTTTTGCAGCGATATTCTTCATACCAATTTTAATACTATGACAATTAAAGTTGCAACTTCTTTTCAAGGAAAAGTGGCCAGCGGCAAAAAATTCCATTCTGTTATAATATTATTTTGGAATTTTGCATTAATTGTTATCACAAGACAAATAGTAGCAAATTTTGTAATGTAACAGCAACAAAACTTGTAATTGTAATATTGCCATATTTGTTACTATAAATATGTGGTTATGGAAATGAAGAAATTACACACACAAAAGAAAGAGTAATAAAACTTCATCTCATTTTCTCCCTACTTGTTCCCTTGTTATTTTTCTATTTTATACAATTATTACCTTCAATAATAATCTTGCTTAATATTAGTCTTATAACACGTTATCAGCACGAGTTATTGCTCGAAAAAGGTTAGTATTATTCGAGTTTGAATTTATTTATACTAACTCGTTTTTATTCTTGTAAAAAAAAATGGCCGGAATTGAAAACAAAAAATTCCAAATCCTCGATGTCACTGGAAATAACTATCTATCATGGTGCCTTGATGTTAAATTGCACCTCCAAGGTATGAGATTGGCTACTACCTTGGAATCTGTGGAACTTGCTAATGCCGATATTAAAAATGAGGCAAATGCAATGATATTCATGCGCCATCATTTATCCGAGGATCTGAAGAATGAATATATACAAATTGAAAGGCCTTCTGAGCTCTGGAAGAAGCTCAAAGACAGATTTGATCACACCAGAACTGTAATATTGCCACAGGCTCAATATGAATGGCAACTACTAAGATTGCAAGATTTTAAATCTGTTGCTGATTATAATTCAGCCTTATTCAAAATTGAGTCTCGACTGGCCTTGTGCGGTACACAGCTATCTGAGACTGATAAGCTGGAAAAAACATTCACCACGATGCATTCCTCAAATATGGTGCTTCAACAACAATACAGGCAACGACAATTTCAAACATATTCTGAGCTAATTTCAGTTCTTCTCACGGCTGAGAAGATAAATGAGTTATTATTAAAAAATCATGAACTACGACCTTCTGGGTCCCGTGTCGAACCTGAAGCACATACCAGCTCCGGTAGAGCTTCCGGCCGATTCAAGAGCCGTGAAAATGGACCCGGACGTGGAACCCGGAAAAGTGGTGGACGTGGTGGCTACCGTCAAAATAATTACAAAAATGACCGCGGCGGACGTAACTATAATAATCGTGATAATTATCATTATTCCCGTCAAAATAAATATTCCGACAGACCAAGGCAATCAATTCACGGGCATCGTGATAAGGGAAAAATGCCTATGGAAATTTTTGGTGATGATCCATGTCGTAGATGTGGTATAACTGGACATTGGGCTAAATATTGTCGTACTTCCCAACACCGTGTGGATTCATATCAGGCATCAATAAAAAATAAAGGCAAAGATGCCCAGGCTCATACCACCGAAACATTCGAGCCATACAAAGTTATTGAGGCCAACACATCTGGGAACATATTTGATGGAAATCCTGACCAGGACTGGAAATCACTTGAGCTAACAGATTTCCTTGAAGATCCTGGTTCAGTGGGACATGACGATGAATGGCTGAAATAAAATATTTATGCAATACATGTCGTATATTTACTTTCTGGCTTGTAATACCCCAGTTGTTTTTGTGTGTGTTTCTTTATGTATAATATAAACATCAATAAAATCATCTATATTTTTATATTAAATTTCTCCCACTTCCAACGGCTATAAACGGCTAGTAATAGTGATTTTTGATTCTATAAATATGCACACATTTTATTCAACAACTCACTCATATTCTCTACCCTCTTGTAGAAATTCTTAAGTATCTTCATCCGATTTTCTTCGAAAATGATTAACGGATCTCTCGTCTTTATTTTCACAATGATCAGCATGATCATAATACTGATGTTTAGCAAAGACTTCCCTCCGGAATTATTCTGGATTGGTGTTTCATTTATCATTTATATTGTTGGCCTTGTATCAACACTAATGATACATACAAAAATGTATTATTAAAAAAATATATGTATGTTTACATTTCCATTATCAATAAAAAAATGTTTCATGTCTTAAATATTTATTATGTGATGATTTGATTGAACAGGAATACAAATGGAAAGTATCGAACAGATACACAATTGTCTTGTTGATAGTGAAACAACGCACTCAATATTTACAAATAAAGCATATTTCTCGAGCATGAAATTATGCAAGACGCACGTTACAACTATATCTGGTCCCGTAGAGATTATTGATGCTCCGGGAATGCAACTGTGATGTTGCCTAATGGAACAATTTTACACATTGAAAATGCGTTATTATCTGGTAGATCAAAAAGAAATCTGTTGAGTTTTAAGGATGTACGCCGAAATGGCTATCACTTGGAAACAGTGATTGAAAATAATAAAGACCATCTCTATATTACATCCTATAAAATGGAAACTCGACTTGTCCACGAGAAAATTGAAGCAACTACTTCTGGACTGTATTTGTGTCCCTATTCGAGCTTTTGAAACCTATGCTACCATGGCTTGGAAGCTGGTGAATCCTGATATATTTGGGTTATGGCATGATCGCCTTGGGCACCCAGGAACATCTATGTTACGCAGGATTATTGAAAATACTCATGGACATCCATTAAAGGGCACAAAAATGCTAATGTCCAAAGATTATTTTTGTGAATCATGTTCACGTGGAAAACTTATTACTACACCTTCTATGGAAAATGATGGTTATGAATCACCATCCTTTTTACAACGCATTCATGGTGATATTTGTGGACCAATACATCCAGCAAGTGGACCATTCCGATATTTTATGGTCTTAATAGATGCATCATCCAGATGGTCCCACATATGTTTATTATCTACCAGAAATGTTGCTTTTGCACGACTCTTGTCCCAAATTATTTAACTCCGAGCACATTTTCCTGAATATCCTATAAAAAATATAAGAATGGATAATACCGGAGAGTTCACATCAAGAACTTTTGATGATTATTGTGAAGTACTGGGATATAATGTTGAGCACCCAGTAGCACATGTTCACACCCAGAATGGATTGGCTGAATCCTTGATCAAACGACTTCAAATTATTGCTCGTACATTATTAATGAGATCAAAACTCACTAGTGCAGTGTGGGGTCATGCAGTATTACATGCACCAGCACTCATCTGATTACGCCCCATTGCTTATCATATCACTCCCCAATGCAATTAACTCTAGGCTTTGAGCCGAATATTTTGCACTTACGCACATTCGGATGTGCTGTTCATGTGCCAATTCCACCTCCTCAAAGGAAAAAAAATGGGTCCTCAACGCCGGCTTGTCATATACGTTGGATTTGATTCCCCATCAATAATTCGGTATTTAGAACCAACAACGGGTGATTTATTTACCGCTCGGTTTTCCGATTGTCATTTTGATGAGACGATGTTTCCATCAATTGGCAGGGATAAGACTGTTCTTAACAAAGATGAACAAAAACCAGTTGAGGATATCTCCTGGAATGTACAAAGCTTATCCCACCTAGATCCACGTACTACAGAATGTGAAAATAAGGTGAAAAGAATCATCCATTTACAAAATATTGCTAATAGACTTCCTGATGCATTTAATGATGCAAGTAGGGTAACAAAGTCTTACATTCCAGCTGTGAATGCTCCAGTCAGGATCGTTGTTCCTAATGACATAAAAATGGATGATGATGCCCCATGACAAAAGCGTGGTAGACCTGTTGGTTCGAAGGACACTGTTCCTTGAAAAAGAAAGGGGAGAAGTACTGGGATCACAAACCAAGATCATCCTAGTGAGCATGCTGTAGATGAATCTGCAGAGCGTAATACTGCAGATAATGATGGGATCAAGGATTCTGAAAGCACCGAGAATGCCATAAATCATTACAATGACATATGAGATCGAAAAAACATGATTGTCGATAATTTATTTGCTTTCTCGGTTGCACAAGAAATTATGAACGATGATTACGATAATGAACCACATTCAATAATTGAATGCCGTCAAAGGTCGGATTGGCCTAAATGGGAGGAAGCAATAGAATCTGAATTAGCTTCCTTAGAAAAACGGATGGTATTTGGGCAAATTACTCGAACACCGAATAATATAAAACCAATTGGTTACAAATGGGTGTTTGTTCGAAAAATAAATGAGAAAAATGAGATTGCGAGATATAAAGCCCGACTCGTAACCCAAGGATTATCCCAACGACGAGGGATTGACTATAACGAAACGTATTCACCAGTGATGGATATAATCACTTTCCATTTTCTTATTAGTATGGCTGTCCATGAGTGTTTGGATATGCGACTAATGGATGTAGTCACGGCATATCTATATGGTTCATTAGATTCTGATATCTATATGAAAATTCCTGATGGATATAAAATACCAAAATCTGCTACTCCACGTGAGCTATACTCGATCAAACTACAGTAATCACTGTATGGATTAAAGCAATCCGGCCGCATGTGGTATCATAGATTGAATGAATACCTTTCCAAGGAAGGTTATATAAATGATCTTAAATGCCCATGTGTTTTTATTAAAAGATCCAATACTGGATTTGCTATAATTGCAGTCTATGTGGGTGACATAAATTTAATCGGAACTCCTAAAGAGTTATCCAATGCTGCTGAATATCTGAAGAAAGAATTTGAGGTTAAAGACCTTGGAATAACAAAACTCTGTCTTGGTCTTGAGCTCGATGTTAGGCGTATTTTTATACGCTTATTTATCAATATTTTGTATTATTTTGGCGAGTAAATTTGCATCAATGAACTTTTAATGCCTTAATCTTGTATGTTTGTCAGGAGATTGGAGTCCGGAAGCTAAAACGAGGCGAAATGGGTGAAAACAGCGAATTTTGGCCGTGGGCCGTGGCACAGGAAGGCAACCAATGGCACTGCAGTAGATCAGATCAGGCCGCAAGACACCAGTGAGCCGCGGCCCAGACGTAACACCCAGCGCCCAGGTTTTAAATTACACGCCATGTGCCGCGGCACAGATTAAGTGAGCCGCGGCACACAAGGCGGTTTTGGTGTGCTCCGCGCGGATTTGGGCCGTTTTGAAGCCAGTTCTCGACCTACTCACACGGACGCGATTTGGAGACTGTGCAGAGCTATAAATAAGGGTTTAAGACCCTAATTAATTATCGGGGAATCTGGGAGGCTTGGAAAAAGAAGGATCACAGAAGATTATCACAGACGAGAGAAGCAGAAGAGATCAAGGGCAGAGGGCGGAAGCCAGAAGAACGGAGGAATCCGAGCTCTTCATCTGCGTTTGATTTTCATGCTTTTATTTATTAATTCTGTATTTTCATTATTTAGCATGTCAGGCTAAAACCCTAATCTAGGATTTTGATGAAACCTATGTTTTGACGGATTTGCTTGAGATTATCTATTTAATTCCCTTTTTGTTGAGTTTTCCCAATCGTGTTTAATGCTTTCAATTATCTGGCCAATAGTTGTATTGTTTTAATCATTCAATTCGAATCGGGAGAGGAGAGTTGGTGAGGAACTATTAGTGAGGACCGTTTTATTCTATGAGATAGGAATATACTCATAGGAACTACGTGGCCTTTTGGAGATTTTATGCTTTTTGCCTATTGACGAATTAATTCACCTAGGGATAGAGTGCGTTATTCGACTTTAGAAAAATCTATTGACCTCGAGAGAGGCGGTAGAGTATATTAGCAATCTTCGCCTTCAATAAATTGGGAAAATCATTAACTTCAGATAATCGAGAGTAAATTCGGATAAACCGAGGTGGATTCAGAATCCTAGACTTATTCATCATTTGATTCTCTTTCTTCAAGCTATCGTTTTTACTATTTAGTCTTTTACTAATTCTTTTAGTAATTAATTGCAAAACCAAAGTTCGATTGTTCAAATAAAACTAGAATATATAAAAATCGGTAGTTAGTGATTCAGTCCTCGTGGGAACGATACTCACTCATCACTTTATTACTTGTATACGATAACGTTCACTTGCGTTTAAGAAATATCGCAACAAGTTTTTGGCGCCGTTGCCGGGGACTGAAATTTTTGCTAATATCGATTTCAATATTTCTAGTCTTAGTTTGAACGTTTTATTTACTTATTTTCGTGTATTTAATTTTACTTATTTATTTGTTTTTCCTTTCAGGAATTTTCCGGGTAGTGCATGAGAAAACTCGGTAACAAAGGCCTACTACCTTTGAATACCAAACTCGAGCGCACTCTTAGGAGAAAGAAGAAGGAGAAACGAGAGCTACCGACAACAGTCACTATGGCTGAAAATATCGAAATTCAAGGAGGAGATAACCATGTGCAGCAAGTTCAACCGGCACTGGCTCTTCGAGATTATGCTATGCCGCAGATCAACACGAACTTTTCGGGGATTCGGCGTCCAACAATCCAAGCCAACAATTTCGAAATCAAGCCTGCGATCATTCAGATGGTGCAGGCTAGCCAGTTTTGTGGATTGCCGAATGATGACCACAATGCACATATTGCTTCTTTTCTAGAGATTTGTGACACGTTCAAGAACAATGGTGTCACCGACGATGCTATCCGTTTACGGCTTTTCCCTTTCTCTTTGAGGGATAAAGCGAAATTTTGGCTGAATTCCTTACCGCCGGGGTCGATCACAACATGGGCAGAGTTAGCGCAAGCCTTCCTTGCTAAATTCTTCCCACCTTCTAAGACGGCGAGACTGAGAAATGAGATCACCACTTTTGGTCGGTATGACATGGAATCGCTCCACGAGGCGTGGGAGCGATACAAAGATTTGTTACGGAGATGCCCACATCACGGCCTTCCGGACTGGCTTCAGATTCAGACGTTCTATAATGGTTTGAGTGCTTCCACACGCACTCTCGTGGATGCAACCGCCGGTGGAGCTTTAATGGGAAAGACGATGGCTGAAGCACACTCGTTGTTGGAAGCTATGGCCGCTAATGCTTATCAATGGCCATCCGAACGAATAACGCCGAAGCGAGTTATGGAAATTTCGAGTAATGACCCGATATCCACATTGTCAGCTCAAGTCGCCGCCTTGACTCAGCAACTTCAGGCATTTTCACATGCTCCTTCCCCCGTTACCATTGAATCGTGTAATTGGTGTAACGGATCTCACCCTAGTGCGGAGTGCCAAGTCGGGAACCCTTTCGAGCAGCCCCAAATTGAACAAGCTCAGTTCGTAGGAAACGGAAACCGGCAAAATAATACGTACTCCAACACGTATAATCCGGGGTGGCGTAATCATCCCAACTTCTCGTGGAGAAGCGGACAGAACTCGAACCAGCCTCCGTTCACTCAAAACCAACAGCAGCCTCCTCCCGTTCCAAAAGTTTCTCTCGAGGAAGCAATTGCGAAATTGGCAGCGAATACGAGTCAATTCATGACCCGTACTGAAGCAACATTGCAAAATCATTCCGCCTCCATTCGCAACTTGGAAGTCCAAATGCCAGATTGCTAATGTGTTGACAACGCCGTGAGGGAGCATTGCCAAGTACAACCGAAACAAATCCTAGAGAAAGTCTAAATGCAATCTTGAGAAGCGAAGGAGGTATGTGACCACGAGAGGAGTGAAAAGAGAAGTGAAATTGAGGAGAAGAAAAATTTAGTGACGGAGGAATCACAGGATTGAGACCCTCGATAACGCTTTCCGATAACCCGAAGGCATATGCACTGCCCCGCTTCCGCAGAGATTACAGCAGAAAAAGGCGGACAAGCAATTCTCTAAGTTCCTCGACGTGTTCAAGAAGCTTCATATTAACATTCCATTTGCCGATGCGTTGGAACAAATGCCAAGATACGTTAAATTCGTGAAGGAGATCTTGTCAAAGAAAAGAAAACTCGAGGAGTTTGAGACAGTTGCCTTAACGGAAGAGTGCAGCGCTATTCTTCAGAAGAAGCTTCCACCAAAATTGAAAGATCCAGGAAGTTTCAACATACCGTGCACCATGGGGAGTCTCTCTTTTAATAAGGCGTTGTGCGATCTCGGTGTTAGTATTAACCTCATGCCTCTGTCTATTTTCAAGAAGCTGGGAATTGGAGAAGCAAAGCCGACGACGGTCTCCTTGCAAGTAGCGGATCGATCTATTAAGTATCCGAGGGGAGTGATTGAGGACGTGCTAGTAAAAGTGGATAAATTTATCTTTCCAGCGGATTTTATTGTTCTCGACATGGAGGAAGATCAAGATATCCCGATTATATTGGGACGACCATTTTTAGCGACCGGACGAACTCTTATAGACGTGGAAAAAGGTGAATTAACTCTGAGGGTTCAAGATGAGCATGTCACGTTCCAAGTGCTCAAATCTTTTCCATGTCCGGGAGGTGTTGATAAAAGCTCACAAATTGAAAGTGTAGATGCCGTTTCTAAATAAAGACACCGAAAGAATCGTCGGTCGAAAAATTTAGATTCCGTTTCAAATGGTCCAATTTTTAAGAAAGATGTAGAACGAGTCGCATTTCTCAAGCATGTGGACATGCCATCATCGCCATCCGACCAGCCACACTCGGACAAGTCTACTGCTGTCATAAAGTCATTTTTGAAAGAGAAAAATAAGCCGGAAATCAAACGGACATCTAGTCATGAGAAAAACGGGTGTTTCGGAAAGTTATTCTCATCAAAACCTTTCCGCAAACAACATTCGATGCCCGAACCTAAAATCGAATCATTAAGAACCGTTGGTCAAAATTTTAAAAATTATATTAACGGTTCGATGAACGGGGCGGAGATCAAATGGAGTTTGCGAAAAGCGAACTGATTTTTTAAATAGGTCAGGCTGAAGACTATAAACTTAGCGCTTCTCGGGAGGCAACCCGAGTTCGTAGTTGTAGATTTTTGAGTTTCTGTTTTTTTTCTTGCATTCTTGAATTTTTATTTTTCATCATTTTGTGCTTTGATTTGCTTTTACCTCTCGCTTTTGACGTGTTCCTCTTAAAATCCTGTGCAGAAAAAGTCCCAGGGGAGAAATTTATGCCTGAGCCGCGGCACAAGGCTTGTGAGCCGCGGCACACACAAATCAAAAGGTAGAGCTAAACTTTCTGTACTCTGTGCCGCGGCACAACATTACTGAGCCGCGGCACACTTGAGCACTGAGCCGCGGAACACGGAAGCTGAGCCGCGGCCCACGACAAAACATGCGAACAGTAAAAGGGATCAGACTCGTGCCGCGGCTCACTTGAGCTGTGCCGCGGCACACCATGCGGAATTTGAAGAGCCCAGGTATCTTATAACTCTCATTCGGCCGACTACCCAGGTAAGTTTCCCTTCCCTTTCCTCTCCCTTGCGCGCGCGATCGGACATCCTTCTCCCTTCTCCTTCTTGCAATTTTCTTGCACTTTTCACAATCCAAGCAAGGTATGTCCAAATTTCTAATCTCAAATTGTTCTATGAATTTAAATGTGAAGTTGTGTTATGCATTTGATGGTTGAATATGCTTATTTTTCTTTCAAAAGTTCTATGATGGTTAAGTGGAGGACATGATGTTTTGATCGATTTTTCATGATTATTTTGGATTATGAATGAATTGAATATGTCGTTTTTGATGGTGAATGAGTCGTGTTTTTGTTCTTGGGGATTTAATCGAGCTATTGCCATATTTGTTCTTCAAGTGAACTCTTGCCCTTTAAGTGTTTGATGAAATGTCTGAATGAAAAATTTTCTTTGTTAAGGCAATATTTTGAATCTATGTGCAACGTATTCGTTCTGGAATTACAGCAACCCCAACCCGTACGTCTAGTTTAAACGTTATGGTTCAATTTCATTTTTCTCTCACGGTTGTGCTATCTCGTAAAATTTCTGATTTACGGCCGGATATCCTTAGCCGAGTGATGATTATTCTCGTTATTGTTTGAGTAAGTAAACTTCGGTGTTTAAATTTTTTTTCAGGACTCACTATGGCTAGGACTAAGAAGCTGAGCAAGAGGGCCAGGACGCAGTCGTCCCCCACTTGAGGGGAAACTTTTCGTAGTCGCACCGAGTCGGAGGCACACCAGTTTTCTGACCCGGAGATCCACAAAATCTTCAATGAGAAGATTCGGCCGCGACCTATTATCCCGGAGAGGGGATTCACTCCAGCCCCCCAAGACGGGGAACTGCTTGCTATGATAGACGAGATGGGGTGGGCCCGTTTTGCTGCACCCCCCGAGCCAGCGGTGATCTCGATAGTGCAGGAGTTCTATGCCAGCGCGCTATTGAAGCACATTCGGGCAGACCAGATGTTGCAGCAGTCAGACACTCGAGGTATTACGGTTGATTATTCCACAGCTGCTATTCGGAGGTTGTTTGGGCTGCCGGTGGTATATGAGACGGCTTATGACCGAGTTATGGCTAGCCTCACGAAGGAGGCTCTGCTCGAGACTATTACGCAGCCCGACTCTGACTGGGAGCGGCGCGCACCGGGTTCTTCCACTTTCCACTTCAAGAGCTCGCGCCTCAGTCGGCTCGGGCGTGCCTGGCTATATTTTATTTGCGCTCGTATAGACCCCACATCTCAGATCCACACTGTTTTTCTCTCCCGCGCCCGGACACTATATGCTATCACATCCGGACTGCGATTCGATGTGGCCCCTCTCTTGGTCCGATCTATATTCCAGTGCATTTAGGGAGGGGCCAAGACGGGGTTGAAGCACCCCTCTCTTATTTACGCTCTGTGCCGGCAGTCGGGGCTGACGTGGTCGGACGATGAGCCGATGCTAGCTCCCCAGGCCCCGATCGACCACCGCATCATCTCACATTTTGACCAGTGGGGAGGAGCGCTGGCGCACGCTCGGGGGAGAGGATTTCTACTGGATGAGGCCCACGAGGGGTCCCCCGAGCCTCTTTTGCTGACACAGGGGCAGGCAGATGCCGGCCCGTCGCCCGACAGAGAGAGATTACAGGCGATGTTCGACGGGCTGAAGGAGGATATGAGGAGAGAGAGAGAGAGAGAGGAGACGAGGAGAGAGAGAGGATATGAGAGAGGATATGATGAGAGAGAGAGGAGATGAGGAGAGAGAGAGAGAGTATGCTGGCTGCCATGAGAGAGGAGCAGCGGACGGAGAGAGAGAGCATTATTGCTGCCGTCAGGGGTGAGATGCGAGAGCAGGCCCGCCGGGCCAACCGACGAGAGGCGAGGCGTCTAGCGGCGAGGGATGCCTACCACCAGGAGCACCTAGCTGCATGGACGGCCCATATCATGCACCCAGACGGGCCATTTATTGCACCTGCTAGGCCAGCCACACCACCCTCCTCACCAGATGATGCCGGCACCTAGGGCTGCAAACGAACCGAGCCGAGCTTTGATCGAACCGAGCCGAGTTTTAAATTTTTTTCTGACGAGCCGAGCCGAGCCGAGCTTTCTTACCGAACAAAAATCGTGTTCGAGCTCGAGCTCGTTAATAAATCGAGCCGCACACGAGCTGTTCGCGAACAACTCGAGCCGAGTCGAGCTCGAGCCGAGCTCGAGCTGTTCGCGAATAATTATATATTTTTAAATTATTTAAATAATATATTTGAATTATTTAAAATAAATATTTTAAAATAATCATTAAAAATTATATATTTTCGAATATATATAAAAATTAATATTTTAATATATGAAAATTATTTAAAAAATTATTAATCTATAATATAATATATAATATTATAAAAAATAACTTAAAAATAGATTTATTAATCGAGCTTAACGAGCCGAACCGAGCCGAACCGAGCTCGAGTCGATCTCGAGCTGAGCTCGAGCCGCACATGCCCAAGCTCGGCTCGAGCTCGTTTTCTTAACGCACAGATTTTCGAACTCGAGAGTTCTTAACGAACCGAGCCGAACCGAGCCCTTAACGAGCCGAGCCGAGCTTTGTTCGCGAACAGCTCGGTTCGTTTACAGCCCTACCGGCACCAGCTCGTGAGAGGACTGGAGGGGAGTACTTGACCTTCTTATTCTATTGCATATTATATTTTGTCCATTGAGGTCAATGTACGTCCTAAGTTTGGGGGGGTCTATTTCTGTTGCTACATTTACTGGTGTACTTATTTCGTTGCACTTTTTGTTATTTTTAGTTATCTTTTTATCGATAGCCTTGCTTGTCATGATTTTAATCTTATTCGTGAATTTTTAGTGCTTCTATTTGTGTAATACTGATGTTACGACATTGTTTTTATCTCTGAAGAAACGGTCGAGTTTTAGTCGAGTTGTAGTCAGTGATTTCTGTTTCTGCTAAGTCTTCATTGAGGTCCAAATTTTTTTTTCGTGATTGTAGAGGTCTTGGCGGATAAGAGAGGATACGTACGTGTTTTAAAATCACCGTCGATATGTTTGGTTACATTTCTCGGTTAGCTAGTCGTCCAGTTATATAAGTCGTGTTGGCACTTAGATTGAGTTTAGAATCGGTCAGTTTTTCCCAAAAGTCGAGATATTTTTGTTCTATGATGGGAAGTCTAGTAACCGGGGTATTCACGTGACCCGTTGTTTACTCTCGCGTAAAACGACGACCCTGATTAGACTAGTGATTTAGAAATTTCACATGTGCCGATGATAGGGAGCCTAGTAACCGGGGGTACTCGCGTGACCCGTTGTTTACTCTCGCGTAAAACATCGACCTTGATTCGGACATGCGGGAATTAGCTATTCGAGTTGTTTCTCCGTTGTGGAAGGGAACTTAGTAACTAGAAGCATCCATGTGCCCCATGAGTGTCTTTTACGCCAAACGGTTTCCCAATACATGAGAATGGAAGTTCCACCCTAGGATTATCCCGATGAAACATCCCGAGATCCGAACCTAGTGGTCAACTCGAATCAATTTCTTGAGCATATATATAAGGGAATACTGTCCGAGGGTTATTTTTTTATGAAACTCGTGAAAATTGTGCCATTATACTGTGGAACGGGGCGAATTAGCTCGTTTATTTTAACCTTTCATATTGACGGTCGATTAGATTCACGTTTGTTAATCTTTGAGTTGGATTTTCTTCATGAACGAGTGATTAGGACTGAACTTGGTTACTTTGTGGAATCAGTGTTCTGAGTGTAGCTCGCTATTACGATACTCGTATTATTCAGAGAGAATTTCAAGATAGTATTGATTAGGTTGAGCACTTTGAGTTGCACGATTATTTACGATATTCTTTTATTGAAATTAATTCTTTTTGCTTGAGGACAAGCAAAGGCTTAAGTTTGGGGGTATTTGTTAGGCGTATTTTTATACGCTTATTTATCATTATTTTGTATTATTTTGGCGAGTAAATTTGCATCAATGAGCTTTTAATGCCTTAATCTTGTATGTTTGTCAGGAGATTGGAGTCCGAAAGCTAAAACGAGGCGAAACGGGCGAAAACGGCGAATTTTGGCCGTGGGCCGCGGCACAGGAAGGCAACCAGCGGGCACTGAGTAGGCGTACTGCATGCGCGGCACGATCGAGTGAGCCGCGGCACGATCAGTGAGCCGCGGCCCAGACGTAACACCCAACGCCCAGGTTTTAAATTACACGCCATGTGCCGCGGCACACAAGGCGGTTTTGGTGTGCTCCGCGCGGATTTGGGCTGTTTTGAAGCCAGTTCTAGACCTACTCACACGGACGCGATTTGGAGACTGTGCAGAGCTATAAATAAGGGTTTAAGACCCTAATTAATTATCGGGGAATCTGGGAGGCTTGGAAAAAGAAGGATCACAGAAGATTATCATAGACGAGAGAAGCAGAAGAGATCAAGGGCAGAGGGCGGAAGCCAGAAGAACGGAGGAATCCGAGCTCTTCATCAGCGTTTGATTTTCATGCTTTTATTTATTAATTCTGTATTTTCATTATTTAGCATGTCAGGCTAAAACCCTAATCTAGGATTTTGATGAAACCTATGTTTTGACGGATTTGCTTGAGATTATCTATTTAATTCCCTTTTTGTTGAGTTTTTCCAATCGTGTTTAATGTTTTCAATTATCTGGCCAATAGTTGTATTATTTTAATCATTCAATTCGAATCGGGAGAGGAGAGTTGGTGAGGAACTATTGGTGAGGACCGTTTTATTCTATGAGATAGGAATATACTCATAGGAACTACGTGGCCTTCTGGAGATTTTATGCTTTTTGCCTATTGACGAATTAATTCACCTAGGGATAGAGTGCATTATTCGCCTTTAGAAAAATCTATTGACCTCGGGAGAGGCGGTAGAGTATATTAGCAATCTTCGCCTTCAATAAATTGGGAAAATCATTAACTTCAGATAATCGAGAGTAAATTCGGATAAACCGAGGTGGATTCAGAATCCTAGACTTATTCATCATTTGATTCTCTTTCTTCAAGCTATCGTTTTTACTATTTAGTCTTTTATTAATTCTTTTAGTAATTAATTGCAAAACCAAAGTTCGATTGTTCAAATAAAACTAGAATACATAAAAATCGGTAGTTAGTGATTCAGTCCTCGTGGGAACGATACTCACTCATCACTTTATTACTTGTATACGATAACGTTCACTTGCGTTTAAGAAATATCGCAACACTCGAGCATAAAGATAATGGAATACTTGTCCACCAATCTGCTTATACCAAGAGATTGCTCAAACGATTTAATATGCACAAGGCTCATCCTCTGAGTACTCTTATGGTCGTACGGAATTTAGATCCTAAGAAAGATCCTTTCCGACCTAAGGAACCAAATGAGGAAATTTTGGGTCCTGAAGTGCCTTATCTCAATGCTATTGGAGCACTCATGTATTTAGCACAATGCACCAGACCCGATATTTCTTTTGCAGTAAGTTTACTTGCAAGATACAGTTCTGAACCAACTCGAAGACACTGGAATGGTATCAAACACATTTTTCGTTATCTCAATGGTACCATTGACCTGGGTTTATCCTATTCAAAAGAGGCTACTAACTCTAGATTAGTTGGTTATGCTGATGCAGGATACAAATTCGATCCACATAAGGCTCGCTCACAGACCGGTTATTTATTCTGCTATAATGGTACGGCTATATCATGGAAATCGACCAAACAAACATTAGTAGCTACATCTTCTAATCATTCTGAGATAATTGCTCTCTATGAAGCTGGCAGAGAAAGTGTTTGGCTAAGATCAGTTATAGCTCATATACTAAATGAATATCGATTGAAGCTTGTGACAGACACTCCCACAACCAGTTATGAAGACAATGCAGCATGCATAGCACAAGTCAAGGGTGGATATATAAAAGGTGATCGGACCAAGGATATTTCACCGAAGTTTTTCTACACGCACGAACTTCAGAAAAATGGAGAAATAAATGTTCAACAAATTCGCTCCTGCCACAATCTTGCTGATATATTTACAAAATCATTGCCGACATCGATATTCGAGAAACTGGTATATGGCATAGGCATGAGAAGAGCTAACAAGAACCAAGATTGATGAATCAATTTGGAAACTCTTTATTTCAGGGGGAGCGAAATCAAATACGTGCGCTGTACTCTTTTCCTTATGACTGGATTTTATCCCACTGGGTTTTTCCAGCTTAAGGTAACGAGGCAACTTATGCACAAGGTCTGGATCTGAGAATGTACTCTTTTCCCCTTTTGTCTGATTTTGTCCCACTGGGTTTTCCGGCTTAAGGTTTTTAACGAGGCATACTCATCCAGCTTGTTATAATGCTACGTCCAATGGGGAGTGTTATAATATCATTTTGGACTTTAGCATTAATTGTTATCACAAGACAAATAGTAGCAAATTTTGTGATGTAATAGTAACAAAACTTGTGACTGTAATAGTGCCATATTTGTTACTATAAATATGTGGTTATGGAAATAAAGAAATTACACACACAAAAGAAAGAGTAATAAAACTTCATCTCATTTCCTCCCTACTTGTTCCCTTGTTATTTTTCTATTTTATACTATTATTATCTTCAATAATAGTCTTGCTTAATATTAGTCTTATAACACATTCGTCGTTATGAGAGCGTAACTTTTTATTTTTTTTTTGTTGAGGAAGAGACGAGAAACTCTCCCAACCTGTATCAGAGGTTTCTTGACCAGCGGGTGTTAAATCGAGGGATGTGCACTAATGGTAGCCCTGCAAGGGAGAGGACCAACGAGACACGAACCCACCAACAAACCTTGCAATATTTCAGCAAAGTATTATCACCACACGTATTCGAACCCGCGATGTCGGAGTGTTTCCACCCCAATCACCTTGCAACTTACCATCAGTCTATGCCCCTGGGGACCGGCGTAACTTTTTATTGCTTACCCTCTAGAAAGGCTAGGTGGTAGGCGTTCCATGCCAACGCCCAGCGTCCAGAGAATTAATTGGAAATTATCAAATTGTGAGAATTTATTTTAGGGTAATTCTATTCGGCCACACTGTGGCCAGACACACGCGGTCCACTGGAGATTTGAACCGGCCGATTTTACACTAATTCGATTTTTAATTTAAACCATAATGTAGTTAGATTAATCTACCCCTAAATTCATTTTGGCTAAAAACTACAATATTTTCGGTAGGATTATGTTTCAATTCATTCTTAATTATATTCTCTCTCCATAATTAATTCGGTTTCTTAATTATCCGGTTTCTTAATTCATTCCTAAAATTATGTAACTAATCCATATTTAATTTGGGGAATTCTATCCATAATTACTTCCATCCCTATTTTCTCTCTCTGAATAATCATGGACAATATCACGTAAAATATTTTCAAAATTTCATGGGATTTTAATTTACATAATTTATGGTTTAACAATTCAATTAAAAAAATTTGAAATTCCATTATACTGTTAGGGTTTCAAAACGTGAAGAACATACTATCAAACTCATCAAAAACTAGACTTTGAAACAATGTCCGACAATGAAGAATTTAGTGATTCGATGAACGACAATGAAAGCTTGGATCGTGAGGCCAACAACGGTGGTTCCGACCGTGAAGAAACTTCACAAGCACACAACGCCCAGGGTGAGCAAGAGGATGTGTTGCTCGAACAATGACGATAAAGAAAATGAAGAAGAATGACGAAAAAAATGAAGAAGAATGACGAAAAGATGATGAAGAACAATGACGGAAGATGATCGTTTTAAAGAAGTTTGATTAATTAAGATTAAGAAAAAAAGTTAATTAAATTTGTAATTAATGTTTAAGCATGGAGATTTGAATTTCAAAACAGTAATTTGAATTTCAAAATGAAAATTGGTGTAAAACTCATGAAAAATGGTTAAGGGGCATAGAAGTAAATATATAAATCAAAGGAATAATTGAATTAATTTCGAAATTAGGGGATTATGCGATTTACCTAATTTAACCCGTGTGTCCGGCCACGGTGCGGCTAAATAGCACTACCCAAAAAAATAATTATTAAAAAACATGATGAGAACTGAAATTGCACATAAGTAAATATTATCGATTATAATATTGATTTAATTTCCTTAAGGAGTATTGATTTTGCTGACCATGTCCCTCGTTCCGGCACAAACCACATCTTTTTAGACACAACGAAAGAGATGTAGTTAAACTGAATAATTGTGTCTAAAAAGCAATTGACTTAATTTGGTCATTTATTAAGTAGTTAATTATTTAATTAAAATTTGGGTTAATTATTCTTTTTGTTAAATTTTTTGGTTGATTTCTAATTTAAAACTAAAATTATATAATATAAAATAATTTAAAGGACCTTGAAACAAAAGAACAAGTTTGTTGAACAAAAAAAGAAAAGAAAAAAGAGAAAAGTATGGGGTGGGGCTAAAACGTGGAAAATGGTGAAAAAAAAAAGAAAAAAGTAAGGAGAGAGAACAATGATGTGTAAGATGGGTGGTGGGATCAATGAAAAAGAGTGGCATCTCGGTATTTAATACGTGCGAAAATTCTACAAAAAAACACTATATTTTGTATTTTTTTTTGAATTAACTAACGAAAGAATTATTTTTATGTTAATCACTGAAAATTTATTTTTATTTTTAAAAAATCACCCTAATCGGGAATAAGAAGTTTTCCAGATTACAAAGCTTATGTATCATTTTTTTAATTAAAAGTAATAATTATATGGCATTTTTTTATTACAAATAATAATTACATGACATTTTTAATAAAAAAATTACTAATTAAGTGGCTTTAAGGTCAAATTTCATGGAAACCACTATACTTTGGATTGGTCATTCCATATATATATTCCAATTAAATGAACAACATATTGTAACAATTATAAAATCATTCTTCATTCCATAAACAATCAAACGATGATATCAAATTCAAATTTTATAAATCATTTACCGCTTCGATTTTGAAAAACGATTTCAAAAATCGCTTCGATAATGCAAAATCAGTTCTGAGCGGCTTTTGAGAGATTTAGAAGAACGACGAAGATAGTGTGTAGGGTTCTAAGGATTTTTCATACGTAAATCTACTCAATTATTATTTTTGGTCTAAGAGCCACTTAATTAATAATTTCTTTAATTAAAAATGGCACGTTATCTTTATATATATTAAAAGAATATAGTCATTTGGGAAGGAGATTTCCCGCCCAAATTTAGTAAATATAATGGCGTTTTTTTTTTTAATAAAACCGTTGCAAAAAAATTAAAGAAAAAATAGGTGTAATGGCGGGTTTTTTATTAAAACCGTTGCAAAAAAAATTAAAGAAAAAAAATTAATAAAAGCAATAAATTTGAAGATAAAAATACGGAATTTCCAGCCCAAATTATAGTTAGTGTATAGTAGGTCTAATGGCGGTTTTATGAATAAAACCGTCGCAAAAAAAATAAATAAAAAATTAATAAAAGCAATAAATTTGAAGATAAAAATATAGAACTTGATTACAATAAATCATCACACTCACATTCTTCACTAGCAGGTTATTGTATAGTTGCAATGACGGTTTATCAAAAAACTGCCCCATTAGAATTGGTGTTTTTTTTAGAATTGGCGGTTTTATTAGGAGTGGCGGTTTAACAAAAAACTGTTTATTTCTTCCTATCCACAACAACCATATTGTCCACTACTTTAGTCACTAACATAAAACTACCTTATAACCGGCATATTAAAATGGAAAACAGTATAAAAGGAGCCCCCAGCCAAAGAATATACATTAGCTCCATTCCATTCTTCCTATAGTTGCAGAAACGATCATAGATATATATTAACAAAAGATAGACAACATGCCGATTTGGAGCAGTATAAGAGATCTGGAACCCAGAAATTTCGGATGGAGCATGAGATTGCGTCTGGTCATATCATATGATGTGCTTGATTTTGCTGGAGAGACATAAAAACAGTTGAATGCATATTTCACGATGTAAACAGTAAGATTCTATTACATTGTGATTACGTTTTCCATATATAAAGATGTCTCTCATTTACTTGATGCAACAATGTGTAATTCTTTTTATTTATAGGGAGACAGGATCCATGCTTAAATAAAAAGACCATGAGTTTCGAAGCACAGGCCCATGGTGCAGGAAGGAAAACTATATAGAATGTCTAAATTTTTGGTTGCCTTAAATGATATGCCATATCCAACAACTGATGCACCCTTCATGATCAACATTTGTGGATGAACTCTCATATATGACGATCTGAAAGGAGAATTTCTAAATTTGAGATTTGTGTTTAAAAGCTTTGCAGATTTTTGAGAAAAACACCAACATTGTCACAGGGAAACTTTACGGTAAGTTACTACAATTTCTAAATTTCAGGATAACAATATTTTTTCTACATTCCTCATGATTTTTTGATACAAGACTTCGAGGATCCTATCCCATCAATTGTTGAGAGCACATATTCATCCTCTGGCATTTACACTGAAGATTCGTCTTACTTTAAAGAAAGGGCGGTTTTGGCACCTACACTAGACGTCGTTGATGAAGTGAATCAGTACATGAACGCACAATTAGCTGGAGATGGACACTTATATTTAAGTTCGGACGAACCATGTCATTCAAACAAGACAACTGATGTCATAAATGCACTTCACACAACTGAATTTTTGAATGAAATCAGATCTTTAGGGGTTCCAAACCATGAACTTAATTTGAAAGTAGGTACTCCGGTGATGTTGCTACGAAATGTCGACCATTCAATTGGACTATGCAATGGTACAAGAATGGTCGTGACAAAGCTTGGGAACTATGTCATTGAAGCTGAGATTTTAACAGCAAGTAACGCAGGACATCGAGCACTAATTTCTAGAATGTCGTTGACACCTTCTGATCTCAGGCTACTAGTCAAATTCACAAGAAGGCAATATCCCTTGATTGTGTCATTTGCAATGACCGTAAATAAGAGTCAAGGTCAATCTTTGACTCACGTTGGACTATTTCTAGGGAAACCAGCTTTCTTGTCACGGTCTTTGTCAATGGTTACTCATCCAAAGGGTCTCAAAATCTTGATGGGCGACAAAGAGAACAACAAATCTACCACAACAAGAAATGTCGTCTATAGGGAGGTCTTCCTCAATTTGTAAAAATCGTTATTTGCATTTATCTCGGACAATATTAAATATATCGCACTGTGTTATATTGATCTTAATTATTTAAACTCTCTCAATGTGCAAATATCTCAACTATTTACAGAATTTAAACTAGAGCCCGTGCATCGCACGGCGGGTATTACTAGTTATTATTTATATGAGAAAAGCCATGACAGTTTTTTTAAACTGGAAAATCTGTGATACCTAGTACGAGTGGTTTTTTTAAAAATAAAAACAAACTTTCAGTAGTTAACATAGAAAAATATTCTTTCGATGGTTAATCCAAAAAAATTGCAAAGTATATTGATTTTTATAGAATTTTCTCTTGATAGAAAACAAGTGGTATAGTGGAATATAATGAAAGATTTAAGATCATTTGAGGACCAAACTTTTTTTATATACCAAGGGACTAATCTCCACCCTCCATCTTCCCTCCATCTTTATTTGATCTAATGGATGAGATTAATCCCAACAATTTAAAAAACACACTTTCATCATTTTTTTTCAAATATCAATATCTTTCAAACCGTTAATCGTTAAGTCAAAAAAAATATACCGTTACGACGAGCATTTAATTATCTTTCTATAGACGGGCACTTTGATATACTTTCGACAAAAATTTTTTTCGCTTTTTTCACGTTTTTTTTCGTGGCCAAAAAAATTGATTTTTTCGGCCACGAAAAAAAACGTGAAAAAAGCGAAAAAAATTTTTTTGTCGAAAGTATATCAAAGTGCCCGTCTATAGAAAGATAATTAAATGCTCGTCGCGATGGTGTAATTATTTTCGCTTAACGATTAACGGTTTAAGAGATATTTAAATTATAAAAAATGTGTGAAATATTAAATGCTTTTAATCTCAACCATTAATTTCTTTTTGAATGGATGGTGGGGATGAGTCTCTTGGTATGTAAGAAAAATTTGGTATTTAATATAACTCTATAATGAAATTCATAGTGTACCGTACTTTTTTTGCTGAATATTTATTGTTATAGCATTCTATTAACAAATCTCCATAATTCTTCTTTTCGGTTTCTAATATGCACGACTAAGATATAAACTAAACTCCACCTCTATGAATACAAATCTCATGTATCAATTAATCTCACAAGTCTCAATTTTACTGGAGGTCACATGTTCTCCTCTCCAGTATCTTCAATATATTTTATAAATACTCGTATAATTTAATAAATTCATATATTTATGTTTTCATGCATATATTAGTTGGTATATTAATTAGTTTATATATTAATAATAAAGATATATAGTCTCTTTGTCCCATAAAAATAGTTCGATTTGATTAATATATATATATATATTATAGTCATTTTGACGAAAGTACAATTATGTTTAGACTATCTATGTTTATTTATATTTATACTCTTTTATCCAATGAACTAATATTGTGATTTATATAACATAAAATATTAATTTAATATGTAGTTATTGTTGATATTTGAAAGCAGATTCTTTTTAGGACAAAATTTGTTTAATAAGTATTCGTTGCAAACAAAACAAAAACAAGATAAAAAGTACAACCACATATGAATAAATGAAAAAAACAAATTAATCATTAGCTTTGATTCACTGGCTACGGATCTTCCACTTCAAACGGGAGATTCGGATTCGAGTCCCTATGTGAATAAAATTTTTTAATATGACTTTTTACTATGGGCGGCCTCGTTTTGGTGGAATCCTGCATTTGGATTTGAAGGGGTTCAGCATGGAGCAATTACTTGGGGGACGACTCGTTATGCGCGGTAGTTGAGGATATCTAAAAATTTGGAGCCAGATACACATCTCGCGATTTAACTGGTAGCGTTCTGAGGAATGAATCGTTGTCCCTAGAACTAATCAGTTGTAAGCATGAAACTTCGACATAAAAAAAATGAAAAATGTCAAGAAAATAAAAAGGAATGCAAATTAAAAAAAGAAAAATGAAAAATGGTTGTAAATTTGAAACTAGTCCACTAACATAACTATTGATTGAAAACATGATCTTCCTATTGATAAGAAAAGTTTGGTTTATTAAATTTTATGCTTCTTTCCACACTTCGAATAGAGTTGTGAACGACTGTAAAAATTCGATTTGATTTGGCATATTCGGCTCGAAATAGTTCGGTTCGATGTTCGTTTCGGTGATCAACGAGCCGAGCCAAACATTTGTTTCTACTATTCGGCGAATTGAGCCGAATAGCTCGAACATGTTCGGCTCGGCCGTCTTGTTTTTTTTTTTTTTTGGGAAAATTATATATATAAATTAATGAAATCAAACCAAACAAAACCAAACATACCCAGTACATCCCGCTCAGAGCAGGTTCTTGGGAGGGTAAGATGTACGCAGACCATGCCCCTACTTATTACGGTAGGGAGGCTGTTTCCGTGAAGACCCTCAGCTTAGTGCACAGCAAAATATTGAGTGAAAAAATACAAAGGGAAGCATATGATTCGAAAAGGCTCAATACCATACCTGAGCCCATGGCTTAATCCACATGCGACTTACCTAAGAGGAATTTGGCTACTTCACTCCCGATGAACGCTGCTCAAACAGAAGAGAGGTTGACTCCGCGCACAGCTCCCTGTAAAAAATACACCACACACAAAAGGCAATAGGATAAAATATACAATAAAAGTAAAAATGCTCAAGGTCAAAGCTAACCGAGACAACCCACATGAGGCTCTCAACTACAGCACCACTCTCAACTAAAGAATCCACAACTCTGATCTGGCGCCTCCAAGCGCACCTATCAACAGTCATGGTCTCGGAAAGGTTTAAGGCCTTCAAATCTAATCTAAGCTGCTCCTCTCACGTCCTCCTCGGTCTGCCTCTCCTCCTCTCCCCGACAACCAATAAACTCTCGACCCTCCTCACCGGAGCAGATGTCTGCCTCCTGCGGACGTGGCCAAACCATCTCAATCTCCATTCCTTAACTTTCGCTGAAATGGGCGCCACTTCTAGCGCGTTCCTGAAGACCCCGTTCGAGATTCTATCTAACATTGTGCGACCACACGCCCAACGTAACATTCTCAGTTCAGCCGCTTCCAACTTGTTCTCAAGCGACTTCTTCAACGCCCAACATTCGGAGCCATACAACATTGCAGGTCGGATTGCCGCTCTATAGAATTTATCCTTCAACTTTAGAGGGACTTTCTTGTCGCACAGGACCCCTGTCGCTGCTCTCCACCTTAGCCACCCCGCCTTGATGCGATGAGTGATATCATCTTCACACTCACCTTCCTTCTGAATGATCGAACCTAAATACTTGAACTTATCCGTACGGGGTACGATCTGATCCGCAATCATTACCTCTACATCTTCCTCGTTGGCCTCACCACTAAAGTTACACCAGAGATACTTGGTCTTAGACCGGCTCACACGCAAGCCCTGAGATTCTAACTTAGACCTCCAAAGCTCCAACTTCGAGTTCACCTCCCCCCTCGACTCCGCCACTAACACAATGTCGTCAGCAAAAGCATGCACCACGGGACGCCATCTTGTATCCCCTGTGAAATGACGTCAAGGATCAGAGCGAAGAGAATAGGGCTTAGCGCCGACCCCTGGTGTAGCCCTATCTCAACCGGGATATACTGGGTGTCACCAGCTGGGGTCCTAACGCACGTCCTTGCTTGGGAGTACATGTCTTGGATCACCCTAACGAACGGCAACGACACCCTCCTCTCTACTAGGCTTCTCCAAATAACATCTCGCGGAATGCTATCATAAGCCTTCTCTAGATCTATGAACACCATATGGAGGTCCTTACGCCTCTAAACTTCTCCATAAGGCGTCTGACGAGATGAATGGCCTCAGTCGTGGACCTCCCCGGCATGAAGCCAAATTGGTTCTCTGAGATCTCAACTTCTCTTCTAACCCTGCATTCCACCACTCTTTCCCAAAGTTTCATAGTATGACTGAGGAGTTTAATACCCCTATAGTTACTACAACTCTGATCATCGCCTTTGTTCTTGAAAAACGACAGGACAATACTATGCATCCACTCCGTCGGCATCTTAGAACCTATGAGGAGGATGTTGCACAGCTCTGCTAGCCACTTAACTCCGACTTCCCCCAGACAAAGCCACACCTCAATAGGAATCTGATCCGGGCCTACAACCTTAGCTCTACCCATTTTAGATCCATTTAGCTCTACCCATTTTAGATTAAATTAATGAATTATACATATTTATATTAATTATATGCAATAGTCCATAACTCTAGATCCATTACCTCAAGCCCATTTCATGAGTTATGAGAAAATTGAATAATATTTTAGATTTTGTCTAACACGAGCCGAACATATTTGAACTGTTCGAAAAAATTGGAACCGAATCGAATCGAATCGAATCAAACGTTAATGCTTAAAACCCCTTCGAACTTGAGCCGAATAACAAAAATAAAAGCTCGTGCTTTTCGAGCCGAACCGAACCTAAGATTCGAAAAAGTTCAAACCTAGCTGAACCCAGTGAAAATTCGATACCATTCGGTTCGTTTAGAGCCCTAACTTCGAGGAAAGTATGTATATGCTAGGCAGGTAATTTCTTTTTCTTTTTTCTTTTTTGACCGAAGAACATCCAATGAACCAATTGAAATGTACAATAAAAGTCGTCCTTTTTTTTTACTTTAAAAAGATAAATATACCCTGTTCTTTAATTAAGCCATTGGAAAAGTGCAATATCCGAATAAAATCTTCATAGTTGACTGAGAGACATCATTACAAAATTTACCTCACAAAAACATCCGTCCTCTTATTATTGCAACGTGTTTGACTATTACACTGTTCACATACTCTTTTTTGACCATCTTTTGTGTGTATATATATGAAAAAATATAGTCATGTGAGATCTTGTTAGATTCATCTCGAAATATACTTTCAAAATATCAACTTCTTATAATTTTTAAAAATAAAAAATTAAAAATATTAATAATTAAATTTGTGTATTGACAAGCGTGAAAGTTAGCTGTTGCAATTATAAGAGAATTAAGATAGTAATTATCTTTGAAATGGGGCCAGTACAAAAATGGGTATTTTGTTATTTAATAGAGGAAAAATGGGTAGAGTGGGATATAATGAAATTTATAGTGGTACAGTATTTTTTTTGCCGAATATTTATTGTTTAGAGCATTTTATTATTAATCTCCATAATTCTTCTTTTCGATTTCTAATATGCACCACTAAGATATAAACTTCACCTCTATAAATACAAATCTCATGTATCAATGAATCTCACAAATCGCAATTTTACTTGAGGTCACATGTTCTCAGAGTATCTTCCATATATATTTTATATATACTTATATAATTTAATAAATTCATATATTTATGTTTTCATGCATATATTAAATTGGTATTTTAATCAGTATATATATTTATAATAAAAATATATAGTCTCTTTTGCCCCATAAAAATAGTTCGATTTGATGTAGAATTATTATTCCCGTGATGTGTCTTACGTAATACTAATTGTAGATACATAGATGGAAGGTTCTAGATCTTTCTAGAGGTAGTAGGACCCTATTAGATGTCTTACCTTATCTAGGAATCCTATGTATGGAATGACTCTCATTGTAGTGCCTATATAAATGCCCCTCTATCAGTGTTATGAATACAATTGATTTGCTGTCTTTTACTTTCTCCTGAAACACGTTATCAGCACGTGCTCTACCAATAGAGCAAAGAAAAAAAAAACTTCCGAAAAAAAAATTGAGAATTCCAAAAAAAAAAGAGAGAAAATCGGATGTTTTTTTCTGCAAACCCTTGCCATCGCCGTCTTCTGCTCCATCTTCTACAATCGGTCGCCGGACGGCCTTCTACCTTCGGCCAAAACACCACCGACCACCCTCGCCGCCGGACTTCCGAATTTCAACCTGCAAACCAGAACGCGAGTCCGACCCTCCGATTTCCGACCGCGTTCCAGACGCACCAGATCGGCCACCTACATACCAGATGCCACCGCTGCTCCTATCCCGACCACCGTGGTCAATCCAACACAGCCCGACCGGCCTGCCACCTAGAACCCTGCAATCGCCGCCTTCACCACGCACAGCCTGCTCCGCGTCGTCCGCCTCAGATCGGATTCCCACCATCGGCCACCGGTTCGATTGCCTGCAGACTCCACCCGTGATTCGGTACGTGTTGCAGATCCAATCCAGTCGCGGTCCGACACGATTTCTTTAGTGCTCGCTCAGATTTTTACCATCTCAACCATTTAGCAAGAACTACAAATTTAACGGTGAAGATCTGATCCGGGACAGTATTTCTCGATGAAACTGTACGCGAAAGAAAAAGAATGAGAGACGAGAATTTCCATGCGTAAATTTTCTGCACAGCGCAGTCGTACTAAAAACATGTTTCCCAATTCGTTAACCATCGGATCGGTGTGAAATTTTGACAGAAACTTCCCAACACAAATATATGTATATTCAACGGTGGAGATCGGATTCTGAGTAATAATTACTGAATCTGCCGCCGAACATAAACAGATTTTTACGAGGAAATTTGGAGATCCGACCTCATCCAATACCGAGTTGCTGCATCGCCGCGCTCGAGCCCTTTTTTCGGCCGAATTATCGAGCCCAGTAGCCCTATCTGGGCGTTTCTCAACTCTCCATCTTTTCCTAATTAATAATTCATTTGTTCATTAATTTGTACACTTATGAATCTTACCATGATTATGTTTTACGTGAATATAGGAAAATATGTTGCTCATGATGATGTGCAAAATATGGAGAGAAGCCATATTTATTATCCCGTTCAAGGATTAAAGCAAATATGGAACCAAGTACCACGAAAATATTGCTCATATGGAGAGAAGTAAGTACATGTAAGATTTTATTAAAGTTCCCGTTTTTCAATTTCTCTCTTTTGGGAATTTCTTTTTGGGAATTGGGGAATTGAGTTCTTTATCTCCCACGCTACTTTACGGTGGATGAGACTATAAGAGGTGGTATCACTCTCGTATGTCGAAGTAAACTGTGTGACGGTCCTGGAGGAGTCACGGATAATTGTTGAAAGTCGATATTTGTGGTTGTTGCATACACCACGTTTTGGGTGCGATTTGACGTCGCCGTTTTGTCGATTTTAAACCAACAATTGAATAAAATGAACATTGTCGGTAACGGTAAAGTTATGACTTATTTATGATTAGTCACGGAATTGTGACGTACAAATGGGACAAACATCGATTGCGATGGATATGTCGTGGTTAAAATCGATTTGTGACGGATTTGTCACGATGAATCGAGCGACCACCACGTTGGTCTTGACCCAATCCCATACTTGGAAAACTTCATCTTTCATCCTATTAAAATAAAATATTGCATGTGGGTGTAGTCATGCACCGTCTCCTTGTAATATGATATATGAAAGAATGTACGAGTAATTCTCATGAATCTTAACATGTAAAGCAATAGCATATTGCGGTAAATACATGAATTCGTTGACCTCGATTATAGTTCGTATGACTATAGGTCCGAATATTTTTCTGAGTATTTGTAAAGGCATGTGCCTTATACATTTGACTATGTTTAGTCGATCTCATTGGATGGTCAAGACGAGTTGGTTATGGTATATTCATTATGTCTCATGGTTCAAAATGCTTAATTATGATGTACCGCGTTGCATCCACATAACATGGCTATTATGACGTATACTTGTAAATTGAGAATCAAAATTCTTGGTTGATTTGATGCACTTTGATGGATTTTTTCTACACTTTTGATCATGACTAGGCGCATCCTCCTTGGTATTTGTTTATGCTTTGAAAGTTCAAACGGAATCAGTGGTTTTTAAACAGCCTTAGCTGTACCGACATTCCTACTTTCTCTACAAGTCTACCAAGTTGGAGTTACTGAAAGGATCATTAGTCGAGATAAGAAAACGAACACCCTGCTGCATTTAAACGCACCTATGGCTGTCATTGTCATGTTTTTGCATCAACACTTATGCCATTGGATATGGCCTCAACCTTGTTTTCTCACTAAACCTGGGAAATACTAAAGCATCTAATTAAAACATGCACTGTGATCTGAGTTTAATGATTAGTGTGGTGCACAACATATGGATAGGAATATACGGAAGTCTAGTTTCCAGAACATCTGACCGTTCATCCATAGCCTTCTTAACGAGGGAGTTATCGCTGTTTTAGTGAACAAAGGTCAAGCTGGACGAAATTTTATTTCCAGCGATTGTGCTAACTTTTGTCCCAACCAACTTGGTTCCCATCTTGAATTTACAAGTGGTCTTATGACACATGTTTTTCAACCTCTTTTTGGCCGAATTTGGCACAGATGATGCGATTTTTGGTATACATTGTACGCTAAAATATCATCTTTCAAATGTTGAAAAACAGTTTCCTTGGGGAAGCCCAAAATACGCACCCTTATAAGAAAGTAGAGCGTGTGCATGGTAGTGTTACACCATGCTTATGTCGTAATTTTGCCCCTTAGGCATATAACCTTGCCATATTATGCACTCAATATGATAGATCATTTTGATCGTATCTGGTATAAAATCTCTATGTTGTTAGAGTGTTCGTTATGATCATGTTTGTAAAATTTTGCAAGCGAAATTGAGTGTGTATTAAGTTATTTTCAAGGAACACAATATTGTTGGATTTTGGTTCATAAATCCATTGTGACTATGATGACTAGGTCATCACAATCAATGAGTGGTATAATGCTCAAGTTGTTGAACGCCGAATGGTGTTTTCTAGTCACATATGTTCCTTAACAATTGAACCATGTTATGACTCGATGATACATATGCCAAAGTGTATCACTCATAGCATCTCATTGTGATTTGTGAGAAATAAAATCTTATGCATCACTTGTATTGGATATGTGAAAGGAAAAATATTCATGAGTCAATATGGTCCGGCTTGCATCGGTTTTTGTAACCAGAAGATATATTGGGACATTGACACATTTAGGCTTTAATAGTTCGGAGTTTGGACAGTTTGATGATCCATATACCACGGTGTTGCCATGGACATCATTTTTTCCTTGAACAAAGCAGCTAGCTGGATCAAAGACACCAAAGTACGTTGGTGGAGTCGTGAGCAGGGCTCATGACCGATGATGATATTTATGTCATCCGCGTCTTGCTTTCATAAGCATGTGTGACGCCAAAGACCCCCCGATGATCCTTCGTAGCCATGTTCATTGATTAAAGCCTATTCTTTGGCACGATTAGGAGATGACACCCTCCTATGCTAAAGAGACTAATATAGCGACTCGCATAAGCATGGTGCTGAGTCCTCCCTTTCCACCGAGTCCTTATACATACATGATCATAAGTATTAGCCTGGGTGGCTTATGATGCTATGATGGTGTTCACAAATGGTCGTACTCAAGTAATAACATTTATATGTTATGTTGTTCCTTTGACAATGATTGATAAGTTGATGAAACCTGAGTTCATGGTTGTCCAACTTGCGGACCAGTCATTGTAAAGGTCGGTTCACCCACTTTTAGACCAAAGTCTTAAAGTCAAATTTTTACGAGTACTTCCTAACATCCAATGGTACCTTCTCACAAATTTTGGTGCCATTTGGAGATTTGGAAGGAGGTGAACCACTTAAATGAAGTTTTCACATACCACCAGCCGTCCCAACGACCAGTTCGATGTCATTTCGACCAGTTTTTTACCACAAGGTTGATGGTTTTGGAATCCTAAACACCCGTTTATACATGCTCACGAAATTTTGAGGTGTTTGGAGCTGGTGAAGGGAGTGAACTCTTCAAGAAAGCACTAGATGTTCGATAAAACCAACGGCCTATCATCGGTTCAATCGTTTCTTTATGTTCGATCCTGATGGTGCATGGTGGTGGTTTTGTTGGATTCTCAAGACCAGTAGCTATGGCTATGTAGCATAGGTCAACATGTCACATTCACCTATACCTATCATCATTCAAATGCTTAGTTACGAGTGTAACAGTATGCATTTTGTTAACTGGATTGTGTTAACAATGAAAACTTTTATCGTCCACATCTTCATGTGCCAAAGTGCGTCACCACAACGCATTATGACGGGTTATAAATGATGAATATGACATGCGCTTTCACTCATAGTCCGTTTAAACTATACCTTGGCACACGATCTCGTAAGTCACTTTGATGAGCCAGTCTTCCCGTCGTTAGGGGGAGATGCAAACGATCATGTTCGAGTAGAAAGACTTGGAATTGTCGTAGTTTGTCCCTACTGTGCCTCACCAAGTTCTCTAAAGTGACGAGATTAAATATATGCTGCAAACATGTCTGCAAGGATTGTGTCCGGGCATGGACGTTCGTCACCTATAAATGGTGATATGGTAACACCACAAATTGTGGTAGATGGTGTTACTAGGCCGTGGATCTCATAGAGTATTGGGATGCCACTATGTTCGATAAATACTCTCGCTAAGAATGTATTCGAGTTTGGTACGTGAGGACGTGGAATGTGAGTTTAATCGAACCATACTTCGTTGAAAATCAACATCGTTGTAGCCTTGGCCTAAAATGGAAATATATGCGACTCCAGTATGAACAAAGTGATAGCCCTTTGTTGAAGTGGTGCCGACACTCCAAAGATAAGATCTATCTGTATACTTTGTCAAAGCGAGTGAGAGAAGGAGTTAAACTCACCTCATGGCGCGAAGTTTCTCATGAACGCACTGGAATCGACTACGATGACACGAAACTTAGTTGTGCTATCGTAATGGATGTTATAGCATCCACTATCTTTTCAGTTAGATATTTTCCCAAAAACTGACGTGCAGCTTGTGGTTAAATCTTATCTTAGTGGAGAACTAAGTTAAGTGATGAAAGGATCTCGTGGTGGATCAGACTCAAATCAAGTGGCTCCTGACCACGGAGCGCGTCGACAAGTGATTGTCGGGAACGCATACTAAGTATACACTTGATTTGGAAGAGATATGAAGCTTTTGCGTGTAAAACTAAGGGTTTATAGTGATGTACTCTTGTGAGACTCTAAGAGATTCTGCTAAATCCAAAGTTAAGAATGAAAGGATCTTGGGGACACTTGATGATGCATATTCATCAATCGGTTTAAGGCAATCTAAGGGACGGTTTCCCTAAGAGACGATAAAGTAATGCCTATATGATTCCCGATGATTAGTCGAAGTCATCATAAGACTTGTCTCACTTAAGTGATGATGCAGTCTTAAGAGAAAAGTACGGTATTATGTACTCATGTTTGACTCGATGTACTCATTCATAATAATCCGGTAAAGCCACTGTGATGATGGCCTAGGATGCGCTCACGCAATGTCTGTGATTGACAAGAAGCTTGAAGCTCGCTCTATGTCAGTAAAAGGACACTTGAAAATTGATACCTGATTTTCCCAGAATATATTGGTCGATATCCCATATGATCCTACAGGGCAGCTCGCTTGTTGGAAAATGGTGAAATTGGTACCATTGGAAATGTTTGTGTCTACTTTCCAAGGAAACCAACCATTTGATCACATCCATCATGTTAAGTGACATATGACTATTGTTGCAAAGAAGGACAGGATATGTCCGGTAATTTGCTGAGTCAACTTCGATAGAGCTTTGTGATCTGCTCAGGTCGATCTAGGTTACGTACTGTATGTGAATGAAAAGCTATGGGTGTCTAGTTTTCATAAGTCCTTACAGTTTCGTTGATACCTATTGAATTGAAGAAGTTATGACTGATTTAGTGCATGGAAGTCAAGACTTTGGAAAACTTGATAAGTCTTTAGCGACTCTGCACTTTGGATGTGTCACGCTCTTTTTGTCCTTAGACCAAAGTTTGTTTTTTCCCGTTGGGTTTTCACTTGGTAAGATTTTTAACGAGGCGACCTATGAGAACATCCATACAATGATGCGTTGTACTTTTGTTCAACTTAGACCAAGAGGTATTTTTCCCACTGAGTTTTTCCTTGGTATAGTTGTGAGGGCAACTTGGCATCTGACTCCTATGATTTGAGGTACTCATCAGGGGGAGTATACATGACATGTTATGTTGGTGCATTGCAATCTTTTCCTCATCAAGCCTTTATTTTTCCCATGGGGTTTTGTTTTGGCTTGGAATAGGTTTTTACGAAGGCAACATCTTCTGCACTATTGTTGTATTAGTGCTCGACACACGGAGAGTATTCCGAGAATTATTATTCCCGTGATGTGTCTTACCTAATACTAATTGTAGATACATAGATGGAAGGTTCTAGATCCTTCTAGAGGTAGTAGGATCCTATTAGATGTCTTACCTTATCTAGGAATCCTATGTATGGAATGACTCTCATTGTAATGCCTATATAAAGACCCATCTATCAGTGTTATGAATACAATTGATTTGCTGTCTTTTACTTTCTCCTGAAACATATATATATATATATATAGTCATTTTGACGAAAGTACAATTATGTTTAAACTATCTATGTTTATTTATATTTATACTCTTTTATCCAATGAACTAATATTGTGATTTATATGATATATATTAATTTAAAATGTAGATATTGTTGATATTTGAAAGCAGATTCTTTTTTAGGACAAAATTTGTTTAATAAGTATTAGTTGCAAACAAAACAAAAAGAAGATAAAACAATACAACCACAAATGAATAAATGGAAAAAAAATCATCTAGTGGCTTTGATTCACTGGCTACGGATCCTCCACTTCAAACGGGAGACCCGAATTCGAATTCCTTTGTGAACAAATTTTTTAATATGATTATTTAATCTATGGCTAAATAAGAGATCTTAGCTCCCAAGTACACTGTAAAATAATTAAATATTGAGCGCTTCAAGCGGCTGTGTGAGAGGCCTGATTTTGGTGGAATCCTGCAGTTGGATTTGAGGGAATTCAGCAAGGAGCAATCACTTGGGGGACGGCTCGTTGTGCGCGGTAGTTGGGGATATTTAAGAATCTGTAGCCAGATACACATCTCGTGATTTAATATACCTGTATAATCTCAATTTTAATTTTTCTTCATTTTTAAAATTTCTCTCTTGAGTAGTGTTGCCACATTTTAACCGAAACCGGCGGTTCCGGCCCGGACCGGCCCGAATTCAACGGTCCGGTCGAACCGAACCGGTTGGCCGCATGGGCGATTACGGGTCGAAGGTTTCGGCCCGTGAACTGGCCGAATCAAGGTTTTCGCGAACCGGTGGTTTTCCGCCCAATTTCAAAATTCAAATTTTGAAATTTTTATTTAAAAAAAAACATTTCAAATTTTTATTTAAAAAAAAAAACATTTCAAATTTGTTGAGACGGATTAAATATTAAAATTGAGCTCAAGCCCTTTATTTATTCATTCTTTTTCCCCTTGTAAAAAAAATTGTATCATTGTAACATTGTAACATTTATTTTATTAGTTTAGTTAGTAATTAGTTAGTTTGCTTATTCAATTTTAAAGATTGCATCATAATTGTAACATTTCTTTTATATAGTGAATTAGTTAGTATTAGTTAGTTTACTTATTCAATTTTAAAGATTGTATCATTGTAACATTTCTTTTGTACATAGATAGAATCATAGAAATCAATTAAGATATCAATTTTTATTTATTATTTTGATTGTAAATGTTTTAGAACTATTTTTACTTTATTGCATTTCAGGTTTTCAATATTTCAAATTTTCAACACAAGTAATTTAATTTCAAAAAAAAGAAGTCATAAAAAATATTACAAGTTACTAAAAATTACATAAAAATACACAACATAAAGAATTTCTAAATTTCTAAATTATTTAATAACTTATTATATTTTTATTAAATTAACTTAAGTAATTTTAAAATTTCAACACTTGTAAATTACAAAATTTAGAACTTTCAACATAGATCATTTAATTTAGAAAAAAAGAAGATATAAACAATATTACAAATATTATAAATTACATAAAAAATACAAAAAAAAAAAAAAAAATTAACGGAACCGCAGTTCAAATCGGGAACCGCCGGTTTTCGGTCCGGACCGGAACCGGCGGTTCCGGGCCCTGGAACCGGCCCTTCTACATAATACCCGGGCCGGTTCCGGTTCACCTCTTCTAGTGAACCGGAACCGCCAGTTCGGGCCCGGAACCGGCGGTTCACGGCCCGGTGGCAACACTACTCTTGAGGTTGACTCGCGGTTTCCGGCCAGCGACCTTCTTGGTCAACTTTTGGCCGCAGCCATCTTTCTCCAGATTCCGGCGAACTCCGGCCACTTCTTGGTCCCGGATTTATTTTTAATAATTAACAGAAAATAATCATCTCTTTAATCTAAACATTGTCTACCGCTACTGACCGTCGGACCGCCGGAAAATTTCTACTAAAACGTTGTCTTCAATCTCTTTTAACTAACCATTATCTATTTAGCCGTGTATTTAACATTTTTGCAGGTGTAGCCACCACCATATGAATAATGTCAATATAGTTTTTGACGATGCTGGTTCAGGGAAAGCTTCTTCTTAAGCTTGTTTTGGCACGGGATCTTGCACGGAGTCAACCTCTTCTTTGGAGGATAGCAATGTACTTTTCTGTTAAATTTCATTTTTGTCAGCCATATATCTATTATTTACTTTGATTTCTCTACGGTTAGCCTGCCTATAAATTGTCTTTTACATTCTCATCATATTTTCATTTTTTGCTACACTACCGCATTTCATTTTTCGTAGGTGTGTTTTGTCTTGGTTGATGTCGCGCTGTTTGCGGGTTGGTAGTTGGAATTTGGGTACCTTGACGGGTAAGCTTTTGGAGCTCGTGGATGTTTTGGGTATGAGAAGGGTTGATGTGGCTTGTATTCAGGAGACTAGGTGGAAAGGGGTGCAGTCCCGGGAGGCAAACGGTTATAAATTGTGGTATTGAGGACTTGCTAACTTGAGTAATGGTGTGGGTATTCTTTTGTCTAAGGAGGTTAAGGATAACATCGTGGAAGTGAAGAGGTGTAATGATAGGATTATGTCCGTTATAGTGGTGGTTGGAGAGAAGGTGGTTAACGTGGTTTGTGCGTATGCCCCACATGTTGGTTTGGGTGTGCTTGTTAAGGAAGCTTTTTGGGTCTGTTTAGATGAGTTGGTCGGGAGTATTCCGGACGATCAATTTCTTATTTTGGGGGGCGATTTCAATGGGCACATTGGTGAGGGGGTGGATGGTTACGATAGTGCTCATGGGGGTTTCGGCTTCGGAGTTAGGAATGCAGGAGGTTCCGCACTGTTGGAGTTTGCCACTGCGCATGAGTTGGTAATTGCTAACTATGTTTTGAGAAGAAAGCTGAGCACCTCATCACCTTCGATAGTATGGGGCACAACACTCAAATTGACTACCTTCTTTTGCGCAGTCGTGATGCTAGGGCGTGCGTGGACTGTAAGGTGTTCTGTAGCGAGGCTTGTGCTTCGCAACACCGGCTGCTGGCTATGTATTTATCCATGGGAGGTCGTGTTGTTAGCAGGGCTAGAGAAGTTAGACCTAGGATTCTCTAGAAGGATCTGAAGGGTGAGAAGGCGGCTGTATTCAGGGAGACTCTGACCCACGAAGGAGGTTTTTTGCGGAGGGCCGATGCTAACCTTATGTGGATCAGCATGGCCAATGCTATTAGGAGTGTGGGCGAGAAGGTGGTAGGAGTTTCTTCGGGCAGGTCTAGTGGATCTAGGGAGGCATGGTGGTAGAATGAGGAGGTTCAAAAGAAAGTTAAGGCTAAACAAGCGCTATTTAAGGAGCTTTTATCGGTTAGTGCTGGGAAGAGAGAATCTTGAAGATTGTAGCTTACAACGTGGCGAAAGAGAGGCTAAGAAAGCAGTGGCTAAGGCTAAAGGTGAGGCATACGAGGAGATGTACAAGCGCCTAGACACCAAAGAAGGAGCGAATGCAATTTTTAAACTAGCGAAAGCTAGGGAGAGAGGGCGGCATGACCTGGGTCCCGTTAAATATAATAAGGATGATTTAGGCCAAGTGTTAATGAATGATGTGGCTATTAAGGAGAAGTGGAATAGGTATTTTTTTAAACTTTTCAATGAGGCTAGGGGAAACGACTCGGTGGTGCGAGGAGTTAGTCTATCTTCTGCTCGTTCGTTAAGATCCTGCATCAGCAATGTGGAATTAAAGGGTGCCCTAATGAAAATGGGTAAAGTTAAGGCCGTAGGCCAGGATCAGATCCCTATTGAGGTGTGGCTTTATCTGGGGGAAGTTGGAGTTCAGTGGCTAACAGAGCTGTTCAACATCCTCCTCAGAGATTCTAAGATGCCGATGGAGTGTAGGCGTAGTATTGTGGTGCCGTTTTTTAAGAACAAATGCGATGCTCAGAGTTGTAGTAACTATCGGGGTATTAAACTCCTCAGTCATACTATGAAACTGTGGGAAAGAGTGGTGGAATGCAGGGTTAGAAGAGAAGTTGAGATCTCAGAAAATCAATTTGGTTTCATGCCGGGGATGTCCACGACTGAGGCCATTCATCTCGTCAGACGCCTTATGGAGAAGTTTAGAGAGCGGCGTAAGGACCTACATATGGTGTTCATTGATCTAGAGAAGGCTTATGATAGCATTCTGCGTGATGTTATTTGGAGGAGCCTAGAAGAGAGGAGGGTGTCGTCGCCGTACGTTAGGGTGATCCAAGACATATACTCCCAAGCTAGGACTTGCGTTAGGACCCTAGTTGGTGACACCCAGTATTTCCTAGTTGAGATATACTACACCAGGGGTCGGCGCTAAGCCCTATTCTCTTCACTCTAATCCTTAACGTCATTTCGCGGGGGATTCAAGATGGCGTCCCGTGGTGCATGCTTTTTGCTGACGACATTGTGTTAGTGGCGGAGTCAAGGAGGTGAACTCGAAGTTGGAGTTACGGAGGTCTAAGTTAGAATCTCAGGGCTTGCGTGTGAGTCGGTCTAAGACCGAGTATCTCTGGTGTAATTTTAGTGGTGAGACCAACGAGGAAGAAGTAGAGGTAACGATTACTGATCAGATCGTACTCCGTACGGATAAGTTCAAGTATTTCGGTTCGATCATTCAGAAGGAAGGCGAGTGTGTATATGATGTCACTCATCGTATCAAGACGGGGTGGCTAAGGTGGAGAGCAGCGACAGGGGTCCTGTGCGACAAGAAAGTCCCTCTAAAGTTGAAGGGTAAACCCTATAGAGTGGTAATCAGACCTGCAATGTTGTATGGCTCCGAATGCTGGGCGATGAAGAAGTCGCTTGAGATCAAGTTGGAAGCGGATGAACTGATAATGTTACGTTGGGCATGTGGTCGCACAATGTTGGATAGAATCCCGAATGGGGTTTTCAGGAACGCACTAGAAGTGGCGCCCATTTCAGCGAAAGTTATGGAATGGAGATTGAGATAGTTTGGCCACGTCCGCAGGAGGCAGGCCTCGGATCCGGTGAGGAGGGTCGAGAGTTTATTGGTCGTACGAAGGAGGAGGAAAGGCAGACCGACGAGGACGTGAGAGGAGTAACTGAGATTAGATTTGAAGGCCTTAAACTTATCCGAGACCTTGACTGTGGATAGGTGCTCTTGGAGACACAAGATTAGAGTTGTGGATTCTTTTCTAGGGAGTGGGTCTGTAGTAGAGAGCCTCAAGGTTGGGTTGTCTCGGCTAGCGTTGACCTAGAGCATTGCATTTTTTATTTTTATTGTATATTTTATCCTATTGGCTTTTGCGTGTGGTTTATTTTTGACAGAGAGCTGTGCACAGAGTCAACCTCTCTTCTGTTAGAGCAGCGTTCATCGAGAGTGTAGTAGCCAAAGTCCCCTTAGGTAAGTCTCATGTGAATTAAGTCATGGACTCAGGTATGGCTTTGAGCCCTTCTGAATTATATGCTGGTTTGTATTTATCACTCAATATTTTGCTGTGCACTAAGCTGGGGGTCTTCACAGAAACATCCTCCCTACTGTAAAAAGTAGGGGCATGGTCTGCGTACATCTTACCCTCCCCAGACGCTGCTCTGAGCGGGATATACCGGGTATGTGTGGTTTGGTTTGGTTTGGTATAATCTCAATTTTACTTGAGGTCACATGTTCTCAGAGTATCTTCCATATATTTTATATATACTTGTATAATTTAATAAATTCATACATTTATGTTTTCATGCATATATTAAATTGGTATTTTAATCAGTATATATATTTATAATAAAAATATATAATCTCTTTTGCCCCATAAAAATAGTTCGATTTAATGTAGGTATATATATATATATAGTCATTTTGACGAAAGTACAATTATGTTTAAACTATCTATGTTTATTTATATTTATACTCTTTTATCCAATGAACTAATATTGTGATTTATATGATATATATTAATTTAAAATGTAGATATTGTTGATATTTGAAAGCAGATTCTTTTTTAGAACAAAATTTGTTTAATAAGTATTAGTTGCAAACAAAACAAAAAGAAGATAAAACAATACAACCACAAATGAATAAATGAAAAAAAAATCATCTAGTGGCTTTGATTCACTGGCTACGGATCCTCCACTTCAATCGGGAGACCTGGATTCGAATTCCCTTGTGAACAATTTTTTTTAATATGATTATTTTTAGTCTATGGCTAAATAAGAGATCTTAGCCCCCAACTACACTGGTGAAATAATTAAATATTGAGAGCTTGAAGCGGCAGTGTGACTGTGAGAGGCGTGATTTTGGTGGAATCCTGCAGTTGGATTTGAGGGGATTCAGCAAGGAGCAATCACTTGGGGGACGACTCATTCTGCGCGGTAGTTGGGGATATTTAAGAATCTGGAGGCACATACACATCTCGCGATTTAATATACTTGTATAATCTCAATTTTACTTGAGGTCACATGTTCTGAGAGTATTTTCCATATATTTTATATATACTTGTATAATTTAATAAATTCATATATTTTTGTTTTCATGCATATACTAAATTGGTATTTTAATCAGTATATATATATTTATAATAAAAATATATAGTCTCTTTTGCCCCATAAAAATAGTTCGATTTGATGTAGGTGTATATATATATATATATATATAAAGTCATTTTGACGAAAGTACAATTATGTTTAAACTATCTATGTTTATTTATATTTATACTCTTTTATCCAATGAATTAATATTGTGATTTATATGACATATATTAATTTAAAATGTAGATATTGTTGATATTTGAAAGTTCTTTTTTAGGACAAAATTTGTTTAGTAAGTATTAGTTGCAAACAAAACAAAAAGAAGATAAAACAATACAACCACAAATGAATAAATGAAAAAAAAAAAAAAAAACATCCAATGACTTTGATTCACTTGCTACGGATCCTTCACTTCAATCGGAGACCCGAATTCGAATTCCTTTGTGAACAATTTTTTTAATATGATTATTAGTCTATGGCTAAATAAGAGATCTTAGTCCCCAAGTACACTGGTGAAATAATTAAATATTGAGGGCTTGATGAAGTGGCAGTCTCGGAGGCCTGATTTTGGTGGAATCCTGCAGTTGGATTTGAGGGGATTCAGCAAGGAGCAATCACTTGGTGGACGATTCGTTGTGCGCGATAATTGGGAATATTTAAGAATTTGGAGCCAGATACACATCTCGCGATTTAATATACTTGTATAATCTCAATTTTACTTGAGGTCACATGTTCTCGGAGTATCTTTTATATATTTTATATATACTTGTATAATTTAATAAATTCTTATATTTATGTTTTCATGCATATATTAAATTGGTATTTTAATTAGTAAGGTGGAGTGGCTAAGGTGGAGAGCAGCGACAGGGGTCCTGTGCGACAAGAAAGTCCCTCTAAAGTTGAAGGGTAAATTCTATAGAGCGGCAATCCGACCTGCAATGTTGTATGGCTCCGAATGTTGGGCGATGAAGAAGTCGCTTGAGATCAAGTTGGAAGTGGCTGAAATGAGAATGTTACGTTGGTCATGTGGTCGCACAATGTTAGATAGAATCGCGAACGGGGTTTTCAGGAACGCGCTGGAAGTGGCACCCATTTCAGCGAAAGTTAGGGAAGTGAGATTGAGATTGTTTGGCCACGTCCGCAGGAGGCAGGCATATGCTCCAGTGAGGAAGGTCGAGAGTTTATTGGTTGTCGGGGAGAGGAGGAGAGGCAGACCGAGGAGGACGTGGGAGGAGCAGCTGAGATTAGATTTGAAGGCCTTAAACCTTTCCGAGACCATGACTGTTGATAGGTGCGCTTGGAAGCGCCAGATCAGAGTTGTGGATTCTGAGAGCCTCAGGGTTGGGTTGTCTCGGTTAGTTTTGACCTAGAGCATTGTATTGTTTTACTTTTATTGTTTATTTTATCATATTGTTTTTGCGTGTGGTGTATTTTTGACAGGAAGCTGTGCGTTGAGCCAACCTCTCTTCTGTTAGAGCAACGTTCATCGGGAGTGAAGTAGCCAAATTCCGCTTAGGTAAGTCCCATGTGGATTAAGCCATGGGCTCAGGTATGGTATCGAGCTTTTTAGAATCATTTTTTTTTTATCACTCAATATTCTGTTGTGCACTAAGTGGGGGTTCACTAAAACAAATTTCCTCCTACCGTATTAAGTAGGGGCATGGTCACAGACATCTTACCTCCCTGCACTCGCTCCGAGCGGGATATACTGGGTATGTTTGGTTTGGTTTGGTTTTTATAATAAAAATATATAGTCTCTTTTGCCCATAAAAATAGTTCGATTTGATGTAGGTATATATATATAGTCATTTTGACGAAAGTACAATTATGTTTAAACTATCTATGTTTGTTTATATTTACTCTTTTATCCAATGAACTAATATTGTGATTTATATGACATATATTAATTTGAAATGTAGATATTGTTGATATTTGAAAGCTGATTCTTTTTTAGGACAAAATTTGTTTAATAAGTATTAGTTGCAAACAAAACAAAAAGAAGATAAAACATTACAACCACAAATGAATAAATGAAAAAAAAATCATTCAATGGCTTTGATTCACTGGCTACGGATCATCCACTTCAATCGGGAGACCTGGATTCGAATTCCTTTGTGAACAATTTTTTTTAATATGATTATTTAGTCTATGGCTAAATAAGAGATCTTAGCCCCCAAGTACACTGGTGAAATAATTAAATATTGAGGGCTTGAAGTGGCAGTGTGAGAGGCCTGATTTTGGTGGAATCCTGCAGTTGGATTTGAGGGGATTCAGCAAGGAGCAATCACTTGGGGGACGACTCGTTGTGCGCGGTAGTTGGGGATATTTAAGAATCTGGAGCCATGTACACATCTCGCGATTTATTTGGCAGTAGTCCCGAAAACTAGTCAGTTGTAAGCATGAAACTTCGACATAAAAAAATCAAGAAAATAAAAAAGGAAGGCAAATTTAAAAAATGAAAATGGATGTAAACTTAAAACTAGTCCACTAACATAACTATTGATTGAAAACATGATCTTCCCATTGACAAGAAAAGTTTGGTTAATTATATTTTGGGAAAATTCTACAAAAACCACTATAATTTGCATGTTTTTTGGATTAACCATCGAAATAATTATTTTCTATGTTAACCATTGAAAGTTTGTTTTTATTTTTAAAAAACGGGAATAGGAGGTTTTTCAGGTTACAAAGCTGACGTGGTATGTGTTTTATTAAAAATAATAATTATATGGCATTTTTTTTTATTAAAAATAATAATTACATGGCATTTTTAATAAAAAAAAATTGCTAATTAAGTGGCCTTTAGACCAAATTTCATGGAAACCACTATACTTTGGATTGGTCATTCCATATATATTCCAATTAAATAAACAACATATTGTAATAATTATAAAATCACCATTCATTCCATGAATAATCAAACGATGATATCAAATTCAAATTTTATAAATTATTTTCTGCTTCGATTTCGAAAAACAATTTCAAAAATCGCTTCGATATTGCAAAATTAGTTCTGAGCGGCTTTTGGGTTTTGAGAGGTTTAGAAGAACGACGAAGGTAGTGTGTGGGGTTCTAGGGATTTTCAAACGTAAATCCACTTAATTATTATTGTTGGCCTAAGAGCCACTTAATTAACAATTTCTTCAAGTAAAAATACCACGTTATTATTATTATTTATATGAGAAAAGCCATATCAGCTTGTTTTAACCTGAAAAACCTGTGATACCCGGTAAGAGTGGTTTTTTTAAAAATGAAAACAAATTTTCAGTGATTAACATAGAAAATATTCTTTCTGTGGTTAATCCAAAAAAATTACAAAGTATAATGGTTTTTATAGAATTTTTACTTATATTTTATGCTTATTTTCCACACTTAGAGAAAGTATGCTAGGCAGGTAATTTCTTTTCTATTTTTTATTTTTTCTTTGTTGACCGAAGACATCCAATGAACCAATTGAAATGTATAATAGAGTCGTTTTTTTTTTTTTTTTTTAACTTTAAAAAAGACAAATATACCATGTTCTTTAATTAAGCCACGGGAGAAGTGCAGTATCCTAAGAAAATCTTCATAGTTGACTAAGAGTCTGTTCTGTTCTGTTCTGGAAAATTTAATGAATCAATCAATTGAATCAACTGAATCGAACTAAATCAAAAAATTGAATCAATTGAATCAATTGAATCAAAATCGAATCGAATCAATCGAACTAAATCGAATCAATTGAAAGTAACTAATAATTTGAAAATGAGTAATAATAATAATAATAATAATATAAATGATATTATTGTTAATAGAAATAATAACTGATTATAAATAATAAGCTAATATAATAATACCTATTAACAATAGAAATATTTTAAAAAATATATTATTAATTTTGATAAATAGTATGAGGAGATGAATACTTGTTGGTAAATATATTATTATTTTTCTTTCACTTTTTAGTTTACCTCTTCTTTTTTATTAATTATTTTTCCCCTTCTGTATTTATGTGGCTAGGGGTGGACATTCGAGTCGGGCAGTTTGGGTACGGAATCGGATACCCGAAAAAGTTTGAGTACGGAATCGGATACCCGAAAAAATTCGGGTTCGGAATTCGAGTATTCCACTTTGAACTTCAGTTACCCGATTATTTTTATATAAAGTTGTAAGAATTATTAGAGCATTGAATCCTTTAGATTTTAAACGAAATATATAATAAAAGTATTTTCAATGAAATGATATATATATATATTAATATATTGTGTGTATATATATTATATAATGATGGTATTAACGATCTGAATTGATGATAAGCACTAAATATATATCATTTTCGTAAAATTAATGTTATGAAAAGTTATGTAAAAATTCAACTATATGATTTTATTTAATTTCTATCTCATCACTAATAGGAATTAAAAAATATATTTGTGTGTCAAATTGATTTCAACGTACTTGAGATATTTAATTTTTATTATTAAATTATTTTAAAAAAGTACAAGAAAAAGGTAGTGTAGCATAATATGGAAATAGTATATAAATCTGCCTATGGTTGGCCAATCCATGGTAAGTATATATATATTTTTAAAAAAATCCAATAATAGGATTTTTAAATAAAAATGGAAAGATATTTTCTAAGAATTAAATAAAGTTATATAAGGTGGAACAATAATATATAATTCTAATAATTATGGAAGAAAATAACGGGAAAATAATATGGACACATATATCACTATAATTTCTCAAATCCGCTAAAATCTTTTTAGTTATATTAATAAACAATAAATCAATCATTAGATAATTATATATATATATATATATATATATATATATCGTCTAATTATTTATATATATGTGTGCATATTGTTTGTTCACGTCTTCTCAGTGCTCTGCAATCTTCAGCCTTGGCCTTTCAATCAACAGTCGGTGCGACGCATGACGGCATCTTCAAGGTACACACAATGACTTACTTTTCTTGACTTGTCTTTGAAATTTTTTTGGGTAGAAGATATATAATGACGTTCATATTTCATGGCTTGCGTTTGAAATGTATTAGAGATATTTATATTTTCTTGTCTCATGATTAATTGAAGATGATTTTAAATTAATATGGCTGCAATTCTGTTGGATAACAGACTAATATTTTTTTTTAATTTTCATTTTAAAATTATGTGGTAGTTTGGTTGTAATTTTATTAGGTCAAATTTTATGTGTATTGATGTTGTTTTGACTGTGAAATGGGAGATTAATGGTGGCGGCTCGTGAGGTTTTAAGTTATTTGCCAAATGTTTAACTTATTAAGTGTTTAATAGCTACTTCGCAATGAATAAAGAAAGAGCGTCTTTCACCACAAAAGTTGTTACGGCACTTTTGGCAATCTTACCGGAACATATCTCCTCCACAAGTGGTAAAACTGATTGGAGTAAGGTTGCTGCAACGTTGAACATTAGATTAGGAAACAAATTGCAGCAGATAGCATTAAGAATTGGTTCACTAATCAAAAGAAAGGCACAAAGCTTGGAATGAACTGAAAAAGTGGACCGGTATTGGATGGAACGAAAATGGCTGCCCTATAGTTGAGGCTAGTGATAAATGGAAGGCTTTTCAGAAGGTACCTCTTAACTAACAATAAACTCATAAGTATTTTAGTTATATTCATCCATGTTTTACTATAGTTGTTTGGTACTTGTTAATACTAAATGATTGACAAATTTCTTTTTGCAATATTATTTTATTGAAGGCGATACAAGTCCATATAAAATGTGTTTCTTAAGGCTCCACTAAATAATGAGGCAGAATGGGATAAAATCTTGTGTGGTGGTTATGCAACATGTGAGAGATATTGGGCTCCATCTCCTGGTGTTGGTAGTTTATTTGGAAACAAGGAACCTATGATTATTGAAGAGGAAGGTGCTGATAACTCAGATGATGATGTATTTGATGATATTCATATTATTGGAACCATGAAGAATGAAGGGAGTGAAATTAAAGTTTCCCCTGAAAATCTTGCTACCAAGAAGCGTAAATGCAGTGATACTGATGCCTTGCCATCTAAGAAAAGTTCAAGGGAGGATGACATTAATTTATGCCTTGATATTTTAAATAAAAACATGTCTGTTGGTTCCTCTAAAGGTCATTCTTCGCCACCCCCGGATAAATATCAACAAGTATTCACAATTTTAGAGTCCATGGATGATGTTTCTAAGCATGGGCCAGAATTTGTTGTGGATGTCTTAGAAACCATACAGAGTACTCCGGATTGCGTTGAGGTTTTCAACACATTACCTAACAATCAGTACAGGCTCCACTTCTTGAAGAAGCATATTCAATTTCCAGATGATGTCAACAGCTCAAGCATGCAGAGAGATGATTTTGAATCTGATTACTAAGATGGTGGTTGAGGATTAAGTGACACTTTATTGTGTCGAATTGTTATGGTTTTTTAGTGTTATTGATTTCGTTATAGAACATATATTATTTATCTTGTAGAACATTTAGCATTTATCTTCGTTGTGGATTTTATGGTTGCTATTATTTGACATTGTCTTATTATTGTAGAACTTATTTATAGTTAATTGTTTCCATTACACCTATATTTATTAGTTCTAATCAACTTTGTATTTATGTTTAATGTTCCTTTGTAGAATGGATAAAGAATTGGTGCGACAAAGTTTGATGTGTATAGCATTGCATGAATTGAAGAGATTAATGAGTCAAGTAGAACGGATACCTTTGCATTTAGGGGGAGAATCGGGCCATGATTTCATACATAGGTTATTGATGGGTCACCATAACTTATGTAAAGAACAACTCCGGTTAAATAGAGATATTTTTATAAATCTTGCTAATACCCTTAGAGCAAAAAAATTGCAAGTAGATGGTAGATATATACACATTGAAGAGCAACTTGGGTTAAGTTTGTTCATGATGACCAAACCTGCTTCTGTTCGTGATACTGCAGAAAGACTTCAACACTCAATATCAACAATTTCGAAGTATTTTGGAGAGGTATTGCAAGCATTGGTTTCTTTGTCAACAAAAATAATTAAACCTTATCAAAGTTTTCATGAAACACCTCCCGAAATTCAAAACAACATCAAATACTGGCCTTTTTTTAAGGTAATTGTTCTTGCATTTGATGACATATAATATAATATTACAACATGTATAGTTTCAATGTATTGACCTTTAGTTTTTTTTCTAGGATTGTGTTGGTGCTATAGATGGTACTCTTATACCCTCAGTTATTGCAGATGATCAAGGTAAGGCATTTAGAGATCGTCATGGGACCAAAACATGGAATGTAATGGTTGCTTGTTCACTCAATATGTTGGTTACATTTACTAATATCGGCTTTGAAGGGAGTGCCCATGATTCAACCATATGGAGGCGAAGTTTAAGCGATGCTCAATTTGGATTCCCCCATCCACCGCTACTTAACTTATATTGTCATGAAAAATATAGAAAACTATACTACTTTAGAAAATTAATATTATTATTGTTGCACAGGAAAATACTTTGTAGTCGATTCAGCGTATCCCAATACACTCGGGTACTTGAGTCCTCATCAAGGAAAAGGATTGAGATACCACTTGCCTGAATTCCAAAAAGGGGGTGCACCGGAAGGAAAGTATGAACAATTCAATTACCGACATTCTTCTTGTCGAAACGTAATTGAAAGAGTTTTGGCGGTTGTGAAGAATAGGTGGAAGGTTTTAAAAATGATGCCACAAATGGATGACGCTCATCAATTGGCTATTATCGTGTCTTGTTTTAAGCTTCACAATTTTTTTCGTTTACATGATCTAGGGATTGCTTTCACACACCAAGTTGAAGTAATGGAATCAAGAGCTGATCATAACATGTACGATGATGCGAGAAAAAAATCCATGGATAGTATACGACTTACAATAACCGATGAAATATGAAAGTTAGCCAAGGATAATGTGGAGTTGATAGAGCAAATTTATGAAGAAGAAGAGGAACACCAATTAACCGATTATGAAGATGATGATAATAGTTAATGTTCAATAGTATTATTATTTTGCTCGATACTTCAACCATTAAAATGTTCTGGTCCAATACTTCAATTATTTAAATGTTTGATTTATTGTGGTTATTGTTCTTGTTGTTGTTGTTTTTTAATTACTTACTTTTTCAATATAATAATAATAATTACCAATAATAATTAGCAATAATAGGAATAATAACAATAATAATAATTAGGGGTGGACATTCGTGTTGGGTAGTTTGGGTATCCTATCGGAAAAAAATTCGAGTACGGGATCATGTATTTAAAAAAAATAATTCAGGACGGGTATCCGAATCCGATTAAAAGTTCGGGTTTGGGATTCGGGTATTCCAATTTGAATTTCGGGTACCCGATCAGGCACCCGACTATTTTTATGCGAAGTTCTAATAATTATTAGGGCATTAAATTCTTTAAATTTCAAAAAAAAAAAAATTCGGGACGGGTTCGGGTAGTTTAAAATGTCACCCGATCCCGAACATCCCGAAACACTCGATCCTGACCCGAACGACATCAACAAAGATAATAATAATAATAATAATAATAATAATATCAATTAAATTATTAAATAATAATTAATAATTCTAAAATAAAATAAAATCGAATCAACAGAATCAAAATCGAATCGAATCAATTGAAAATCAATTGAATCGAATCAATCGAATCAATCGAATCAATCAATCGAAGATAACATGCCTAAGAGGCATCGATTTACATTATGTAATCTCTTTCTCTCTCTCTAGGTAAGATCATGAACGCCATAATCATGAAGAAGAGAGAAAAAAACGTGCAGGGTATATTTGTCTATTCACACATCTCTTGATTTTGTTGCCCCCAAAATCTTAGAAGATACTATAGTACATTTTTTTTTGACCAAAGGAGGGGTACTATAAATATGTGTAAGATTGTGGACGGCAAGAACTGAAAATGGTTCGTTCGGACAGCAACGAAATAAGTCTTCTTATTTTTCAAGGGTCAGGGCTGTTGGTGATTTTAGTGTCACCATTCATTTTGTGTAATTGGAACTAATATGTAAGCTAAGGGGTCTATAATTCGTATTCTAATATATGATCGGGTATGTGCGGAGTGCACACATGTATAAGATCGAATTATGTTCTACGACTAATGTCGGGAGTCCGAGGCGCGCCATGACGAGTCTAGGGCGCGCCTAGCTGGGTCCATGGGGCGAGCCACCGGTGACCGCTCAATGGCGGGCGAGGTCGAGGGGTGAGCCCTCGCGGGGTTTGGGCGGCCTTCTCGGAAATTTAGACGTGATTTAGTGATATTTCCGAATTTTAGAGAGGCGTGGTAAAATTGATTAATTTCGTTAACCACCCGTCAACCCTAATTTCGACCACTAATGACGGCGCCGTCATCAAAACCCTAAAATCGACCTACTTGTAACCCTAATCCGACATTATAAATAGGGCTCTCATGAGTCCGAGACACACCCTTTCCGATCTCTTTATCTTTCTCGATAAACACAGCACTTTCTAAGAATTTGGCTTACGTTTCGCGCCTGATTCGTAAGTGTTCCATCGGATTATCCTAAGTGAATTTCTCAGAACCCGTAGGGTAGAAATATCAGTTCGGAAAGTGTTTACACGATCCATTGGAAAATCCGGATCTCCACAAAACCCTTATACCCCAACAAGGGCTCATGTATATACTAGGCATGATTGTATTGTCCATTTCGATGATGTCTTTGATTATCTTTAATTGCAATCTCTGTGGTGACAAGAAGCATAAATCCACACCTGCACCTTGTGGTGGCAGCAGGTCCCCTCCCGCCAACCTGCCAGAACTTTAAATACGATAATCAACCACCTGATCAGCAGAGTGGAATGTTAGGCTAACCTCAAACCTGACGGTTCTGTTGGTTTCGTGAACAAAGCATCTCCATATGAACGAAATACCAAGAAAAAAAAAAAATATTGCACTTCTTTTGGATGTATGCTGCTTTTTTTTTTTTTTTTTTTTTTGTGCTTTGCTTTGGGTTTTATTAAATAAAAGGATGAAATTTTCTCATCTCTCTTTTTCTTGCTTTAATTTCTTGTGACCATTATAAAAATTCAAATGGCTGTTTCCTTATATTTGACAATATTTATCCATATTTGTCAATTTATCTAATTTTTCATAATGTTGGAATAAATTATTATTGAAAAAAATTGTGATATTTGATAAACTTAAATAAAGAAGGTTAGTAATTGAATGAGATTTATAACGAAACAATGTTAATATTATATATAAATATATGTAATTTTCAATATCATACTTTTAACATGGAAATTAATTACCATAAAAAAAACAAAAAAAAACATGGAAATTAATTAATACACATTAATTAGCTAATACATGTTATACAGAAATTAGATTAGGTAAACAATCTGTGGTCTACTATGTAATTCATGGTGAATCTGGAATCCGCATATAAGATAATCTTATTAGTTGACAATTCTCTGTTCTATTCTGCTTCTAAAGTTAGACTATTATATTATAATATATATAGTAAATGGAATCTAATTTAGGTTTCACTTGCAATTGACATTTTAACTATTATTAACACACATTAATATTTATTAGTTATTAATTCTAGTTATTAATCAAGGTATACTTTTTTTTTTATCATTTTGACGAAGGTACAATTATGTTTAAACTATCTATGTTTATTTATTTTTACATTTTTGATGCAGCGAAAAGCGTGATACAATACGTAAATATTCATTGATTCTAAGAATATCCGGATTTATATGCAAAACGTGATTAAACGTGAAGATCCGTTGATTCAAGGTGAATATCGAAAGAACAACAAATAAAACACGAGAAAAAACTCAATATTTTCTTATTAATATTCAACCCCCTAATACATCAACTAAACTCCTATTTATAAAACTAATTATCTAATAGAAGTTGAAATAAAGTAGGACTCTAACAAACGAGTCTAAATAAATAAACGATACTTATCATATCACCTAAAACAAGATAAGTAAAATTAAATCAAATAATAAAATCCTATCAACTAATAATATTAATCCTAATATTAATAATTAACTAATTTAATTACTCCTAATCTACAGCAATAACTAATCTATAGAATCCCACACAAATCGAACTACATATTTATCTGCATCATTCTCTCCGGGGTGGAAGAAGTTCGTCCTCGAACTTGAAGGTGATGTGTGGCATGTAGTAGAACTAGAAATTTCGTCGTCTCCAAAATGTGTCATCCTCATTGTTGAAACTTTTCACTTTCAATGGAGCAAAAGTAAAGTCTTGAAATGAAGAGCAGGAAAACCAAGTGTAGTGCCCCTCGCGAAATTGGTACTTGAAATATCAACAATTTGACAATAATCATTCCAAAATCGAGCAATAAGCAACTCACTTGGATGTCGAACTACAAATGAAAATAAATTTGGCCACAACAAGAATTTGATACATGCCACCAAATCTTTATTGGGTATCTCTCCATCATTATCAAAACGAAGGGGTTCATCATAACCATCAGCCCCATCCAAACCAGACAGACCGAAAATATCGTAAACAAAACAACCAGCAATAAGGTTTAGTTGGGATTGCACGATTGTTACCGAATTTGCCAACAAGCCAATCTGTTGGCGAATCTGAATAAAATCGTTCCTTCGCAGGTGATCATCAGGGATAACATCGGACTCAGACTGACATCTCGACTGTATGTCCATCGAGGAGCGTAGACTGGTCTCTCATACCAACTGATGCAGCGAAAAGCGTGATACAACACGTAAATATCCATTGATTCACTACAAGAAAAACACCTATCAGCAACCACAGATATCAGCGGCCGCATAATCCGTCGCTAAATGTTAGAATCAGCGACCGGTATCAGCGACCGTTTTAAAAAACCGTCGCTAACAAAATTCGTCGACCACTGTCCGTCGCTACACGATCGCCAATGTTACTTTCCCGCCAAATTGAATACCGCGAAAAAATTTCAGCGACCACCTGACATCAGCGGCCGCTTTCCGCCGCACATAGTTCCACGTGAGCAAAAGTTTAGCGACCGACTGCGGTAGCTGATCCGTTGCTATTGTAAAAAAAATTCCCGAAATGCCTGAACTGATTTTTTTCACGCTAAGTTTTAGCGACGACGACTTATCAGTGACCGATCGCGGTAGCAGAAGGTTCCACGTCAAATAATATATTTTATTACCAATTGCATTACACAAAAATATAAGTCATGTCGATTGTTAGATTAGAATTGATTTGTAATCAAATGCAATTTTAATTATTATATTTTATCTCATGCAAAACACAGCTCTTTTATAATATCAATTATTAATTTGATACAATTTAAAGTCTTAATTTTTTTTTAATTTATAGAGTTGATAATATAGATATTTTATTTTAATTTTGTATGTTATTAATATGATTTGAAACTCAAACTTATGTGAGTATGTGATAAATATTACACTTAAAATTGTTGTTAATAAATATAGAACCCTTAAATCTTTGTTAGTATGTTATAAATATTTTGTTAGTATATTATAAATATTAATTTTGAAATTTTTGTTGTTAATGAGTATCGAACTTTTGATATTTGACATGGCTGTCTTTTCTCGGTTCTCGGTTAGACCCGAAACCACACCGGGTTGCGGTTCCGGGGGACCGAAACCATATTATACGGTTATGGTCCGGTTCTTGATAGGGAATTTGGAAAATTTTCGGTTTTTGTCTAACCGGAACTATTCGGTTTAGAACCGAAAAACCGAAAATTTAAAAAATATTTTTTTTATAAATTATAATTATATATTTAAATTTTATTATTTTCCAATTCCTAAAATTAAAAATGCAAAATAGCCCCTCATTGACTTTACAATTCGAAAATCAATCCAAATCTCATCTGAGAAACCACTCTCTCTCTCTCTCTCTCTCTCTCTCTCTCTCTCTCTCTCTCTCTCATCTTCTTGAAGCTGGATCAAAACTTCTTCACGATGAATAGCTTACAAACACCAGTGCGGATCTAAGTTAGAATCAGAAGCTAAATCGATACAAGCTTGGTACGTGAAATTATCCCCCAATTTCGTTTTTTTTTTTTTCGAAATTGTAAAAAAAATTCATCTTCAATTGCTCTGAAAATCTTACTCCGTCATCTCATTCTAGTTCCAGCAACCTTTTTTTTTTCAAACGAGGAAGCTATTTTGTCTTCTTGGTAGAAAGATTTTGATTTTGAAGGATAGGTATGTATCCAAAAACCTAATTTTTCTTTATTATTTTCTTTTAATTTAAATTGACTAATTATTCAAAGAAAATTGCTCTGAATTAAAACTCCCTCACATTGTTTGTACAATAGGTTTTGTCTTGGAAATTTAGAAATAAAAACAAATGAGTTTTAAACTTGTGAATATGCAGAACTAAAGTTGCTGCTCTTGTTGATTATTAGAACATGCCTCGTTGTAGTGATTTAAATGCGACACTATATTTAATGATAGAGGAGATACTGCTTGATTTTGTGCTCCAGATTACTATTGTTGTGCAACTGTTAGCTAGGGATCTGTCAAGGAAAAGAAAGCGAAATTGTATGTTTACTGCAACAGGTTTTAAGCACATGTTTGCAAGTAATATGAAATATGTTGAGAGATGCTTTCTGCAACAGGTTTTAAGCCATAAGAGTATATACAGCTATAGGAATAAAAAGAATAAAATAAAACAAAAAAATGGAGCTCTAGGAAAATTTATGTAGGAGAAACACAGAACTTGTATGTTTACTTACATATAAATACCTATATGTTTATTTGATGAAATCAAAATTGCAATTCAGGCATCGTGGTATCATGAATCTCTCTTCAGACCGTAGTTGGATGGCACGACGAAAGTCAAGTACTGATATAGGTGCTACGACTGAATTTAGAGTTGGTTGCCAAGTGTTTTTAGAGTATGCGTATAATCAATCGGAATGTGTGAATGCTAAGAACCAGATACGATGTCCATGTTGGAAATGTAAGAATAATAATTATCTGGACAGAGACATGGTAAACTTCCATTTACTTGTTTCTGGGTTCATGAGAAATTATGAAGAATATTGGTGGGCACATGGGCAGAAAAGAGATGGTGGCTTCACAAGTAATAAGTCAGACAGTAGTACTACTCATCGTATGGATGAAATGGTTCATGATATTGCAGGGCCAGATTTTGATTGGGAACAAGCTAGGGAGCATCCTATCAATTCTGATGCCAAGTCATTCTCTAAGTTATTAGAAGAGGGTAGAGAGCCATTGTGGCATGGCTGCACCAAACACACTAAATTATCTGCAGTGGCGACATTACTTAACATCAAGGCTGATCACAACATGAGCCATGAGTGTTTTGAGTCGCTCTTGAAGGCCATCAAGAGTATGTTGCGTGACAGTGAGAAATTACCTGATAATTATTACTATTGTAAGAAAATGATAAAAACGTTGGGTCTTGGATACCAAAAGATCGATGCATGCCCCAACGATTGCATGTTATTTTATAAGGAAAATAAAAATATTACAAAATGCACGGTTTGCGGTCATGATCGCTTTAAACCTAATAAAGAGGGGGTGACTACAAAAAAATCATCTATACCGTTCAAAATTCTAAGGTATTTTCCAATAACAGATCGGCTTAAAAGATTGTACATGTCTTCAAGAACAGATGAACATATGACTTGGCATGCGAAATCTCCGGCTAAATATGGAGAACTAAACCATCCCGCAGATGGGCAGGCTTGGAAAGATTTTAACAAAACACTTTTATGACTTTTAAATACATAATATTAATATATATTTTAAATTTATACTAGATATACTCAATTATAATTAAGATTATATGATAATTTATACTATATATACTCAATTCTTTTATTATTAGAGAGGGTAATTTTGGTATATTGGGAAAGTATTTCTGGCTTAATGGTATGGACACCCCAAAAGTTGCTTAATGAAAAAGACAATATTAAGATCATTAAGTTGAAAGTAAACAGCAAGATATAGTTGACCGATTAAGCTGATTAAGCATTAGGCTGATTAAGTAAAAAATAAACAGGCCCTTAAGTACTTTTCACTTCTTTAATATTAGGAAGCTATTATTGGGTATTTAGATACTATGTGTGAGCAGTTGGCTATGTAGGAGAGGAAGTACTATGGAATGAATATAAAAGGAAATCACAACATGTTGAGAGGATATTCAACAGAGTGAGGTGCATAAATCCGGGCACATTTTAATTCTAACTGATCGCACTTCTTGTACACACAATTCTCGCTACGACATTGTTCAAACCCATATGATTGAATGACCTCATCAAATCACATGTTCCAAGATATGGAGAGTAGTTTAAGCCATAAATGAATCTCTTAAGCTTGCACATTAAGTGTTCATCTCCTTGAGCAAAAAATCTCTCTGGTTGACGCATATAAATAACTTTATCCATACTGATATTCAGGAACTCATTCTTTGACATCTATCTGCCAAATCTTCAGATCCAAAAATACGCAGCTATGGCTAAGAGAATCCGGATCGACTCAAGTATGACTACCAGTGAAAAGGTCTCATCGTAATCAATGCCCTCATTCTGAATGTAACCTTTCGCAACAAGCCTAGATTTGAAGGTCTCAACCTTCCCATCAGACCATCTCTTATGTTTGTAGGCCCACTTGCTCCCAATGGGTTTAACCTAGCAACAAGTAGTTCTACTAGGTCCTGCATTTGATTGAAATTCCTATATCACAATTCTGATTCCATTGTTGTTTGTCAACATCCTTATATTGATCTGCCTCATTGTAGCTCTAGTTAGCCGATTCATCTTCATCCGAAAAGTGGTCTGGAGACTCTCCCGTGCCTATGAATTGATCGGGTTGATGAACAATCCTCCTATTACGAAGCGGCATATCATGAGTTGGTGTAGAAGTACTAGAGTCAATACGTTATAGATGGTATTTCGGCCCTCAACTTTTCTAAAACGATTTAACTGAGAGCCTACGTAGACCTCTTCTAGGAATCGGGTATTAGAGCTAACAATAACCATCATCTTGAGGTCTAGAAAGTAAGCCCCTCTTCATTCTCTTGGGATATCCTATAAACACTCGTACTTATATGCGAGATGCCGATTTATCAGCGTCCTTATTCAGCACGTGTTGGAGAACCACAATTCGAACGTGTTCTGGACTGGGGTTTCGCCCACTCCACAAGTCTGTGTGTGTTTTTGGAACCAATCTCGAAGGCACTATGTTTAGAATATATATGTCGTCGTTTCCAAGGCATGTCCCCAAGAATAAATAGGTAAATTGGAATAACTCGTCATTGGTCTAACCATCTTTAATAGGTAAATAGGTAAAGCCCCAAAACTAAATGTGGGAACTTGGCAGGTATTTTCTTAAAAACATGCCTCACATCATCTGATGTCGAAACTTCTCAGAATTCATTTCTTCTAGAATTTGATATCTGTAAGCAATTAAGAGGAAAGTTTGCTTATGAATTAATATTGCATTGATATAACCAAAAGGGAAGATCTGATAAGGATGATACTAAGGAAAAATCAAATCAAACCAAACTAAACATACCCAGTATATCCCGCTCAGAGCAGGGTCTGGGGAGGGTAAGATGTACGCAGACATGCCCCTACTTATTACGGTAGGGAATCTGTGTCCATGAAGGCCCCCAGTTTAGTGCACAGCAAAATATTGAGTGATATATACAAAGGGAGGCATATTATTCGAAAAAGCTCAATACTATACCTGCGCCCATGGCTTAATCCACATGGGACTTACCTAAGAGGAATTTGGCTACTTCATTCCCGATGAACTTCGCTCTAATAGAAGGGGGGCTAACTCCACGCACAGCTCCCTGTCAAAAATACACCACACGCAAAAGGCAGTAGGATAAAATATAAAAAAAATATAAAAAAAAAAATACAATGCTCTAGGTCAAAGCTAACCGAGACAACCCATCTCTGAGACTCTCTACTACCGAACCGCTCCCAAAAAAGAATCCACAACTCTGATCTGGCGCCTCCAAGAGCACCTATCAACAGTCATGGTCTCGAATAAGTTTAAGGCCTTCAAATCTAATCTCAACTGCTCCTCCCACGTCCTCCCCGATCTGCCTCTCCTCCTCCCCCTGCAACCAATAAACTCTCGACCCTCCTCACCGGAGCAGAGGCTTGCCTCCTGCGGACGTGGCCAAACCATCTCAATCTCCCTTCCCTAACTTTCGCTGAAATGGGCCCACTTCTAGCGTGTTCCTGAAAACTCCGGTCGGGATTCTATCCAACATTGTGCGACCACACGACCAACGTAACATTCTCATTTCAGCTACTTCCAACTTGCACTCAAGCCACTTCTTCATCGCCCAACATTCGGAGCCACACAACATTGCAGGTCTGATTGCCGCTCTATAGAATTTACCCTTCAACTTCAGAGGGACTTTCTTGTCGCATAGGACCCCTGACGCTGCTCTCCACCTTAGCCACCCCGCCTTGATACGATGAGTGACATCATCTTCAAATTCTCCTTCCTTCTGAATGACCGAACCCAAATACTTGAACTTATCCGTACGGGGTACGATCTGATCAACAATCATTACCTCTACCTCTTTCTCGTTGGTCTCACCACTAAAGTTACACCAGAGATACTCGGCCTTATACCGGCTCACACGCAAGCCGATTCTAACGTAGACCTCCATAACTCCAACTTCGCGTTCACCTCCTCGACTCCGCCACTAACACAATGTCATCAGCAAAAAGCATGCACCACAGGACGCCATCTTGAATCCCCCGCGAAATGACGTCAAGGATTAGAGCGAACAGAAGAGGGCTTAGCGCCGACCCCTGGTGCAGCCCTATCTCAACAGGGAAATACTGGGTGTCGCCAACTGGGGTCCAAACGCAAGTCCTAGCTTGGGACATGTCTTGGATCGCCCTAACGTACGGCGACGGCTCTCTTCTAGGCTCCTCCAAATTACATCACGCGGAATGCTATCATAAGCCTTCTCTAGGTCTATGAACACCATATGGAGGTCCTTACGCCGCTCTCTAAACTTCTCTTCTAACCCTGCATTCAACCACTCTTTCCCAAAGTTTCATAAATGTGGCTTGTATTCAGGAGACTAGGTGGAAGGGAGCGCAGTCCAGGGAGGCGAATGGTAATAAATTGTGGTATTCATGCCTTGATAACTCGAGTAATGGACTTCCACTCATTCAACTGAGGCCTGGACTACGCCCTCTAGTGGACAGCATGTGCTTGATCTCTTCACAAACTACAAGTTTCGCATACATGAGACTTACTCGTCAAGTGTAAAAATGTCTTCAACTGTAGTTGAAGTATGAAGATTTTACTAGGCATCGGAAACAAAGCTATCTGGTGAGATAGAAATGTGTTTACGTTTCTATCTTCCATGAATTAATGAACATTTTGGGAAGGGGGTCAGTGGCTGAGAACAGTATGCTGATTTATTGCACTCATCAAATCAAGTAATGTGACTGAATATTCGAAGCAATCCATCTCATTATTTAGAATAGTGTTTTACTTCTAAGTTTCTGCAGCAGGAACAATCACTTTTGTTTGGGAAGCATTATGTTATCGTGATTGTCATTTGGAATACTGGTGAATCATCACTCTAAGAAAATTGATGGAATGTGTGGTCAAATTTATCCATTTTTCTTCCTGTAATAGATTTGCCTTAAATTAAACTGTTTCCCCATACAATACCCTATCTCGAAATCTCTTCATAGTCTCTTGACTAATTAAATTATTTTAGCATGGGTGCTGAGAATCATTAGATTGAAATCAGCAATGTGCTTCCGTCGTTTATCCAGCTAAAGTTGTCTTATGCCCCACTAATAAAAGCAGACAAAGCAGATTGAGTTGTGTGAAGAACTTGGAACTATGATGAAGTTCTACTAGCAAAACATATACCAGTATCGGGAACAACCAAATAGGTAGCAATTCGTGTCTGTGTTACGTGTCGCACTATTTAGCCCACGGGGGACATGGGGACATAACAAACTGGGTCATGTCAACTGTCCCCACCTAGGATAATAAGCTCATGCGCTTGATCTTACTTCAGCACTCGGATAAGACTTCCATCTTCATCCAAACTAGGATAAGAAGCTCGTAACAAGCTGCTGATCTTGGTCTTGCTTAATCATCGAGAAAATCAAAGACTCAACCTTCATGTTTAACTCGTGTAGCAGCAGTGTTAAACCAAAATACCAAAGCATTAGCTCTTCCCGAAAAAGAGATGATCTAGCATTCCCGTCTTTTCTCGGCGGATTACCCACATACTTCGAAGTAAGGTTAGTGACGGGAGGTTTCTACGAGTCCTCCACCAGGTTTTTTAGCTCATGGGGGAAGGCAAAGTTTGTTGTACGAAAAAATGAATAAAAAAAAGTTATTGAACATGATCAATCATTCGGGCTCTTTAGCATTTTTTTCTCACAGAAATTTTACAGTACCCTATGGTTCTCATTTGTACCGTTCATCTGGGAGCTCATTCCACGGTCATGCCCACATCATAATTCACCTACTGCCTAACCATTATATAAAACGTGACCTTTCAACCCATCTACCATTTCTGCCATTATTTTCATAAAACCTTCATATAAGAGAACTCCAGCTCACTTGACGGTTCAAAGTTTTTCGACAAAACCCTCGATAGATTCTCCTTTAACATCTTACCCGTATCTTCCACCATACCCCCAACAAGCATTCGTTGTCCCCAAAAAGGAGGTGCTTCAGCCAGTAACAAAGTTTGGTTACAACTTCACTCCAATCACTAGTCCTACCTTCAGCATCCCCCTCCTTGTGGTTCAGTGTTTCTGTGTCATCTTTCTTATCATAAACCCAAAACCCCAAACTCTAAACTACATAACTGTAATTTTAATCAAATTCACAATTTTGTCTTCCATTTCATGCCTTGTATAGTTAGAAATACGAGAAGAAGAAAGAAATGGTTGCATATGATTTGCAGTTAGAAATACAAGCGAGCGAACAACTTTCATGGAGAAAAATGTGTAATATGAGCCACGTCAGAAATAAATTTTTTTTTAGAAGTCAAAAATACTGTCTTCTTCATGATGCAACAAGCTCAGAAAGATACCTGTCCTTTTGTTTGTATTTTCTTATAATTTGTGAAGTGGATGCCACACGGCAGCCACACAATATCTTCCAGCATCTGGAACCGGAAGGGCGCCGGCTGATAAACATATACTTCTCATTCTACCAAAAAAATATGTAAATACCACAACAGCTCTTAAATTTGGTAGCACAACATTCCAGATCTATACAAATTACAGTAATACAATCACAATAAAGAACTAATTACACTAGCTGATGGTCACAGGACAAGAAAAGAACAACTACCATCATCATCCAATTCAAAATGTTCTCAAATGTTTTTCATACATGCTCACGGTTGTTTGTGAGCACCAGGTGGTGCAGTTGGCATTGGAAAGTTGAATTGAGCTCCAGAGAGACGGGGAGCCTCCACGTACGGGCTCTGAAGAGTCCAGTTGCAATACGATTTTTAGACAATACATTGGATGGAATGGAGCAATTTGTTTAAGATAATGCGACTCCAAGTAAATAAAAGAGGATAGTTATGAAAAATACTCTTAAAGTTTAACCAAAACTACGAGGAAAAAAAAAACTTTCAAAATCACAAAAAGTACACATGACCTTTTGTTCTAAGACTCAACACACTGGATTCGGAATCTGAATCCCAGGAAAATGTTTGTTCTAGAACTCAAAATTCGAATACCAAAACCTTACATCCTATACCTACTTTATGTCAGATCATCCCCCTCTCCCCTTTATATATATCTTCCTCTCCCCACTTTTTATATACTACTACTTTCATCTCTCCTTTTTTATATTTAAAAAATATAACTCCTCCCATGTCTCCTCTTTTTTATCTTTCAATAATATAACTAAATACTTCCTCTATCCCCGACAAAGGTTGACGAGGAAGAAAAATACACAGATTCAGGCAAAAGGTTGATGAGGAATAGAAATACACGAAAGGGCAACGATTAAAAAGTAAAGATGATGGTGAGGAGATTAAAAGGTAAAAGGTATTAATAGTAAAGGCATGGTGGAGATCAAGTGATCTGAGTGTGATTGTTTGATTTGATTTGTGTAAAAATGATAATTGTAAACTTTCTAAAAGGACAAATTTTTTGAGTAAAGTGTAGATCTTTGAGCGGGACGGAGGGAGTACTACATAATAATACATCCTACTTTTTCATATATGATTTGACATACATTATAAAGTAAGTATTCCCAATCCTAAAACAAACTATACCTTCGTACTATTCTCAGCAATCAGAATATCCAAGATTCTCAATACATTAAATCCCAGTGAATCCTAGAACAAACAGGCCCATGAGGTTTGATTCAGTGTCATTATTAAAATGCTTACTGTAATGTTTTTATGAATGGGGGATTTGCTTCTAAAGGAAGTGATGTCGACAAAACAAAATAGCAGGGGTAATTTCTTGTAATTTTAAAACTTAGTTGGGTACTTTTTTGCAAATAGGTCAAACCTCAAAAGACTTTTTGTAATCAACCATAAATTGCCCCGGGAAGGTCTGTACCTGCGCTGCTAACGAATTGTTAGACTCTTCATTGTTTAAAGATCTTGAAGATGTGTCTGAAGGAGCAGTACTACAATTACTTGGTTCACTTCCACCCAATTTGTTGATTGGGTCGCTTAGCATACTTTCAGTGTCATTAACTGGTTTCACTTTCTGAAACATGAGAATCTCGTAAGTTACACACTCGACACACAACGATAAAACTGTGCTTTATCGAGGAATTAGAACGTCTGTCATACCTGGAAAATTTTACCAAGGGTTTTCAAACCCTTTGCGCGTAAACGGAGCTCCTCTTTCTTTGCATTGTTATCTTGTAGAACCTAAGGAGAACATTTAAAATGCATCAGGATGGATAGTAAACCATAAGGTGAAACAACGAAAGCAACTTTAACGGAAAAAAAAAAAGCCTGCAGACAACCAACCATCTGACAAACGCGGGAGAGGGTATTTTCTATATCAACCACATTGAGCTTCCAGAGAGAGTCGATCATTATTTTCTTGTGTGATTGCATGTAAGCCTCAAGTTCTTCTTCTGTGTAATTTCCTTCAGCATTAAGCTGTTTTTTCATGTCTTCTTGCAGCTGAATCAAAGCAATCGCACCTAACGCAACAACAGGTGTAAGATTACCACACAAATATTTGAACTAGGGGTTAAACTATATAACTAGAAATAACAATTGTTCTCTTTAGCAAATCTTCGTGGTTTTGGATAGGGATACTTTAGGAGAAAGAATAATTAATAATTAATGTATTGAGATCTACAGTGAGGTAACGTAAATGAAATTGATGAATGGTGGAACCTGTCCGATTAAGGATACATGTGACAAACCCTATAATCTCGTGTGATTATACATGTCAGGTTCTACCTTGGACAGAATTTTTAGATTTAAAAAATGGTCGTAGATCCTAATAAAAGAAATGACATGAAACGAAAAGTGAGAATATGAAAAGGCCAATTCCAAGTAGAATGAACTACATTATGCCCTTTTGGCATGACATGGTGAAAGATAACAAGAATATTAAGGGGCGGGAAGGGCCACGAGTATAATCATGAGAGAGAGCAAGCTCGGCTTCCTTTCTGGAAATAAGTGAAGAACAAGCAAAACCTTATCTCATCATTATCTAGGTTCTGCTACATGGATCTTCCTCTTCCCAGGACAGCTACTCTATGGAAGTCATTATCACCAGTCACATTGTAAAGGCTTAAATCCTTTTTCTAATCCTGATGTGACAATTCCGTTTTCCATGCCTCGGTTTATCATTAACGCTAGTTACATTCATTATCCTACATGTTACATAGTTGCGTTTTTTCCTACGTCCTAATCATACTCCCACAGCTTTTCTTCAATTTGTAGCTACTCATAGTCGTACTAACCGAAGCAGTGTATGTATTTACCACCAAAAGAAACTTTCCTAGCGTGCTTTTGCGAGTAATCGGTGAAAAATATCTTCATATTTACTACGTTGACTCTAAAATATTCATCACCCGTCACCTGCCTATTCATCATTGGTGATAAACATGCAAGTGGCTTGTGGGGAAAATCAACCTTCATATTCATCACTCATCTCTTATATATACTAATTCAGTAAACTGATAATATTTTGTGTAACCTGTTGGACAAAGTTACAGAAAATGCACACACAACACACAAAGAAAGATTTGTGATATCGAGAGTTTAACAAGAAGATTTCAAAGAATCACGAAGATCACTCATCTAGTATGGCCACAAACACTACAGTACATGTTCCCATAATAAATCTGGAGGTCAAATACACTAAACCACTCAATTGTTGATCATTCCACTTAAACGCCTCAAATTTGATCGAAGAACTCCTGCTGACAGCCACGGGTCATCTGAAATCATTATGGAAATATACCCTTAAGAATATGATACCTATTCTCTCCCAGATTAAAGTAAACCAGAAAAATGTATATGATCCCACACCTCCCCCAACAGAACCTGAATTCAGTCACTAATCAAAACCACCTCACTACCAATTTTAAGAACAACAATCCTCTCAAGTCAAATTCAGGAAGTGAAGCTGTAGTCGCAGACTCAGAGGCAAGATGCCTCCTCAACCAGATTTCATCTGCAACCAACAACGACAGCCTTGCAACCAAATGCAGGAAGCTTTGCACCCTTCACCATCCCAAATCTATTTTTCTTGAAAATCACCAGATTAACTCCCAAACCATCACCAAGTCCAACCAGCAGCATCATGGAATGCCAACCAGAGGTTATCTCCAATGCCTCACCAAATAGCCTGGCCGTGATAGTAAATCTAATCACCAGCAGTCTTCAGCTGCTACAATCCAATGCCACCATTAACAACAAGTTCCAGTACGTTGCCATGAAATTGGGATCTGCCATTGTAGAAAAGTTTCACCTCCTATAAACAAAGTCAGTATAGTTGTAAGTTTGGTTAAGGGGCTGGTAGCCGGGTATTTTATTTAGAGAATATGGGGAAACGGATTTTTCTTTTTAGGGTGGATGTCACTTCATGCACTATATGCATGTATCAAACTATACACTATGCACGTCAGCTGAAACTTTGAAATTGTTGTTTGCATTTTGTATAGTACGTAACTATTTAAACTAGACAAAATGAAATGACAGTCGAATTTTATACATTAACTACTATTTAACAAATAGTTTAATTAATATATTTACAAGAACAATAACGAGATGCATAGTTGAATTTTACCTTCAGTTACTTTCCTTTACCGTAATCTTTATCAAAACTTATATGCTAATCTTCAGTTACTTTCCTTTACCGTAAAAGTTTTGTATTCGTTTATGTTAAATCCCACGATAATGGTTTAGAGTTGGTCATATAATTGCTTAAATTATGACTCTTTTTGTTTTCGTTTTTTTTTTTTTTGGGGGAAGAAAAAGGGAAAATGTTGGGAAAGAGAGTCTTATTTACGATGTTCCAAAAAGAAAATGAGAGTTAACGATACAGTATATTGCATACTAAACAAAATAAAGTATCAACTAAGAACATGTAAGGACCATGGTGCTTAGCTGGATGAAAAGAGGTATGGACAACTCGTGAGAAATACTACTGGAGGAAGTCTATATAAGTAAAGCCACTCCTCACCGCAAAACAAAAATGAACTGCTATAATGAACTTAGATCAACATAAACGGGGTCAAATCCTTTGGCCTATTAAACCTACCAAATAGAGGGTTTAACTAGGTGAACTAGTTAACTACCTCCACAATTCTGCTTGCCAGAACGATAATAAGAGCTAACATAACACTGAACTGTAACTACGAATTGAGTTGCATAATTCCCAGTCAGTCACGGTCAATGCCCTTCACACCACAGCTAATTTATGAGTCCCAAAAACTTCCATCACTTGTAGTTGTGTTTCAGCCACCATCCTCCCCTACTAATAATGCAATGCCATCAATCACATGAGGCACGTCACGTGTGACACACACACACACACACGCACGCACACACACACACACACACACACAGAGAGAGAGAGAGAGAGAGAGAGAGAGGGAAGCAAGGGAGAGGGGACAATCAGTTTAACAAGTTCAGTGTTGGCATCAATGAAGTGGTTTTAAAGAACCGGGGCACTAAAGACAGGATCAATGGAAAGGGTATGGAAAGAGGGGGGGGGGGGGGGGGGGTGCATATGCTGCATGATTCTCTTTGATAATCAAGACATGACTTTTCTTATCTCCCCAAATCTTACATTATAGACTCTTTGATACCTTTAATCTACCTTGAGTTATTTGATAATTAATACATAGGTAATTTCTGTTTGAAAAAAGGATATTAACAAGGCTAAATAAACCTACAGAATAGACCAGAAAATTATGACTGAATTGCACAATTACTCATTTAACCTTAAAATACTAAAATTGATAAGAAAACATATTTAGAGGCTAAAATGTAAATTCAAAAAGTTATCTTCAATGCATCTTGTATTTCCCCAGTTATCAAAAAGTTAGCATTCATGGTGGCTTTGGTTTTGGGGACAGGAATGAAGCAGGAAATGATATATTGGATTTCGCATTAGCTCATGACTTGGGTATTATGAACACTTGGTTCGAGAAAAGGGACTCTCATTTGGTGACATATAGAAACGGAGGTAATGCAAGTCAGATTGATTTCTTTTTAGTAAGGAATGTTTGGAGGAAAAGTTTTACTAATTGCAAGGTAATACCCGGTGAGAGTGCTGCAACACAGCATAGGGTTGTGGTGCTTGACTTTCGAGGTAAGAGGCACTTAAGAAAGAGAAGACCACAAGTTGACCCTCGAATTAAGTGGTGGAAGCTCCAAGGGGAGAGTCGACATACTTTTGTGGCTAAGATTGCTGATAGTGGTATTTGGTCTGATTGCACGGAGATGGATATAGATTCGATGTGGAACTTGTTGGAACACAACATAAAGGAAGTTGCAAAAGAAGTCCTAGGAGAATCTAAAGGAAACAGACCATCAAGTAAGGACACATCTTGGTGGAATGATGAAGTTAAGCAAGCGATAAAGACCAAACGTGAATGTTATAAGGTCTCGGGTAAATGCTCGAGCGATGAGAATTATGAGAAGTACAAGAAAGCTCGAACGAAGCTAAAAAGGCGGTGCGAAATGCCCGATCAAAGGTCAATCAAGAATTATATGCAAGATTAGATACTAAAGAAGGGGAAAAAGATATCTATAAACTTGCTCGAATGAGAGAGAAGAAGACGCGAGATATTGGAAAAGTTAAATGTGTAAAGATAATCGACCAAAAAGTTTTGGTTCAAGATAAAGAGATAAAGAGAGATGGAGGTCATACTTTGATACCCTATTCAATGGCCATCAAGAACAAGATATTGGGAATTTAAACATCCCCTCAAGTATGGTTAACCGAGAGTTTAAGAGAAGAATCGAAAGGGTGAAGTGACAATTGCATTGAAGAAGATGGGGTCAAAGAAAGCGGAAGGACCGGATGGTATACCTATTGAAGTTTGGAGGTGTTTGGGGGAGAGAGGGATCGAATGGGTAACTATGCTTTTCAATAAGATTTGGAGAAGCAATAAGATGCCGTCGACATGGAGGAAAAGTATTATCGTCCTTTGTATAAGAACAAAGGTGATGTTCAAGATTGTTCTAATTATCGCGAATTAAACTAATGAGTCATACCATGAAGTTGTGGGAACGAGTGATTGAACAAAGGATCGAAATGTGTGAAGATAATGAGAAAATCGGTTTGGATTTATGCCTGGAAGATCGACCATGGAAGCAATTTATCTTATCCGGCAGTTGATGGAACATTATCGAGATAAAAAGAAAGATCTGCATATGGTTTTTATTGATTTAGAGAAGGCATATGATAAAGTACCAAGAGAAGTACTTTGGTGGGCCTTAGCAAAGAAGGGTGTATCGCGGAAATATATTGACATTATAAAGGACATGTATGAGGGAGCTAGTACAAGTGTACGTACTAATGTTGGGAGGACATAAGAATTCCTATTACGATTGGGGTGCATCAAGGATCTGCTCTTAGTCCTTTTCTCTTTGCCATAGTCATGGACGAATTGACAAGAGAAATTCAAAATGACGCGTTCCGTGGTGTATGATGTTCGCAGATGATATTGTGTTGATTGATGAAACGAAGGTTGGAGTCTGTGAAATTGGAACTTTGGAGGGATACTTTGGAAGCTCGAGGCTTTAGGTGAGCGAAGTAAGATCGAATATATGGAGTGTAGGTTTAGCTTGAAACAGTGATGGAGAGGCGGGGATGATCACATTTGATGGGAAAGTTGTTCATGGATCCACTTTCTTTCGGTATCTTGGATCTATTATCCAAAAGGATGGAGAGCTAGATGGCGATGTGGCTCACGAGAATAAAGGCGGTGGTTGAAGTGGAAGAGTGCCACAGGGTTTTATGTGATCCGGCATGCCTCATAGATTAAAGGGTAAATTTTACCGCACGGCAATTAGGCTGCTTGTTATATATATGGCACCGAGTGTTGGTCAGAAACAAGTGTCACGTTGAAAGATGAATGTGGCGGAGATGCGTATGCTACGATGGATGTGTGGTCATACAAAAAGGATCGGCTCGAAATGAGGTGATCGGAGAGAAGGTAGGAGTTGCGTCTATAGAAGACAAGATGATGGAGAATCGATTACGATGGTTTGGTCATGTGAGAAGAAGACCTATTGATGCCCCAGTGAGGAGGCTAGAAAGTTGGGGAGCAAGTAATGTTGTGAAAGGTAGAGGAAGACCCAAGAAAACTTGGATAAAGATGATTGAAAATGATATGCGGTTTCTTGGAATTGGAGAAAGTATGGCGATGGAGAGGCAAATGTGGCGGGAAAGAATACGGATGGTGGATGGAGTCTGATTTTTTTTTTTTTTTAATTCCTATTTTCTTTTATTTCATGTTATCTTTTTTTTTTTTTTCATTCATTCTCTTTTTTAATTTGCTTTTTTCTCTACTTTTTCCCTCTTTTTTCCTTTTATGTTATTTATGTAACGATTATTGACGGTTTCAAAGTTTGATTCATGTTAGCCGACCCCAAATCGTTTTGGGACTAAGGCTTAGATGATGATGATGATGATTATCATAACTTGATGATTTTTCAACTTTGATATTTATTCCTTGATGTACTTCCCTGGTTATCATAACCTAATGTTATCAAGTGTGGTATTTATTCCTCAATGCCTGTCTTACTCCATTCGCAATTAATGTTTATAACCATAAGAGACAATCAGGAAAAGGAAAAAGGCGGATGACAGGAAAAGGAAAAAGGCGGATGGTGGGCTACCTGCATAGCCAAGTTCTTAATATTCTATACCTTCAGTCTTCTTTTTGATCAATAAAATAAAAAAAGAACTTACAGTTCTAAATAAAATATTTCTTGACCCAGACCACTAAGATGTAGACTAGAATACTGAAGTCTGCATCTGATGATCTGATACGCTAAACAAACGGTAAATGTACAATTTGGGCGATGTAAGAGCAAGCAAAAGCACCTTCGGTAGAAACCAGCAAAATTAACACTAACCTGTTGCAGCAGTTACTTGGGACTTGATAGAGTGTCCTTTATTTCTGAACCACTCAGCAACAAATGGCACGCCCAAGTACATCACCTTCTTCCCAAGCTCTTTTGCTGCCTGCCTTGAGTATATATAGCCAATGGTACTCAGCATATCCACACCATAAGCTGTAATAGAATATTAAGCCATTAAGAAAGAGAGATTGAACAAATGCAGCAACAGAAGTGACAGTAGATGATTATAATAACAAAAGGCAAATGTGATAATGTGACACAATAAAGGATGGCATAGTTGTTAAAGGAGAAAGGCGCACCAAGGCGATACGGGTTCCTATCGCCTAAGGCGCAACGCGGGGTGCGCGCCTCAGAGAGGTGAGATGCAACAACATCACAGCCTCAGTCCCAAAATGCTTTGGGCTCGGCTGAGATGCAAAAAAAAAAATACATTAAATTATAAAACATACTTCCTCCGTCCACGAAAATGTGTCCCGTTTTGCCATTTCGGTCCGTCCACAAAAATATGTCCCATTTCATACTTTCTATTGTTGGTAACTAAATTACTCTCACTTATTTACCTAATTAAACCCACACAATTACTCACTAATAAGCTCAATTAACAACAATCTGATTAAATCCACCCAACTAACATTTAACTCACACACCTACACAAACACATTGATTAAAATCTGCTCTCATTCGATAGCAAGAAGAAAGACTAGGGTTCTATTTCCTAGGAGAGGCGGTGCAGCAAACCCTCAACAAAACACTAGCCAGAAGAGATAGGGGTTCAAGATCTAGGAGCGGCGGGATAGCCTCAAAAATGGGCTCATGATCAACACCCTGTAACCCGTGGGATTCTCTTCCAGGAAGCCCGAGATCTTCTCTTGCATGCTTGATTTTCCATCTCTGGTACAGCCCATTGACGTCGTTGAATGACGATGCAGAAAGGTAGCAATTATGCTCCATTTGTATAATTGACATTTTCTTTGCTTTCTTCTTCTTCGTCATGTCACTTACTCACTTCCAAAAGGGGATTTCTTTTAAATAAAAATTCTTCATTTTTAATTTTTTATTTTTCCTTCTTTATAATTTGACATAGCCGTGGCTTTATTTTGTAGGACAAAATTGAAAAGGTTATTGGTCCTGATTTATCAGGACCAACTGAAGGTGTCAATGAACTTCTATTGGGTGGAAAAGTACATGGTCCTTTTATAGGAAGATGTGTAAAGTCTGACAAATGCTCCACTTCTGACACGACAAACTCGCGGATTAGTGACTTGACGGCCAAAATCAGGCAAGAAGTTGTTGACAAAAAGTTGTTGATTCAAGAAGTTGTTGACAAATGCTCCTTTTGGTCGTTGTATTAAACCTTAAGTATTGTTTTTTTAAGTAAACTTTAAGTACTGTTTTTTAGATATTTTGGATGGATGAGTTGTATTTTGAATGGATGGATTCGGAATTGTAATGGATTGGTAATTAATATAAATAAATATTTCCTATCAATTTTTTTTGTGAAAGTGTTGCAATAGACAAAAAAATGTTGTTGTAGACAAGAAAAACGTTATTGTAGAAAAAAAAAACGTTGTTGTAGACAAAAAAAACGTTGCAGTTACTTACTAAAAGGTGTTGCAGAAACTTAAAAAGTGTTGCAACAGGGTTCCCTAACAGGTATGGGCCCCACATGTGGGGCCCACATCGGAGCCCATATGTGGGACCCACATATGGGGCCCACTATGTGGGCCCCATCTGTGGCCCCCTACTTTTACAGAAAATTGGCCTCTGCTGCAACACTTGTTTAATATTGCTGTAGACTATAGGTAACGATGCCTTGCAGTCTTATGGTAACAAAAGGAGTGGTGTTGCAGTAGGTGACATAAGCCTTGCTATAGGGACCTACGGCAGCGGTGAAAAGTGCAACACCAAAAAAGTGTTGCCGTTTTGATTTTCTTGTCTACAACAATGTTTTTTTTGCTTCTTGCAACATTTTGTAGGTCTGCCATGCCTCATAGATTAAAGGGTAAATTTTACCGCACGACAATTAGGCCTGCGCTGTTATATGGCACCGAGTGTTGGGCTGTAAAATAGTGTCACGTTCAAAAGATGAATGTGACAGAGATGCGTATGCTACGATGGATGTGTGGTCATACAAAAAAGGATCGGCTCAGAAATGAGGTGATCAGAGAGAAGGTAAGAGTTGCGTCTATAGAAGACAAGATGATGGAGAATCGATTACGATGGTTTGGTCATGTGAGAAGAAGACCTATTGATGCCCCAGTGAGGAGGCTAGAAAGTTGGGGAACAAGTAATGTTGTGAAAGGTAGAGGAAGACCCAAGAAAACTTGGATAAAGATGATTGAAAATGATATGCAGTTTCTTGGAATTGGAGAAAGTATGGCGATGGAGAGGCAAATGTGGCGGGAAAGAATACGGATGGTGGATGGAGTCTGATTCATTTTTTTTTTATTCCTATTTTCTTTTATTTCATGTTATCTTTTAATTTATTTTTTAGGATTTTTTTTTTAACATTCATTCTCTATTTTTAGGATTCTTTACGGTGTTAACTAATTTTAGACAATTAAACGACACTATAATCTTCATGTCACCGACCCCAACATAGTTGGGATTAAGGTGCTGTTGATGATGATGATATTCATTCTCTATTTTTATTTGCTTTTTTCTCTACTTTTTCCCTCTTTTTTCCTTTTATGTTATTTATGTAACGATTATTGACGGTTTCAAAGTTTGATTCATGTTAGCCGACCCCAAACCATATTGGGACTAAGGCTTAGATGTTGTTGTTGTTATCTGTTGCGGAATGGACATTTCTTTCTTGACAGGTTTTGATTTCTTTGTTTATTCATTTTATAAAAAATCCCTTTTACTACCTCATAGAGTTCTTACTACAGTCACCAGATTTTAAGGAAAAAAAGGCAACAAGGAAAAGGATATTTTTATTGACAAAGTTTTCTTAACAAGAGAAAGTAGATTATCTTTGTGGGATCAAATCTTCCGGATAACACCCATATTCCACTCACCACCAACTCACCTAATTTCTTAAAACCCGTGTCGAACTTGTGGACACATTTTCGTAGACAAAGGGAGTATAAACATATAATAACAAGAAAATAACTATCCACAAAAGAACTTTAGATTAACGAAATTAAAGTGTCAGAACGAACAAAACAACTTTAAAAGAGTCTAAATACAAAAACAAAAATAAATCTATACAGAGGCGGGCCTGAGGAGCACCAAAAATGCGCACCAAGGCACACCAAGGCGCCCACCTTGCTAACGCTGCCTGCCTTTGGGCTTAAGAGATGATTTTCATGTCATCTACGTGCATTTAACAACTACGAAGGGTGGATGATTCACTATCCTCCTTCCCCAATAAAAAGTCAACTGATTTGCATCAAACTTGTGCAGCAATTTGCCTGCCTCAGAAAACATACTTCTATTACAGAGAAATTAATTTGTGGAAATGCCTTTTATTATTGCAACCATCAAATTATGTGTAATCTCTATGCTTCCAACAAAAAAACGGACCTTAATATTCATTGGTGTTACTGCACGAACAACGACTCTTCAGATTAAAGAATGTTGCAACAAGTTATCTAAGAAACTGCACAAATGGAACAGTCTAGACATTCATATATACCAGCTGGCTGTTTCGTTTGGGAGTTGAAATTATTCCTTACATTTTTATATTTCTCGAAGAATATTTTTATTAATATTTTATTTTGGGTGGGCGGTGGAGGTTGAAGTGTGGGTTCCAATGGGGGTGGCTTCCCCTGCATTATATTTGCCAAAATACATCAGAAGATCTTCTTTTAATAGGGCATAAATGAAAGGTTCACAGTAACGTAGGTCTAGAAGCTATCAAGTGCAAGAACAAATTGCAAAAACTGCTAGAAAAGTATTTCGTATAATCCCACAATAACAAGGTATGAATGATAAGAACTCTAAGATGAAAATCAACTCAATAGATATAATGAGAATGAAATAATAGTATGCACCACTCGTAGTAGACTTAGGACTTGTATGGATGTATTTTCAAGTCCAATTTATCAGTCTTAACTGGTTCTCATGTGAAAATTGAAAATATGTTTAGTTAGTTGTATGAAGTTCTTTTTTTTACGTAGGTTTGAAATTTGAATATGAATTTTTACTTAGTTGTGGTGCTTTATAGGACTTAAATTCATTTTTTTTTCTTTTTGATAGAAATGAAAATTAGTTTGTCTGTATTTCTAAACATACATTTTCGACACTTTTCAATATAATATTGTTCATAATAGTCTTACCTTCGGTCTATCCTACAGAACCCAACAGCCTACTATTAAAGCTTTTTGTGTACCAACAACTTTACACAAAGGAGAAAGGAAGAAGATTTAAGGAAATATTAGCAAACAGCATCGTAAAGTCCATGAGTCTTTTCCACAAAAGAGGGTGACCCTCATCCCGGAGCATCTCCCACCAGGCAACCCATTTCCATCCTCAAAGCATAGGCGACCTTTGTAAAGGAGGAGCGGGCATAAATTTTTGTTGAAGGGGGCAACGTCCAATGATTCAGGGAACCATTGTATCTGCTTCCGATCTCGCCCAACTAGTGATTTTTGTCGTCATATCCCATTTAATATAATCGATAAAGACTTTTTTGCGAAGGCAACGGAGATCGTCGTGCAATCCACAGTTAGACTTTAGCCCGCTTTGCTTTTTTCCCTCTTGGCGCCGTTACATAGGGTGAGCGTTCAGTTGTGCTTGTACAGACTTGCACAAATGCATTTTTTTTCTCCATCCATCCATTCGTTAGGGGGTGGTTGGAACCCAAGTGGACTTCATGGATGTGATGGTGACTAGAGTTGGCTATGAGGAATGTCAGCATAAGGTGGAATATGAAAATTCTGAAGACTCCATTTTTAGAGGGAACGACTGTTGCCCAAACATTATCCAAGTTTTAATAATAATAAAATTTTTGAAAAGGGCGCTTGTAAATAAAACCATACATGACTTTATATTCGTCCGCTTATGCAGAGATATCAAGCACTCTTATGTAGCAGCTGTCTTCACAATGCCAGTTGTGAAATAGAGTCCGTTGGGACTCAAAACCCCACGCTAAACAGTGGAAGTCTAAGGGATGCTTGGTTGAGGGGTTTGAGGAATAGGGAATGGTGATGTAATCAACGTGGTGCTTGGTTTTGCACAACTATCACTTTGATTTCCTAGTATTTGGAAATGAATAATACTCCCACAACTTAGGGTGTGGATATCCACCCAATTAAACCCTTAAATGATTCCAATTTCCCCACTAACTTACCATGCACCCCGTAACTTTAAACAACTTAGGGTGTGGATGCTTGCACAAGAAAGTGTAAAAATTTCACAAAAAAAAAAAAAAAAAAAAAAAAAAATTACCCCAACATGCGATTGCCAGTGAGAATTTTCACAACATCCACTCATTTGCACTCTTCCAATCATCAATCACATGAAATTATTACTTTACTTTACAAATATATATATATATATATTTCCTATATAGGGATTGACTATGGTGGAAACCCTCTTAATGATGAAATCTAGAAACCAATTGCATTATTAAGCAATTTCATTGCATATTTGTTATTATTTGTTGCATCAGGCTGGTCGCTAGTATATGCAATAATAATGCAATAAAAAAATACATAAATGCATATAATCCTACTCATCTACAGCCGTTAGATCACTAATATCAATGACCTACAAAAGTTTCTAGATTTCACAAGGTAATTAGTTTTCATATGATCTATTTCCTATATATATATATATATATATATATGAACTAATCATAAGATTCATAACAGAGTCATATCATAACTGCACTATTCACTCGCTTATCTTTCAAATCACCAATCACATCTCATCACTATTAACTAAAGCAGGTCCTTCCTGTCAATATTCACGTGGTTTCAGAAGGTATTCACGTTTTGCATGTGCATATGATTCAATGATAAAGGTAGACGTGCCCAAATATGGGTCCGGGTCCGACCCGACGGGTCACGAGTCGGCCAGACCTAGACCCGGACGCAATACGTACATATGATATGTATTACGGGTAGACCCGTGTATATATTTTTTTCGAATAGATGTATTTTTTTTTAGATTTTATGTAATTATCTTTTTGAAGACCAAAAAATAAATAAAAATGAACTAATGAACAAAAGGAAAAAAGCGGGCTTGTATTTCATTTTAAGTTTTCACTTAAAATTAAATTGCCTACTTATCCTCGTCAGGAATCAAGACGGGAAGAGGTTGATGTTGAGATTGAGATTGAGACTCTTGGATAGATTTTCTTGGTTTTGCCTCGAGCAGCCATTCGATCAAAACTGGAAATTTTGAATCTTTGGGGGGGCTGTAACAACACTCTTTGCTTTGTTAGAGCTGGACATAATGAATAATGATGAAAAAGAGGCTTAAAGAGTAAAGTAAAACTTAACTTGAATGAGAATTTAGAGAGAGAGAGATATAGCTTAGAGATTGTGGTGTGAGAAATAAGGGAGGTTAGGGGTATTTATAGGTTTAAATTTTGGATTAATTTTTTTATTTTAATTGTAGGCGTTGGACCCGCCGGGTCACAGGTCCAACCCTCGGTAGCGGGATGAGTAAACTGGACCGTTGGCTACTTTTTTCAAACCGTTGATTTCCAACAGTCAGATTTCCAAAAAAAAAAAATATTGTGTTGGCCGGTCGGGTCGGGCCCGGCGAGTCACGGGTCGAAAAAATCATAGACCCGGAACTAACCCGTGTATACCTAGGGTCAGGGTTTGACCCATGGCCCGGATTTCACGGGTTGGGTCTGGGTCGGCCAGTTCCAAGTTGACGCTTCGACCCGGCGGATCCGAGTCTGTTGGGCATGTCTAGATAAAACTGGTTTCGTTCAACTGAATCTCAAACATATAAATTAGGGTGGTGCAATAGACAACAAACAGAGGTTTACGGTTATTTTTTCGAGTTGCTCATGCTTCCATATCTTATAAAGGTATAATTCCATGTACAAGGCAAGAGCCTATTTTCTTCTACTTCTATTTCATTTTATTGATTCATTTATTATGGTAAACCTACCCCTCTGGAAGAGCCAACCTAGTAGCATATGTGCCTCCAAGTAGATAGAGAGTCTGAGAAAAAAAAGCTACAAGTAAAGACCAAAGTAATGAGACAGATATCTTACCAGCATTGGATAGTTTTGCCACTTCAGCCTCAGCCTGATAAATAAAGTCTTCTTTGTTTCCGTGGACATACAAGTTGAGTCTATCTCTAAGTATACCGGCAAGCTTCTCTTCCCTTTCCTTTTGGACAGTCTAAAGTTACAAGGGAAAAAGGATCCTCATCAATAAGGAGAGGCATACGAAATAAAAACTCCAGAAAGAGTAAACAGTATTAATAAAACTTCCTCCATCTTTTGGATTATCTCCGAAGACCAACCTATTTTTACGTCAAAAGTCAATTTGTAGTTCAACTTGAACTATTTTCATCTGAATGAAGTCTTTGTGATAACGGTGCTAACTGGTAAGTAGAAACTATTGAATCCACATGTACATTTTCACCCTTCACAGTTCTTCACTTTGTAATCATATCAATGATATGATACCTTGGAAGCAGTCAGATCGAAGATTTTCCTATACTAAAACTACTTCTCTAAGGATGTTTGAGAAAGCAATTTCTAAGAAGAATTCCTCTTTTCCATCCTTCTGGCAAGTTCTTGATTCTTTTCTCTCTCCTTATACTTTCAGTTGAACAAACCAACAGCATCTATAGGTGAATCGTAACCCGCTGTCCACAACAAAAGTCTGATAGAAAAAGCTGGAAATCCAAATACATCAGTAACGCGTTCCCGATACATCAATGATTGCTACAATATTCATCTCTCAATTATTGATGGACGTAAGCAGCGCCGCTATTTGAATCATGTTCCACGATGTATGTGATAATTTTAAAATATCAATGACGTAATGTGACATGACTATAACAATTATCTCGACTCATCACCGTCTCATGATACTTTCATGTAACTGAAAGAATCTATGATGTTGACGGTTTTAGAGTTTCATCTCATTTCCCATGAAGGTTGCCACAAGAAGGGCACCGGCGTAGTCATTTTATTTTTGCATGAATTGTAGTGTTAACTAACTTTAGACAATTGGCGCTATGTCTTCATGCCACCCACTCCAACATAGTTGGGATTAAGGTGCAGTTGATGATTGATGATGAAAGCAGTGCACTATTTCCAGTCCCTGATATATTCCTATGCTAAATCAGCCTTCCATCACGAGAACGATTTCACATAATAACAATGGATTAAATTTCGCTAGTGATAGAAAAGTTTTTATGTTGTAGATAAGGAAGAGAGCTAAATTCTTCTGAACAAAGCAGACATATTTGAAGAACTGGCATTTAAAAATTAGAACAAAGGTAAGACAAAATCAAGCTATGATACTCCTAGTGTGGCCCTGCACACACCCTTGTACCTATAGGCATAGCTCACAAAGGTTCAACACTGACTATAATTTGGAGATTTCTCAATTGATCATCCGAAATTCATAACAAAGAACCTTTGGACGCTAGATAGATGTTGATTTACGCAATGATAGGAAAGAGCGAAGCGTGAACTTAATATTCATGCTAATCATTGTTTATTTGTGTCTAAGCTAGAAAGTATCCAAAACTAGAGCCGAGTACATAAAATAACCGAAAGTGAGAGTTTGAACAGTTATGCCCTGTCCACATAGCTTGGAGCCTCTTACAGACACAAAAGTACACACCATCTCTACAGCCCAAAGCACAAAGAAAGCTGTTTAATTGAAAGCTGAACAAAAGCAAGGAGATGAGAAGACCAATGATAAATAATTTTCCTACTCCCAGACTTCTCTATCTAACCAGTAGGACGAATAAAGAAAACTGAAGCAGGTAATAACAATCAGGTCACACTCATAAAGATCCAAAGCTAAGTCAACCTGAAACTATTTTGGCAAATCTCTTACGTCAGATAGTAAGTGTAAGCTGTAGATGGATACAGTGGTAGTCCATCTCCATACTCCACCCCATTGAGTTAGGGAACTATTTACCCAATTGGCCCCACATATCTGATGTCTCAGAAAAGAGCAACCATATTTTTAGTCGGAATATAGAACAAAAGTCACAAAAGTTAATATATCACATTCGATTCTTTACCAGGCAATTGAAAAGAAATCACACAGCATAGACATTGACCACTGTGACACTTTCCCATAATCCTTTACTGTGAACGTCATACTTTCATTAACCATGACAACTGAGTTAGCAAACACAAAATTGAAAAGGTAATTTTAATACAATAAACGAGAAATATTAATTTCCTACCCGCATTTTTTCCTGCAACTTCTTGACATCAACCGCTTCTTCCGTGGAAATATCCAAGGACACCATTGATGCCATGGCAAGCTGGCCAATGTATTCCTCAAAAAGTTCACTTCCGAATAGCATCGCAAAGATTGCTGCAGGATCAATAATTGAATCTCTGAAAGGAAATAATGATAACAACAGAAAGCATTCTCAGTTGTGGGTGTTAACCTCAAATCTTTACAATAAAGTATCATGATTAAGCAAAATCTAAACGTATCGTAGATATCGAAATAGACTGACGTTGAAATTCCTGATTTCCCGTAGGCATCATAAGCTTGTCTTTGTGCTGGATCACTCAGCACTTGATAAGCCTCACCTAAAATCTGATTGAAAATTCAAAAGCAAAGAGCAACTTCCACTATACATCAGGTATGATATATTCAAAAAAGAAAAAGAAAGGGAGAAAGGAAACTAAACACCAACTCACTACTCTTATCTCCAGTGAACTAGCACATTACTCTTTTTGCTCAGTTCTTTGTCTTGTTACGGAAATTAAAGCTTTCAGATAGTACGAACTTTAATATTGAAAACGCCGAATAAACCTTTTAGCATTTTACACAGAATCACGGCTAAAACTTAAAACTAGTTTAGCAAAAACTATTTGTAGGCTATGCCGCTACGCTAACCCACTGTTACTACATCCACATAGTTAGCTCTATTAATGATTTTAACATTATAAATCCATTCTACAAGCAAGTCTATCCAAAAAGTTCATCTAAATTTATGAAAAAAATAAAGCCCATTCTCCATGGGCTGAGTTTACTACACACTTCTCCTGGGGGATATTTAAATTTATGAAATTCAGTCAACATTTTGCTTGTCATAATGCATCTTTTTTACGTTATTTGCAACCTCAAAAAAACTTTTTATCTTCAAAAACGCTATTTCACAAAAGTACAATAAGTTTCTAGAAATATATGTGTTCTAAATCAAATTGTAGTTTCAACGTGATTTTTTTCGCCAGAGACAGATTTACAAGTAATGATTAGTCAAGTGCGAAATTTGAATGGTTTAGCATTAAGATGACATATTAAACATGTAACAGCATACGAGGCAGGGTCACATATTAGTTGTTTCTTACAAAATTACATCACCGTGAGTTTTTGTTTCTCAAAAGTCTTCTTTATATTTACACATTTATGTTCTCTTTTCCATTGAGACTTAATTTTCCCTTCTGTGAAGGGGAGCCTTGGCGCACGGGTTGAGGTGTTGTCGTGTGACCTTGAGGTCACGGGTTAGGAGTCCTGGAAGCAGCCTCTTGCAAAAATGCAGGGTAAGATTTTCCTACATTTCAACCTTGTGGTGGGACCCTTCCCCGGACCCTCAGTGCGCGGTGATGCTTCACCGGGCTGCCCGTTTATCCTAAAAAGCTAAAATCCAATTTTCTTAACAAATTAAGGGCAAGTATGCGTGTTTCAACATTTCCCAATGAGTTTAACATAATACAAAAAAGACATGCTTAAATCTGTGAAATTCAGTGAGCTCACCTGAAAATTTTGTGCAGCCAACGGATCATTTGGGTTTTTGTCTGGATGAACTTGCCTAGCCTACAATATTCCAGCTCAAACTGGTTAAAAATAGAAAAAAACTCCCAAGATAAAATTTAGTTACATGTAGGAACACAAAATAGGATTTTTTTTTCAAATTTCAATTTTCAAAAGCTGGGCTTCCAAAACATAGTAAGAAAGAAAATATTAGTGACAGTTAAAGATGGAAGCATTCAACAATATCGAGTCAATCAGGGATCGTATAGAATACAAAGAGTCACTCGACTCGGCAACTCCATAGGCCAGAGAATATTTTCTTTGTTTCTAGTCCAGATTTCCAGGTTATAACAATTAATAAAATGACCTGAATTAAGTGCTATTTACGAGTTCTCCACAAAACGAAGTGTCTTTTAGAAAAACAAAATCCATTAGCAGAATTTAAGGCAAACAAGATAAAAACACGAGGATTCTAGTTGCAAAGTGAATCTTAAGAGCTAAAATCTTATTAACACCATCAGAAATTTCTTAATGTCCAGTGAGGCACTTCTTCCTTGACATACTTTCAGCTATCAAAAACCCTCATTTTCATGCTTTTCAAACTTTAGAAGTCATAAGTGCCAAGAAGACTTTATTGTTCACTTGACTCTTTCCATCCCTTTTCTTTCATCCTACTTTTGCTCCTCCATTTCAAATCTAATAACTTATGTTCTTGTAAACAAGAAAAGTGAATAACAAGAAATATAGTGAGTCAAACAGCAGCCTGTCTCTCATGGCTGAAAAAGTAGAAAATTTCAGCTTCTTGCAAGACTGAAGGCGCTCCATCAAAGCGGTAAAATTGGCCGCACAAGAGGCAGGCTTTGTAGCAGGTTAGGAAGAAACAGTTGCTTGACTAACTTGGTAAATAAGTGATGAGATTCGGCACTCCGCAACATTTCCACATATTCCACTATTCTCTAAAATACCATCAAGATCAAGAACCAATCAGAAAAAGGGAAGAAGAGGTTCCACTCTTCTAACCTCAAGCTGCATTAAATTCCAATGACTTGGCTTAATTAGTTATTTAGATTAATAACATGGCTCTGGCACCATATGAAAATCTCCGGCCTCTTATCTGAAAAGATAAATGTGATACCCTCAAGAGCAGGGACTATGACAGAAGGGGAAGAAAACTTACATCCTTGCTGCCTCAAGGTGCATTACATTTCTAAAGATACAGCAAGGTGACCAATGTTTGACACCTTACGGAATCTTACTACTACTTAAAAGTCTTTCTTCATAAGGTAAACTTCATAAATATAATGGTGGTGAGAGTTTTGAGATGTCACATAAGATGCTCTAACAAGAAGATAACTGGATTTATTTGGATAGATGAAAATAGTTTCAGGAGCATCCCAGTCGCCAGGTTTAGGCAGCAGTCTATTTCAGAGCCTAATCCTTTATAATAAAATGAAGGTGTTACAAGATATATAATCATGATTGAAAAGAATTCCAATTTCTATTACTTTCAAAGATTTGGCGAATTGAGCTGATTGCATAATTCGATAACATTGACTGCATAATTCAATAATAAAAGTACAAAACAGTGGCCCATGCCTGTGGAATATCTATATTATGCAAAGAAGTCACTTATCCGATTGACAATTTGTAATTCCAAATTCAGAATAGAAGAAAACCATTCCTGAATTTACGAAAACTTAGAAAAAAGCATCAAGCTGAATCCTATTCATCCCAACATGTTCATGGCACTTACTTCCGACCTACCAGAAGCATTTTCTGAAACATCAAACAGAACCCAAATGCTTCAGAGATAATTTATTTGCTACTATTTTCAACTTTCAAGTATAACGATCAAGGCAAATGCCATCAAATAAACCTGACAATATCCCATCAGATTCCTATTAACACGATCTTCCAGTCCATACATTGAATATGGAGCTTATTAAGACAAATATGTCCACCAATTAATATTATTACAAGCACAGCTCTACCATTCAAAATGCCAAATATATGAACAGATTAAAAATGGGGGAAAAGAACCATGGAAAAAAAAAATCTGCCCGGTGTGTAAAATCAGAGCATCATGACTGCTCCAAACTGAAGTTTCCCTAACCCCCGTAACAAGATCGCACCTTAACATAATAAGCTTTTTTAATCTCGGCCTCGGTAGCCGTGGGGCTCACACCCAGCACATCGTAGTATTCGGTCTCCTTCACCATCTCTGATAACCCTAGCTATTCCGATTGACAATTACGAGTAACTCCGATGGATTGCTGCAACTAGATTAGTACGATCAAGTTTCCCTTCCAAGGAAAAAAAAAAGTAGGAAACACGATATGAGAAGAAAGGATTTCGCACCTTTGGATAATCGGATTGCTATGGCGTTAGAGCTCGTCCTAGTTCCTGCCTCGACCTCCAATGGCGTTGACTCGACTAATGAGTAGTGACTGATGCCAGAAGAAAAAGTACGGATTGCTTTTTGGTGCTTCTGCGAAAAGATAATTTAACTGTAAGAAAAAAGACGAGAGGGAGTAAAACTGTATCCTCCGTCCCATGAAAATCACAGTACTTTTTTTTTCCCCAGATCCTTAAGAAAAACAATATAAAATATATAGATAATTTAAAAAAAAAAATACAAGTCATTTATACATGTATATACTAGTAAAGTCCGTCGTGTGTTGCACTCTAATTCAACTTAAAAAATAAAAATAAATATTATTATTATTTGAGTGTTTTTAAAAGATTAAGCGAAGAAGAAAAGAATAAAGTGATCGATAATTTATGAAATAAAGAAAAATGCATGTACAATTATTTTACAAATTACGAAAGATTTATCCGTATAATATGTTCGACGTCATGGTGGACATATTACTCTCTCTATCGTATATCAAGATCTTAAGTCATTTAGGATGAGTAATCCTTGACAGAGCAACATAGAGCTAGCACTGACATAAAACAAGTTTCTAGGGATGTCAATTTTACCCGCAGGGTAAAATTACCCGCGGGTAAACGGGTTATAGGGGCGGGTAGTACCCGCAGGTTCGGGTAAAGGGTAGAGTACTGCCCGTACCCGTTATTTTTCGTTAGGGTAAGGGTAGGGTATGGGATTTATGTTTTACCCGATTACCCTAAACATTATATATATAATAAAAGAATATATTGACCGTTTTAATTTTAATTTTATTAGTTATAATTTATACGTGATACATTAATAAATTTGAGTTAAATTACATCAAATTTTAATATATATTGACTCATTTATTATATTTTTTTTTGTATTTTTTGGAGCTTTTTTTGTTCTGAAATAATTAAGTGAATATAAACGGGTAACCCGCTTTACATCATGCATCTGCAGGTAATACCTGCATTCCTACCCGCTATAAAAAATAGGGTAATAGGGTAGGGTATGGTATGGGTAAGACATTTTATATGAGAGTAGGGTATGGGGAAGGCATACCCGTACCCTACCCTACCCATGAAGTTTCTAAGAAATAGTCTAACTTGTGAGAGAGACTAACTCACCTTGCCTCTTGTTTATCGTCATGCAAACGGCACAATGAGGGAAAATTGTCTTATTATGAGTTTGAATGACATTCTCGGATCAGAAAGCGTGAATGACATCCTGCTTACGTCTTTCGGCAAAGTCATGATCAGCATAACACCCATTACATCTGCGATCTATAAACATCTTTGAATTATTTGAGCAAAAAAAAGTTCTTAAATGTCAAATATTAGCCACCAATAGATACTACCGTAGAGGTTATTCCATCCACAATCCCTTTTCTATTTGAAATCGGCAAATCCCTTTAAATTGGATCTGCGGTCTGGGAAGCTCTCATCACGATCCGGAGTATAACAGTTGGGTTGTACAAATTTAGCTTAAATATTCTTTTCTGGGTTATCAACCTAGTGTCGTTTGCCTAAACCATGAATCTTGAGATTCGATAAACCTTTTCTCCCTCAAGTTTCGATTTGAGTTGAGGGATCCAATTGAATCGAATAACTTCGTTCACCCAATCACCCTAACAAATGAAAGATTGGAGTATTAGTTATTATAGTTTAAAATCTATTTAAAATGAAGAATAAATTGGTAAGGTAATTACCATTTCGTATTGAACAATTTTTTTAGGCTCCCTTAGTTTTCCAATTAGTGATTTCATGCCATCGCACTATAGAAGGCGCAAACGTCTCTCAATATTTTTGTTCTCATCTGTTAGTTTGCATCAAAGTCCACATGCCAAACATGTTTTATTCTTCATGCATAGTATTGTCGTATTGTATTGTCTTATTGTCATATTGTAAGTGTTACAGCGAAAATAGGTGTGGATGTTGTGTTTTTATGTATTTGTATGAATTTTTTTTAGGTTTGGTCTGTAAAGATTTTTTATATTGGGTTGCTAATGTGTTTTCTATTAATTGACGTGTTATTATAAATTTAGGGGGTCGTATTCAATTGAGACTTCAAATTATAGAATTTGATGGATTTGAAAAAGTTTGGGTGTATTTAATTGAGACTTTTAAAAGTCAATTAAATTTTTGTGGTATTCAGTATAGAATTTAATGGAGTTCTTAAAAGTCCATTAAAGTCATGAGGTATTAAATAAAAATTTTTATAAATCTTACAAAATTATGAGGTATTCAAATTTATTTTGGATTTTAAGGATTTTAATGGAATCATCTAGGGTACTCATCTTTGAGCACAAGGTACAAACATAATTTATCTTTTAAAATCTTTCCTACACCCCTAAGATTTTGATGAATTTTTATTCGTCACCACCACCCACCACCACTGACACAACCGCCTCCACCAAAACCGCCTCCACACCACCATTGCCACTGTCCCGTCCCACCACCAACACCATTTCCGCTGTCACCCCGTTGCCACTACCACCATATAGGGTCAGCCGAACTGCTCGGGTTTGCTAACTGCACCGAGTTTTTCTGCTAACCTAACCATAAATGTCCTAAAATAAGAACCGAAAATCGAACCGTATAAATTTTTGGTTAACCGGAACCGGAACAATTATTTTCGGTTCCGGTTCGGTTAACCACAAAAACCGTTTTTTTAATTACAATTTAAAAAATTGAAATAATATAATATAATTATAAAATATAAAAATATAATTTCATAAATAAAATCATTAGGTTCGGTTTATAAAATATATTTATTAAATATTATTTTTTATTTTATAATTATCTAATATAATTACAAAATATAATTCCATAAAAACAGTCTAATTTTCAATTTTAATTTACAAAAATTAAATAATATAATATAATTATAAAATAAAAAATAATATTTAATAAATATATTTTATAAAACCGGTTTTCGGTTCGGAACCCAACGGTTAGCGGTTAGACCGAAAACCGAACAAATGATACACAATTGAATCGAAAACCGGACCGATAACCGAAATTGCGGTTCTCGGTTGACCGGAACTGCGCGGTTCCGGTTCTAACCGAGAATCATTTAGACAGTCCTACCACCATATCCAGGAACAGTAAAAAAGTTCTTATAATATTTTTATCTTCTGTTCTTCAACTTTTTATGATAAAAATAATTATTTACAAAAACATGTAAAAAAATCAATTTATAATTAAATATTTTATATCTGCTCATTGCTTTAATAACTTGTATACGTTTTAGTCTTTTGATATGAGATACTTCTTTAGTTTTTCTCGTCAAATTATATCAATTTGTTGTAAATTTCTATTTGTAATAGATATTTATTTTTAATTAAAAATTTATTATACATAACAATTGCTTGAAAATCACATATCGAACAACTATCTATTAACATAGAACGCTAATAAATGAAATTCATGTGGTTACTATCTTTTGAGAAAAATAAAGTCATTAGAAATTCATAAAAGTCCATAAAAATCCATAAAAGTCTATAGAATTCTATTAGATAGAAGTTCATTGAAATCAAATAGAATTTATGAAAGTCTGTTGAATTCCATTAAAATCTATCAAATCCATCAAACTCTAAAATCTATCAAATTCCAATTAAATCTTAATTAAATACACCCTCCTTAGATTTATCCATATTTTCATTTTTTTTTTCTTGATAAATAATCCATTCGAAATTTTGAATCTCAAAATTCCAAATTATATATTTCTAAATTTTGTTTTGGACATGCAACTCGGGTTTAAATTATATGCTGATTTTTCGCATTTTTATTTTAAGATAAAAAGAATCAACCTTTAGTGATTAGTTTTAGGATTCTAAAGGATTTAATTCATTCAAAATGTGAATTTGAAAATTTCTAAACTAAATAATACCAAATTTTGTTTTGATTCTGTTAATGGGGTTTTGATTATATGCTGATTTTTTGCACTTTTTATTTTAATGTGAAAAGATCAACATATACCGATTAGTGTTAGGACTGTCAAGGAATATAATCCAATCCAAATTTTAATTTTGAAACTGAAAAGTTGAAAAGATGCAAATTTCGTTTTGGATTCTGATTAGTATATACGGATTGTTATGCAGAAATCGGTTTGGATTCAGATTAATATGCAAATTTCATTTTCGCAATTTTTGTTTAAGATGAAAAAATGAACCATGACTGATTAGTTTTAGGAACCAAGAATTTTAGTTCATTCGAAATGTTGAATTTCAAAATTGCAAAATTGAATATCACATTTTTGGTATTAATTTGGTATTGGTAAATGGGGGATCCTATAAGAATTTGGTAAAATGGATCCCTTCCTTCACCGGCTCGACGAAGGAATCGCTTCTATTCAAAACAAGCACCGAGAAATCTACTACGCTCGTTACGCCGATGACATGATATTTGGTATTGGTCCCAAAGGTGGTAAGCAACTTAATAACATGGCTCTCTAAGGTAAGCTACTACCGCTCTTTAGTCGGCTCAAACTCGAAAGCACCTTTCTGGACATGTCCCGATCTGCTCCAAGGAAAATGCGAGTGCTAGGAATGATAACTCGTTTATCTGAAGACGGCTCGATCGAAACCCGCGCCACATTTAAGAGATGGAGAAGGAAGCTAACTTGGGATTATATCAAGAGCAAAAGAGACACCGCCCAAGAAAGGAAACAATCCGAGTACGTATGGGTCCTCCAATCCGCAATCCGGACTCGCCTTGCTCTTGCGCTCTGCAGCACCAAACTCCACCAGTACTCGGACCTGCTCGAATACTTCAACCTTTCCCGAACTCGACTCAAAGAGCTTGAAAGCGAAGGAGAAGAATCATTCGATCACGGGAGGGAACTGGGCCGGCTCCGGCAGAAGATCGAAATATGGTTCGCCCGTCACAAGGCCAAGTCGCCCAGATCGCTGTCCGAAAAAAGAGCCTGAGAAAGAGCTCCGGCTCGAGCAGAGGGCCCCCTCTCACCCTCTGTTTCACTTTCTTATGTTAATGGAGTTTTGATCATACGCTCATTTCTTGCAATTTTTATATTAATGTGAAAAAATCAACCCATGTCCATTTATTTTGGGACTTCTTAAAAGGAAAATAATCCAATCGAAATTTTGAATATCGAAGATGCAAAATTAGAAATATTCAAATTTTGTTTTTTATTACATTGATGGGTTCTTGATAGTATGTTGATTTTTGCAAGTTTTGTTTTAAGGTGAAAAAATCAACCTATACCGATTTTCTGGGACTCTTAAAGGTTTATATTCATTATGAATTTTGAATTTCGAAACTGCAATATTGGATATTTCCAGATTTCATTTCGACACTGTCGATGGGGTTTTGATATATCCTGATTTTTCGTAATTTCTCTTACGGATTGTAAAAATCAACCATGTAGTTCAGAATTAGGACTTTTAAGGAATATTTAATCCATTTCAAATTTTGAATTTCATAAACTTTGAAATTGGATATTTCCAAATTTAGTTTGTAATATTATATGTTAGTATAAATCTAATTACGTAACAGAATTCTATTTGTCATGTTGTATAAATCAGATCTTAGATTTTATCTTTCATATGCTTATTTATAATTAAGTTATGATTTTTTTTTTTGTATTTTGAAACAAAAAGTTATTTGTATACACAGAGTCTAGAATTCCGTTTTTGTTATACAGTGATTTATTTATATGCTTCTTCTTTTGTAAATTCAGATTTAATGGGTAAAACAGTAAATTACATATAAACATATACGTAGTTTTTTTTACAAAGACGGTATATTTTTCACATTATTTCTGTAGGAATTTGATTGTATACGTAATTTCTGTTTAGGGACTCTATACATCAAACATCCCTCTATAAAGTTTATACTAGTTTTTTCGCAATGTTAATATTATATAATTTAATAGACTCGTTTGGTGTAATGAAGTGATTTTAAAAATTTCAGTCAGGTATTTTGTACAATTTCAATCGGATAATTTTTTCCATTTGTTATTTGAAGATGAAAATATTAGGATCTAAAGGTAAATAGATTAAATAAATAATTTTTTATAATATATACAATATTAGTTCAAGTTTACATAAATATATCATTTTAGTAAAATTAACAATTAAGATAACTTAAAAATAAATAAAAAGATTCAACTTTAAAAAATATATTATTGCAAGTCCAATTAGAGACGCAATATATAGTTAAATAAACTCAAATAGATTATTTCTTGATAGTTCCAATACATAAAATTTTATTAAAATTACACTTCAACTATAATCCTAATAAAAAATATACAAGTATTTCTATGTATACATAATGAATACTATATTAAAGATCGTGACACGATTAATTTGATATATTTTATACGAAAATAAATAAAAAATAAAAAAATTATAAGTATTTAAATTTGTTGAAGAAAAATAAAAGAAAAAAGAATACGAAAAAGCGCCCCACGCGGCACGCCACCTCCAAACCGCCCATGCAGCTCACCCTCCACCTTGATACATCTTTATTTTACCAAAATATCCTTAGAATTTGGGTAGAAATATTGCTTGAATTGTGCTTCTGGGACTGATAAAATATTTAAGAAGATAATTGCATTCCCACATCGGTCATGACATTTTGTTGGTCCTACGCGAAGTTTGAGAAATAGATCATCTTGCTTAATTTAGTGTGCGTCCAATTTTTTTTTGAAACAGAATAAGATAATGTGCAATGAGGTTTATTAAATTTTGTGGCGCAAAACCATCACTAAAGAGAAATACCATCAAGGAAATAGTATTTTGTGGCCAAAACCCACATTAAGAGAAACACCATCAAAGAAATAGTACTCTACCCCAATATATTGAAAGAAGTAACGAAAAGTACAAAAAAACTAGATGGACATAAACCAAAATAACAAATTCCTAGCACGAGAATAAGACAAGGCAACAACCCAGTAAGTAATTTTCCTATCGTAAATCGCAATTTGTAGCAAGGCACAAGTTGTTTCAATATTTCCGACTCTTCTAGTCCCTGGACATCATTTCTAACATGTTTCCCCGGTGCGTAATTTTCGACCATTTTCTCAACCATGTTATTTTCGACTCGTTTCGCTCTAAACATGATTTTGACCTATATCGTTCGAATGACATTTTAGACATGTTTCTTCTTGTGACGTTATTTTTGAACCGTTTCATCCCATAGTGTCGTTAGCGATCTGTTTTGGGGGCGTAATTTTCACCAATTTTATCCTGAGACAACATTTTGGATCTGTTTTGTCCTGGGATGTCATTTTCAACTCGTCTCGTCCGTGGACGTCATTTTCGCCCAATTTGGTCACATGGGGCCATTTTTGATCCGTTTTGCCCTAGGACAATATTTTCGACCCATTTCTGAGACATCATTTTCAACCTGTTTTGCTCCCGGGAAAACCAAAGAAAATCGAAAATTAAAATTGGAATACAAAATCGAAATCAAGATTCGAAGATATGATATTTTTGACCACTTCCGCATGCAGATTATATTTTATATCCGGTTCACAGCGTGACGTTATTGTCGATCCATTTCGGTCAAGGAGATCGTTTTCAGTCTATTTCGCCCAAAAATCAGAAAATGACGAAACTGGCTGAAAATGACATCTCAAGGAGAAAGGGTCGGGAATAACATACTGTGGCGGACAAGTCATAATGATGTCCCAAGATAAAATGGGAAATAACGCCCCGACGCGAAATAGGCGGAGAAACAGCGTCCATGAGGGAACAAGTTGAAAATGGCGGTCCGGGACGAAACGGGTCAAAAATGGTGTTCCAGAGCGAAATGCGCGAAATAACACACCGCGGTAAAATTGGTCAAAAACGTCCCGAGACGAAACAGATCGGAAATGACGTCCACAAATAGAACGGGTAAAAAAATAATGTCTCAGGACGAAAACAATTGAAAATAACATGACAAAATGGGTTGAAAATAATATCACATGGATAAAAAATAATGTCCTGAGAAAAAAACAATCGAAAATAACGTTCCGTGGCGAAGCTAGTCGAAAATAACACACAAGGGCGGAATGGATCGAAAATGATATCCTGTAGCGAAATGGATCGAAATTGTCGTTTAGGGCAAAACATGTCGAAAATAATATTCTAGGGCGAAAGATGTTGAAAATAATGTCATGAGGCGAAACAGTCGACAATTACATCTCAAGGTCAAACGAGTCGAACATAACGCCCCTAGATGAGTCACGAAACGGGTCCAAAATGATATCTCTGGCCGAAATGGATAGAAAGCAAATTGTGTGACGAAATAAGGATAGAAAATAGGAGTAACATTGTATTTCTTACGAGGTACAATAATTTATTGAAATATGTGTAATTTGAATATAAAAATAAATAATATCTAAATAGAAAACTGATTTTGGAATTAGAAAAAATAAGCCTCGCACTTTAAGTGAGAAATAGTGAATAATATGAGTAACTTTAAAAAATTAAATTTTAAATTTACAATTCTTGATCATTGAAAAAATAGAAACCTCCCAATTAAATTGAAAATGGAGTACATGAGAACTACTACCACGAATGTTGACAACATAAACAATCTATTTTGGTATGTTTATATCATCGTAATTGTTTATCCAAAAAATTGCATATCACACCATACGGAACATTTAACAAGGTGTCGAATATCAATTAAGACGATAGGTAATTTAACAACAGTATAGCAAGTATAGCAAGTAAAAGCATTCTGCCTCACTCAAACAATTAACCTTTAAATATGAGATTCAACCGACAAAAAGAAACAAGTATCCGACATATTATGTTTGGCAAAAAGCAGCAGGCATATTGGAGTTTAGTTAAAAAGTGCCCTTGGCACGACATAAACCAGCGTATCAGCTAGCTTATTAAAACACTACTCAAAGTAACGTTTTAATAAGCTAGCTTATCAGCCAACAACTAGCTTATCAGCTAGACTGCCAAACACACCAAAAAACGTTTCTCAACTTGACAATTTGTCGAGACATAAAAATCCTTCTTCCCTTTTTCATTCAGTTCCCCTAAACTCTAAAACACTGAATGATAAATAATTTTGATGGTGTCCTGCAGAAATAAATTAAATGTAACAACACTATAAATAGACTACAGAAACTACGAAACACGGCTACTACTGCTTCGACTCGCCAAGCTCAGCATCCTTAAGAGGAGTCGTCTCTAGTCCCTCCTTGAGCAACCTAAATTCCTCCTCCGTCAAGCTGTTCTTTGCATGAGATGTTATCTTGTTGCCCTGCTTTTCGACTTCCACCGCCCAACTATAAATCACCATGCCAACCACTGCAACAATCATGCCCAGTATGTTTTTAAAAGTAAGCTCGGAGTCGAATAGCAGCCAACCCAACGTGAGGACGCATACTGTTTTCATGTGACCCAAGACTTGGAAAGAAACGGCTGAAAACCGTCCAATGCAGAGGTATTGGCTCACATTGCAGAATACGGCTAATGAACACGACAAGAGTATAAACAACTGCACATGGTGCTACCTCAAGTTAGATATAAAGAAAATTACATCAAGACCGCTGTCATATAATCCTGTAAAAAAAAAGGGAGGACATGTGGACTATTTGGAGATTTAGTCCACTAAGTAGTCAAATTTAATTTTTGGTCCAATAACTTTTAAAATTTTGGACAGTCAGTCCGAATTTCACTAGAATTGCGGTACTTTACCTGGATTGTTAACTATGACCAAACAGGCACTGATTTGTCTAAGAAATTTAGGAATCTTGGTGATTCGGCACAAAAATTGACACGTCAAATCACCAATTGACATGTAAAATTTTGGGAATTTTGAAGATTTGTGTGGCAACTTTTACATGTTTTTTACTTGTTTGCACTTCATCGGTCATAGTCAACAATCCCCCATAAAATTACGCAATTTATGTCAAGATCGACTAAATGGCCAGAAGTTTAAAGGATGTGGATCAATATTCAAATGTCACTACTTAGAGAACTAAATCTCCAAATAAACCAAATAACAGGACCAAAACTATTTTCCCGTGGGAAAATGCCTAGAGTTGAGGCGAATAAATGGATGCTTACAATGACTCCACCACCAAAATTGTAGTCGAAAATTAATTTTCCAGAAAGATAGTGGTCAATTATTGGACCCAACACGAGGAGAGAGCAAGCTTGAATCGGAGCTGTTCTGCTCAACAATTCGAATGATCCAATGGAGTACTTCTTCTGCAAGGAGCCTATGGACTGCACCCGCAGAAAATCATTTCATAATTATTTGCAGGCATAAATATAGGAGCGAGAACATATTTTATATTTTAAGGTGTTTATTCATCAGGAAATTGGTTCGAGGTCCGGCCAATTGGTATAAGGAACCGAGAAACTAGGACTTGAATGATGATGATACTAATGAGGTGCTAACATATGCTGAATATATCCAAGAAAAAAGACTAAAAGAATAGATGAAGCAAACAAAATAAAACATATGTCTTCTTTTCAATTTGGAGGCCTCATTCCAACTAGCTGGTCTGGCATGTTGAGTCCTGAATTTGCATTTAATGGAATTCAATGTGCACATGTAACAAAAGGAAATGCATTATGAAAACCAACTATAGCCGACATATGCCACTTATCCGTATTGACATTATAACCTACTCTTGAAAACCGACTTTGACATCATGTGATAGATCCCCGAGAAACTAATACTTGAATGATGATACAAATGAGGTGCTAACCTATGCTGAATATATCCAAGAAAAAAGAGGAAGAATAGATGAAGCACAAACAAAATAAAACATATGTATTCTTTTCAATTTGGAGGCCTCATTCCAACTAGCTGGTCTGGTATGTTGAGTCCTGCATTTGCATTTAATAGAATTCAATGTGCACATGTAACAAAAGGAAATGCATTATGAAGACCAACTATAGCCGACATATGCCACTAATCAGTATCGACATTATATAGTCTTTCAATAATTATTTTGGGACCTGTCAGAGTAAGACCACATCATGTGAACCTAAAAATGGTATATCAAATCCACACCTTTGTGTTGTATTGTTATCCCGATAAGTAGAACGTTTAAAGTACCAATATTTAAGAGTTTACTCACAATTTGCTGTAAAGATGTTGCCAAAACTGCCACACAAGCACATAGAAACCCTTTAGCATTCACTTTGACGTCTGTTACAGTGCAAACGCCAACACCTATAACTACAACCACGACAGACAATTTAACTTCTTTTGTATACTTCTTACTGTGAAAGATCCATTCCATTACACAGACCACAGGAATCATGCTCAGCTTTGAGATCTACACCAAAATACAATCAACCATCATCAGATGATCCACAAAAATATAAATAAAAGTAAATGTACTGAACAAGATGAGAACCACATCAACCTTTCAAACAAGTTTATTAGTATAAACACTAAAAATTTATAAAATTCTTGCTGAATTTCTAGTTCATCGTTTTGAGCTTCTCATCCATCTAAAATTACTAAATCAGCCACAGAAAAATGCTTTTCAACAAGTCCAAAATAAATATTAATGATCTACCATAAACATAACTCATGCAAACCCATCTAGAGGACATAATTTGGGCCTGAGTAGCTGTGAGGTATTTCCATTTTATTCCGATTTACCCCGGCAATGTTTTAGAAGGCACACAGTGACGCGCAGTGCTGCGCCATGACCCAAAAAACGCATAGAAGCTTCCTGAGAAGTGCGAACTGTGCACTAGGCTTACGCTTTTTGAGCAAGGCGTGCGCCTTTCACGCCTAAGCTTAAGCCTTTTGGCATGTCCCAGCGTGGCCGGAGTGTCTAACACTCGTATGTTAACCTCCTGGAAGTGTCGGTGCTTCATAGATGAATACAATAGCAAAAAATGCATAATCCGTCTGATATCAAACAGAATCTGGTTTGCGTCAATGAAAGAAGCTACATACATAATGGAGAGCAGATTCAGTGTTTCTGTTCCGAGTTCGAACAGAAAAATTCATTTTCTGCATTACATAAAAGGCGCTGGTTATAAGCTTATTTTCTAAACTTATGATATCTTTTAGTTAGCACCTTTTAATTGTTCTCTTACTTTTGTAAAGATTTCCATGTTCAATAGTTTCACTTTACAGTTGTCAGGCCTATGAAATGCTTCCAATTAAAGTTTGTGGGTAGATCAACCAAAAACATGGGTTAGCAATGTTTTTGTTGAGGGAGTGAGCTCTCCCCCCACAGGACCGTTGGCCCCTCGGTCCTGCAGGAGATAAACGAGGGATGTGCCCTAGTGGCCAGAATCTGAGCGAGAGGACCCACGATACCGACCCCCAGCACAGCCCCCCACAACAAGGTGAGGAAACTGCACCACACGAGAATCGAACCGCGGTTGCCGGGGATGATATCCCACGTCATCTCAGCCTTAACCACTAGGCTATAATGCACGGATTCTTCAAAATTGGGCAGTATGCAGTATCGGATACTGCATGGGTGCGGGTGCGGGTGCGATTCGCGTGGGATTCGCACGGGATTCGCCACGTGGCGAATCCGTGCAAAAAAAAAATTCGGACTCGCGTATCCTGGCACAGGATACGCGGCAGATACTGGCGTATCTGTGCTGAGATCTGCGAGTCCGAATTTTTATGTTTTTTTTTTTTTTTTTTTTTATAATTTTTAAAAAGTAAATCAAATAAATTAAAATACAAAAAAGTTAATCATTTAATAAGTAATTATTTTTACCTTTACCAGTATTCACGGACAACATTAGAAAGCTCCGCTGCTCAAAGCCATTTTGAATTGTTTTTTGTATGACTTGTTTTATGTATTTGAATTAATTTTATGGTGATATTTGAATTGTTGTTTTTTATATTTAACAAGTGTTATATATAATAAAATATAAAATAAACAGACGTATCCTTGCCGTATCGCACCCTAACATTTTCAAAAAACCGTATCCCCGCACCCGTATCTGCCCGCACCCGCACCCGCCCCCCCGCACCTGTGCAACATAGCCACTAGGCTATGCCCCTGGGGGCATGGGTTAGCAATCTTGATTCTAAAAAGGAGATAATTATTATTTACTAAGGACCGATTTAGGCTCTGTTCTTTCGAGCTGAATTTAGCTGAACTTAACTGAATTGAACTGAACTTAACTGAAGTTACTGAATAATAATAATAATAATAGTAATAATAATAATAACTACTAATATTAGATAACAATATATATAACAATAACAACAACAACAACAATAATAATAATAATAATTAAATATAATATTATTGATAATACTAATATAAATAATAATAATAATATCACACTACAATAGATACACAACAATAAATTCATCTATATTACAAAAGTAAAAATAATAATAGTGATAATAATAATAATAATAATAATAATAATAATAAAATTATTCATAATACTACAAATTATATGTAATACTACTATCGATAATATTGATATCAATACTAATACTAATAATAATAATAACAATAAAATTATTAATAATAACTATAAGTTATATAATACTACTGATAATATTGATATTACTACTAATAATAATAATTAATAATAAAGTTATTAATATATACAACAATTATTATTATTATTTATATTACAACAACAACAACACAAATAATAATAAGATTAATATTAATAATAATAATTATATATAATATTATTGATAATATTAATTAATATCGATACTACTCCTAGTAATTAATCATATTAGAAAACAATATATACAACAATAATAATTATTTATATCACAACAACAAAACAATAAGAATAATAATAACAAACAATTATAATAATTATAATAGTATTTGAGAAAATAAATAATAATAGTAAGTAATAATATTGATTCTAAAGTTGAACTGAATTGAATTGAAATGTGCTGAAATTAGGCCCAAAAGCATGAACCAAAATGTGCTGAAATTAGGCCCAAAAGCATAGAGCCTTAGCTACTGATTGTGATAAGGAGCAATGTTTTAAAAGGCGCGAGGCGTGTTTGAGGCGTTTTGGCCAGACGAGGCGAGGCGTAAGCCTCGAGGCGCATTGAGGCGTAAGCCTCGATTAAAATAAAAATAAAAATCTAAAAAACTCACGAAAATATCATAATAGTGATAAGAATTACTAAAAGAGCAAAAAGTATATATTAAATTACTAAAATATCAGTGTTGACTCATAAATTAGGTCATAAATTTGATTTTGTCAATTGTATTTTACTTTTATCTAATAAACAAAAAACTATGAAATAAATTTTTATATAAAATAAATTACATTCTCTCCCAAATTTTATCATTATTCTTTCTTATTACTTTTTAAAAATAAAAATCAAATAAAATTTAGCAAGGGACTATAACATCTCATAATAAAATAATATTGACAATAAGGTTAATTAAGTCATTAACCACCTTATATTAAAACCCTATTCTTCCTCAACCCTGTCTTTTCTCACCCCCACACCACATGGTCCACACTACACCAAGAGAGACAACCGCCACCTCGTCTTCTTCCGTCTCAATCTGCAGATCTTGGGTAAGTTTCTTCCTTTTTTTTTTGAAAAGACTCGTTCCTCTCGGGAAATAGAGGTCCGCCTCATGGGTCGCCTCAGAGAAACGCGCCTCAAGGCACGCCGCACGCCTCAAACCCGCCTCACAGGTGCGAGGCGTAAGCCTTAGCGGTAGGGGGAGAGGCGCTGCCTCAGAGGCGGATTTCCACCGCCTCGCCTCAAGGCGTGCGCCTCGACCGCCTTTTAAAATATTGATAAGGAGAGGAACTATGTACAGAGGAATTATGTACCTAGATCTTAAAAAAAAAAATCTTCTGAAACAAATCTCTTAAACTAGGCTACAAACGAGCCAAGTTGAGTCGAGTTTTGACCTTAACGAGCGATGCTCGTTACTAGTTATTCAAGCTCGAGCGATCCATAAAATCCGAGCTCGAGCAGTATTCTCGAGCGCTCGCGAGCGGCTCGCAATATTTTTTATTTTTATTTCTATTTTTATATTTTTGTTAAAAACTAATAAAATAATTGTTTATTTGATAAACATAATTAATATTAATAAATCATTAAAATATTAAGGATATTTATATATATACAAAAAATATAAAAATTCTCGCAAGCTCGAGCCGAGCTCGGTCAACTCGAGCTTGAGTCGAGCTTTGACCAATCATGCTCGCGAGCAGCTCGGCTCATTTGCAGCCCTACTTAAAACACACTCTGAATCTCGCAGAACAAAAATATTAGTAAAGTTGACTAATCATGAACTACTCAGGTGGAGGTAAGGAAGCACATTTACTTTGAAATTGAATGAAGATAAAACAAGATAAGCGATGTTATTGATTGATACATGATAAGCTTCCTTTTGAAGAAGTTGATATCCTGAGGTTTTGGTACTTATGCCAGTTTCATTGTCATAAGCTAGTGATTTCATTCACTAGTGGAGGAAAGCAACCATAAACATTTTTTAATTCGAAAAAAGAACAAATGTGAGGTTGCAGCCTTCGTGGGAATTCACATAGATGTCGAGTTTTCATGAACCGTACTTGGTAAAATCCAACTGAGTTTAGCATGAGGCTGAAATTCATCCCTGTGATAGACATATTTGCTACAATTGAAAACCAGAGAAGTTCCCAGAATGGGACGTGCTTCGATGCAGAAAGGCCCGTAGCATTTGATATCATGCCAACAAGTGCAGTAACAGCAAAATGAAAACCAGTCAATGTTGTGGCTGCAGAGAACAAAAAAACGAAATAAGTAATCGCGGTTGAAAAAAAAATATAATCATCAAAGACTCGGATTAGGCAACAATAACACCCTAGACAAAATATATTAAGAAACCAATACTTAAGAGGAGAGTCAAAGGATACAACACATATTAACTGAGCATTTGAAAGAGTATATAATTGAAGCTACAATACCCATAAAAGTTGAAACTTGAAAGCGCACTCTTTATAAAAAGCAGTCAAAAAAAGCATATAGTTTTTGGAACAAGATAAAATCCCGGAACAAACAAAAAGCTTTTGCATACCGTATAGGCATATATCAGTTTTAACGAAGTATCAATCGTAGTCCCCCCCAAATACATAGAGCATCAGGACTAATCACAAAACCAAAATGGACAACTGAAGCCTGATTCAATGACAAAAGTTACTGGAAACTAAGAAACTAGTATAAGATATCCTGATCGATGTCGGCTTAAAGTGCAACATGTACCCAATTTTCAATCACTGAGCTTGAGGAAAAGGCTTATCCGAGATAAATCAAAAACACAATCCAAACGGAGGAGACGACCAACCGAGTTGGAATCTAAGGAAAGAAACACACACACATACACATATGCACACAAAAACACAGACGCACGCAGACAATAAGAAGAGATTTGAGTAATAGATAATGGGCTGACCAAAGGTGAAAGCATATCCGTTGGAGGACATAAGTTGCTTATTTGCCATGATGATCCCAACAGAGCTGATGACATTCATGGCCCACGCACCCACATCGGATACTGCTGGTGATGGTGATTTTTTCTCCCCCTCCATATCTGATTTTTTTATCTCCCTTCCTCAACTAATCTGCTATTTTCGCTACAAGTCAAAAACAGCAAAGAGGTTTTTGACCAGCTGAAAAATTGAATATCCAGAATAGAAGAAACACTACCAACAAGATCCGCCCCTCGTAAAGAAGAAAAAAAAAAGGGAGGGGGGAGACAGCGGAAGGAATGAGGTCTTTAGGGATGGAGATCTCTCATAGAATTCGCTTGTTCTATACTGCGAATTGCCCCCCAACAAAAAAATGATCCAAACACAACTAGCGTGACAAACCGGCCGATGATGATGCCGATCAACAACTCACTTGATTGAGCGAGAGATAAGGGGGATGGGGGGGGGGGGGGAGCAGATCTGGTTGTTGATTTGTGGAGAGTTGGGAGTGGGAGGAGAAGATAATTATTTGACAGAATTGACACAACTTCACGTTTCTTTCTCCGCCCAACTCTTGTCTTCACATTTTTTTACGCGGTCCCTGCATCGGCTATGGCTGTCGCTTACAAATAATCAACAGCTTATTCTATTCTATAATAATGATAATAATAACATTTCCTTTTTATTTTCTTTTTCTTTTTTAATTTTCAGAAATTTTAAATCGACGTGCAATATGATGTAACATGCATGAGAAATCATTTGTAATTATGTTACATATCAACTGTAATTATATTATTGAGCTATATATTATACATCCATTCTGAGTATGATGTATATCAAATATGATTATGCTAGTAATCACAATTGATGTGTATCTTGCATCGTGCATCATGCCGTGAGATATACCAACTCTTTCGAACTAACCTTTATGTTCGGCAATGTGCTAAAACATGATACGATTTTTAGGTATTTTGAAAAAAGCAAACTTGACAATTATGTTGAAAAACAGTGAGTAGTACTTTTACACCGTTAAAATACTGAAAGCTACTTCAGGTCTCATGCCAAACACGTCCTTGTATTACTGCTAGTATTATATTAGAGCGACTACTGATTGTGCCTATATTAAAAACAAATTATATGATCCAAGTCGAATCATTTTTAAATGTTTGGTCCTTCAGAAAATACGGATTATGGATTGAGTCATAGCGACTGTTTATAGTAAATTAATGGTACGAAAATTACGAATTTGTGGTGAATTTTAATATTCACAATTCAACAATAAAACAGTGATCTTTCATGCGCTCCCAATGCGGGTTTTTTTGTCCAATAAAATCGAATTAATGAAACCATATTTTATTGAGAAAAAAATCCCAACATTTTACATAATAATCATGCACTAATTGTGTTACCAACATCATGGACTTTAACTTAATATACGAAAGACGAATAATAAATATCAAGATGATAACAATGGATAACAAATTATCTATACTATCTAAAAGCGGAAGCTGAAGCCCTTAATTTAATGTGCAAGTGTAATGTGCACAAATGGGTGGTACGGTACAATGTAGTTTATGCAACACCCATCATATATTAATCCCACGCATTAACATCTACAGCCTTGAATCTACAACTGCAGAGCGTGAAGGGCTTCACTTTGTAACCTCAAAGAATAAAAGAAGATACAATTACATTGTTATTAAATAGTGCAATTACATTCCTATTATTAAATGTATGGTGCCCATATGCTACCTCTGTCTTTGAGCATAATGTATCCGGAAAAAAAGAGCACAAGGAAGTCAAAATAGCAGAAAGTTATTAACATTTTTGCGGTTATAGAACATGAAAGGACTTCACTTTTGTAACCTCAAAGAATACAAAAGAGCATACAATTACATTGTTATTAAATACGCCAACTGCAATTACATTCCTATTATTAAATGTATGCTGCATAAATGAGGTGCCAGGCCTGTTGGCTTTTCACAAATTCTGAGCGACTCCAAGAGCAATCCAACTAAAAAGACCATTTAGTATATCATCATGGTTGCGCAGGCTGAAAACCCAAACTCTGAAATGTACCTGGATGAGTTAAAGTTAGATGCCACTGGCACGATAGTCGTGATGATGTGTAGAATATGGGATGTAAACGCGTCTACCAATGGCCGATACTTGGGGACTGAATTCTTGGTCTCGGATGCTAAGGTGTGTATTGATCTTCCTGTAAAAAAATAATGTGTAAAACCAATATTGAAAAAAAAATTAATAATCTATATCCGTTTCTAATAAGCTTCTTTGGCAGGGTAATGTAATACATTGTACGTCAAAGTCTACGGTGTAACGTCCCCAAAACCATATGGGAATATTACACGCCGTAGACCCTTGCCACAAGGATCTACCAGGCTAAACATCCATAAACGACCAAATGCTTGCCCGACCAGGGTCAAACAATAAAATTATACGGACCGATATGGTCACTTACACGTGAATACACAGACCGATGAGGTCACACAACCCAATCGATAAAACTGACTTAAATAACATTACCCACACAGGGGTCGAAATACAATACAGCGGAAGACTGAAATCAATTCTGACAACACAACAAAATCATAATAACTCTAGACTCATGATTAGTATCGCAGCTCGTCATCCTCTTGTGCCAATCCTGTGTTGCTCCCCGAATGCATGTACTGGACGCAAAAGCAGACATCCACCCCGATTACTGGGGTTAGTAAAACTCCACTGTTTTACTAGTGCAAGTATCAAATCATACGAAATATAACAAGCAAGTAATAATCGTGAATCAAATATGACAATCAAGTATCAAAATATCCCCAGGAGGTTTTCACAAGGAAAGATAAGCTATGAAGCATTCGAAAATAAGATTATCACCTCGAAAATTTTAGAATTTCAAAACTTTTCGAAAGTCTTAGGGTCTTAACCCAAATCTCAAAATTGTATTACAACAATTTACAGTACGAAAACATTTCCATAAATCTCATGGGGCTCGGCCCAACATTCTTGATTTACAAAACATGGTTCGTGACACCGTGATCCCCTGTCACGTGTCTCCGTAGGTTCAACAACCCGCACGGACTTAACCAATCACAACAATCACAACAATCAATCATGCTCATGACTCCGTGATCGCTTGCCACGAGTCTCCGTAGATTCAACAACCCACACGGATCGAGCAAACACAACAATCACAACAACCAATCATGCTCATGACTCCGTGATCGCTTGCCACGAGTCTCCGTAGGTTCAACAACCCACACGGATTGAGCAAACACAACAATCACAACAAACAGTCCCGACCCCGTGAACCTGTGTCACGTGTCACCGTAGGTTCCGTCGAACCCGCACGGTTGGACGTACTGTGTCCTGATTCGATGGACCTGTGCCATGAATCATCGTAGGCCTCGTCAGACCCGCACGATTGGACCTCGGCACCACACTAAGTTCCGATCCCATGGACCTGTGCCATGAATCCTCGTAGGCCCCGTCGAACCCGCACGAGTGAACCTAGCGTTCCAGCACATCACATTCGCATTACATACAACAATGAGCACAATTAATGAATCACCTTGATCACCACAAAATCATACATTGCACGCACATAACACAACCTCAACACTCGCAACAACTATCATCAATCAACGACATTTAACCAACATAACACACATTCGGTACACAATACATTGCATAACCACGTGTACAACCATCTCATATGTACATCGCAATCCTGCACAAATGGCACAACGCCTAACACGTATACTAATATAACACTATTATCACAAAGCCTTCAAATTTCGGAAAACACAACCAACTCAAACGGAATATATTTACGAAGGCACGCAAAATCATCATAAATCTCATACGTGATTACTAGTCGCAAGATACAAGTCGTATAGTAAGATACTTGCCTTAATAACCGCTACCGAACGCTCCGAAGAACACGGTTCGACCGGGAAGCTCGGACCCCAAAGAAGGCAATGAACGGAAGGGTTCCGACTCGAGTTCTTCACAAGAATTCGTTCCTAAGTCACAACGATATCAATTCAATCACAATTCTACGAAAACGTATGGAACTTCTCAAGTTCTACCCATTGAAGCATTTTATCGGACACTTTGAGGGCGTAGTCCAATTTAATCGATTATTCAAAGAAATACTCAAATCCGTTCCACAAAACTTCAAGGGTATTGAATGATTACGAGTTTACAATCAAGTTATAACAATAATATGAATCAAAACAAAGCAAATAGGCCAAAACACCAAGAAACCTCAAGAACATCCAAAAACCAAAAGTTTAGGTGTTCTTACCTTCGATCCGGTGGAAGATGATGTTAATCCATGATTACAACTTCCAAAACATGTTGATCTATGTCATATCTATCCAAATCCATCCATTATTGACGAAGAAACGCGAAGAAACGAAGAAAAAGGGTGAAAATGGCGGATGACTCGGTCAGGACCTTAAATAGTGACCACGGCGGCAGGGACTCGGCCGTGTCTGCTAGACACGGTCGCGTCGCCCGATAGTGACCCGTCAAGCGCGACTTCGGCATGACTCGGCCGTGTCTGGAACACGGTCGGGCGTCTGCGTGATTGGTTCCGCTTATCCGGAAGAATTCGGCACGGGCCGTGTCGGACGACACGGTCGGGTCTGAGAGACGAAACTCCGGCATTTCGGGACGAGTAAGACGGGCCGTGTCGGACGACACGGCCGAGTTCGGCCGGCGGTGATCGCCGATAACGGCGGGTGAGCTAAAGCGACCATAACTCTCTCGTCCGGACTCCGATTGACTCCTTTGTTGAACCATTGGAAAGCTAACTCGATACTTTATAATATTGCAAAGATTCAGAATTTTTTGGAGTTTCCAAGAATTTATGGTGATTTTTACAAGGCCGAACTCATACTTAGAAAAGTCGTTTAGTAATCCTGAACTCAACAAAACGACACCGAAACTCGAACCTGAATACGAACCGAAGATACGGTTACGAAGTACTCACAAAGACGAATCTAAGAGCTAGTAGAACACACGATTCCGACCACCCGAAGGCTCGAAATTCGACAACGGAAGGTAATTACCCCAAACTTTGGGAAATTACGAAAATGGCCCAAATGCCCGAAAATCACCATACGACAACGAATAATCAAACCGAAGCTCACAACATGTATAACAACGTTAAATGAACTTACGAAAAACCCCAAACGACAGTTTCGAACGAGATTCGCAAGAACCGAACTCACACGCGGAAAAGTCGCTAAAAAGCACGGAACTCAACAAAGCAGCACCGAAACGAACTCGGATGATAAAAAGTGCAGAATTAAATATTCTCCGAATGCCGAAACGGTCAAAAGAGAGTTTTCGAAACGGACCTCCGCCGAAAAATGAAAATTACCGGAAATCCGAAATTGCGGATATTACATTCTACCCTCCTTAAAAGAAGTTTCGTCCCGGAACTTAAAATAAAACATCAGGGTAGACTACAAACAAAACCAAAAAGTTCACGCAACAAATATCAAAATCTCTACTCGAATTACAACACAAATACAACATGCAACTATGCTACTGGGCACCACTGAGCTCTCCACGCGTAGGGGCGGGATCTAGGCTTCCGAACATCTCAACGACGGTCTCGCAGTGTACCGCCTGATGTCCCACATGTCCACATTTGAAACAGTTAACTTGCGGCGAGCGACAATTCTTACGAGTATGGCCCACACGGCTACAATTGAAACATAACTTCACGCCGATTGTCTTACTCGGCTCGTGGGTATTCTTAGACTGGTCAACCGAACGAGGAGTGCTCCCAGAAGGAAACTGTGAAGCAACAGGCTCACGGATCTCACTTCTCTGGCCTCTTGAAAAGTTACTCGAGGTCTTCTGCCTCTTACCTCCTGAGCTACCCTCTGACATGGAAACAGCCATCTCGATGGCTAGAGCTCGATCCTGATAATCTTTTAAGGTGGTACACATGAGCGGAGCCATACTCTCACGGATATGGGGTTTCATGCGCATATTGAAGTATCGGACCTTGTCCGCTTCACTTCTCACTTGATCACGAACATAAGCCAGCTGTCGATTAAAATCGACTATCGCCTGGGATATCGACACATCTGGGCGTGGCGAGAAAAACTCAACGATCCTGCGTTCACGAGCAGTAGCAGGCAATACTGCCTCCATGGCGGTCTTAAACTCAGCCCATGTAGGTGTACGATCTGCAGCACTACGGCGTGCCACCGGTCTGCAGCTTCTTTGTCGAGTAGGTCTTGAGCAATGGGTACCCTCCTATCATCCGGACAAGCTACGACATCAAATATTCATCCCAGTTGGAAGAGCCGCTTTTCCCAACCTAACAAGTCGACGAACCCACAAAGCAGGGCATTTGCATCTTCATCACATCTCGTAACCACTTACTAGTTCCGTTATCGCTATTTGGATTCTCATCCCGACGTACGGCTGATTCATCCGCACTAACTGGTCAACCACCCGACGAAGGATGGTGGCGGCGCTAACGTCAATATTAACGCTAGTCGAATGTCCCTGATCTGTACTGAGCTAATTGGTACTCGGCAAGGAGGGAGTCGCCCTCTCCTGCTCTCGATTACGACCACGACCACGACCACGGCCACGGCCTCGACCCCTTAGCATACTGAACGGACAACCAATCAGAATAACGAGATAAAACAAACCTCACATAATCGACATAAGCCCACAATCGGCCTGATAACAATATTCACACGTTCACATTGACAAAGATGAACGACCTATACTACTGACATACATGGTTAAAACATTAAGCATACCATTGTGGTCCAACACCGTAATATTTAAAAAATAAGTTTATCGAGGTATTTGTTCGAATGATAATATAAAAAAATTTCGCGAGTTCGAAAGATTTTCTGGGGTGAAATTTTGAAAGCACTTCGTTTAATACCTCGGTCATTTAATCAAAACCATGTATCTCAACATTTAGAAAACACTAAAACATTCTCGTGAGCACAACAATACTACAAACTTATCACAACCATTTAGCCTCAACACATGGACATAAGAAGTTCAAAATTCGAAAACCAAAAATTGTTACGCAAAATAAAGATTTCCCAAAATTCTTTAGTTCATAAACAAAACGACGGCGATATTTTACAATGTCCGAAGTACTTCTAAACACATTTTTCAAATACCGTCTGATGGTGTCATTTGAAAATACACGGCCCATTTGTCAAAATTTACAAATTTTAAAAATCCGTATAAACCGTGGTTTGACCGAACCACCAAAATATTTTCCAAAAATCGATTTCTACAAAAATTCTCAAACTGTAAAGTTCTTCAGAAAATATTCTTAAAGTTACCCATAGCGGACATAAATTACAACATTCCAAAAACAGTCGAATTTAAAACCACATACTCAAATGGCAATCAGGGTCGCCAATTCAATCAAATGCATCTCGTGGTATCAAGTTTAAACACACAGCAAAATCATTCATCGGAGTTTCTCACAAACTCTACCGTTGGTACCTTTCGAAACCCATCGAGGTTTACAACCTTCACAACATACCACCCCATCCGGTGGTTCAAAGATCAAACAATAACGTGCCCAGTTCTATACACATACCATGTGCCACAAGTATTAAACACAACTATATTACACAATACTGTGTAAATAAAATTATACACCGCAATTAACTCACTAAGATAAAATCGAGATACACAGGTGTTACGCATAAAGGAGGAGACTTACATCCACAGGTCGCACGGAGGTGACAGTCGCCCACGATACTAATCTCGTCCGACAACATAACCGACACGTTGTGACCACGCACAACTCAACTTGTCACCTGACGACTCGAACGACAAGACAACACATTACTCGACAAAACACGACTTGAAACGACCCGAAAGCCTAGGTTTTCGCAAACCTAAGCTCCGATACCATAATTGTAACGTCCTCAAAACCATATGGGAATATTACACGCCGTAGACCCTTGCCACAAGGATCTACCAGGCTAAACATCCATAAACGACCAAATGCTTGCCCGACCAGGGTCAAACAATAAAATTATACGGACCGATATAGTCACTTACACGTGAATACACAGACCGATGAGGTCACACAACCCAATCGATAAAACTGACTTAAATAACATTACCCACACAGGGGTCGAAATACAATACAGCGGAAGACTGAAATCAATTCTGACAACACAACAAAATCATAATAACTCTAGACTCATGATTAGTATCGTAGCTCGTCATCCTCTTGTGCCAATCCATGTTGCTCCCCCGAATGCGCATGTACCGACGCAAAAGCAGACATCCACCCCGATTACTGGGTTAGTAAAACTCCTTTGTTTTACTAGTGCAAGTATCAAATCATACGAAATATAACAAGCAAGTAATAATCGTGAATCAAATATGACAATCAAGTATCAAAATATCCCGGAGGTTTTCACAAGGAAAGATAAGCTATGAAGCATTCGAAAATAAGATTATCACCTCGAAAATTTTAGAATTTCAAAACTTTTGAAAGTCTTAGGTCTTAACCCAAATCTCAAAATTGTATTACAACAATTTACTGATGCGAAAACATTTCCATAAATCTCATGGGGCTCGGCCCAACATTCTTTTCTTAAAACTTTCTTACACAAAAAGTTTGATTTACAAAACATGGTTCGTGACACCGTGATCCCCTGTCACGTGTCTCCGTAGGTTCAACAACCCGCACGGACTTAACCAATCACAACAATCACAACAATCAATCATGCTCATGACTCCGTGATCGCTTGCCACGAGTCTCCGTAGATTCAACTGTAATATCCGCAATTTCGGATTTCCGGTAATTTTCATTTTTCGGCAGAGGTCCGTTTCGAAAACTCGCTTTTGACCGTTTCGTCATTCGGAGAATATTTAATTCTGCACTTTTTGTCATCCGAGTTCGTTTGGTCTTTGCTTTGTTGAGTTCCGTGCTTTTTAGCGACTTTTCCGCGCTTGAGTTCGGTTCTTGCGAATCTCGTTCGAAACTGTCGTTTGGGGTTTTCGTAAGTTCATTTAACGTTGTTATACATGTTGTGAGCTTCGGTTTGATTATTCGTTGTCGTATGGTGATTTTCGGGCATTTGGGCCATTTTCGTAATTTCCCAAAGTTTGGGGTAATTACCTTCCGTTGTCGAATTTCGAGCCTTCGTGTGGTCGGAATCGTGTGTTCTACTAGCTCTTAGATTCGTCTTTGTGAGTACTTCGTAACCGTATCTTCGGTTCGTATTCAGGTTCGGGTTTCGGTGTCGTTTTGTTGAGTTCAGGATTACTAAACGACTTTTCTAAGTATGAGTTCGGCTTTGTAAAAATCACCATAAATTCTTGGAAACTCCAAAAATTCTGAATCTTTGGAATATTATAAAGCATCAAGTTAGATTTCCAGTGGTTCAAACGGTGAGTCAATCGGAGTCCGGACGAAGGAGTTATGGTCGAAATAGCTAAGACTGCACGATGTGCCTTTGGTGTTGGAATGGGCTGTACCGTGTGCCGCGGCACACTTCAGCTGTGCCGCGGCACTAAGCCAGTGGTGGGCAGTTTTTTTTGGCCGTGGGCCGCGGCACACTTGTCCTGTGCCGCGGCACACAGTGCGAATCGGCTATTTAATGGCACAGGTGAGTTATCCGGCCATTTCTCATTTTTCCTTCGTTCCTTCGCGATTTCTTCAGCATTAATGGATGGATTTGAGTAAGAGAATCATAGAACAACACGTTTTGGAAGTTTAATTCATGGATTAACATCATATTCCACCCGGATCGAAGGTAAGAACACCTAAACTCTTGGTTTTGAGAATTTTTGAGGTTTCTTGATGTTTTGGCCGATTTGATTCGTTTTAGTTTAGATTATTGTTAGAACATGGTTGTATACTCGAAATCATTCATTACCCCTGAAGTTTTGGGAAACGAATTTGAGTATTACCTTGAATAATCGATTGAATTGGACTATGCCCTCAAGGTGTCCGATAAAATGCTTCAATGAGTAGAACTTGGGAAGTTCCATACGTTTTCGTAGAATTGTGATTGAATTGACATCGTTGTGACTTAGGAGCGAATTCTTGTGAAGAACTCGAGTCGGAACCCTTCCGTTCGTTGACTTCTTTGGGGTTCGAGCTTCCCGGTCGAACCGTGTTCTTCGGAGCGTTCGGTAGCGGTTATTAAGGCAAGTATCTTACTATACGACTTGTATCTTGCGACTAGTAATTACGTATGAGATGTATAATGACTTTGCTTGCCTTCGTAAATATGTTCCGTTTGAGTTGGTTGTGTTTTCCGCAATTTGAAGGCTTTGTGATAATAGTGTTATATCAGTATACGTGTTAGGCGTTGTGCCATTTGTGCAGGAATGCGACGTACATATGGGATGGTTGTACACTTGGTTGTACAATGTATTGTGTACCGAATGTGTGTTATGTTGGTTAAATGTCGTTGATTGATGATAGTTGTTGCGAGTGTCGAGGTTGTGTTATTTGCGTGCAATGTACGATTTTGTGGTGATCAAGGTGATTGATTAATTGTGCTCGTTGTTGTATGTAATGTGAATGTGAATATGTGTGTGACCGCTAAGTTCACTCGTGTTGGTTCGACGGGACCTACGAGGATTCGTGGCAGTGGACTACGGGATCAGAACTTAGTGAGGTACTGAGGTCCAATCGTCTGGTGCAGCGAGGCCTACGATAACGCATGGCGGTGGACCATGAGTTTCGGACACGGTCGTCAACCGGGTGAGCTCGACGGGGCTTACGGTGACACATGGCAGTGGACTACGGTGTCAGGACTGTGTGTGTGTGATTGTTGTGATTGATATAGTCCGTGCGGGTTGTTATGCCTACGGAGACACGTGACAGTGGATCACGGTGTCGGAATTGGTTATGTTTGGTTAATAGTCCGTGTGGGTTGTTGAACCTACGGAGACACGTGACAGTGGATCACGGTGTCGGAATTGATTATGTTTGTTTAATTATGCGTGATGTAGTCCGTGCGGGTTGTTGAACCTACGGAGACACGTGACAGTGGATCACGGTGTCATGAGCATGATACTTTTCAAATCAAAGTTTTTACAGGAAAAGTTTTAAGAAAGAATGTTGGGCCGAGCCCCACGAGATTTATGGAAATGTTTCGGGTATTGTAAACTGTTGAATTATGAAACAAGTTTTGGGTTAAGGCCCTTAAGTTTTGAAGGTTTTGTGAATCGGGACTTGAGGTCTTAAGGTTTTGAAATTTTAAAAATTCAGAGATGATAATCTTATTTTCGAATGCTTCATAGCTTATCTTCTCTTGTGAAAACCTCCCGGGAATATTTGATACTTGATTATTATATTTGATCACGATTATTAATTGCTTGTTACATTTCGTATGATTTGATACTTGCACTAGTAAAACAGTGGAGTTTTACTAACCCCCGAGTAATCGGGGGGTGGATGTCTATTTTGCGTCCAGGTACATGCAGATTCAGGGGAGCAGTCATAGGATTGGCACAAGAGGATGACGAGCTGCGATACTAATCATGAGTCGAGAGTTATTTTGATTTTTGTTGTGTTGTCAGAGTTGATTTCAGTCTTCCGCTGTATTGTATTTCGACCCTGTATGGGTAATGTTATTTAAGTCAGTTTTATCGATTGGGTTGAGTGACCTCATCGGTCTGTGTATTCACGTGTAAGTGACCATATCGGTCTGTATCATTTTATTGTTTGACCCTGGTCGGGCGAGCATTTGGTTGTTTATGGATGTTTAGCCTGGTAGATCCTTGTGGAAAGGGTCTACGGCGTGTAATATTCCCATACGGTTTTGGGGATGTTACATCAACAACCCACACGGATCGAGCAAACACAACAATCACAACAACCAATCATGCTCATGACTCCGTGATCGCTTGCCACGAGTCTCCGTAGGTTCAACAACCCACACGGATTGAGCAAACACAACAATCACAACAAACAGTCCCGACCCCGTGAACCTGTGTCACGTGTCACCGTAGGTTCCGTCGAACCCGCACGGTTGGACGTACTGTGTCCTGATTCGATGGACCTGTGCCATGAATCATCGTAGGCCTCGTCAGACCCGCACGATTGGACCTCAGCACCACACACTAAGTTCCGATCCCATGGACCTGTGCCATGAATCCTCGTAGGCCCCGTCGAACCCGCACGAGTGAACCTAGCGTTCCAGCACATCACATTCGCATTACATACAACAATGAGCACAATTAATCAATCACCTTGATCACCACAAAATCATACATTGCACGCACATAACACAACCTCAACACTCGCAACAACTATCATCAATCAACGACATTTAACCAACATAACACACATTCGGTACACAATACATTGCACAACCACGTGTACAACCATCTCATATGTACATCGCAATCCTGCACAAATGGCACAACGCCTAACACGCATACTAATATAACACTATTATCACAAAGCCTTCAAATTTCGGAAAACACCACCAACTCAAACGGAATATATTTACGAAGGCACGCAAAATCATCATAAATCTCATACGTGATTACTAGTCGCAAGATACAAGTCGTATAGTAAGATACTTGCCTTAATAACCGCTACCGAATGCTCCGAAGAACACGGTTCGACCGGGAAGCTCGGACCCCAAAGAAGGCAACGAACGGAAGGGTTCCGACTCGAGTTCTTCACAAGAATTCGTTCCTAAGTCACAACGATATCAATTCAATCACAATTCTACGAAAACGTATGGAACTTCCCAAGTTCTACCCATTGAAGCATTTTATCGGACACTTTGAGGGCGTAGTCCAATTTAATCGATTATTCAAAGAAATACTCAAATCCGTTCCACAAAACTTCAAGGGTATTGAATGATTACGAGTTTACAATCAAGTTATAACAATAATATGAATCAAAACAAAGCAAATAGGCCAAAACACCAAGAAACCTCAAGAACATCCAAAAACCAAAAGATTAGGTGTTCTTACCTTCGATCCGGGTGGAAGATGATGTTAATCCATGATTACAACTTCCAAAACATGTTGATCTATGTCATATCTATCCAAATCCATCCATTATTGACGAAGAAAGCGAAGAAAGCGAAGAAAAAGGGTGAAAATGGCGGATGACTCGGTCGAGGACCTTAAATAGCTGACCACGGCGGCGGGGACTCGACCGTGTCTGCTAGACACGGTCGCGTCGCCCGATAGTGACCCGTCCGACGGCGACTTCGGCATGACTCGGCCGTGTCTGGAACACGGTCGGGCGTGCCGGCAGTTGGTTACAGCTTATCCGGAAGAGTTCGGCACGGGCCGTGTCGGACGACACGGTCGGGTCTGAGACGAAACTCCGGCATTTCCGGACGAGTATGCACGGGCCGTGTCGGACGACACGGCCCGAGTTCGGCCCGGTGATCGCCGATAACGAGCGGGTGAGCTAAAGCGACCATAACTCTCTCGTCCAGGACTCCGATTGACTCCTTTATTCGAACCATTGGAAAGCTAACTCGATGCTTTATAATATTGCAAAGATTCAGAATTTTTTGGAGTTTCCAAGAATTTATGGTGATTTTTACAAGGCCGAACTCATACTTAGAAAAGTCGTTTAGTAATCCTGAACTCAACAAAACGACATCGAAACTCGAACCTGAATACGAACCGAAGATACGGTTACGAAGTACTCACAAAGACGAATCTAAGAGTTAGTAGAACACACGATTCCGACCACCCGAAGGCTCGAAATTCGACAACGGAAGGTAATTACCCCAAACTTTGGGAAATTACGAAAATGGCCCAAATGCCCGAAAATCACCATACGACAACGAATAATCAAACCGAAGCTCACAACACGTATAACAACGTTAAATGAACTTACGAAAAACCCCAAACGACAGTTTTGAACGAGATTCGCAAGAACCGAACTCACGCGCGGAAAAGTCGCTAAAAAGCACGGAACTCAACAAAGCAGCACCGAAACGAACTCGGATGATAAAAAGTGCAGAATTAAATATTCTCCGAATGCCGAAACGGTCAAAAGCGAGTTTTCGAAACGGACCTCCGCCGAAAAATGAAAATTACCGGAAATCCGAAATTGCGGATATTACATACGGTGGCTCACAATTTCTTGAGGTTAAAAGAGGGGGGAGTGTACTCGATTAAAAATTTTATTGTCATGAATAACAAGGAAGACTTTCGACTTAGGAAGGACGATAACTTCATGTTGGAGTTTGATGGATCAACTACAATAAAAAAATCTTTGTGTATATCTGAAAGGTTTGTCATATATCCTTTTCAGCTGGTGGATTTAGATCATATCCAGCCTACAGACAACAAATACTTCATTGGTATTTTTTTCTTCTCATTTATTATTTGTCCGTCAATAATGTTGCTAAACTGTAATTAAATTTGTTACCTTTTAGATGTTGCGGGGTACGTGACGAATGTTGGGAGGATGAACTACACGAAAACAGGACGAAAAAACCTTGATTTCTACCTGGCAAATCATAGGTTGTTATGATTATGTTTTACACATGATGTAAATTTGATGTTTTTTTTTTTGACTAAATTTAATAATTAGCTTACCCATTGTTGTAATTTTCTACCTTATGTATCAAGGGGACAATCAATACGGGTGACTTTATGGGGAGGCCTTGGAGATATATTGATTGAGAAGAAATCAAAATATACATGGCTGTGTCCTGTTGTTGTGACATCAACATCTGCAAAACATTACAACAGTGAGTGGACATAGAGTATTTTACTCATGTTATGTCAATTTTCACATTTTAATTTAATTTGTACTATTACCTGCCAGATAAGCTATATTTATCCAGTAGTTCTTCAACTGTCATACTAGATGATGCTAAGATTCCTGCTATCAAAGCATTGAAATCAACTACCAGGTATGAAAATGTATCAATTTATAGTTTGTTGTTGAAAAACTCATGAAAGCCATAAACTTAACATTATTATTTACCTGTTTGTTGACAGTGTTGAATCTTCAAAAGCAGCTTCACGTACAAATAATTCCGAACCAATGGAAGGGACAATTGAGAATCTCCTCATATGGGCCCGTAATCGCAAAAATGATGTATGTACTTTTTTTGTATTCACCACGACTCTATAGTCTTTCCCCTGCATAATATTGATATAGCTTATTTCTACCAGTCGGCAACTTTTCTCTGTAAGGCCCAAATCGAAAATGTTCGGACTAGGAAGGGATGGAATTTTCCATCATGTGGAAGTGCAAATTGCAAAAAGGGTGCTACTAGAAAGAATGGCCGGTTTTGGTGCGATGCATGTGACACGCCAGTTGAATACCCAATAATAAGGTAATCTAATGTTTATCACTTATAGAATCTGCATTGGTATTTAATAAATAAAGTGGCTTAGCCTATACATACCTTTTGTACCATGTCTACTACAGGTATTGTCTAGAGCTTAGTATATCGGATGACACTGAACACACCGTGGTGGTCCTGTTTGATGAAGCGGCAACTTCGTTGGTGCAATTCCCGGCTGCAGCATTATTGGAATCCGAAGATGAGGTATAATTATAAATCTCCTTACCATTTCCATCCTCCTTTGCTCACATCATGACCCTGCAGGGCCTGGATCAGCACGCAAACTTGCCAGCTGCCATAACAAATATCATTGGCACGACACACGTTTTTGAAATCAAATCTCATACTTACTATGAGTATGGACTTTTGAAAGTTTTACCTGCTGGACGGTAGACCCACCTCAACCATTGGTGGAAAGCGCAAGCTCAAGTACCATTGATGATGGGGTTGTCGTTGCAGGTTCATCAGCCAAACCACATAGCAAAGCTCCATCAGTTGACACACCGGTCAAGCCTACAGAGGCTAGAGTGAAAAAAAAGTAAGCATACAGTTAATATTTGAATATCAATAAATACAAAGAACAATTAAGTTAATATGACACCCATGTTTTCCATTGTTTGTAGTCTGGATATTGAAGATTCAGATTCTGAAAATGAGCTTATTCCAGCTGAGAATGTCAATCCTACAGAGGATAAGAATAGAAAAAGGTGAGGAAAACAATTAATATTTGCATACCAAAAAATACAAGGCATCACTTAGTTGAACATAAATTAACATTAAATCCATGTTTCCATTGTTTATAGGCTGGGGTTCGAAGATTCAGATGGCGAGGATGGACAAAATCCTGATGATAATGTCGAAGGAAAGGGCAGTGGCCCAACCGCCATTAAGAAGAAAAGACGGTGAGCACATGATGCACACACTATTTGTTCACTAACTATTTCACCTTTGTCTAACTATTAACATGTTTTCCTTCCTATATTTTATTTTCAGGAATGTGGTGATAGAATCCGATTAAGTTTCAACAGCCTCAACCCGAAGATGGCTTTTTAAAATAACCATTCAGAACATGAATAATATTAAACTGATTTGGACATTTTTTGTTATTGTTGTTTGAAGAATATTTAAAACTTATTTGGAAGTTATTTGTTAATGTCGTTTGAATAGTACGACAATATCTACTGATTCATATAAAATATGCAATGTGTCTTTCTTTTGTGTTGACATATGTTTCAGGAACATTATAGTTACTCTACTATAATTGGAACACCTTAAGGATACACTATGTATAATTTATAAGACAGCCCTGTTTTCCAGAATGAATTATCTAAAATATGATCTCTGTATACTAATTAATGTAATATGCAACTACCCTTCTATTGTAAATAAACATCTAAGGAATGAAATTCAATTATCTATAATTTTGTCAATGTAATTTGGTAATTAATAATTTCATGTTATTATTGAACACTCTCAAATATCAATCATTCTATTTAAAACGTTATAATGTTTGATTGTATTGTACATTGAAACTCCCTATGATTTGTTTATTATTTGGTACTCATAACATTTTGATTTAGGAATGTATACTCCACAATAAGAAAAATTCTTACATTACTTTGTATCAATCAATCAGTAAACAATTTATTTTATAGTTATTCTATATATATATCAAGTATGAAAAGATAAATAAGTTATCAGGTGTATTATTATAATGAAATCTAACGAGTTACTTAAATTTGTTATATATATCAAGTATGAAAAGATAAATCAGTTATCAGGTGTACTATTATAATCAAATTTATCCAGATACTTAAGTTTGCATATTCCTTGCAAAGATGGCCGAACATAAATTATAACCCCTATACAAATGTCATACATGGAGTGTTACAATTACAAAATTCGTTTTTGGATATTCAAAAAATAGTTATCATGGATAATTATCAGTTACAAACCCTGAATACATATAATTCCAGTGAATTTCCAATGCACATTCTAAGGAGATGATACAAATCCTTATAGTAATTACAAAAAACAAATAGATAAACTGAAAAACACTTTTAATTTAGAACATGATAAGGCAGCCTTTAACAACCAACACTAATAACAGATTTAAAAATCCTCATAAATCTGTAATAAATTTACTTTATGGGAGATTGGAAGTTACATATGATTTACTAATAACAGGTCAGATGAAAAGCTTGAAAAGCCCTTTAAAAGCCATCTTATGTCAACAATCTACACATATCAAGTGGTTTATTTTCACACACTACACTAGATCTCATAAACACATCAGTTACACAATTTTTTTAACCCTTTCTATTATACTGAATGACCATCTTATACAAACAAAAAAATGGATTGAACCACTTTCATACATTTGTTGCAACTATCTATCAAGAGTTGTACACACATAAACATAATTGTATGTAGTTTTCGCTGTCTACTACAAGGATGTCAGAAGGTTTGTAATCAATAAAATAATTTGCACGATTCCAATTGTTTAACAAAAAACTATTTATTTGATGAAAATCATCTTTATCCATGTATTATAGGATCACGGAAACAAAACGAAGAAATTCCATCACTATCAGGAATGTTGCACAAATCTTTGTTCATTCATTCAAAAACATTTGTCAGCAAACATGGCATATTACAAAGCTATTGTGGTTTAAAACTTACAGAAGTTGTCGCAGAATCTACAGGTAAATAGGCACACTAACCTTTACTTGAACTATGCAAATACAAAAAAATTTAGAAAATGTGCATACCTGATTCATGAATCATCCCTTTACAACATAATTTCTTAGGTCAAGAGCCAACAACAATAGGCACTTCAACAGACTTCCCACTTAGTCAATCGCCTTCTACTTGAAAGTCCCTTCAAATACAAAAAGTAAATCAGGTGATAAATTAATCGACTGATATCAAACATAAATTACTCTTAATAAATGTTATTCATATCACAAACCTTTAATTTCGTACAATTATTTATTATCAATCCGAGCTGCATTTGCATCTTCAGGTAATTATACAAGCTATAAATCATGCAGCATGGGGTTGTCATTGCAGGTTCATCATCCAAACCCCATAGCAAAGCTCCATCAGTTGACACACCGGTCAAGCCTACAGAGACAAGAGTGTAAAAAAAGTAAGCATACAGTTAATATTTGAATATCAATAAATACAAAGAACAATCTAATTAATATGAAACCCATGTTTTCCATTGTTTGTAGTCTGGATATTGAAGATTCAGATTCTGAAAATGAGCTTATTCCAGCTGAGAATGTCAATCCTACAGAGGATAAGAATGGAAAAAGGTGAGGAAAACAATTAATATTTTCATACCAAAAAATACAAGGCATCACTTAGTTAAACATAAATTGACATTAAATCCATGTTTCCATTGTTTATAGGCTGGGGTTCGAAGATTCAGATGGTGAGGATGGACAAAATCCTGATGATAATGTCGAAGGAAAGGGCAGTGGCCCAACCGCCATTAAGAAGAAAAGACGGTGAGCACACGATGCAAACACTATTTGTTCACTAACTATTTCACCTTTGTCTAACTATTAACATGTTTTCTTCTATATTTTATTTTCAGGAATGTGGTGATAGAATCCGATTAAGTTTCAACAGCCTCAACCCGAAGATGGCTTTTTAAAATAACCATTCAGAACATGAATAATATTAAACTGATTTGGACATTTTTTGTTATTGTTGTTTGAAGAATATTTAAAACTTATTTGGAAGTTATTTGTTAATGTCGTTTGAATAGTACGACTGTAACACCCCGAGATATTCGGAATAATTACAGCGCCGTAAACCCTTTAAGTAAGGATTTACAAGGCTAATTAAAAAGGAAAGTAAATATAAGACATCAATACTGCGAAAATTCAAGTTTATGAAAACGTACAACTGGTTCAACGGGTAATTAATACAACCATATCGAATTAATATCAAAAGGACACGCGTACTCGAGTACAGAAACCAAACCAAGACAACAAATCCCCAATAACAATAAACATCACTGAGCCCCTTCGTCGTCACGTCTTGTGTTTCCCTGCTCCTTGGCTACCTGAACATCAAAACAAATGTCCACCCCCGAAGGGGTTAGCAAAACGATGCTAGTACAAGTATCATATTAAACAATTCGAATATGCATCAATAATACATAACAAGATACACCACACGGACTTCCGCTACCGGAATCCGACAATGCAAATCCACAAGATTCCATTACACAGCATGGGTATTCCAATGATCCAGCGCCCTCAGCATAGATCCCAAGATGATCCCGTCGGACCAACACGAGGTGGAAATAACCCGTCCAATGATCCAGCGCCCTCAGCCTAGATCCCAAGATGATCCCGTCGGATCAACACGAGGTGGACATCCGATCCAGCGCCCTCAGCATAGATCGCTCAACGTATACAAACACAACTCATGCATACACATATGCCAAATCGTTATGTTCATCAACATGAACATATAAACACTATATAACGAATATCATGACAAATCAACGGAGTAAATATCATGTTCAACAACATGCATAATCATACGCATACTCCAAAAATACCGATATTAACATATCACGATACTTGCCTCGAAGATGGCAAGAACGATATACTTCAATGCTCTCAACGCACTCGAAGGCCGCCCCCTCCGATCAACGTAACAAGCTCGAACCTTAACAAAAGGAACGATATACAAATCATCTCGAGTCGAACAATGGCCTAACAATTCGACCTACGGCCGAAAAGCTCAAACTTAAACAAGCTGCCTGGATTGCTTAGCGCGCGCTATGTACTATACGTAACGTGCGCTAAGCTGAACCGTTAGCGTACGCTATCGTATAAGACTAGCGTGCGCTAGCCACGGCTAGCGATCGGCTCATTGTCTCATAACGTACGCTACGACGTTTTGTGCAGCGAACCTCGATAGCGCACGTTAACTCACACATGTTAGCGTGCGTTACTCTTGCATGTGAGAATCGCAAACCAAGCTGGGTTGAATGATGAAGAACTCATGAATCCTATGGTGATATTACAAGTTATCCTCGGGCATATCATGCTAATAAGGTTTCTGGAAGATTTATGATTATGAAATACCAATATACGGATAGTTATCTCGATATCACAATTCCTCTACGATCTTGAGAAATAAATCTAAGTTCCATCGTCTTACGTTCCAAAACACATGATTCCAACGTATACAACGTATCAATGGGTAATATCCGATTACTTGATCATAAATCGATTTAAACATGCTTAGGAGTCCTTATAATAAGATGGTTCAAAGGTTCATTCGACATCTAGTACCGATACGTCAAAAGTATCCTTCTAACATGATGACCGATAAAAACGAGATACTTGCTATCCAAACATGATTCAAACTTCCTTATGAACATTACTAATCATTGGTGAAGAATCACCTACCTCAAAGTAGTGAAGAACACGGATGAAAATGAAGCAATCCAACACCCAAGGCTTGAACACCAATCTCCAATGGTATATGGTCTTCAATCTCGAACTAGGAGGTTGATATGGAGTGTTTAGGACGAATGGAGTTATGTTTCAAGTGCAAGAGTTCGGGTTATGTGGGAAGAAAGGACTGAAATCACGAATAGGATGCTGTCCTATTTATAATAAATGGCTATTAGCGCGCGCTACACCCTGTTCGTAGCGTGCGCTAACGGCTCACAGTCTAAACTGTACTCGGCACTTAGCGTACGCTACGCATATACCTGTAGCGTGCGCTAAGGCGTTGACCCGGCTTTTCCCGAAAGCCGTCCAGGTACATCCGACACGATCCGACAGGGGTCCCCCGGCCAGATCTCACCTACCGCACGTCTCAATCAGTCTGACCACGCATAGCGTGCACTAATTACACTCGGTAGCGTGCGCTATAAAACCATGTTAGCGTACGCTACCCTTAGCCTGTAGCGTGCGCTACATGCACAGAATTTCAATATTTATATCACATATACGAAATTATATGCTCGACAACATCGGATAATGAAATTCAGAGAATAGTATTCAGACAAAAGTACAATCATTACAATATCGCAAGTTCCAATTACATAACAGAAATCTCGGGTATTACAACGACAATATCCACTGATTCATATGAAATATGCAATGTGTCTTTCTTTTGTGTTGACATATGTTTCAGGAACATTAAAGTTACTATACTATAATTGGAACACCTTATGCAAAGGATACACGCAACAAGCACTTTTACTGGATGCTCCTCCTAAGCTCAATGTGCAAATGTTCTGTAGTAAAAATTGTCTGCAATTGGTTTAAAGGATATACTATGTATAATTTATAAGACAGCCCTGTTTTCCAGAATGAATTATCTAAAAGATGATCTCTGTATACTAATTAATGTAATATGCAACTACCCTACTATTGTAAATAAACATCTAAGGAATGAAATTCAATTATCTATAATTTTGTCAATGTAATTTGGTAATTAATAAATTCATGTTATTATTGAACACTCTCAAATATCAATCATTCTATTTAAAACGTTGTAATGTTTGATTGTATTGTACATTGAAACTCCCTATGATTTGTTTATTATTTGGTACTCATAACATTTTGATTTAGGAATGTATACTCCACAATAAGAAAAATACTTACATTACTTTGTCTCAATCAATCAGTAAACAATTTATTGTATAGTTATTCTATATATATATCAAATATGAAAAGATAAATAAGTTGTCAGGTGTATTATTATAATGAAATCTAACGAGTTACTTAAATTTGTTATATATATCAAGTATGAAAACATAAATCAGTTATCAGGTGTACTATTATAATCAAATCTATCCAGATACTTAAGTTTGCATATTCCTTGCAAAGATGGCCGAACATCATACATGAAGTGTCATTTAACTGCATAAATACAATTACAAAATTCGTTTTGGATATTCAAAAAATAGTTATCATGGATAATTATCAGTTACAAACCCTGAATACATATAATTCCAGTGAATTTCCAATGCACATTCGAAGGAGATGATACAAATCCTTATAGTAATTACAAAAAACAAATAGATAAACTGAAAAACACTTTTAATTTAGAACATGATAAGGCAGCCTTTAACAACCATCACTAATAACAGATTTAAAAATCCTCATAAATCTGTAATAAATTTACTTTATGGGAGATTGGAAGTTACATATGATTTACTAATAACAGGTCAGATGAAAAGCTTGAAAAGCCCTTTAAAAGCCATCTTATGTCAACAATCTACACATATCAAGTGGTTTATTTTCACACACTACACTAGATCTCATAAACACATCAGTTACACAATTTTTTTAACCCTTTCTATTATCCTGAATGACCATCTTATACAAACAAAAAATGGATTGAACCACTTTCATACATTTGTTGCAACTATCTATCAAGAGTTGTACACACATAAACATAATTGTATGTAGTTTTCGCTGTCTACTACAAGGATGTCAAAAGGTTTGTAATCAATAAAATAATTTGCACGATTCCAATTGTTTTACAAAAAACTATTTATTTGATGGAAATCATCTTTATCCATGTATTATAGGATCACGGAAACAAAACGAAGAAATTCCATCACTATCAGGAATGTTGCACAAATCTTTGTTCATTCATTCAAAAACATTTGTCAGCAAACATGGCATATTACAAAGCTATTGTGGTTTAAGACTTACAGAAGTTGTCGCAGAATCTATAGGTAAATAGGCACACTAACCTTTACTTGAACTATGTAAATTCAAAAAAATTTAGAAAATGTGCATACCTGATTCATGAATCATCCCTTTACAACATAATTTCTTAGGTCAAGAGCCAACAACAATAGGCACTTCAACAGACTTCCCACTTAGTCAACTGCCTTCTACTTAGAAAGTCCCTTCAAATACAAAAAGGAAATCGGCAGGTGACAAATTAATCGTCGATATCAAACATAAATTACTCTTGATAAATGTTATTCATATCACAAACCTTTAATTTCGTACAATTATTTATTATCAATCGGTGCTTCTTACAGACCATCCTATTTGCGTGCAACAAGGAAAACCCTACAAAGAGCTGCATTTGCATCTTCAGGTAATTATACAAGCTATAAATCATGCATCATGTGATTTTATACATCATTTGATCTTAGTAGTAATGTTTACCTCTTTTGCCAAGGTGTTTCTGTGGTTTACCATAATCTTGGTCCTCCATCGTTCGAATGTCAAAATTGCAAGGCGCTTATGTGGTATGAAGAGAGAATCGGCAAAGGAAAGAACACAGTAACCCCGAGTTTAGCCTTTGTTGCCAACGTGGTAAAGTCCTTCTCCCAAAATTTAAGGACGCGCCTTCACCTCTAAAGGAACTAATGGACTATAACAATCCTGCATCTTTAAGATTCAAAGAACAGATCGAGTATATAATGGTATGTTTTGCTACACATCTTTTGGGGCAAAAATAGATAATTCATTAACACAGCAAAGGACCGTACACATTTAGAATAAATGGCCAAAGCTATCATCGAGTAGGTTCTTTCTGCTGCACGGTACACAACCCAAATACGCATACTATACTTTTTGATCTGGAAATGAAGTGAAGAACCGGATGGAAGCTTTTATAGACAAGGAAAGTACCAAGTGGTAGATAAAAAGATAGTAGCGAGGTTAATTAGAATGTTCGATCAATCAAGTTCAATTGCCAAGGCATTTAGAATGGCTAGAGATTGGTGTGTGAGAAAATTCACAAAGTTTGAGCTACGTCTAATAAGTGGGCGAACCAATGCACGGCAATACAATTCCCCAACCGTGCCCGAAATAGCGACTCGATTACTAACGACTTTGGGGATGGGATTCCAACGAGAGATATTATTATAAGCAACAAGGATGAAGGTCTTAAACGTATATCTGAGTTACATCCAGAATACATGGCTCTCTAATATCCATTATTATTCCCGTATGGAGATGATGGATTTCATGAAAAGATACAGTATCATAAAAACACAGGTACACGCAAGACCAAAAGAGATTATCTCACAATGAAAGAGTACTACGCATACGTAATACAGCAACGAAATAACCAAGGTACTACCTTGCTTAGAGGTGGTCGCTTATTCCAACAATACTTGGTAGATGCATTCGCGGCTGTTGAGGAGGAAAGACTTAAATGGAATAGGCAAAATCAAGATACATTACGTGTGGATCTATATCATAACCTGTGTGACGCTGTAACAAGAGGTGATACAAGTGCAGCAGGTATTGGGAAACGAATCGTTCTACCAAGGAGTTTTGTAGGCAGTCCAAGGTATATGATGCAAAATTATCAAGATGCCATGGCTATATGTCGAACATATGGAAATCCAGACCTATTCATCACTTTTACCGCCAATCCAAAATGGCCTGAGATTGCCGAAATGTTAAAGCACATCCCGGGACAAAAAGGTGTTGACCGGCCAGAAGTGGCAACCCGTGTATTCAAGCTTAAACTTACTGAAATGTTGGACGATCTTACAAAACACCATATTTTTGGAAAGACACGTGCAGGTAATACAACTTTAAACATAATGTCAATATATGTACTGTTCTACACCAAATTTATGCATCAACTTATGCTTTGTTTAATTTCCTTTCAGTTGTATATGTGATAGAATTTCAAAAGCGTGGCCTACCACACGCACATATCCTACTGTGGCTAGAAGAAGATTTGAAATGCAAGACCCCATCCGAGATAGATGACATTATTAGAGCAGAGATACCATGTAAAACAAGCGATCCAGAAGGATATAAAATAGTGACTGAATTTATGTTACATGGACCTTGCGGTAAAGATGCTAAACACGTGCCGTGTACTATTGAGGTAAGTGTTGAAACATTACCCTAAACCTTTTGTGAAAGACACGATAGTTTATGGTGACGGCTATGCTATCTATCGTCGAAGGGACAATAACGCTCAGCATATAAAAGGAAAGTTTAAATACAATAACAGATACGTGGTTCCTCACAATCGTTATCTTCTCCTTAAGTACCAGGCACACATCAATGTAGAATGGTGCAACAGATCAAAGGCAATTAAGTACTTATTTAAGTACTTAAATAAAGGGCCTGACCGAGCTACAATTGCTATACAAGAGAATGTACGAAACTATGGCGATCAATCAAATGTCCAGGTTTTGGAGGTGGACGAAATACAAAATTATTTGAATTGTCGCTTCTTGGCTCCATGTGAGGCGGTATGGCGTTTGTTGTCCTTTGACATCCACTATTCATACCCATCAGTCATGAGGCTGAATTACCACTTGCCATATCAAAATGCAATCACTCTTCGTGACTCAGAAAGCTTACCCGCGCTAATTCAAAGGGAAGGAATCGACATTACTATGTTCACTGATTGGTTTGAATTAAATAAGCGTGATACAGCAGCTAGAGCATACACATATGCTGAAATACCAGTGCATTATGTGTGGCATGAGAAAGACAAAATGTGGAAAGAAAGAAAAACCGGAACAAGCATTGGGAGAATTTTTTACTTTGGCTTCACGGAGAACGATATTATCTTAGAATGTTGTTGAACATTGTCAGAGGACCTCAGAGTTTTAAAAAACTCATGACTGTTAACAAGAGGCTATGTTCCACATTCAAGGAAGCGTGCTTTGCATATGGACTTCTAAATGATGACACGGAATGGAAACATGCTATATCAGAAGCAAGTGTATGGGCATTCGGACCACAGTTACGTGACATGTTTGTCACAATTTTGTTGTTTTGCGATGTCAGCAGGCCTTTAAAATTATGGGAAGAAAACTGGCATACCTTATCAGAGGATATCCTACATAAGAAAAGGAAGTTTTTTAAGTATCCCGAATTGGAATTGACAGATGAACAACTTCAAAACCATTGTTTGATAGAGATCCAAGAGTTGCTAAATAGGAATGGAAGATCTTTATCAGAGTTCCAAGATCTACCCCTACCTAACCCAAAGTTACTAACCAATTTGGACAATCGTCTCATAAGAGAAGCGTTGGATTATGATATGAAGAAGAGTAAGGTTGAACATCAACAACTTCATTCATTGCTTAATCCAGAACAACGCATAATCTATGAAGAAGTCATTCAATCTGTGCATAACAAAAAAGGAAATTTTTACTTTGTTTACGGACCAGGAGGAACAGGGAAGACGTTTTTATACAAAACTATCATTTCAAGGTTAAGATCAGAACGTATGATAGTCCTTGCTGTTGCATCCTCAGGTACAAATAAATAGCAAACTATAACAATCAAATAATTTGTAAAGTTAACAAAATGCATGTTCAACTAATTGCATCAATTTGTGTAGGAATTGCTTCATTATTGCTACCGGGAGGGAGAACCGCACATAGTCGTTTTGTTATACCGCTTGAGTTATTGGAAAACAGTACATGTGGCATAAAGCAAAACACGCATATGGCAGAGCTCATGCAGGAAGTTAAGCTTATTATATGGGATGAAGCTCCAATGACCCAAAAATATGCCTTTGAAGCATTGGACAAGACCCTAAAGGATATTTTAGGGTTCCATGATCCGGATTGTAGTAGTCGAATCTTTGGTGGTGTGACAGTCTTACTGGGAGGTGACTTTAGACAAGTTCTTACAGTAATTCCAAAAGGAAGCAGGGCTGAAATTGTGCAATCTTGCATAAACCAATCTGAATTATGGAAACATTGCAAAATATTCAGCCTTACACGTAGCATGTGTGTTAATGAATATACTGAGAATGGGCAACTTGATACACAAAAGCAGGATTTCAATAGATGGGTTTTAGCTGTGGGAGATGGCACATTGCCATCAAAATGCAAGGAAGGGGAGGATGAGCCAACATGGATTGACATTCCAGAACGCTTTCTGATTAAATCGTGGCATTGTCCTATTGAGAAAATAGTTGCAGTCACATATCCTGATTTTACGATAAGGCAAACTGATGATGTATATCTCAAAGAAAGGGCAATCCTCACTCCTAAGAATGATGATGCTGATGCCATCAACGAGTACATGTTTAAACAGTTAAAAGGAGAAATCACATACAATGGCTCGAGATGAGATATGCGGATCTACAGACAATTGAGAACAACACGACCTCTATCCGATTGAATTCCTAAATTCATTAAATTTCTCAGGGATGCCCCCACATGCTCTTCACTTAAAAAAGGAACTGCCCGTTATGCTCTTGCGGAATATCAATCCAAGCAAAGGACTATGTAATGGAACAAGGTTGCTCATCACAGATCTAGGCCAGTTTGTTATTCATGCTAAGATACTAACAGGTTCACATATAGGGGACAATGTCGTGGTCCACAGGATTATACTTACATCAACACAATCCAAATGGCCATTTGTCCTAAAACGAAGACAATTCCCTGTAAGACCGTGTTATGCAATGACAATAAACAAAAGTCAGGGTCAGTCACTCAATTACGTTGGCCTCTATTTGCCTACTCCGGTATTCAGTCATGGACAACTCTACGTGGCATTATCCAGAGTTACCAGTCCTGATGGTCTTAAAATATTAATGATCAAAGACAAGGATCCGGAACTTGCAAATTGCACACGTAATCTATCTTAGCATATCCATGTAATGTTCCAGCATGATATCTAATAAACATATTCACCGAATATTCATCTTTCCCCCTCAAATAATATAATAATCATTCTACCGATAAATGATAATCGAATGTCAAAATGAAATAACCAACCAAATCATGAAGGTTTTAGTGTAACTCGATTTCCATTGAGTGTCAAAAGACAGTAACATGTGAAAATTCTACTACTTGAAATTAACTTTCTTTCGTATTTATAAACTCAACAATGATGCATGAACTCGAGGTAAGCTATGGTTGTTTGATGCTACGAATAACTACTTTGTACCAATTTGTATATCTGCATACAATATTTTGCTCTCATGTGATATCATCCAAGTTATGTCTTTGATATCATCATAATATAAGAAAATCACTTGACTACATAAAAGACCTAAGCACCTTGGTTTATTGATCATTCACATTTTCAAGAAACGAACTTCCTTATGCTGTTCTAGAGAACATGATGGCATCAAAGTTCAGATTGATCAGAAACTGTGCCATCTAGGAACTTGAAGGTAAAAGGAAAGATGAACCAAGTAACAATATTTTATAACTCATCACTATTTTTACATATATATATTATTTCCAGAGTATCATTTACATGGGAAGGATACCTTCTTTGGTACACTGTTTATAGAAATTAATGGTGAAGATACTAATGGTGGGAGATGAAGAAAGTGAATTAAAGATTCGAACCCGTAATATTGTTTACAGAGAAACTTTCAACAACTTATCTTAATAATTGTATTTCCGTTTGAAATATTTTACATGAGTCTCATTCATATACATTTACTGGAGCACAATCATAAGCCATAAACAAAGAAGTAGCATAACATTACTAACCATATACAGACAACATCACTAAAAAACTAAGTAATCTTAACAAACAAACCATAGGCTACAATATGAACAATAAACAATATTTAACCTGATTGCCCCTATGCTCTTTCGGTTTCGACTCCCACCTATATCCACCTCCAAATTCTACTGATCTTTCATCAAATGAACATCTGACAACTCTTTCAAAATCAAGAGACAAATACTAAATAAACAATAAAACTAACTAATCTGAACACACAAACAAAAAATACAATATAAACAATAAAGAATCTTTAACCTGATTGAGCCTATACTCTTTCGGTTTCGAATCCCATCTATATCCAGCTCCAAATTCCACCAATCATTCATCAAATTAACATTCGACAATCGTTTCAATATCACCAAACAAATACTAAATCATCATTTCATAACAAATGGATTCACACTCCTTAAACAAACTGATAATATGTTTAATTTAATTAAACTATTGTGAATTGAATAACCTTAATTTTAGAAATAAACCCAAATTTTTAATCGTCTAATCTAAGGAGTATGTGTGTTGACTCATGTGTGTGTGAGAGAAATGGCAAATACTTTTTTTATAAAAAGTAAAACAGGGAAAAAAAATATACATAAATAAATATAAGCATCACATCACGAACTTTTTGTTTAGATTATAAACTTATATTTCATCTTTAGGTCTTAATAAGCAAGCAAACCTGGGCTTATTTTATCTAAACCAAAATGTATAGGCTTAAACAAACACCTCCCTTAACATATTGGCTTAATATAAAATAAGCCCAGGTATGAGATTTGATTTTCGAACAATTCCAATTTATATATTTTTTTCAAGTATATAAATTTAACTATTATCTTGATCCAACAAGACCGTAGCTTTATTGGAAATTATTTCATGCCTTCTCGATTACAACTAATCAATTTTCATATGTAAAACTCTGAAAATCTTAAATGTACAACAAGTGTCTTTGACCTCATAAATTCAACTACAATTTTCTGTTTTATAAGAAAATGATGAATTCATTTTACATGGGAGCAATTAACTTTATAGTACCATAATTTTCCTCCACGACAGCTTGCAAAGGGTCCTGATTTCATTAGACATTCTAACATAATCACCCAGAACATGGTCCGTCGCTTCATGTATACTAAGTTTCTCACCATGATACAGAAATTAAAATTCACCAGGTGAAAAATCATTTTTCAGTGAACTTCAAATGACAAACATGACTGCATGGTCAAATCCTAGGAACAAGTGAATCTCATAGTAAAAAATTTGCAAAAACACTCATTTCAAACCAGAGAATCAAATATTTCTAAACATATGGAAGCCAATACTTTCAAAATTAACCTTTTCTTTAAATAGAGTTGCCCGAATGAGTGAGCCAGTAGGTAGGAAGTGATAGGAACACCTCGATAGGTGGCCAATACTTTGGTGATATAATGCTACAACTCATATTATGTAGAGATAGCTCCGGCTCCGGATCATCAGCAACTGCATATTATTTACACACAATATCTAAACAAATAATGTAAATAGATGGCACTAATTTATTTGGATTAATCAGACAAATTGAAAGTAGTGGCAAATATACCTTGCTAAAGTTGTTCGGCGGATCATTAAGCATTTAATTCATACTTCTGCATGCTGCTCTCACCAAAATGAATTTGCAATGGATAAAGCATAAGAAAATCAGAGGTGTGTTAAAGATAACTCCTGTAGAATAACGAAACTTCAAAGTAGCATAAACATTAATTTTCATGGAGAATGACCTAATCTGGCATGTCAAATAAGTAAAAAATCAGTATATAACATACTTATTTTAGCTGAAAGGTTGGGGAGGAGGCCTCAGCTAACGAAAAAAGCAAACATTATTACTATTTTTTATTTACTGATGAGTTAAAAAAAAAGAACTTCATTTGATTTATTGATCATTCACATTTTCAAGAAACGAACTTCCTTATGCTGTTCTAAAGAACATGATGGCATCAAAGTTCAGATTGATCAAAAACTGTGCCATCTAGGAACTTGAAGGTAAAAGGAAAGATGAACCAAGTAACAATATTTTATAACTCATCACTATATATATATATATATATATTATTTCCAGAGTATCATTTACATGGGAAGGATACCTTCTTTGGTACACTGTTTATATACATTAATGGTGAAGATACTAATGGTGGGAGATGAAGAATGTGAATTAAAGATTCGAACCCGTAATATTGTTTACAGAGAAACTTTCAACAACTTATCTTAATAATTGTATTTTCGTTTCAAATATTTTACATGAGTCTCATTCATATACATTTACTGGAACACAATCATAAGCCATAAACAAAGAAGTAGCATAACATTACTAACCATGTACAGACAACATCACTAAAAAACTAAATAATCTTAACAAACAAATCATAAGCTACAATATGAACAATAAACAATATTTAACCTGATTGCCCCTATGCTCTTTCGGTTTCGACTCCCAACTATATCCACCTCCAAATTCTACCGATCTTTCATCAAATGAACATTTGGCAACTCTTTCAAAATCAACAAACAAATACTAAATAAACAATAAAACTAACTAATCTGAACACACAAACAAAAAAATACAATATAAACAATAAAGAATCTTTTGTAACACCCCCAGAATACGACCGGGAATGTCACACGCCGTAGACCCTTATTGTAACACCCCAATTCGCAAAGGGGACATTACACGCCGTAGAAACCTCGTGAGGTCTACCAGGCTAACACAAGACACATAACCACAATGAAAAACCCAAAAGATGCACTCAAAAGTAAACAGGGCCGTGGCCTCGGCCAAAACATTTCAACGGAGTACATGAAACATAATGTAAATATCAATTCATTGCCCACGCAGGGGACTTAAACCAAATTCGGAAGTAAGCAGTTTAACTCCAATACTCAACAAATGCAATGACAAAACATAAAAAGAACAATACAGACTCGAGCCACTATCATCAAGCCATCCCATCCTTCGTGTGCGTGCCCCGTGCCTGCTCCTCAGCTCTCCCGGTACCTGAAATGCATAAGACGCATTTCCCCCATTTAAGGGGTTAGCATTCGAATAGCTAGTGCAAGTACACAATTACACAACATTATATACAAAATACAGTTTTTACACAATCATCCCAAACGTAAGTCATTTGCCACATATATATTCCGAATACTACATTGGCAATCACATCAATTTCAATCATCACGATATCACAAAATCACAATCTGGTATCCGTGGGCGTACCCCTTAGTATCGACCCCGGACATCCGTCGAACACTCCGGGTGGGATACCACTTCGCGGCCCGTACCCCTTAGTATCGACCCCGGACATCCCGTCGGACACTCCGGGTGGAAGTTCAACCACACACGCACCCAAGTCCACTTCGCGGCCGTACCCCTTAGTATCGACCCCGGACATCCGTCGGACACTCGGTGGAAGGAACACAACTCACGCACCCAAAATCACCATTTATCATTCATTTCGAAAATCACAACATACATAACGAAATGTAATACATGTACTTGCCTTGAATAATACGGCGAAGGAAGCAGCGAAGGAGCAGTTCTGATCGAACAATCCTCTCAAATCCGACCCTAACACAATAGTGATATAAAACAAATTTCAACACCATGAATACGAACAAAATCATCCTAGTTCTACCCGTTGAGACAATTCGCCGGACACCACGCGTACATAAGGAAAAGAAATCGGTCAACGGTGGATTAACGGGATTTCATCCCAACCAATAACAAGGAAACCAAGGGTTACGATTATACTATCAAAATCTAACAACAACATCGGTAAATTCGAATTAAAACACAAGATCACCACCAAAACCTCCCCAAAATCATACTAGGATTGAAGGAGTTCTTACCTCTTGAAGATTCAATCCCTATAATCCGAAGAACACGTGCTAAATCCACAATCCGAGCTAAACGATTGAAGGAGGATGAAGAAAATAAAACACTCAAATGATTTGTGAAGTAAAAACCCTCCCTCCGGCTCTCTCTCTCGGTTGTAGGTGAAGAAACGGGGAAAAATGAGCTGAAATGCCGAGAAAACGAATTTATAGGGCGGACAGACTCGACCGTGTCCGACATGACACGGTCGTGGCCTTGATCGGCCGGCGAGGACTCGGCCGTGTCCGGCATGACACGGTCGTGTCGCGCGAAGCGCTTCGGCATCGACTCGGCCGTGTCACGGAACACGGTCGAGCCTGCGGGCGTGGCTACCGGCTTATCCGGACGAGTACGACACGGGCCGTGTCGGACGACACGGCCGAGTCCGGTCGGCGTGATCGGCGAATGAGCGGGTGAACGAAAGCGATCATAACTCTCTCGTCCAGGACTCGATTGACTCACCGTTTGAACCATTGGAAAGATAATTCGATGCTCTATAATATTGTAAGGATTTAGAATTTTTGGAGTTACCAAAAATTAATGGTGATCTAACAAAGTCGAATTCGTATGAGGAAAGTTGAAACAATAAACACTAACGAGATAACGATTCAACGGTTGACAGAAGGACATCTTGAAAGATACACGAGGGTCACTATGACCGAGAAATATACCAAAAATGAAAATACAAGGGAAAGAAAAATACCGGTTATTACATTATCTCCCCTAAAAATAAGTTTCGTCCGAAACTTACAACACGAATAACTCGGGGTATCTCGACCTCATACTCTCCTCCGTTTCCCACGTGGCTTCCTCGGATCCATGCCTCGACCACCGCACTTTGACCAAAGGAATGGTTTTGTGCACGAGTTGCTTCACTCGACGCTCTAAGATCCGAATCGGCCTCTCCTCGAAGGTAATGTCGGGCTGACTCGATCTCTCCAAAATTAATAATATGGCTAGGGTCCGATACGTACTTCCTAACTGGGAAACATGAAATACGTTATGCACGTGGCTCGGGGGACGGCAAGCCTAACCGATACGCAAGCTCTCCAACTCTATCTAAAATCTCAAACGGCCCGATATATCTCGGACTAAGTTTACCCTTCCGACCGGCGGTAAACTCCCCGTGTCGGCGACACCTTAAGCAAGACGTGATCTCCCACCTCAAACTCCAACGGTCGGCGACGTGTATCGGCATAAGACTTCTGCCGACTCGGGCCGTCGGCAATCTACCACGAATCAAGGTAACCTTCTCCCTCGTCTCAACTATCATGTCGGGCTCAGTGCCGATTAGCTCAGACGTATCATCCCAACACAACGGCGATCTGCACCTCCTCCCATACAACGCTTGAATGGTGCCATTTTGATCGAGGCATGCCAACTATTGTTGTACGTGAACTCGATCAATGGCAAGTGTGTCTCCCAATCATCCTTCCAATCTAAAGCACGGGCTCGTAACATATCCTCTAGCGTCAGTATCGTCCGCTCGGGCTGTCCGTCTGTCTGAGGGTGGTAGGATGTACTAAGTCTCAACTCGGTTCCCAAAGCTCTATGAACGGCCTGCCAAAAATGTGAAATGAACCGGCCATCACGATCCGAAACAATACTCTTAGGGGTCCCATGCAATCTCACTATTTCCGCAACAAACACTCGTGCAAGCCTCTCCGGCCCCAAAGTGTCCTTAATACTTAGAAAATGAGCTGATTTGGTTAGTCGATCAACAACGACCCAAATCATGTTCATTCCCGTCCGAGTCTTAGGCATACCGGTAATGAAATCCATAGAAATGTCCTCCCATTTCCACTCCGGAATAGGAAGTGGTCGTAAAAGCCCTGCGGGTCGCTGATGCTCGATCTTAACCTGCCGACAGGTCAAACACTTCGACACAAACTCGCTAACGTCCGCCTTCAAATTACTCCACCGGTAGTTGCTCCTCACATCCTTGTACATTTTACTCGTATCAGGATGTATGGAGTAAGGTGTAGCATGAGCTTCACTCAAGATTTTCCGTCTCAGTTCAATATCACTCGGTACACAAAGTCTGCCGCGAAACCTCAAAACTCCATCATCGTGAACCACAAATCCAGGGGCTTTCCCTTTCCTCACATCCTCCCTCAATTGGACCAAAAACGGATCGTCATCTTGTTTCGCCACGATATCATCGATCAAGGACGAAGTGATCTCTAACGCACATAAGCGGCCTGAACTCTACGAACCCAAACCTCAATATCACGACAAATAAAATCCGTTGGATCCTACTCGTGGTGTAAGTACTTCTAACATCCGCAACGCCATCGGTTTCGGCTCAACGCATCGGCCACTACGTTAGCCTTACCGGATGGTAAAGTATCTCGAGGTCGTAATCTTTAATTAGTTCCAACCACCTACGCTGTCTCATATTCAATTCTTTCTGACTGAAGATATACTTCAAGCTCTTATGGTCCGTAAAAATCTTACATGATGACCCATAGAGGTAGTGCCTCCAGATTTTTAAGGCGAAAACGACCGCAGCTAATTCCAAATCGTGCGTGGGATAATTCACCTCGTAAGGTTTCAACTGGCGGGACGCATAGGCAATCACTCTGTCTCTCTGCATCAAAACACATCCTAGACCAAGGCCCGAGGCATCACTATACACTACGAAGTCCTCGTTCCCCTGAGGCAATGCTAAAACGGGTGCGGTAGTCAAACGTCTCTTTAACTCGTCAAAGCATCTGCTGTGCGGTCCACTCGAACTTCGAAGTTTTACGGAGCAACTGAGTGAGTGGTCTAGCGATCTTAGAAAATCCCTCAACGAATCTGCGGTAATAGCCGGCGAGACCCAGAAAACTCCTCACCTCCTTCACATTCTTAGGCGGCTCCCACGCCATCACTGCCTCTATCTTCTGCGGATCTACCCGAACTCCCTCTGCTGAAATCACATGCCCGAGGAACGTCACTTCCTCGAGCCAAAACTCACACTTAGAGAACTTCGCGTACAACTGTTCAGCCCTCAAAGTGTCTAATGCAATTCGGAGATGTAAGGCGTGCTCCTCCCGACTCCGAGAATAGACAAGAATATCGTCGATGAAAACGACCACGAATTTGTCTAGATACTCAATGAAAACTTTGTTCATTAACTGCATGAACACTGCTGGGGCATTGGTTAGCCCAAAAGGCATAACCACAAACTCGTAATGGCCATACCTCGTCCGAAAGGCAGCTTTCGGAATATCGACATCCCCAATTCCCAACTGGTAGTAGCCCGATCGTAAATCAATCTTGAAAAGGCGCCCCAAGGTGATCAAACAAATCGTCAATCTGGGCAAAGGGTATTTATTTTTGATGGTCAATTTGTTTAATTCTCGAAAATCGATGCATAAACGGCGACCCATCCTTCTTCTTAACAAAGAGTACGGGCGCACCCCAAGGCGATGCGCTCGGTCGAATATACCCTTTGTCTAACAATTCTCCCAACTGGTTCTTTAACTCTAACATCTCCGACGGTGCCATACGATACGGTGCTCGAGAAATAGGGGTGCATTCGGCTCAAGATCGATAGGAAACTCCACCTCTCATTGCGGTGGTAATCCCGGCAAGTCGTGCAGGAAAACATCGGGATACTCACCAACAAGCTGGAATTGACGACATGCCAACTCCACCATCTTCCGCTTTGTAGAGCGAAACACCCGATGCCGACACAACCTTGGTTCGAAGTTTCATCGCCTTCAAGGCGTTAATCACGCTCCCCGATTTACTACGGTACCGACGAGTATGCTCGGTGCCATCTTCGGCCACGATCGAGATAGTACGAGTCCGATAGTTCATGATAGCAGTGACGCTCTAACTAATCGTCCCCGAGGATTAAATCCTCACCCTTGAGGTCGATAACAATGAGGTTTGAGGGCCGATCTCGGCTCCCGATCCTCACCGGGCAATCCCTAACTTCCCGGTCCCCAACCATACGATCCCGCTAGGCGTACCCACCACAAACGGTTCACACTCAAACAAGCGATTAAAGCCAATACGATTCACACAATCCAATGCAATAAAGGAATGGGTAGCACCCGAATCAAAAGCACTAAACCGGATGAGTAAGGATCCGAGTGGTACTGACGCCACCGGAATGTCTGCCTCCTCTGTGCGCCTCATCCGATACACTCGGGGGTGAATCAACCCGAACTCGAGGCCGCACGGCGATCCGGTGACCCCGTCCTCTACCACGACCCGAACTCTGCGGAATATGAGTAGCTGGAGTCCGTGATCCTTCGATCGGTAGTGGTAGTCGGAACTCTAGCGGCCCTGGTGGCCCTCTCACAATGAATCGCCCGATGTCCGGTGCCCGCAAGTAAAACAAATAACTGGAGGAAAGGGCAATCCTTCATCAAATGCTCATATTGGTTGCGGTTAAAACAAACCTGCCACCGAAGCAACGGATGGGTGAACGATTACCACGAGATCCCGGTAGGTGAAACGGTCTCTTCCGGGTGTAGGAGCGAGCGAGACTTGGCTCGACCACCTTACTGGCCGAGAACCGCCGGTAGTCTTGCTTCTTAGCTTCCGAAACCGACTCGATTAGGACGGACCATCTCGATCGCGAGCGCGATCACAGTATTCCTTCAAGGTGGCACACATGAGCGGTGCCATACTGCCCGATATGCGGCTTCATGCGCATATTGAAGTATCGGATTTTATCGGCCTCCGTTCTCACTTGATCCCTCACGAAGCCCAACTGCTGATTGTAAGAAATGATGGCACGAGAAATAGGCACATCCCGAGGTGTAGCGGTGAAAAACTCCACAATTCTGCGCTCCTTAGCGGCGGTGGACAATATTCGCTTCCATAGCGGCCTGAACTCCTCCCAGTGGCCCGACGATCTCTGGGCGCAACGGCCTCCCACCACTCCAGCCTTCCTTATCCGGGAGTACTTGGGCAATATGTACCCTCTGTCTTCGGGACAAGCTACGGCATCAAAGGTCTGGACAAGCTGAAGAGCCGATTCTCCCATCCGAGGAGTCGGAAGATCCGGAGAAACGAGGAGGGTGCATCTTAGTTACCGTCTCAAGCCACTTACTAGCCTCCTCTTCCGGTGTCGGGGCGGATTAACGTCCACCACAGCTATACGAGTAAGTTGGGCTACTAGCTGGCAAATCGGCAGTAGCCCGGTGTCGGCATTATTACCCGACGGCCGAGTGAGAGGTGAGTCCGCAGAGGGGGAAAGTGAGCCCTCCTCATTATCGGCACCACGACCACGGCCTCGGCCGCGTCCCCTAGCCGGTCTACCACGACCTCTCAACATACTGAAGGAAAATAAGAAAATAACAAGATCAGAAAGATTCACAATTTACAAGGTTGGTAATCATAATTCTCAATTCCGAACAACGCAAGAAAACGAATACAGAGTATAAGAGTTTGAGAAGACTTACAGCCACGGGTCGCACGGAAAGGCGGTAGCATGATGATATTAGGCTCAACGACTGACTCTAATGACGACTAATGGACCCAAAAATTAACCGACAGCCTAGGTATTCAAAACCTAAGCTCTGATACCATAAATGTAACACCCCAATTCGCAAAGGGGACATTACACGCCGTAGAAACCTCGTGAGGTCTACCAGGCTAACACAAGACACATAACCACAATGAAAAACCCAAAAGATGCACTCAAAGTAAATGTGGGGCCGTGGCCTCGGCCAAAACATTTCAACGGAGTACATGAAACATAATGTAAATATCAATTCATTGCCCACGCAGGGGACTTAAACCAAATTCGGAAGTAAGCAGTTTAACTCCAATACTCAACAAATGCAATGACAAAACATAAAAAGAACAATACAGACTCGAGCCACTATCATCAAGCCATCCCATCCTTCGTGTGCGTGCCCCGTGCCTGCTCCTCAGCTCTCCCGGTACCTGAAATGCATAAGACGCATTTCCCCCATTTAAGGGGTTAGCATTCGAATAGCTAGTGCAAGTACACAATTACACAACATTATATACAAAATACAGTTTTTACACAATCATCCCAAACGTAAGTCATTTGCCACATATATATTCCGGAATACTACATTGGCAATCACATCAATTTCCAATCATCACGATATCACAAAATCACAACTGGTATCCCGTCGCCGTACCCCTTAGTATCGACCCCCAGACATCCCGTCGAACACTCCGGGTGGGATACCACTTCCGCGGCCGTACCCCTTAGTATCGACCCCCAGACATCCCGTCGGACACTCCGGGTGGAAGTTCAACCACACACGCACCCAAGTCCACTTCCGCGGCCGTACCCCTTAGTATCGACCCCCAGACATCCCGTCGGACACTCCGGGTGGAAGGAACACAACTCACGCACCCAAAATCACCATTTATCATTCATTTCGAAAATCACAACATACATAACGAAATGTAATACATGTACTTGCCTTGAATAATACGACGCGAAGGAAACGACGAAGGAACGGTTACAGTCCGAACAATCCTCTCAAATCCGACCCTAACACAATAGTGATATAAAACCAATTTCAACACCATGAATACGAAGAAAATCATCCTAGTTCTACCCGTTGAGACAATTCATCGGACACCACGCGTACATAAGGAAAAGAAATCGGTCAACGGTGGATTAACGGGATTTCATCCCAACCAATAACAAGGAAACCAAGGGTTACGATTATACTATCAAAATCTAACAACAACATCGGTAAATTCGAATTAAAACACAAGATCACCACCAAAACCTCCCCAAAATCATACTAGGATTGAAGGAGTTCTTACCTCTTGAAGATTCAATCCCTATAATCCGAAGAACACGTGCTAAATCCACAATCCGAGCTAAACGATTGAAGGAGGATGAAGAAAATAAAACACTCAAATGATTTGTGAAGTAAAAACCCTCCCTCCGGCTCTCTCTCTCGGTTGTAGGTGAAGAAACGGGGAAAAATGAGCTGAAATGCCGAGAAAACGAATTTATAGGGCGGACAGACTCGACCGTGTCCGACATGACACGGTCGTGGCGCGCAATCGGCCGGCAGGGACTCGACCGTGTCCGGCATGACACGGTCGTGTCGCGAAGGGGCGCTCGGCATCGACTCGGCCGTGTCCTGGAACACGGTCGAGCCTCTGGGCAGTGGCTACCGGCTTATCCGGACGAGTACGACACGGGCCGTGTCGGACGACACGGCCGAGTCCGGTCGGCAGTGATCGGCCAAATGAGCGGGTGAACGAAAACGATCATAACTCTCTCGTCCGGACTCCGATTGACTCACCGTTTGAACCATTGGAAAGCTAATTCGATGCTCTATAATATTGTAAGGATTTAGAATTTTTTTGGAGTTACCAAAAATTAATGGTGATCTAACAAAGTCGAATTCGTATGAGGAAAGTTGAAACAATAAACACTAACGAGATAACAGTTCAACAGTTGACAGGAAGGACATACTGAAAGATACACGAGGGTCACTATGACCGAGAAATATACCAAAAATGAAAATACAAGGGAAAGAAAAATACCGGTTATTACATTTATCACAAGGATCCACCAGGCTAAACTCCAAAAGACTACTCAAAGATTGACCGGCCGGGGTCAAAATTTAATACAAAGCAGACCGACAAGGTCATAAACCAATTCAGAAACTAACGACATTCATATTACAATGACAACAATAAACTTGAACACAGAAAAGAATGACAATTCAATTTAATAAATGATAATTACACCCATGCAAGGGTGAATACTCGAACGACAGAGAAATACCGACCAAAATGATACAAAAGAAAAGACTCTGACTCTGGTGTGATTAGCATCGTCGTCTTCCATCTCCTTCCAAGCCAATCCCGGATCGCTCCCATTTGCCAAAACCTGAGCGCATAACAGGCACCCACCCCCCGAAAACTCGGGGGTTAGCAAACTGGAATTTTGCTAGTGCAAGTACATAATATACAAGATATACGAACAGTAACAACACAAAATTTAACCGCCGTGAAGCCTTAACACAAACCATACATTCCCACAGTCAGCACAGAATAACACTCGCATACACGAGGTGAAAGGTAATCACATAGTCATATTCTCCTTACGGAAAATAACATTCATGAAACTTTAAACGAGCCCAAGGAGTCAGGAAGATCCCTTTTGTAAAAGGAAAAGTATTTTGATAAGATAGTTTGCAATCATTATTATTGACTCGGGCCGTTTAGGGGTTTTTAAAATCGAATGGGAATACTTTTGGAAATAATTTCAAAACTCTCGGGTCCTTGACCCAACGTATGGAAAATGATTACACAAAAACCAAGTCAACTTATTTGGGGTTCTCGACCCAATTTATAGAACACCAACACAAACGAAATCATTACAACATCTCGCAGGGTTCTAAACCCAATCCAAATAACATCATCACGAATTCGATCATCTCAACATTCCACAGGGTCCTCGACCCAATACACAGAATGGCACCACAATACAATCAAAGGCACAATCTCTCATTCGACATATCCCGCTCAAGACCCCCGATTAATTAACCCTCGGAGATTTCGTCAAACCTCCTTGGTTAATTAACCCTGATACCCACGCTTTAAAAACAATTTGAAACAAGCTTTCAAAAACACGAATCGCGTACCAAATCAAGACAAACATTTGAAAGTGAGTTGAAAGAATTTGAGATACGAATATCGTTCGATAACGGGGTCTTAGCTATCACTCAAATACCCGTAACCAATAAGCTCGCCAGGCGCCTCCCTTGCACCTGTGTACCGGCGTTCACTTCCATCATGTTGGCCGCTCCTTGAACATGTCACCGCACCGGCGTCACTCCCGCAAGAGCCGCCCCTTGCTCGCGCATTAGGTGACATCGGCGTTCACCACCCATATGGAGCCGCACATTGCAACATACACTGTGCCGGAGTGCACGCCCGCCTCGAGGTTCCGGATACGACGTTTCTCACAACACGTATCCACATTATCACAAACATCCAGCACATGAACAAATGTCACAACAATTTTCAACTCGGTACATCAAGTCACACAATTTCTCCGCCAGTCTATAACCACACAAGTAGGCAGGAACACGCACGTTATTAATCAACACAATCACGATAAGCGTTCAAGCATAACCAATCAACACCGCACATAGATATATATATAACCTTACTATATTATATGAATGACTATAGTTCATCCCTCAATCCAAGTTGAGTACGTCAACTAGTGTTAGCATTCATCACTCGTCGATCACCGACATAAGCATGTATATCAATATACGTATATACCTACTTATTTTTTAACATATAAATATATATATATAATACATATATATATACACATACATATACATATATATATATATATATATATATATATACATATATACATCCGTATAAACTCATACACTTCAACAACAATGATTTCACGCAGTTACAATTCGTATATCGAGGTACTTGCCTTGGTAATACGACGCGAAGGAGACGACGAAGGAATCGGTTCCGGTCCGAACAATCCTCTCAAATCCGACCCTAACACAATAATGATATATAATCAATCTCACATCATGAATACGAAGAAATCCCTCCTAGTTCTACCCGTTGGGACAATTTATCGAACACCAAGAGTGCGTAGGGAATTGAAATCGGTTAACGGTGAACTAACGGGATTTCATCCCAACCAAAAACAAGAAAGCCAAGGGTCACGAGAGTACTATCAAAATCTAACAACAACATCGGTTAATTCGGATTAAAACACAAGATCACCACCAAACCCTCCCCAAAAATCATACTAGGGTATAAGAGATCTTACCTCTTGAAGATACAAACCCTATAATCCGAAGAACACGTGCTAGATCCACAATCCGAGCTACGATCGAAGGAAGACGAAGAAAACACACAATCGAAAGGGTGGATGGAGAAGAAATCCCCCTCTCAACCCTCTCTCTCGCGCACGGTGGAAGGGAGGAAGAAAATGTGCGAATCTCGAAGAAACGCACAGATTATAGCGGCGGCCGCATCGTGTGCCGCGGCTCGGCTAAAGCGTGCCGCGGCCTGAGCCAAAGATTGCGCCGGTGGTGGTGACCGCTCGTTGTGCCGCGGCTCATTCGGAGTGTGCCGCGGCTCGGACTCGGCATGTGCCGCGGCCTTTGCCGGTGTCTTGGCACACTGCAGAGAGGTTTTAACCGGCAGGTGCCACACGGGTGTGCCGCGGCCGGACAAGTGTGCCGCGGCACCGACTCGGCTGTGTGCCGCGGCTCACAAACCTTGTGCCGCGGCACACGGTACACCTGCTTGGCCAACAATGGGTAATGTGTGCGCCGCGGCGCACAATCCTTGTCTTGTGGCCCACACCCCCTCGGGTCCCAAAATGACGAAAAATGATCCGGAAAGAGAATAAAAGCAATAGGAATCGATATTTGGGCAACAATAACACGAAATGGAAGTACGGAACCCCAAAAAGATCCGAGGTGCACAACCAAAGTCGAACAAGGGACAAATTCCCTAAACTTCTAGGAAATTACACAAACGGCCCAAACATCCGAAAATCACGATACAACGTCGGATTAACAATCCGAAACTCACAACATGCTCTACTCAATCATACGAACTCATGGAAGTAAGAAAATGACGAAATCGAACGAGTTTAACGAGAGACAAATACACATGAGACAAAATATAACACAAGATGAAATTACGTAAAAACATCATCGAGACCCGTCTAAGCGGAGAAACTCCAAGAACAAAATAGGTTCGAGAATTCCAAAGCAGTGACAAGCGAGTTGTCGAAACGGACCTCGCCGGAAAAATAAAAATTACCGGAAATCGAATTTGCGGATATTACATTCTACCCTCCTTAAAAGAAGTTTCGTCCGAAACTTAAAATAGAGAGCGGCGGAACAATCAAGGAAATAACTACTTGCTCACCCCAAATCATCACGAGCAAAGCGCGAATGCAAGGTTCGAAATACGATGAACCGACCTAGCGAGCATATGGTACGTGAGTCGAGGCGATAAAAATGTATGGGAACACGATAAGTTGAGGTGAAGGAGTATGAATTTGGATACCAAAGCTCCCGAGTTAAGAAAATCACAAACTAGTTCGGACGTCACGAAAATCATGTTTGAGCTCAACCAACCACAATCCAAGTTCATAACACATTCGGAAGTGTCAATTGCACACGTGGGAATAATAGTTAGAACAAAATTTGCAAGAATTAGGTTCGAGATATGGAAAGACCACAATAATTCACGGGTTTTAACAAAACGGCTCAAATTCGTTCGGAGGACGGCAGGCTAAGTAGAACAAGATAGTTTAAAATCGTCGAGAGGATCATAATTGAGTTACCAACAATGAAAAATCATACAATGCCGAAAATACCAAGGAAAGTACGGGTAAGACACTTCCCCATACTAAAAGGTATTTCGATCCCAAACTTAGAACAACAAGAGTTGGAAATATAGAGCAATGAAATGAAGAACGATCAAAGTCACGATTGTTCAAAACAAAGAACAATTAGGACATATTGCAAAATATTCATCCTCCCATGTTAGGCTCTTCAGAAGGAAACATAGGGTTTCAGGACATTCTCCAGTCACTAGCTCTGCTCTCTCTCAGGGCGGCATTCTTTGCCAATTCGGAAACTGTCTCACAGTGTTTCTCCCGATGACCTACACACCCACACCGGTAACAAGTCAAGAGTGGAGAGGGACAATTTGCACGAACATGTCCCCGCGATTCTGATTGAAACATCTTCTCTTCTTACCGCGAGTCACCGTCTTTGGTTTGGGATTTCAGCGTTCACTCCCGACCGCGAAGATGACGCTTTCGAACAACGTAAGGGCTTGGGAGCCTTAGTCTCCTCATCGCCCGAAATTTTCCCGATACCCTCGGTCTCTTTGCTTCGCTCGTGGGCTCGATTACTGAGGAGATTTCATAGGATATCGTTTGATCTCGATACTCCCTCACTGTAGCATGGATAGTTGTCGTACGAACCACCTTGCCGCTTCCATTTCCATCATCACGTCCACGTCCGGCGAGGCTTGACATACTAATACGGATAACGCCGATCAACGGTATTAGTTTATCGATCTACAATATACCACAATTATCAACCCGAGTTTTAGTTAGCATCCTTAGAATAACGGTACTATCGTAAAGCATAAAGTTTTATGAAGTCAAGTTCGAGTTCCTCGACGAGGACGATCATTATATGTATGCACTTAATGAAAACAAATTTTTGAAAAAGGGGCTCGTCACGTTGCGCCCAAGACTTGTTAACACCGTCTTTTATTTCGGAAGAGGAAGTTTACATAATGACTCTAAAATTATTTTAGTGAAGAATAAAAGAAAAAGAAAGAAATCGAAAATTAATTCGTAACTAATTTGAAATATTTCAAAAATGTTGAGTCCCAAATATCACAATCTTGAAAATCTTTCCTCTTCTTCCAAAATGTTTATTCGAAAGAATTTTCCACCGAGATACGTGACCATTTAACATGACGGTATTAAATCGTGGCTTTACACAATGTTAGAAAATTTCAAAGCATTGTTTTAAAATATTCGTGATACTACAGCGCCGTGGCCAGTTCCGAACCTACTGTGCTAAAAATCATTTTAAAAAATGTTCAAAATGCCAAAAAGGCCGATGTCGGTAATGTTCTCAAATACTCACTAAAGTCATTTATGAAATATCAAATACCGTCATAAGAATACTATCAAAATATGCAAGACCAAAATATCAAAACTCGGTTTGTAAGATAACAAAAACCATCTTAAAATACTCATGCGGTGGATAACATTATCATTCGTAAATTCATTCTAATAAAGTACCGAAGCAGATAAACATGCTCGACTTCCGAAGCATACTACGTAACTATTTATGCTCGAACCGCATGCGCATGTCATATCCTAAAACGATAATATCACCAACAAGTTCCAATTCCTAGTTCACATTAAGCATATTAGCACAATGTAATCAAATACGTATATAAGGGGACTTACGATCGGGAGGCTTACCATCACGGATTGCGGAAGATGATGTCGGAACCACGATACTAATCACGACTGATGCGCGCGACTTACACAAGACATGGACTTGACCCAACGGCCTAGGTTTTCGCAAACCTAAGCTCCGATACCATAAATGTAACACCCCGAGAATACGACAAGAATGTCACGCCGTAGACCCTTATCACAAGGATCCACCAAAGCTAAACTCCAAAAGACTACTCAAAGATTGACCGGCCGGGGTCAAAATTTAATACAAAGCGCATCGACAAGGTCATAAACCAATTCAGAAACTAACGACATTCATATTACAATGACAACAATAAACTTGAACACAGAAAAGAATGACAATTCAATTTAATAAATGATAATTACACCCATGCAAGGGTGAATACTCGAACGACAGAGAAATACCGACCAAAATGATACAAAAGAAAAGACTCTGACTCTGGTGTGATTAGCATCGTCGTCTTCCATCTCCTTCCAAGCCAATCCCGTGACTGCTCCCGAGCTGCCAAAACCTGAGCGCATAACAGGCACCCACCCCCCGAAAACTCGGGGGTTAGCAAACTGGAATTTTGCTAGTGCAAGTACATAATATACAAGATATACGAACAATAACAACACAAAATTTAACCGCCGTGAAGCCTTAACACAAACCATACATTCCCACAGTCAGCACAGAATAACACTCGCATACACGAGGTGAAAGGTAATCACATAGTCATATTCTCCTTACGGAAAATAACATTCATGAAACTTTAAACGAGCCCAAGGAGTCAGGAAGATCCCTTTTGTAAAAGGAAAAGTATTTTGATAAGATAGTTTGCAATCATTATTATTGACTCGGGCCGTTTAGGGGTTTTTAAAATCGAATGGGAATACTTTTGGAAATAATTTCAAAACTCTCGGGTCCTTGACCCAACGTATGGAAAATGATTACACAAAAACCAAGTCAACTTATTTGGGGTTCTCGACCCAATTTATAGAACACCAACACAAACGAAATCATTACAACATCTCGCAGGGTTCTAAACCCAATCGAAATAACATCATCACGAATTCGATCATCTCAACATTCCACGGGGTCCTCGACCAAATACAGAATGGCACCACAATACAATCAAAGGCACAATCTCTCATTCGACATATCCTGCTCAAGACCCCCGATTAATTAACCCTCGGAGATTTCGTCAAACCTCCTTGGTTAATTAACCCTGATACCCACGCTTTAAAAACAATTTGAAACAAGCTTTCAAAAACACGAATCGCGTACCAAATCAAGACAAACATTTGAAAGTGAGTTGAAAGAATTTGAGATACGAATATCTTTAGTTAACGGGTTCTTATCTATCACTAAAATACCCGTAACCAATAAGCCTGCCAGCGCCTCCCTTACACACTGTGTACGGCGTTCACTTCCATCATGTTGGCCGCTCCTTGAACATGTCACCGCACCGGCGTCACTCCCGCAAGAGCCGCCCCTTGCACGCGCATTAGGTGACATCGGCGTTCACCACCCATATGGAGCCGCACATTGCGGCATACACGTGCCGGAGTGCACGCCCCACCCTCGAGAGGTTCCGGATACGACGTTTCTCACAACACGTATCCACATTATCACAAACATCCAAAGACATGAACAAATGTCACAACAATTTTCAACTCGGTACATCAAGTCACACAATTTCTCCTTGATCCATAACCACACAAGTAGGCGGGAACACGCACGTTATTAATCAACTCAATCACGATAAGCGTTCAAGCATAACCAATCAACACCGCACATAGATATATATATAACCTTACTATATTATATGAATGACTATAGTTCATCCCTCAATCCAAGTTGAGTACGTCAACTAGTGTTAGCATTCATCACTCGTCGATCACCGACATAAGCATGTATATCAATATACGTATATACATACTTATTTTTTAACATATAAATATATATATAATACATATATATATACACATACATATACATATATATATATACATATATACATCCGTATAAACTCATACACTTCAACAACAATGATTTCACGCAGTTACAATTCGTATATCGAGGTACTTACCTTGGTAATACGACGCGAAGGAGACGATGAAGGAATCGGTTCCGGTCCGAACAATCCTCTCAAATCCGACCCTAACACAATAATGATATATAATCAATCTCACATCATGAATACGAAGAAATCCCTCCTAGTTCTACCCGTTGGGACAATTTATCGAACACCAAGAGTGCGTAGGGAATTGAAATCGGTTAACGGTGAACTAACGGGATTTCATCCCAACCAAAAACAAGAAAGCCAAGGGTCACGAGAGTACTATCAAAATCTAACAACAACATCGGTTAATTCGGATTAAAACACAAGATCACCACCAAACCCTCCCCAAAAATCATACTAGGGTATAAGAGATCTTACCTCTTGAAGATACAAACCCTATAATCCGAAGAACACGTGCTAGATCCACAATCCGAGCTACACGATCGAAGGAAGATGAAGAAAAACACACAATCGAAAGGGTGGATGGAGAAGAAATCCCCCTCTCAACCCTCTCTCTCTCGCGCACGGTGGAAGGGAGGAAGAAAATGTGCGAATCTCGGAAAACGATTATAGCGGCGGCCGCATCGTGTGCGCGGCTCGGCTAAAGCGTGCCGCGGCACGGGGGCAGGTGCGCCAGTGGTGGTGACCGCTCGTTGTGCCGCGGCTCATTCGGAGTGTGCCGCGGCTCAGACTCGGCATGTGCCGCGGCACTGCCGGACTGTGCCGGGGCACACGGTACAGGAGGTTTTAACCGGCAGGTGCCACACGGGTGTGCCGCGGCCCGGACAAGTGTGCCGCGGCACTGACTCGGCTGTGTGCCGCGGCTCACAAACCTTGTGCCGCGGCTGCAGTGCACCGCTTGGCCAACACCTGGGTACTGTGCGCCGCGGCGCACAATCCTTGTGCCGCGGCCCACACCCCCCTCGGGTCCCAAAAATGACGAAAAATGATCCGGAAAGAGAATAAAAGCAATAGGAATCGATATTTGGGCAACAATAACACGAAATGGAAGTACGGAACCCCCAAAAAGATCTGAGGTGCACAACCAAAGTCGAACAAGGGACAAATTCCCTAAACTTCTAGGAAATTACACAAACGGCCCAAACATCCGAAAATCACGATACAACGTCGGATTAACAATCCGAAACTCACAACATGCTCTACTCAATCATACGAACTCATGGAAGTAAGAAAATGACGAAATCGAATGAGTTTAACGAGAGACAAATACACATGAGACAAAATATAACACAAGATGAAATTACGTAAAAACATCATCGAGACCCGTCTAAGCGGAGAAACTCCAAGAACAAAATAGGTTCAGAATTCCAAAACAGTGACAAGCGAGTTGTCGAAACGGACCTCCGCCGGAAAAATAAAAATTACCGGAAATCGAATTTGCGGATATTACATCTTTAACCTGATTGAGCGCCTATACTCTTTCGGTTTTGAATCCCATCTATATCCAGCTACAAATTCCACCAATCATTCATCAAATTAACATCTGACAATCGTTTCAATATCAACAAACAAATACTAAATCATCATTTCATAACAAATGGATTCACACTCCTTAAACAAACTGATAATATGTTTAATTTAATTAAACTATTGTGAATTGAAGAACCTTAATTTTAGAAATAAACCCAAATTTTTAATCGCCTAATCTAAGGAGTATGTGTGTTGACTCATATCTGTGTGAGAGAAATGGCAAATACTTTTTTATAAAAAGTAAAACAGGGAAAAAATATACATAAATAAATATAAGCATCACATCACGAACTCTTTTTTTTTAGATTCTAAACTTATATTTCATCTTTAGGTCTTAATAAGCAAGCAAACCTGGGCTTATTTTATATAAGCCAAAATGTATAGGCTTAAACAAACACCTCCCTTAACATATTGACTTAATATAAAATAAGCCCAGGTATGAGATTTCAGATTTTCGAACAATTCCAATTTATATATTTTTTTCAGCTTATATAAATTTAACTATTATCTTGATCCAATAAGACTGTAGCTTTATTCGGGAAATTATTTCATGCCTTCTTAAAAATCTGAAAAAAATGAATTCATTAAGCAGACAAATTAAAAGTAGTGGCAAATATACCTTGCTAAAGTTGTTCGGCGGATCATTAAGCATTTAATTCATACTTCTGCATGCTGCTCTCACCAAAATAAATTTGCAATGGATAAAGCATAAAAAATACAGAGGTGTGTTAGATATAACTCCCGTAGAATAACGGAACTTCAAAGTAGCATAAACATCAATTTTCTCCATGAAATATCATACAAAAATGTCAATGTTTGAAATATCAAGAAAGTGAAGTTGCAAAACCTGATGGAAAAAGACGTTACCTGACCTTATCTGGCATGTCAAATAAGTAAAAAATCAGTATACAACATACTTATTTTAGCGGAAAGGTTGGGGAGAAGGCCTCAGCTAACGAAAAAAGCAAACATTATTACTATTTTTTATTTACTGATGAGTAAAAAAAAAGAAAAAGAACTTCATTTGGTTTATTGATCATTCACATTTTCAAGAAACGAACTTCTGGAGCACAATCATAAGCCATAAACAAAGAAGTAGCATAACATTACTAACCCTGTACAGACAACATCGTGGCATACAATCAAATCTCCAATTCAACATGCAAATGGAACTTTTAGCTTCTACACAAAAATGCTATCTCATAAAGTAGCATAGCATTCCTAACCTCTAATAATGCCTATTTTAGACTGTTTTTTGGTTCTTTCTGATATGGTAAAAAATAACTTGCATTCAAGATGAGTGAGATCTAAACCACTTGATATTTGACTACAACTTAAATACATGCACATAGTATTGACTTTGAGTCAAAAACTTTAATTAAAAAGGCTCTTTTAGAAACCTTTGGAAATAAGCTGATGAAAATGAGATTTAGAACTCTAAACTTAGAAAACTTACTAAAAGCTATTTAAATTTGTTGAAACTGCTTTAAACTACTAAAATACTACTAAATAAACTAAATAAAAGATGAACAAATTTGAGTTGATAGCCAAAATAGGTGAAAACAGTTTTTAGCCATTTATAAAATGCAAATCCAAACACCCCTATATGAACTGAAAATGAAATTAAGAGTAGATTAAGGCCTAAACAAGCTAAGACTTGAGAAAATATTTAACTAACTACCTATACTAATTCACAAATATACTATATCATAAGGTCTGCAATTCATTAATAATCGAATAACCTGCGAAGCACGGACTCTTCGAGACATAGAGAGTGTCCGAGTCCAGTGCGTTTTGACTCGGACTCGCCGTCGACGCGGCGCGGATGCGTGTCCGACACGGTCGATCCGCGTTTTGGTGACGTGGCTGTGTGGACGCGGCAATGGACTCGGTTCGAGCGCGATCTTCGACTCGGTTTCTGTTAAGATTTCAGGCGACTCCGGTGATTCGGACATATTTCCATTAAGAATGATAAATATTTCCAGTAAGAACGAGAAGAAGAAGGAAAGAATAAGGAACAAAAGAAAATAAGGAGAGAAGGAAAAAGGATAGGGATGAAGGAAGAAAAAAAAAAGACGAATAGATCTGAGGAGAAAGAGCATCGATATCTACAAAAAGTCAAAAGTACGCTGTATATGAGCTGTAAAAATAAGAGATGCTCCATCCCACCAAAAAAAAAAAAAGAGATGCTCCAAGTAAAAATTTATATATTTACGTGGCTGTAACTTTTCTTATCAAATTTGAATATTTCATTTGTTTTATTTATTTTTTAGCATAAAAATAAAAATTTTATTTTTCAAATACTGATACTATATTTTGTATATTATTTAATTTATCAAATCCAATGTCGTGTCCGAGTCCTATTTTTTTGAATTTTTCCGTGTCTTCGTGTCCGTGTCCGTGTCCGTGTCCGTATCCGTATCCGTATCCGTGTCCGTGCTACATAGCTAATAACACAAACAATACACTATACACAACATATTTACAAAGTCAAACAATTGATAATGTTTGGAAACCTACATTATGAACAATAAACAATCTTCAAACTGAATAACCGTATGCTCTGTCGGTTTCGCCTCCACCTATATCCCGCTCCGAATTCCAACCATCTTTCATCAAATGAACATCTTACAGCCCTTGCACAATCAACAAATAAATAAACGATTTATCATATCAACAATAACACAAAAAAACCAACATAAACTATTCAAATTATGATACAAACCTGTACATAAGATCGCCAATCCAATTATCAGCCCTAGATTATCATTTAATCACAATTGATTCCACACTCCTTAATCAAACAGATAATATGTTTTAATTTAATTAAAATGTTGTGAAATTGAATAACCCTAATTTAAAAAAAAAACTAATTTATAATCGTCATACATAATGAATCTGTGTGTGTTGACTCATGTGTGTGAGAGAGAAATGCCAAACACTTTTTGAGAAAAAGTAAAATAGAAAAAAAAAATATATACCAAAAGAAAACCACAAAAGACATCCGTAATTATCATCTTTCTTTCAACATCAAATAAACCTTCATCAAACTCCATGAGCTTCACATGGCGGCCCTTCTCCACAATGCCATCACGAGTTTCAGCAAGTATATTTGTCAACGCCTGAACCCTATCAAGCTCCCTGTGATGGGTCTCAAGCAAACAACGCAGACATCCACAACTTTCTCATTGAATGGACCACGATTACGAGCTTCCTTGATGGTTTCCTCAAACTTCTCAACCTTGCTGCGGAGTTGATTGCGCTCCTCCCCCATCCTCATCAAAAAATCTTGATTTTCAGTTATCTCACTGTTAAATAAGAACTTGAAACAAGTTGCTAAGTCCTCCGATCCACATGCTTCCTTGAGTTATGTTAGGTTCACTGTTGTTGGATTCAGTGTTGTTGGATGATAAAGCCATTGATGAGAAAATAGGTGAAGAAACACTATTAGATATAAAATAGTACTAATGCCCTAATGGAACATGTAAGGTATATATAATAATAATAAAAACATTTAAAGAAAATAAAGCACCATTTATAACACAAAAATTAATTAACCCTCAAACTTTACCTTTTAAATAAAAAAACCCCATCACTTACAAAATGCATACCATTATCATGCTAAAAATCATAACAAAAGTTATAACTTAGCTTTAGTTTTGTATCATAAACTTTAAATAAGTACTGATATGTTATAAAAACTTACAAACATAATAATGAAACAAAACCAAAACAACATATTTTTAAATTTTTAAACAACAAAGTAAAAACGTTTCATACAACATACTAAACTATAAAGACGCATGCACTCGCCAATACACAGAAACAATACGCGATTAACAATTAGCTTCAAAACCTGTGCGTAGCACGGGTTCTGAATGGCTCGTATATAGAAAACTTCCACAAACAACATAATGTGAAATTGATACCGCATGTAATAAAATTTATCAGGCATATATATAAAAAAGGCTTGGATTTAATAAACCTTAGCAATTCTAAGAATGCATATAACACAATAAATATAATTTTGCGTGATTTGCTACAGGTGCAACTAAACGAAGTACCCCTGATTTATCAACGAAAAAAAATATAAGTTTGCATTTATCAAATTATAAATAAACTCTATATGAGTTACTAGTTAAATCCGATGTAATACACGAAAAATATAATACTACTTTATTTGTCTAGTAAACATAGTCTCATTTTTTTTCCATCCATCCCCAAATAATGTCTCCTTTTTCTAAAAGAAATATATTTAAATCTTTCATTTTCAACTAGGTCCCTATTAAGTTAACTATGTATTATTACCAATTTATATAAACTACTATTATTTAATTAATGGGTATATTTGAATATAAACTACTGAATATTTTTTTCAATAAAATATATTATAATTTCTTAGATTGTGTGAAATTCAAAGTGATTATGTTTATGAGATAGAGGGATACGATACGATAAATAGAGAGAAAATATGTAAGAAGTTTTTCTTTCTCTACCATTAAGCTACACCCATATGATGCGTAATAAGTTATTGGTTATGTATTTAAAATTTGAATTGTAGCAGAAACGAGTATATAGATTCAAAATTCAAATCGAGTGTTTTGAATCGTAGCAGGAACAGGTTCTAAGAGGGTATTTGATTAGAGATACATTAGGATTCTGAATTGTAGTATTCAAATTCCGGGTATTATTAATATTACGGTAGAAAGAATCGCTATTGTTATACAATTAAGAATCATTTTACTTTTAATTATAGGCATCAAATTACTCGAGAAAAATGATGATACTGTATTATTTTACTGTACTTAGTTAAATATAAATATAGATAAAATAAAAATGAATATAGAACAATTAAATTTTTGCCAAGAGCTAATCCAGATAAGGAGAGATGAGTACCGATAAATGAGAGAAAAATGCAAATAAAATAAATATAGTATATATATTAAGTACAGATGAGGAGAGAGAAATGTGAATAGAATAATTATAAAGTGGATATTAGATATAGATGATTACTAAAAACTAGTCATTCAGACCCGTGCGTTGCACACGGGCTCTATCTAATTGGTCATAATGTAATGTGTGGTATTTATTTTAGTCATTAGGTTTGTAAGTTGTGATGGTATCACAGCTTTTATAAACATCGCATGAGTTTAAGGGTGTGTTTGTTATGGGGGTGTGAGATTTGAGGAAAGAAATCAAAGAAAAAAAATATTTGTTTTAGGCCTATGGGTGTTGACACAGTGCATGATTTCCATAGACATGGGTGTCCACTATTCTGAGGGTGATACGTGGATTTTGATGATAGACTTCTTAACTTTTTTGTCTTTTTCTTTATTTTCATTAGGGATGGCAAAAAAACCTGTGAATCCGGGTACCCGGCGGATTTTACCCATTCGGGTCCAATTCGGGTCTTCAATTTCGGCTCCGGGTCCGGGTCCGGACCGGGTAGGCAAAAAAAATTGGTTTTCACAGGTCGGGTCCGGGTAGTATAATATCCAGGCCCGTAGGACCCGGACCCGCAATATTAATATAAATAATTATATATATATATATTGAAATCTTATTTCATTACGTAACATAATATGTAATATTATATAATTATATTACATAATTATATACTATATAATATTATATATTATATAATTATATAATTATATAATTATATACTATATAATTATATATTTCATTACATTACATAATATTATATAATATATAATTATATACTATATAATATTATATAATATTTTAATATATAATTATAAATATATATAATTATTTTTAGTTTTAATGTTAATTTTGGTGCGGTGGGTACCTGGACCCGGCACAGGCGGAGTGCGGATCTACCCGATCTGTAAATATCACAGTGCAGGTCGGTCCGGTCAGGTTTTAAATTCGGTCCGGTCAGGATACCTATGAATCGGACCGCCCGCCCGTTGTCATCCCTAATTTTCATGTATCTTACACCACTCTTGTCTGCATTCCATTGCTTTGAATATTTTTGTTGGGCACATAAAAACAATTCTCAACTTTTATTTTTATTATTATTATAATAATACAATATTACTAAAATTCAAATCCAATACCTATAACATTTATAAAACAAACAACATTTTATATAATCATTTATTTTCTCTCTCCTCCATTTCTTTCCATCTATACCAAATCCAAATCCTATTCTAGCCCATAATCATACCAAACGCACCTAAGATGAATGAGTTTAATTAGTTGTTTGGTGATTTTTATATTTAGACCGAGTCATTGAGACCCGTGCGATGCAAATGGACTTAATCTAAATGTTCATAGTGTATTGTTCAACACTAATTTTCGTCATCTATAAGTGTTCATAGCGTAATCTTTGGCGCTTATTTTCGTCATTATATATCTAAGTTGTGATAGTATCACACATTTTCTAAGCATGACACACATTTAAAATAGTTTATTGACATTAAAAGAGTATATGTGAAGAGACTTTTTTCAAGATGCTACATTTAAAAGAGTCTTTTCCCATGTAATTTTTTAATATGTAAGTTACATACTAAATGTCAAAGGGAGGTTAAACGCATACGGTTCTTTCAAAATAAATATAACCCTTATATAAAATCGTAACAAAGTGGATATTCTCTATATTTTGAGATCTAGCTTGTGACAATTAATTATCCTTTTGGTTTATCATATCAAATACGGTAACTCCACATTACTACGCTCAATTACTCGAATTTTATTTTATGCACAAAAACCATTTAAGTTTCAATATTTTTTATTGTTGTGAAAATCGGTCCAATATTGTTAGTATATTTAATTTGTACCATATTGCATATATAAATATATTTGAAGACATCAATCTCAACATGTAATTTTTCTAGTCTTAATAACTAATATAACAATTTCATTTTGCCAAATTTGTTTGTCATTCTACAAATGAAACTAAAATCATATTAAGATAATCAATTAATCTCCATAGTGATATTACTAATTGAGTAAGATTTAAATTTAATTTATAATAGATTATCTAAATGGTATATCTATATTGTTTAAACTACATAAATCGCCAAAATGATATTACTTATTATGTAAGATTTAAACTACAGTAAAATTATATAAATGATAAATTCTCAAAATAACATAATCGCTTAATTGCGATACTAATTGTGGATATGATTACCCGAATCATTAATATGTATTTGTTTTATCTATAGTATATTGCTTTGCACCATTTATGGATAAAGATGATAGTGTGAAAATATTTTTATTATATACTACCATTTTCAATATGTAACATCGACATAACTTACACAGTCATATCAAGTATCAAAGTCACGCAATATTTCAAGACGTTTAATTAAAAAAGTGACATTAACACACCGCAAGACAAAAACTACGGTAAGAGAAAAAATATTAAAATGCACCAACAAAGTGTAGTAATAATTATTGACTAAAAATTGAATGCTCGTCACATTATTTTCAATAAACTTACTTGCTAACGAATCAATAGAATTAGCTCATTTATCGGTATTACATGAAGTAAAATATTGCATGTTTAATTTGTAACGCATATTAATATGAATGCTAAATATTCATCCCACCGATGGCCGTGACGTCGTTCTTGTTTTTGTTGTTGTTCTTGTTGTTGTCGTCTTTGTCGTTGTTGTTCATTGGCCTTTTTCATGTTTTGTTCTTGATACATTTTTTGTGACTTCTCGATCTCTTTCTTTAATGCTTCTTGACGTGCTACAAAAAACAATTAGATATAGTTGATCGTTAGTAACTTAAATACAGTTAATCAATATATTGCATTTTCGATCAAAGTAAAAATGTTCGTGCATGTAGCAATTAATTGATAAGACAACGATGTGTAGGATCTCTTAAACCATTAGAGAAGATGGTGTTACTATCAAACCTCCTAAGCACCATCTTTATGTCCTACATTGTTACACACACAAAACGCACGTGAAATTTACATAAAACAATATAAATCAATATGCTAAATAAGTAAGACGATATGATGCTTACTTTACCACCATAATAAGTTGTAGCCCAATGTGCACGCGGTGTGGAGGAAGTTGTGGTTTGTTGTGTGTGATTTTTGACACATTATATAGTTGATAAAATATTTGTAACTCATGGATGGGAAGGTAAAAAGACTAACACTAATTGGTGTGTTTAATTTATGCATTCATGGCACCAAACACTTCATCTCCTATGTACTTATTCTTATGCATGACTATTAAATTAAAGTACTAACACTTGTCTTATAAATGCAAAGTGCTCACAATAAATGTTTCATGAATTGAAAGTAAAATATGAAAGGTTCATGTGTTAGTACATTGATTTAATAGTCATGCATAAGGGTAAGTACATAGGAATCGTGCACAAAAGTCTCAAAGAATACAAACCAAAAATGCCATGAATGCATAAATTAAACACACCAATTAGTGGTTAGTCTTTTTACCTTCCCGTCCATGAGTTACAAATATTTTATCAACTATATAATGTGTCAAAAATTACACACAACAAACCACAACTTCCTCCACACCGCGTGCACATTGGGCTACAACTTATTATGGTGATAAAGTAAGCATCATATCGTCTTACTTATTTAGCATATTGATTTATATTATTTTATTTAAATTTCACGTGTGTTTTTTGTGTGTAACAATGTAGGACATAAAGATGGTAGCTTAGGAGATTTGGTAGTAACATCATCTTTTCTAATGGTTTAAGAGATCCTACACATCGTTGTCTTATCAATTAAGTGGAACATGCACGAACATTTTTACTTTGATCGAAAATGCAATATATTGATTAACTGTATTTAAGTTACTAACGATCAACTATATTTATTTTTTTGTAGCGCATCAAGAAGCATTAAAGAAAGAGATCGAGAAGTCACAAAAATTATGTCAAGAACAAAACATGCAAAAGGCCAATGAACAACAATGACAAAGACAACAACAACAAAAACAACAACAACAACAACAACAAGATCAACGCTGCGGCCACCGGTGGGATGAATACTTAGCATTCGTATTAATAGTACGTTACAAATTAAACATGCAATATTTTACTTCATGTAATACCGATAAACGGGCTAATACTATTGATTCGTTAGCAAGTAAGTTTATTGAAAATAATGTGACGAGCATTCAATTTTTAGTCAATAATTATTACTACACTTTGTTGGTGCATTTTAATATTTTTGCTCTTAGTGTAGTTTTTTGTCTTGCGTTGTGTTAATGTCACTTTTTTAATTAAACGTCTTGGAATATTGTGTGACTTTGATATTTGATATGACTGTGTAAATTATGTCGATGTTACATATTGCAAATGGTAGTATATAATAAAAATATAATAAAAATATCTTCACACTATCATCATAACAATGAGAATCTTCTAAATCGAAGAACTATATAAAGGAGAAGAAAATTGTATTTCAAATGTTATCCACATATCACGAGGTAAGCATTATTCATTTGAGTTTGAGATCATGTGATTCATGTCGTCATACTGTAAATACTTAGAATGAGTTACTAATGAATGCTCCAAATTCGATATTATAGTTTATGGAAAAATGTTTTAATAATGCATTAATTAAAAAATAATTTATGTAAGTTACTCACATTAAAAGATTACATATGAAAAGCCTCATTTAAATATAACATTTTGCAAAAAACCTCTTCACATTAAAGAAAGAGATTGACAAGTCACGAAAATTGTATCAAGAACAAAACATGCAAAATGCCAATGAACAACAACGACAAAGACAACAAGAAGAACAACAACAACAAGAACAACGCCACGGCCACCGGTGTCAATATAGATGAATACCTGGCATTCATATTAATAGTACGTTACAAATTAAACATGCAATATTTTACTATACGAATTATAATTTATTATATTGAATATACTAATCACTTTAATGTTTTATGTTTTTATAGTTTTGTTAAAAATGAAATTTGTTTTATAGTTCGCTTTTAATAATGTAATTTATTTGAACAACGAAGTCCGTCTTTCACAAAAAAATGAGAGTTTCAAACATGAACCGAAAATTAGTCCCGAACATTACGAAAAAAACAATTAGATCCAACCTGAGTGCATCACATGGGTCCTGAGGCAGTCCAAACCTGTGTGCATTGCACGTGGATGAATATAAAAGGTCTCCAACATTAATGTCATCGCTTCATATTTAAAATAATTTATGTAACTTATACATATTAAAAATTACATGTGAATAGACTCTTTTCAATGTAACATCTTGAAAAAATCTCTTCACATATACTCTTTAATGTCAATAAACTATTTTAAATGTGTGTAAATGCTTAGAAATGTGATACCATCGAACTTAGATATATAATGACGAAAATAAGTTAAGATTACGATATAAAAACTTATATACAACCCATGTGCAACTCGATAAAGTATTCTAAGTACGTATAAAACATGAATGTGTGACACCATGAAAACTTAGATATAAAATGACGAAAATAAATCCGAATATTACGCTATGAAAATTTCTATATAGCCCATGTGCATGTACGTATTTTAAATCTATGAAAACTTATACAAAGACGTGTGCATGGCAGCATCGTTGACTATCATAAGAAATAGTTATAACTTAGCCCAATGTATTAATATTAGTTAGTTAATTAAAAATGATAAAGTCAATACCAAAATAAATGACAAAAATATTACGTAAAAAATACATCTTAAAAGATTACATGTCAATAAACTATTTTAAATACGTATCATGCTACAAAATGTATCTTCTGTGACAACTTATATATCTGATAACAAAAATACGTCAGAATATAAAATGACGAAAATAAATGACGGATTCATGATCAAAATGACGAAAATTTGTGCTGAACAATAACAATTTAAATATATAATACCATCATATACAGCCCGGGGCATCGCCCGGGTCTGAATGACTCGTAAAATCAATGAGAATTAATCCATAATCTAATATATTCCTAAAATAATAGTGTATAAAAAGAGAAAATATAAATGGGCCTTAGAAATTGCAATTAAATTTTGATAGCACCTTATATATTAAATTAGGATAGCCGCGCCGCCTACTAGGGTTGAAGGAGGTTAAAAAAAAAACAAAAAACAAAGTGTTGAAGGAAATGGCTTCAGCAACTTCCTTTTCATCTTCATCACTACTCGGATTGCAGTGTCGTCGATCTAATTCGAATTCTTCTTCTTGTCCCATGGCGTGTCGTCTATCAAACAAGCCCCATCGGGTGCCGCTCAGCCTTAAGGCGACGGCGGCGGCGCCGGACCCGTGGCTGATACTGCCGGCGGGGGACGCGGCGTACAGTCTCGCAGAAGATCGAGTATTTAGTTTGAAGAAAGGTAAAGATTGGGCGGCAGCGGAGGATGCTTTCTTGGTGGGGTCATCGCACGGGTGGCTAGCTTTGTATGACACGAAATCTAAGTACGTTTTCCTGTGGGACCCAATTTCGGGTCGACACATAAAGCTTCCCGCGAACCCGACCCGGAAGCGGACCCGGTTTGAAGGGCGGGTGATCCTCTCATGCTCTCCCGATGAACATGGACAAGAGTGTTACGCCATGCAGTGCTCGGGATCATCGCTTGATCCCCCCGCTTTCTGCGTTGTGGGCCTGGGCGCAGGCGGGCACTGGACCGAACTTGTCCCCGCCCGCGCCGGTGTTGTATACGAGGCATTCCTATTTGGCAATTACAGTGATTTCGCGTATTGCAGCGGACGCAAGGTATGGAGCTTCATAACCAAGAATATCTTCGTGTTTGACGATCCGGATGGCATTTGTGTTTGGAATGATTTTGACATAAGTAGGTATCACCAAATAGATGATTGGGAGATTCCAGACAAAAACATGAGGGTTGATACGACGTGGTTTATGAAGTTTCGAGGGCCACCTCACTCTTGGAAGGAGAATGAAGATGGTGAGTTTCTCAGCAAAAGATGCATTCAGAAGCTGCATCTTGTGTATAGCCATAGCCATAGCAGACGACCTTTGGTTGTGGTGAGGTTTATAAAATCATCGACTGTTGGTTTTCTTGTTCTTGAGATCGAGAAAGAAGGTGGTTGTATTAGGGTGGTGGATGACTTGAAGGGGATGGCCTTATTTGTGGGTATGAACCACTCTTTTGCCATTAATCCGGCCACCGCAGGAGGAGGATTGATGCCAAACTCCATTTACTATACTCCTATGACCTACTGCATTGGCCGCCTGAGCTACACTACTTTTGCTTCCAATTCCGATGATGTAGGCATCTTTGATTACCAGAACAAGGCCTTCTATCCCTGTTGCAATCATATTGGTCAATCTTCTACAGAAATGCGTCTGGCTCCTATGTGGTTCACTCCAAACCCTTAAACTATTATTTTTGGATTGGATTGAGAAAGTAAAGTTGTTTGATAGTTATGCTGGAATTGGAACTATTCTTATTTTTGCATCTTAGTATCAAGTCAAGTGTCTTTCTGAGACTTATTTGTACTAAATTAATAAAGTGTCTTTTTAAAATTTGTTTGTTTGTTATCAAAACAATTTATTTGTGTTGACAAGTAATTTGAAGAAAAGAGAGTGCATAAACAGAGGCATATATAGTATATAATTTGGAGGTGAGGTGTGTGATTTTGGCGTAGATTCGAAGTTCCTATCCCCGCTTGAAGCCAACTTGAATTGTTTTCAATTGTGAGCCATTTATTATGACCACTTACATTTATAACACTACTTAAGCTTTTAGTATATAAGATTTTTTTTTTTTTTTTTTTTTATAAGAAAAACGTCCAAAGTGGACGGGGGGTTGAGGCGGGACCCACCAACCTGTAGATAATAACACTACTTAAGCTTTTAGTATATAAGATGTGAATAAAACAGTTAAGAATAATCTAGGTGTAAGATTTAATGGAATGTGTATATATAAAATGAGTCTTAGTACAAATTAGTCTTAACATATTATATATTCAAATACCATTGTTATTAGTCGCGGCACGAATATGGTCTAATTATTTCTCAAAAATTGAATCGGCTTTTCAAATTCCCCCTTTTCTCATTATTTGTTAATTGTTACCCTCAATATTTTGGTTTCATTAAATATACTTCATCCGTCCCACTCGAAAAGTCTTTTTTTAAAATACTAGATGTCCTCCCGTGCGATGCACGGCGTAAAATTTAAAATATTTTATTATATTAATAATATGTGATCGAATTTCAATAATATTATAAAATTATTAAAATATATGTGAGTCAGTATACACACATATACATATACTATTATTTAATTTAATTTCATTTATAAACTCTTATCATGTGATCTAAAGGCATATGATAGGAAAATCGTAAATTAATTAAGCACCGGCATTTATTTTTTCATATAGGACAATATGGGTCTTATATCTAATTTTATAAATAAGAAATTAAATTATGTTTATTGTTACCAACTTTCATTATAGCCGACCCCAAAGCATTTTATACTAAGACACTGATGTTGTTGTATTATCAACTTCTATTAAAAGTATATAACTGATATTCTTACTAATATAAATTTTTTATATGATTTGACATTAATGTAATATATTTTACTATTTTATAATCAAAACAAAATAATTCTTAAAAATCAAAATAATTGTTAAAAAGCTACGAAAATAAATTAAAAATATAGTTTTCTTCAATATTCTTATATTTTTATATTGAAAAATTTTAATCATCTAAATATATTATAATTATATTTATATTACTTTATATATACTATATGGATGTCAAATTAAAGAGCACGAAGTAAGAATTAATTGATATAGTTTTTTCAAAATTAAAATTTATACATAAAAGTTATAATTGTTTAAAATATTAGCTTAAAAATAAAAAGAATAAAATGAGAGAAAGTTTTTTAACTGGTAGATGGTATATAATGGCATAATCCCCTAACCCCTCCCACATTAATATCCCTTTTTTTTTAAGATTTTTAAAAAGAGGATTAACGTGGAGATGACACATGTTTCCTTAAATTATTTTGCGACTTTCTTTTAATATTAAGTTAGATATGTAAAAGTTCGATATAAAATATATAAACATGACAGTAATCTATATGATCATTGTATATTTGTAATATTTATATTAATATACTAATATGATTACATATCAGTATAGCGAAAGAACGTCATATATTTTTTATAAATATTTAGATTAAAGTCACATACTTTATACTTAATAATATACCAATAGATCCACAATGATATTAACTTATTAGGCATAGGGTGATAAAGTATATTATTGTGACGTATTTAAATAAAAATATAATCAATTTATTATATTTATTTATATAATTTTTCTTTTCACAAAAAAAAGAATTAATCAAGAAATTATTTTAACTAATAATATATCTTTCTACTGGGAATTGTAAGTCTAACATGTCTATAATTCTTTTCCCAAATATTTTTAAAATAAAATTACTCAATAATCTAAAATTATTATAAGAAAGTGAAATTGAAGTAAAAATATTAATCTTGTAAAAGGATAAATTTACTTCAAAGAAATTATTTGAAAATTATCTGATTTTTGTATTTTATATATAAATAATTTAAAATCAAGATATCTTGTAATAATTATTCAAAAACAACTTATATTCAAAAAGGAATATTTTAATTATATATGCCTAATGAATGTTAAATCAAATATCCTAAAAAGAAGATTAATTTAAAATATTAATAATAAAAAATAGAGTTGAGACGATAAAACTATTAACTTCTTAACATTGTGAGAAAAATAAAAAGAAAAAAGAAAAAAAGAATTGGTTCCCATTAACTCTCATTCAAATGTGTAGGAGTTAGTGTATTTTTTTTAAAAAAAGATAATTAATCCAAAAAATCCACCATAAAGACATGTGTCATGTATGACTCTCTTTTAATAATAAAGTAGATAATTACATCATATCTTCAAAATAAAAACTTTAATATCTAATTAAGATCAATAATATCTATTATACTATAAGATTCAGTCCTTGCATTTAGTGTGTAGTATTTATGACACCAATTGTAAATCAATATCGTGTTTTTGGAGTGCTTCATGCTTCGATCTGAGTAATTGCGAGGATGCAAAGAGTTGGACCTGAGTAATTGCGAGATGCAAAGGGTTGCACCTGAGTTATTGTGATCATGCTAAGTGTTTATGCGTTATAATGAATCTAAATGCGAGATGCAAAGAGTTGCATCTGAGTTATTGCAAGAATGCCAAGTGATTCAGGATACAATTAATGTGTATTTACAATCGGATCATATCGATCCCTATAAAAGAACTATGGCCTCATTTATTTTGCATTACCCAAACCATAGTGATTGATCTTCCATCATTACTTAGTTAAACAAAACATATACCATGTCAAACAAGAAATTGGATAGCCTTGCAATGGAGGTTCCCCAGCCAAGCAGTTTCTTCTACCTGGACAAACTTGATGTAGGTGTTACTGGCACCATTGTTGTAATGCTTTGTAGAGTTTGGGATGTGAATTCTACTACTGGCCGATATTTTAGTACCGATTTTATTGTGTCCGATGCAAAGGTATCATAGGATTACATTTATCATCATAAATAAAATAGTTTCACCTATAATTCTAATTTATCATTTTTGTATTTAATTAAACAAAGTTGAGTTTTAAACATAAGCAAAAGTTCAAACTTTTATCGAAAAACAAAATCATGCATTTAATGTGAAGTATATACAACATCGAGATGGAAGTGCAAGGCTTGTGAATTTATCACATGATATTTAGTAATTAGTATAGAATTAAAAGTCGGTTATGGAATGAGATGAAGTTGAAAAGGTTGCAAGAATAATTGATGATTTAACCTAATGCAATATATATAGATATATGTATTATGTTAATGCATTTTCATATACAAGTAATTTATGTGTGTTTTCTATTGATGTAACTCACATATGCGAATTGATTAAAGAAAATGTGCACGAGCATTTATGTAAAGCAACATTTAAATGGTTAAATTATACTTTTTAGCATGATTAGTTTATGTAAGCATGCAACTTGAATAATGAATATAAAAGAAAAAGTAACATAATTTTTGCTCAAACCCATTTGTAAATTAAAAAAATTAAGTGTAAGACATAATAGTGGAGTCCAAAGGTTTTAGGAATTATTAATAGTGTGTTAATTAATATTCATTTAGTTGGCTATTTTGAATTGAGTTTATTGATAAATTTATTAATATTAGTTAGACTTCACTGTTAATTTTCAATGAAATTAGTTGTCTGATAAAATGAGATGAAGCTAAAAAGGTTTGTAACGATTTTTATACGGTTTATGTGGCATTATTATATATACATTATTACACAAACTTTAACTTACAAACTTAATAAAGAAAATATTTAACGCACATTAAATTATAACCAATTAGATAGACCGTGTCTTATATTACCATGCAAAAAGATCTAATGGACAAGTATTGTAGGGTTAAGTAATAGATCAAAAGAAATAAAACTATTTTGTTATAAATGCGAATAAGTAATGAAAAAAAACAAATCCATCATAACTTAATAACCAAAGCGTATATAAAATCAACACCACAAAACCAAAACAACATCAAACACTTTTAAATTTTTATACAAGAAAGTTAAAACATTTCATACAACATCTAAACAATAATTAAGTATCTGTTCATGCGATATACGAAAGAATACACGATTAACAATTAGATTCTTAATAAATGGCGTGCGAAGTTACTGCGTATTCTTTAAGACTAAAAAGTTTCGTTAATCAAATTAAATATTAGTTGCTTGGAAAAAATTAAAAAATAAATAAAAGTAGTTTCTTTTTTGGGTGAAAAAATAAATAAAAATAAATGGTTAAAATAAAAAATAATTGAAACAGTAGCATGGAGGGTAAATTGATTCAATCGGCAGTGTGACATACGACACTTTCTTTTTTTTTGAACAAAAAACATACGACACTTTCACCAACTGCATATTTGACTTATTAAAAAAGGAGAGAGGTTGGATTGGTCATTTCATTCCACACGGATTTTTTTTTTTTTTTTTTTTTTTTTGTGATAACTATGTGATCGCGGTTTAATGACTAATCTTGGTCAACGAACTCACCCTAATCCATCGGCAGAAGTAAATCGCGAGTCGCCGAAGAATTCCGGCTCCCAATGTCTTTTCCATACATTTCACGCGCGCGAGAATCCTTAATCTGACAACAGTCTTCACGTTCCCAAAGCAGCTGATTGGTCAAGACCTCCGATTCCAAAGAGAAAATACTCCCACACTGCCTCTTGACGCGAGATTAAACATTGATTGTTTTCGCTCGAGCTAGCTCCGGGAAACTAGATGATCATAAAGAGAAAAACTTTCTCTTTCACCTCCTTAGTGGGATTAGAACCTAAGACCTCTCAAAAAAAATTGTCTTAAACCGCCAACACTTCCCTGTGGTTATTGTTGATACTATTGAATTGTTGTATAGGCGGTGCCACCTGCTGGTACATGAAAAGACATATCAGCCCCTCGCGTCCGCGCCACCCGCACACTGGCCTTCTTACCTACCGTCCTGTCACATTCTTCTGTGTCATATATTAAAGGGATCATATATTACTCCACCCCAATGCAATATCAGACTACAGATCTGATCCAACTTTCATCTTCCGAGAATCAAAATCAAGGTCAGTTATGGAGGAAAACAATATTATCGGCAGCTCACATTCTCCATTTCTATCGCGTAATAGTGGTTTGTATTCTTTGGAGAATTTGTATTGACATCTGTGGTGCAGGTATAAGATGAAGGTGATAGAGAAGATCCAGGAGGCAACAGCTGCCAATGACGATCGGGTTGTGTTCTCCTTCGAATTCTTCCCGCCGAAGACGGAGGATGGCGTGGACAACCTGTTCGAGAGAATGGAGAGGATGGTGGTGCACAACCCTACGTTCTGCGACATCACGTGGGGAGCCGGCGGTTCCACGGCGGATCTGACGCTGGAGATCGCGAACCGCATGCAGAACATGGTGTGCGTTGAGACCATGATGCACCTCACCTGCACCAACATGCCCGTCGAGAAGATCGACCACGCCCTATCCACCATCAAGTCCAATGGCATTCAGAATGTCCTCGCTCTCAGGGGTGACCCCCCGCACGGCCAGGACAAGTTTGTCCAGGTCGAAGGAGGTTTTGCCTGCGCCCTCGACCTTGTGAGTCTGGATTATATTACATATGACCGATTTGTGATTGAATAAATGTCCCGCCGACCTGATCTGTCAGTAATATCTACGTTTCAGTTGCTGATTGTGATTGTCTCTGTTTAATTGCAGGTTAAGCATATCCGTTCTCAGTATGGGGACTACTTTGGGATTACTGTTGCCGGTTATCCAGGTGCCAAGTATCTCTATTGATTTGGCTTAAATAAATGCATATGATATTATTGTGTTTTTTAACTGTTGGTGACATAAATGTATGCATGCGTTTTAGTGCAATATTGTAATCTACAGGAGTTTTGCGTTGCTGTCTGATAATGGGGTCCAAACTATTGCTGAATTATATTTTTGTCATGAGATAGTAGTATATGATGCTCTTTGCATTTGTTTTAGTGGCATTTATTCTTACCGGCAATTACATTGTGTATGTGTGTACAATGTGAACTTGTTCTTATAATCTTATTGCACAATTTCATCATTTATTCAGAGGGACATCCTGACGTTATTCAGGATGGAGTGGCTCCGCCAGAGGCATATCAGAATGACCTGGCTTATCTCAAGAGAAAGGTCAGCTGCTTCCTTAGAATTTAGTTTGTTTAGTATATCGATTGATTCTGGTTTATCTCAATCATAGAAGTTCCCCTTTGTGTTAGATCCACCAATTTGGTGTTGTTTCCTTTCCAGGTTGATGCTGGAGCTGATGTCATTGTAACTCAACTCTTCTACGACACTGACATCTTCCTGAAGTTTGTTAATGACTGTCGTCAAATTGGAATAACCTGTCCCATCGTACCTGGTATTATGCCCATTAATAATTACAAGGGCTTCCTTCGCATGACTGGTTTCTGTAAAACTAAGGTTTGCTCTCTACGATATTTCTATAGTTGCTTCGTTTCTTAAATTGATGACTAAACTTTTATAACTCTTTTAAGTTACCAATATTGTGATAACCTATGTAACTCTAGATGAAAAACATTGTTTAAGGGGTGAAATGAGACAAAGATACTAAAACATTCATCTAAATTTGCAGAAGAAATCAGAAAGATGGATGAACATCATCTAGTTATTCATGCAGGCTAGAGTGTCAAATGCTCAAGATAGATTAAAAGAACGAAATAAACAACTCAATGATAGATGAGTTCACTGAGAAGAATGCAAGTTACATATGATTTTTATCACAATTTCTAGCATATTCTTGAACATTGAAATCCTTGACCTTGTGTTTCAACTATTTCTTGTGCGGTGTGCCAAGGGAGAAAATCTTGAAAACACATTTTGGTGTTTGCTTGGTTGCAAATACAAGCTAGTGCTTACTTTTCAGTTTCAGTATTTGTTAGGGAATAGAAGATTTCAACAGAGTTCCTTTCCACCTGACTGAAACTAGCAAGTAATTTAGATTTTCAAAATTTCTGCTGTTCCGAAGAAATGAAAAAAGTCTACACATTTTCCATTTCTGTTAAACCTAAACTTGTTTTTAGAAGTGGTAACTCGACAAATTTGGAAAGGTCAATAAATAAGCAGAAATTTCGCTTTAACAAATGTTCTGATATAGTCTTAGAAAAAGTGATATGCATTAAGAATACTTACAGAATGCATAATTTTGTTAGGATTTATGTTTGGCTTATTTTTGCCATATTATAGAAAAGATTAATGGCAATCAAATTAATTATTCGTTGATAGTAGAAACTAGACATGGATATTTGGACAAATGAAAATTGAAATTAACAGATGATTTATGTATTAGGCTTATCTGTAAACATTATCCCGTGAGATTAAAACTGAGGCATAAATTCTTGGCTTCAGGTACAAAAACTGCATTGTTATGCATTACAATTATGCCATGAGCGCATTGAAATATACTGCTGTATTTAGTCCGATTTTTTCTTCCTTGTTCTGTCATTCATATAGATCTCATATTTATCGAACGGCCATATCATGACTTGTTCAGCCCTTCATGGTCAGTCCAGAGCTTATACCATCTCAAGGCTTGTAGAATTAAAGTCGATATTGAATCAAAGATCTAAAGACTGCTCTACACGTAGTGTCATGTGTAGAACCATTTCGTACACTATAGAATGGTTTCCGTATAATTCATCTGCAGTGAGAAAACCTGCCCTTTGAAAAAATCAAAGATTCAGGAACACATGTTAGGAGTCAAGTGCATCAAAATGTTTTAGAACCTCAGTGATTTCTTTCAGTTGGTTGCTTCAATCTATATCTTCCATTGTTTCCAATGGAGCCAAAGACTCCTTATTCTTTGGTTCTGGATTATAATGGAATAAAACAAAATGACTCACTAAACTGGATGCACTTCTTTTTCTCATGAAGTACTAGTCATTCCATGCAATTCTCGATGCAATTTTCATTTTGGATCATCCGGAAACAGCCTCTCTGTGTTAAGACAGGGGTAAGGCTGTGTACATCCGATCCCCCTTACCCCGCTTTTTGCGGGAGCCGTTGAGGCATTGGGGTAATGTTGTTGTTGTTGTTGTTGTGTTGTGGTTGCTTCAATCTATACCAACTCTGGCAATAACAATATCAAATTTTGGTGATGCATTACTGATCAATTTCGAAGAACATCAGGGGTAACTGTCATCATCATCAACTCATCATCACACCTAAACTCCAACTATATTGGGGTCGGTGACATGAAAATTATAGGTCTAAAATTAATAAATACTATAATTCATGCAAAAAGCAAAGTAGAGAAGTTTTACGATGGATGCCCTTCCTGTCACTACCTTTATATGGAGGAGAAATGAGGATGAAATTCTTAAACCGTCATCATAATTTTTTTACCACTTGCATGAAAAAAAAGCATGAGACGACATTAATTTAGATAATTGCTATAGGCATGTCATTAGAGAATTGATATTGAAAAATCAACATGTATCACTTCTTATTTATTTTCTGCAAGATATATATGGATGCACTTGTAGGTCCCATATTTTGTTACTGATAAATTAGACGGTGTGCAACTTGCAACGTTATCTGATTTTTTATATTCATGTTTGTGCATCTGTAGTCGACAAAAGTGGTTCGTGTCACTTTTTCCTTCTCTTTTATTCTCTGATTATGCCGTTGAAAAATCCATTCAATTATTCATCCAACTTCTTGTAGATTCCATCTGAGATTATGGCTGCCTTGGACCCAATCAAGGACAATGAAGAAGCTGTCAAGGCCTATGGAATTCACCTAGGAACAGAAATGTGCAAGAAGATTATGTCTAGTGGGATTAGAACTGTACATCTCTATACGTTAAACATGGAGAAATCTGCATTGGCAATATTGATGGTTCGTTTTATTTCAAGTTTCATACCTTCAGCAGAATCAGCACTATAAAATCGTTATGTGACTGTAATTTGAAATTTATGTGGACTTCCCACGCAGAACCTTGGGCTTATTGAGGAGTCCAAAATTTCACGGTCCTTGCCATGGAGACGGCCAGCCAATGTTTTCCGGTTAAAAGAAGATGTCCGTCCAATATTCTGGTGAGCAAAGTTATTAAGATTCTAGAACTTCCATCATATTGCCTAAACTCCAGTTAATAAACATTGGATCGGTTTCGGCAAATGATGTTAGGGCTAATCGTCCTAAAAGCTATATTTCACGAACCATTGGTTGGGACCAGTACCCACAGGGTCGATGGGGAGATTCTCGAAATCCATCATATGGAGCACTTGGTGATTATCAGGCATGTGCCTTTTTTTTCTTTCCTTTTTTTTCCTCGATCCCTAGTGTTCCCCTGGCTGTGTTGTTGTAGCTAGACAATTTATTTTTTCTAGCATTACATCTGGTGTATTTCCCCTTGTTTCTTCTATTGGTACAACAGACTTTCATGTACTCGGCCACCTGGCATAGTCACCTGTCTCACATCCTGACCAATTTTAGGGATTTCTTTGTCTAGATAGATTCATCCTACTTTAGGCGGTTGAATTCATAATAATTCGGAGCTTTGTTTGTGACGCTAAGATCATGGGACTGACAGATTGGAAGATTAACGAAGAAATGCTAATACTGTAACTTTTTTGGTGCATGACTGCACAATTGACCAAATAAATGCGGGAAGTGACTACTTCTTCGCTCCCAAATAGTATTCTTTTGTTCTGAATATTTGACAAATTTTCAAATATTTCTGATATAAGAAACGCGCCTTGAATTGTTGCACAAATTTAATTTTTGACTTGGCAAAGGGATTTTACTGAACCCAGGCCAAATTATATATGATGGATTCACCTTTCGTATTCTTGTTTTCTTTTAACCTCTGCGTTGTTGCTTCATGCAAATCCGGATAAACCAACATCCAGTGTTCTGTTTGTATAAATAACTTTAGCCTTCTTGTTATACCTTTTCTGAAAGGAAAAGTGACATATTAAATGTGATAAGTAAATTCGTGGCAGTTCATGCGGCCTCGCTCACGTGATAAGAAACTCCGTGAAGAATGGGCTGTCCCTTTGAACAGTGTCGAAGATATTTACGAGGTATGATCATTTACTGCCAACTTATGCAAATCTTAATAAATTTGATGACTACGAAACCGTTCCTTATTGAGTTTTAAATGTATCAGAATTTTGTGAAGTTCTGCCTTGGGAGACTTAAAAGCAGTCCCTGGTCTGACCTAGATGGGCTTCAGCAAGAGACCAAAATCATCAATGAGCAGCTTGGTAGTACTAATTCGAAAGGTTTTCTCACTATCAACAGCCAACCGGCTGTTAATGGAGCGCATTCCGACTCCCCATCTGTTGGTAAGCAAATTATTTCTTCTTTTCACTATTATTATTGTTATTATTATTATTATATTATTATTATTTTTTTTCTTTAACAAAAGTATGTGCAACCTGGTTCACATAAAGCTGTAGAGCCATCAACTGTTGCACAAGTCCTTCAATTAAAATGAGAGATCAGGATACATTATTAAGATTCAGACAAATACTTACGTGAGACCACAACGCTCTCCTAATGTGAGATCGATTCTAAAATTTAGTTTCCTAGTATTTTCCAGTTTTTTAGTCTTTTTAATTTTTCTTAGTTTCTTGTTCTCATTTTTCCACGTTCTTTATTTTTTTAGTTTTTCTCAGTTTTCATCTTTTATTTTCCAGTTTTAGGGTTCATTTTTTATTATTTTAGTTATATTAGTGCTTTTTTTTGAGTTTTTTTAATTTTACTATATATATATATATATCATGATTATCAACTGCATCTTAATCCCAACTATGTTGGGGTCAGTGACATCAAAATTATAGTGCGAATTAATTGTCTAAAATTAGTTAATACTATAAATCATGCGAAAGAAAACAAAACAACACAGTTTTACATCGGATGCCCTTCATGTTGCAACATTCATACGAAGGAGAACATATATATATATATATATATATCAGAATGGAATTTATTTTGAGAAATAAGAATACATATCAACCCTTGATTACATGTGAAGGATGGTCCGGATTGTGTGATATTTGGAATGTTTTTTAATTAATGTCTAATTCCTCATCTGGTAAATTGATAATTAATACATGGAAATGATATTTTCCTCATTTCATGTATTTAATCTGGATTGTTAAAACTAGTTAAATCAACGGTATGGATGTATTCTTATTTCTTAACTAAAAATCTATTCTCACCAGAACCCACCCCTATATATATACAGGGATTGATTATGGTGGAAACCCCCTTAATGGTGAAATCTAGAAACCAATCTATACATGTTGCATTATTAAGCAATTTCATTGCATATTTGTTACTATTTGTTGCATCAAGCTGGTCGCTAGTATATGCAACAATAATGCAATAAAAAAAATACATAAATGCATATAATCCTACTCATCTACAACCGTTAGATCACTAATATCAATGGCCTACAAAAGTTTCTAGATTTCACAAGGTAATTAGTTTTAATATATATATATATATATATATATATATATATATATATATATATATATATTCTAAAAATTTAGCTGTAGGGGATTGGTTTCAGATGAGACACCTGAATCTAAGATTTTTTTTAGCTGTAGAACATTCATAAGAAGGAAATCATATGTGACATGATTTTTTTATTATTAATTGATTTCTTGACATTTTTAATCTGGTATTACATACAGGATGGGGTGGGCCAGGTGGATATGTCTACCAGAAAGCTTACCTGGAATTTTTCTGTTCCCCTGAGAAGTTGAATGCTTTAGTGGATAAATGCAAACTGTTCCCATATCTTACATACATGGCTGTGAACAAAAAAGGAAGCTGGATATCTAATGTGAACACCACTGATGTCAATGCTGTGACTTGGGGAGTTTTCCCTGCAAAAGAGATCATACAACCCACTGTTGTGGACCCCGCAAGCTTCCTTATATGGAAGGATGAAGCTTTCGAGATATGGTCGAGGGGATGGGCTAAGCTCTACCCAGAAACAGACCCATCCAGAAAATTACTCGAGGAGGTAACACATCCTGAATTTTGCCTTTTAAAAAAAAATAGAAAAAAAAAAGTTTTCTTCTGCAGTTTGTTACATTTTGAGTATTACAAATGATACTTTATAAGTTGCGGACGGTTCGGGAGCTTATAAGTATCATTTCTAATGTTCGGACGTATAATTGCCGGACCGTCTGATGATACAATCGCACTGTCTGATGCGAGTTTTTGTCTTACATTTTTATTTGTGTGGGGTGTGCGCAGGTGCAGAGCAGCTATTACTTGGTTAGCTTGGTCGATAATGATTACATCCATGGAGATCTGTTTGCTGCTTTTAAGGAAATTTGAAAGAATTATTACAAGAATTTGCCTTTCCGATTCGTATTCCTCATGTCTTGATAAGTAAAATCATTTAAATTGTATACTACAACTCCCGGATTGTATTTTTAAAAGTTTACACGTCTTCAATCCCAGTGCTGGTTCCTCGAGTTGGTGGTGCCACGGCCGCGCTGCATTGAACAAAAAAAAAAATATTGATGACCGTTATATAACAAGAAGTACCTACTTTTATATCAAAGAATACTGAATACCTCCTCCTGTGTTTTTGGTATACCCTGTTTGTTTTAAAACTTAAAATACCAAATTTAAATCCCAATACCCGTTTGTTCATTTTAGTACTCAAAATTTAAATATTCGATCAATAATTTATTATACATGAAAAGTTTTAATATACTCACATGGGTATCATACTTGCGTGTATATTTCTCATTGAATTCATAGTGAATTATTTGATACAGATTTAATGGTAAATTTACATGCATTTTATATTACATTATCTCATTCTCTCTACTTTTATACTTAAAAAATATAACTATCCTCTTTCCTACTTTTATATTTAAAAAATACAACTATTTTTCTCTCCTTTTTTATATTTAAATATTATATAATATTATAATACCATATAATTTTGTAGACATGTTCTGAAATATAAAGTAAAAAGTAAAATTTCTCGATCCTAAAATAAAAAAATATTTGTATTATTCACAACATTCAAAATACTCTAAATATTCTCAAAACAAAAAAAAAATACTCTAAATATCAAAATTTTAATCATAAAAAATTCTAGAACAAATGTTCTATCCAAACTCATGTCCTTTCCCCAAGCAATTCGTTCGTGTCGTGTATTTTCGTGACAATTCGTTTGTGTCGTGTATTTTCGTGTTGTATACTTTCGTGTTTCGTGTATCAAAAGTCCAAACCCATACACTTTCCCCAATATATCCGCACCTTCGACTAGACCTGGCAATTCGTTCGTGTCGTGTATTTTCGTGACAATTCGTTTGTGTCGTGTATTTTCGTGTTGTATACTTTCGTGTTTCGTGTATCAAAAGTCCAAACCCATACACGACACTAAATGAATTCGTGTCATGTCGTGTCGTGTACCGCGCAAATTCGTAGCGTTTCGTGTCGTGTTTTCGTGTCAGACACATAATATAAAATAAATATTAAAATATTATAAAAAATAATAATTTTAATATTATAATATTATTTTTATAGGTTTAGTAGACGAAATGAAACGAATGGCAACCAAAACACGAATGTTTATACGAAATTTATAAAAATTCACATTATATTTTTAAATTTTAAAGTATAGTATAAACAGAATTCATAAAATATATATTTTTATTAAATCAAATATAAAATATTATATATATATATATATATATATATTTATTTATTTAGTTCGTGTACCTCGTGTCGTGTCGTATACCCAAAGGGTAAACCGACACTAAATCTCAGTCGTGTACTTTCGTGTTCGTGTATTTTCGTGTCGTGTACTCAAAATGTAAATCCAAACACTAAATTTTCGTGTCGTTTTCGTGTCGTGTTTTCGTATCGTGTGGTAAATTGACGGGTCTATCTTCAACAACTCGGAACACTAATTGGGACTCGGTTGTTATTCTTGTTCTCTGGGACATATAGGCTCTGGGCTTTGGTCCATTTACGGCCATCCAATCCAAGTATCTGAGTTCATCTGTTTGTTTCTTTTCTTCTTCGCTTTTACTACACAAGTTTTAGTCTATTTACGGAATAAAATTATGTCTTTTTTTTTTAAAAAATAAAATAAAATAAAATTATGTCTTAACTCACGAAAAGATAGACGGGGACTTTTCAAACCGCGGAAACGATTTGAACCGTGCATGAACCGACAGTACGGTTCATTTCCTAGAAGTAAAATTATTATTGTTTAGACGGTTCAGTTCCTTGATTTTATAATGGTTCGTTTCGCGATTCTTATTAATTTTTTTAAAATAAACCGCAGGAACCGAAAGAACCGAAAGGAATCAGTGGATATTATGAATTTAACTACAATTTATAATAGACGTTTTTGTTGGAACTGCATCGTTGTATCGATTTGAGTCGTGTAGGAACAGCGCTGAAATCGAGCCAAACCGTGCCAGAATCGAACCGAGGACAGCGCTGAAACCGAGCCAAACCGTGCCGGAATCGAACCGAGGACCGACTTGCGCATATTTTCTTCCAGATCTCAGAGAACCGAGGAACCGCTTGGAACCACGAGTTTTTGGCGGTTCGATTCCAGCACGGTTCCAACAAAAAAACTAGTAAAATCGAACCGATATTTTGCAACGATTCGATTCCAGTTCCTTTAAGTTTTGCAGCGGAATCGATTTGTCTCAGGCCTATCAAAAGGTATCATATACTTATCACCGTAAGACGGTCTGACCCAAGTTTTGAATGTTTTTTCTACGTCACTTTGAAATCAAAATAGAAGTTGAGATGAGGCCAAACACGCACCGCATGATTCCAACAAACATCAAAAGATAATTCGAACACACATTGTATTTGTGATGACAGCAACTTTCAGTCAACAACAAAAGGAACAAAGATTTAGTTTACAAAAAAAAAAAATATCATCAATTGAAGTTGCCTCTCTAACTGTTTACAACCGTCAACAATTTCAAAACCTGTTAAAATTTCAAGTATAACTCTTTCTCTGTAAAGACCGGTAAAGTTGCGTACATCCGATTTCCCCTTACCCCGCTTTCTGCGGGAGTCGTTGAGACATTTGGGTAATGTGGTTGTTGTTGTGTGTTGTTGACACTCGCGTTATGTAATCACAACAATAAAACCGCTCTATATTCATCAACCATCTTCTCCGATAAATCATAATTCTACCAAAAAACACCTCAAGCATGTTAAGCACTTGGACAGCCTTCAAAACCTGCTGGGAGGGGAGGGCTCAATTGTCATTATTCAAGTCTGAATCCGTGAAATGTTGGTGATTTTAGTGTCACCATTCATTTTGTGTAATTGGAACTAATATGTGAGTTAAGGGATCTTATAATTTGTATTCTAATATATGTTCGGGTATGTGCGGAGTGCACACATATATAAGATCGAATTATAAGCGATCTGATATGTCGAAGTCAGGCGAGCCATGCAGTGTGATATTTTGAATTTTAGAGGAGTGGTAAAATTGACTAATTTAAATCGATTTTGGTAAACCATCCGTCAACCCTAATTTCGGATCACTAATGACGGCGCCGCTCTTGTAAAACCTAAAAATCAACCCAATGAAACCCTAATCGATATGTATAAATAAGACTCTCCTATTGAGTCTTAGAGACGCCTTTTTCTCAGCTCTCTGTTTTTCTATCAAACACAGAATTCTCTAGCAATTTGGCTTACGTTTTTGTGCCTAAATTCGTAACTGTTCCATTGGATTATCCTAAACTGAATTTCTTGTAACCCGGGCATAGGGTAGAAATATCAGTTCGGAAAGTGTTTACACGATCCACTGGAAAATCCGGATCTCCATAAAAACCCTTATACCCCAACATGAAACACAACATTAAACCTGACTGCTATCATACCCTTCTTTCTTCTGCTAGAAACCGATCAAAAAAAAAAAAAAAAACTAAACCACAATCTTCAGTCAGTGGTCTCCGTATACTCGCCGATGAGAGAAGCCAGGAACTCACCTCCGCTGTCGTTAATCAAGACGGACTCGATATATCATCAAACCCGACTCGCCAGAATCCATCTCTTAAATCAGAAATTCATCACCACCAATCATCAAAAAGATCAGCGCTGCTACGGGATATTTGAATCGTCAACCAAATTCGAACAAATCGGACCAACGCCCTCGAGCTGCTGAAAACTCCCTACAATGAGAACTCGAGCCCACCAAATAAAATCCAAGCGGAAAACCCATAAGACTGGAACCAAGAATCCACTCCAATCGCCGCCTCCACCGCTGTTGCTGTTCACTCGTCACCATAAACCTCCATTCGCCGTCCCCATCTGCATCTCCATGTTCCCTAAATCGTTAACGGCCATGAGTCCTGGTGGAGGAAAGTGTGAGTGCGATTGCGCACGTGTGGTTTTGGCAAAAATGCTGGATATGGAGGAAAGGAACAGGGGATTTTAATGAGAGGAGATGAAAAAAAAAAAGAAAAAAACCCAAACCAAACCAAACATACCCAGTATATCCCGTTCAGAGCAGGATCTGGGGAGGGTAAGATGTACGCAGACCATGCCCCTACTTATTACGGTAGGGAGAATTTAAGTGAAGGCAGAACAGTGCGCGTGAGAATCTTGTGTGATAAATACAAAGAAAAACATATGATTCGATAAGGTTGTCGCTAGATGTAATGATTTCGAGTGCGCGGAGATGGATGTAGATTCAACTTGGGCTATGTTGGAACATAACATTAAGGAAGCGGCAAAAGAAGTTTTTGGGGAATCTAAAGAACACAAGCCATCAGGTAAGGACACATCATGGTGGAATGATGAGGTAAAACAGGCGATAAAAACTAAACGTGAATGCTACAAGGCATTAAGGAAATGCCCGAGTGAGGATAACTTTGAGAAATATAAGGAGGCTAAAAGAGAAGTCAAGAAGGCCGTCTGTGATGCTAGGGCAAAGATTAATCAAAAATTGTATACGAAATTAGATACTAAGGAAGGGGAAATGGATATTTATAAAATTGCTCGTATTAGGGGGTAATGATAAGCAAATGCTACATGAAAAAGCCATAAACACATGATACACAGAAGAACATATGAAAATGCTACATAGAAGCACCATAAGAATAGTCTATTCAGGAGAACCACGAGAAGGTATTAAGCAGGATAATTGTAAGAAAATTTTAAATGGAAGAACAACAAGAAAATATTATATGGGAGAACCATAAAAATGTTATATATATTGTGTATTGAGATAAATATATTATTTACTAGATATAATGAAAATCATCGACATCATGAATTTATAAAAATCTTATACGGATTTAGGTAAATCATATAACTTACCAAATAAGACGTTAACAAAATTTTCGACAACATGTGAGATATTTTGAAATTAGATTTGTTATTAGATAATAAAATATTTTCACAATTTGCATTAATTTTAAAAATTTACTTAAAAAGGGTTAATTATACAAATTATTATTATATTATAGTTGTTGGTTATTATATTTTATTGAATATCTACTATCTAGGATTGTGATGCGGCGACAAATATTCATGTTTAGTAATATAACCTTAAAGTTTGAAAATTTGTATATAATATATAATATTATTTATTGTTATTGTTATTAATACTACCTTCTTTTATAACTGCAACATCTGGACGTTCACGCTTGTCAATGCACAACTTTGGTTATTAATATCTTCAATTCTTTATTTTTAAAAATTATAAGAAGTTGATATTTTGAAAGTATATTTCGAGATTGATCTAACAAGATCTCACATGACTATATTTTTTCATATGTATAAATCACAAATGATGGTAAAAAGAGAGTATGTAAACAGTGTAATATTCAACACGTTGTAATAATAAAGTAATGGAGGAAGTAGGTTTTTATTGTGTTTAATCTGATATAAGTTTATTTTTTATGTTTGTGTCTTAATTAAATAAAAAAATTATGTCCCGTAGAAAGTCACGGGTCATGCGCTAATGACGCATAGTTTATTTACTATGCTGTTGTTTGAATATGAGCCCATGGGCTCAGGTATGATAATGAAATGAGTTTTTTTTTTTCGTAGCATTTGCTTCCCGTTGTATTTTTCACTCAATATGTTGTTGTGCACTAAGCTGATTGTCTTTCTGAAGCTTGACCTCCCTAGTAATAGGTAGCGTGGTCTCGTCATCTTACTCCCTGCACTCTGCTGGCGGGATATCTTTGGATATGTTTGGTTTGGTTTGGTTTGGTTTTATTTGAATTACCTATTGTAGTATGGACTTGATTGATATTCGACACCTTGTTATGTGTTCCATATGGCGTGATATGCAATTTTTTGGAATATAAAAGTGGGAGCAGAGGTACTGTATTTTACCTGTACCATGTATATAATGTTGGAAATATTAGATAAAATGGAGGAAATGGGATGTTTTGAGCAGCCCATTTGAGAGGAAATTTTGAGTTGGCTCGACTACGAGTTAAAGTCGGGACTTAGTTGGAATACGTAGTACTCCGTACGAGGTTTCCAAAACATGTAAGAATACTCAAAATGATTGAGGTATGAATGAGATATAATGTTCCAAAGTGAACCCTTTAGAAATGGGTTTGGGATGCTATCCCACATTGGAAAAAGAAAGGAGAAATTGTGAGTATATAAGGAGATGTGGACAAAGACATGTTCAAAAAGCGAGACATGTGTAGATGTGTGACTAGGCGCCCCTCGCACACACACACGCGCGCGTGCCACCGTTGTCCGTACGGTCGGCCGGGCCGGGTCTTTGGGCGATTTGTCTCGGCGTCTCGAAGTTATCTTTTTACTGCAATTTTACCATCTGAATTTTTCTTTTGAGTTACGCTACTGTCAGCAAACGTAGTTGCTAATAGCTGATTAGAATAAAAAAAAATATTATGGATTACACGTCGATCATTATTTAGAAAGTGTTTGTGGTTGATATAAATGAGAAGAATTTATATTATTTGTTGCCATGCGTTTTTCTAAATAAGATCGTGATTATATTTGCTATTATATAATCATGCATACGGTGATAAGGTATAGCATTGCTTGATAAGAGACGAATCAATTATTAATTGATTATTCGATTAAGATAAGATTATTTAGTTTAATTAAGATATTAACTAAATAGTATTTGTTGATTGATTTTAATCTTTTTATGTGATGGAATATCAATCTTGATCGGATGCTCGGACGTTAAAAAACCTAACGGGCCTGGTACCTAGTGAGTATAGGTTGTGGGTCGGCTTGAGAATTATAATTTTTCTTTGGTTGGTTTTGCTCTTGTAATACCCGTGTATTTTGTGAGTGTTATTTTGGATGTATTTTGTGGTATTGTGGTTATTTGGACCGTATATATTGAGGATTGACCTTGGCATATTCATGGCTGATAATTGTTGGGTTTTGTGATTCTCGAATTGAGCTCGTTTTAGCCGGCCTTCTTGCGAATTTAAATTTGGAAAATAGCAGTTAGCGCACGCTAAGACTGTATGTCTAGCGCACGCTAACCAGGTTCGAGTAGCGCACGCTACTCTTGTGCAATAGCGTGCGTTAGGCCCGTGGACGGTAAGCTTCTGGACTCGAATGAGGCGTTAGCGTACGCTATGGACGGACTAACGACGCTATTTTGATGTACTAGCGCACGTTACTTATATGATAGCGTGCGCTAGGATGTCGAGTCGGTGAGGCGAAGCGTTTCGGGCTGCAGATACTTGCGAGTAGCGACGCGCTCAGTATGGAGTTAGCGCGCGCTAGTAGCAATCGGTAGCGCACGCTTCAGCTTAGTTGGCCGCGACGCTACGGAGTCAGCGAGAATGTTACGGGCGCCTTTTTCTTGACGATGCACCGCCCTCGGCTCGTTAGCGCACGCTAAGCTCAGCCGTAGCGTGCGCTAATACCCCCAGTATATATATGGGGGTAGGTTATAGAAATGTCATTTTTCACCTCTTCCTCTTCTCTTGGTAGTGGGCATACTTGATCAGTGGGAGTGCAGATTTTTGGTCGGATTTCTTCATCCAATGATAATTTTGAGCTCCTAACACCAAGTTATCAACATCTTATCAACTTTCACCATCCAAATCAAGGTAAAACCGTTGGAACCCTAGTTCTTCATATTTTGGGGATTTGTTTCGAGATCTTTGACTCTAATCTATCCTAGCTCCGATTTGTACTAGACTGTGATGTTGTAATCATAATCCTTCATTTTTCTCCAAGATTCACGGATTTAACCCTAAGTTACCTTTCATAGTTTGGGTTCGAGCTACGTTTCCTTCGTAATATTTGAATAAATGTCCCCAAGGGTAGAACTTAGGGTAAATCTTTCCATTTCCGTGGTGTGGTGTTTTGATTCGATATTTCGATGTGTTAGGATCGAATCGTTGAAGGAAATTCGGACCGTACATTCATCCGTTCGCCGTATCTTGTGTCGTTCAAATTGAGGCAAGTACTTTGATTGTGTTTAATGTACTTCGTGTGAATATGTAAAAATGGAATTTGTGCCAATTGTTGATCGAGTGTGTGTGAGCCGAGTTAAACCAGTGAGGGTCCCCTGGGGTCCGGTAGGCTGCGTATCCCTACGGATCACTCGGTTGGGCTATACACCAGGGAGGGCCTGACGAGGTGTCTCTGGGGTGTGTATCTTGCTGAGAGGTACAGGGCCAGTATAGCTCGGGAGGTTGTTTTGTGATGATGACTGTGATGTGGTATTCCGGAATATCTGTGATGGCACTATGATTTTCTATGGTTTTTGTTGATTATTCACTTGTTGTACATATTCTAGAATCATTGTACTTGCACCGGCTTCTTGCTGACCCCTTTTTGGGGTGGATATACTTTTGTGTATTCAGTGAGTCCGGTGGGAGGACTAGCACAGGACGGACACGAGCTTGGTGGGCGACATTGATATCGTGCATTATTTTTGAGTTGATGGTCATATGGTCATGGTCAAAGTCGTGTTTTGGTTTTGTACTCGCGCTGGTCTTGTCCGGTGTTGTATGTCATGTTATTATTAATGGTTAATGATGTTGTTGTATTCCCGTGGGGAACGGTCATATAGGTTATGATTTCCTCGGGATGATATGTTGTTTGGTATTGTGATGTATGTTATGTTGAAATTGAAGTTGATTTTTGAATGTATGAACATTTGTGTTTGTCGTATTTAATGTGTTTTATTTGGGTCTAAGCACAGTAGGTCCTCCAAAAAGGATCTACGGCGCTGTAATATCTCCGTAAATCATGGGGGTGTTACAGAATATGGTATCAGAGCCTAGGTTTATGGATACCTAGGCCGTCGGTGTTTTGGGTCTATTAAATTGAGTCAGTTGTTATCTACGATATCATTGGCATGCTACCACCTCGTGTTGCCTGTGTTGGAAGACTCTTCGGATGTTGGTTGTTTCTTTCCTTCGGAAATAATTACCGTAATATTGTGCAATCTATTATTGTAATCATTTCCTTGTTGAATCATTCTTACTCTTCGATGCCGAGAGGTAGAGCTATCCGTCAACGTGGTCGTGGTAGAGGCCGTGGCAGAGTGGTAGTGTCCGAGTCCGAGAGGTCCGTTTCAGAATCGGCATCTCGCTCTGCGACTAGGTCGGACCCGATTCCTTCGGGAGGTTCGAATGGAGGCTCGGAGGCCGAGGTGCCTAACGTTCTTCAACAAGTTGTAACACAAGTGCACCAACTGGCACAAGTGGTGCAGAATATTAATACCGGCGGGACGGTTGAGGATCGATGGCTTCAAGAAGTTATGAAGATGAACCCTCCTGCATTCGATGGTTCGGTGATGCGAACAATTGGGATCATTGGTTAGTTGAGTGGAGAAGATCTTTGACGGTATTGGTTGTCCTGAAGCCAAGAGAGTCCCGATTGCTCAATATCGTGATTGATGACGCTTGACCGGTGGCGAGTGTTAAGCCCAAGAACCGTGATGTCACTTGGGAAGAATTTAAAGAATTGATGGAAGCTCGGTATTGTCAGTAGCGGTTCGGTGGCAAGAGTCAGTGAGTTCTTCAGAGCTCAACCCGAAGATGTTCCTATTTCTGAAGCAATCAAGACATAAAACAAGTAGTTAGTGTATGTCCAAGATCGAGTTAAGGATGAGATAGACAAGATACTTCATTTCGATGCAAGGATGAAACCGGAGGTCCGAAAGTATATGGCGGGCCTTGGGTGTACTACTTTGAGAGAATATCAGGATAGAGCACTTGCTTATGAGATGGTGTCAGTTCCGGTTCCTGCAGTTTCGAGCTCGAAGAAACCAAAATTTTCTGGTAGTTTCCGAGGCAGTGGATCGCGTAGGCCTCAATCTTCTATGCAATCTTCTGTCGGTTCCCCTCAGGCTAGTGGAGGAATGCCGAGGGTTTGCTTTAATTGTGGAAATCCGGGACATGTCAGTTCTCGCTGCACTTCTCGCCCCATTGATTGTTTTAAGTGTGGGAAGCAGGGTCATCGCGCGTTATATTGTGAGTCAGTGGGCAGAATATTTTCTAAACAGTCTCCTACTTGGGGCACGATTCTGGACAGCCAACTCGAAGTTTCGGACGCGATGCAGAGGTAAAACCGAGCCTAAGGATGCACCTAGCATTGGATCAGCCCCACCCCGATTGTATGAGATGAAGCGGGTGATGACGTAGGGACTGCCACTACGTCAGGTATTGTTTATATTTCGATGCACCCGGTAGATGTATTGTTTGATTCTGGAGCTACTCATTCTTTTATATCATTATCTTGTGTGAATCGTTTGGGCCTAGACGGTCTCTCTACATGTGAACCTTTTATTGTTGGGTTGCCAAGTGGGGAAAGGATAGTTGGGGATCAAGAGATCGCCAATTGTCCTGTAACCATTGGCAGTAAAGATTGGTAATCCGATTTGATTGTGATCGATATGATGGGAGAGGATTTAATCCTCGGTGATGATTGGTTAAATCGGCATGGAGCGATAGTAGATTATCGTCGGAAGATATTCGATAGTCGCGCCGGATGGTACTGAACACGTTTTTGAAGGGCAAAAACCTGGTACTTCTGGGAAGTTTATTCGAGCCATGAAAGCAATGAAATTATTGCGACAAGGGTGTACCAGTTATTGGTGTTACGCATTAAAGTCGGAAGTTGGCGGAATCTGACTATCCTCTGTTCGATTGTGAATGAATTTCAGACGTATTTCGGATGATTTGCGGGATTGCCACCACATCGTGAAGTAGAGTTCGTCATCGAACTAGAGCCCAATGCGGCGCCAATATCCAAGGCACCGTCTGAGAATGGCCCCATCGGAAATGTTAGAATTGAAGAAACAATTGGGTGAATTGTTGGACAAAGGTTATATTCGGCCTAGTGTGTCTCCGTGGGGTGCACCGGTATTGTTTGTACGAAAGAAAGATGGGTCCTTACGGCTATGTATTGACTATCGTGAGTTGAATAAACTCACTATTAAGAACAAGTATCCGTTGCCAAGAATTGATGATCTATTTGATCAATTACAAGGGGCTACGGTTTTCTCCAAGATTGATTTGAGGTCAGGATATTACCAACTCTGAATTCGAGATTCGGATATTCCCAAGTCAGCATTTCGGACAAGGTATGGGCATTACGAATTCGTAGTTATGCCATTCGGTTTAACAAATGCTCCGGCGGTCTTCATGCAACTTATGAACAAAACTTTTATCGAATATCTCGATAAATTTGTAGTGGTGTTTATCGACGATATATTAATCTATTCCAAAAGTGAGACGGAGCATGCCGAACACTTGAGAATCACGTTGAGTATTTTGAGGGCTGATAAGCTTTATGCTAAATTTTCTAAGTGCGAGTTCTGGCTTAAAGAAGTTTCTTTTAAGGACACATCATCTCAGCCGATGGTATTCGTGTAGACCCTCAAAAGGTTGAAGCAGTCTTAGCTTGGGAGCCTCCACGGAATGTTAAGGAAGTTCGGAGTTTTCTAGGATTAGCGGGCTATTATCGTCGATTTGTTGAAGGATTCTCGAAAATTGCTCGACCGCTCACCCTATTATTGCAGAAGACACAGAAATTTGAGTGGAGTGATGAGTGTCAGAAGAGTTTTGATGAATTGTAATAGCGGTTGACTACGTCTCCGATCCTATCCTTACCACAAGGAACGGAAGGTTTCGTTATTTATAGTGATGCTTCTAAACAAGGATTAGGATGTGTATTGATGCAAAATGAGAGAGTAGTGGCTTATGCGTCTCGACAATTAAAGCCATACGAGATGAATTATCCTACTCATGATCTTGAGTTAGCATCTGTGGTGTTTGCGTTGAAAATTTGGAGGCATTTCTTGTATGGTTCTTCTTGTCGTGTGTATACGGATCATAAGAGCTTGAAGTACATATTTACGCAGAAGGAACTAAATATGCGTCGGCGATGGTTGGGCGCTTAAAGATTATGATCTTGACATTCTTTACCATCCGTAAAGCAAACGTCGTTGCCGATCGTTAAGCCGCAAGTCGATCGTGTTGCAAAAGTTGGAACTACTTACCATTCAACCGAAGCTTAGACGAGTTGATTGATATGGAAATTGAAGTTTGGCCTCACAGAACTCAAGGGCGATTGCGTTTCCTTGAGATTACATCCTCCGTAATGGAAGATATTAAGTCCAAGCGCTTAGATGATCTCTCAATTGTGCGGCTTCGGGAAGACAGTGTTAGAGGAAAAGCTCCTGGATTCTTAATCGATGAAGATGGAGTTCTTCGATTTCGAGGCGTAACTTGTGTACCTAATCGGGATGATCTCAAACGTAATTTTGAATGAAGCACATTCTACTCCGTACTCGATTCATCCGGGTATGAGTAAAATGTATAAGGACTTGAAGAAAAACTTTTGGTGGCGAACATGAAGAAAGATGTAACAGAGTTCGTGATGAAATGCTTGACTTGTCGGCGAGTTAAAGCGGAACATCGAGAGACCCGCGGTAAATTGCAACCGCTACCAATTAGGAATGGAAGTGGGAAGATATAGCGATGGATTTTATTGTGGGAATGCCAAAGACGCGAATCGGAGTGAATATGATTTGGGTAATTGTTGATCGGCTAACCAAATCCGCACACTTTACGGGAATTAGAGATATTTGGGGACCGGAGAGGTTAGCTCGGTTATTCATTGCGGAGATTGTGAGACTCCATGGTACCCCAAAGAGTATAGTGTCGATCGCGATGGGCGTTTTGTGTCGCATTTACGGCAAGCGGTACATCGAGCACTCGGTACCAAATTGAATTTCGACCGCTTATCATCCCAGACGGACGGACGATCGAGAGGGCGATCCAAACGCTAGAAGACATGTTGAGGGCTTGCGCGTTGGATTGGAAAGAAGATTGGGAGACTCATTTACCATTGATTGAATTTGCGTACAATAACGGTTGGCATAGTTCGATTGGGATGGCCGTTTGAAGCATTATATGGAAGACGTTGTAGATCGCCAATCTGTTGGGACGAGCCGTACGAGTTACTTGGAGTAGAACCGGACTTGGTGGTTCAAACTCGGGAAAAAGTCGCAATTATTCGACAAAGGTTGTTGGCTCGAGTCGACAAAAGTCATATCTTAGGCGTTCGTAAATCGGCCGTTAGAGTTCCAGGCGGGAGACCATGTGTTGTTGAAAGTATCGCCGACTCGTGGAGTTCTTCGGTTTGGTAAGAAGGAAGCTTAGTCCTCGTTATATTGGCCCCTTCGAGATCTGGACAAGGTAGGCGATGTAGCTTATCGACTAGCATTACCTCCGACGCTTAGTCATGTTCATAATGTGTTTCATGTTTCACAACTGCGTAAGTATGTTCCCGATCCCAGCCATGTTATTGATTATCAAGAGATTGAGATTAGTGATGATGTTACGTATGAAGAACAACCGGTAAGCATACTAGAGAGACGAGTGAAACAATTGCGACGGAAAGTGATTCCGTTAGTAAAGGTCCAATGGTCTAAGCATGGAATTGAGGAGGCCACGTGGGAGACCGAGGAGAGTATGCGTGCCCGATACCCCGAACTTTTTGTATCTTAAGTTTCGGGACGAAACTTCTTTTTAGGGGGTAAGGGTGTAATACCCGTGTATTTTGTGAGTGTTATTTTGGATGTATTTTGTGGTATTGTGGTTATTTGGACCGTATATATTGAGGATTGACCTTGGCATATTCATGGCTGATAATTGTTGGGTTTTGTGATTCTCGAATTGAGCTCGTTTTAGCCGGCCTTCTTGCGAATTTAAATTTGGAAAATAGCAGTTAGCGCACGCTAAGACTGTATGTCTAGCGCACGCTAACCAGGTTCGAGTAGCGCACGCTACTCTTGTGCAATAGCGTGCGTTAGGCCCGCTGGACAGTAAGCTTTCTGTGTAACACCCCCAATCCACTCAGGGATATTACACGCCGTAGACCCTCTCCTCGAGGATCTACCAGGCTGGTAACAATAATTAACATCTCGACAATGCCTTCAAGGCTACAATGACTCAGTAGACCGATTTGGTCTTTCCACAAATACATACAACTCAAATACAACTCAGGCCCACGCAGGGGACAAAATACAACTACACCCGTACAACGGGAACAATACAGCAGCGGAAAATAAAGTACAACTGAACCAACACACGAGGTACGGTTCCTCATGTGATTAGTATCGATCATCTTTCATCATCCTTCGTGCCGACCCTGTGTTATGCTCCAAAACCTGAATGCAAAAACAGACATCCACCCCCCGAATACTCGGGGGTTAGCAAAACTCCACTGTTTTGCTAGTGCAAATACAAAGTGCAAATACGAGCCATACAATTCACATTCCACGAATAACAATAACCGAGGATCCTCAAAGATCCAAACGAAACGAAAAGTACTTCCCGAGGCAAGGGTTTGAGAAAACATTTCAAAAATGAAATATCATAAATCAATGGGAATAATTTACAAAACAGTTTAGAATGCCATCGAGAGTTTTAATAGAAAACAATTTAGGATTATCAAATCCTACTTTTCGAAAACCAAAGGACAAAAGGGGTCACCGCCCCAAAGGTTTACCTTCTGAAAAATGACATTAACCAAACCATTGGGATTTTAGCCCCAAATCCGTAAAACGACTTTTACAAAACCCTTGGGATTTTAACCCCAAATCTCATCAACTCACAGTACACAAGAACGACCACGAGGTTCGTATCCCAACATCAAAATCCACAAATAAAGGATTTAAAACAAACAACAAAATACTCCAGTGCCATCCTAGCCAAGTAAGCCAAACGAACAACTTACCTCTTACACATTTAGTCAATGCATGCAAATGAAAACCGTTCAAAAGCACTCATTTCCGGAAATGCCAATGATCAAACCACATTTGTAAAAATGCACCACAATTAACCGCGGACCCACAGCTTCGTGGATCCTGCCGAGACCCCGTCGGATCTAACCCCGGATGGTTAAAAGCAAGCTCGCGGTCCACAGCTTCGTGGAACCCTACCGAGACCCCGTCGAGTCTAACCCGTAGTGAGCATACACACACACACGTTACTCATGCAATACTAACATGCTAAGAATGTAAGTTCATTAAGAATACTCACTAGAGATGGCCATTAACTCGACACCATTACCAAACTCTTCAAAAATACATTAACAGGATTAAATACGGAATACACGATTCCATAACTTAAACAATATGAGCATCATCATAAAATCCTTCAACGTTCAAAACGATCAAATCATAATCAATTCTCAAAACACCGTTCATAAATCACACTCGTTTTGAAAGAAAGCCTTTAACGAGGCCAAACCGAAATCCTTTGAAACTTCATTTCAAATAACCAAACAAACACATTAAGACGACCACCGATCATCATATCCCTAAAACGAGAAAAGTATGGGCAAGGTACTTGCCTCGAATAAGAACAACGCGGAGAATCGACCGAAGTAGGTTGGCCCGAACCGACTACGAACCCGCCGACTCCACCGAATGCCAACTCACGTTCATAAACTACGAAGGACAAATAATAACAATGAAATGATATCCATAACACGACCCAAAGCCGTTGAATTCAAAGAACGAATGACGAAAGTTCACGGATTTCCCCCAAAACGGCCAAGAACACGATTCGTTCCGTCAAAACCCGAAAACGGAATTTCAAGATGAAATATGGATATACAATCCATAGAATATGTTTAACAACATCATTTAACCATAATCGATCCATCGAAAACGGATGAAAAACGAGATCGGGGGCAAATCTCCCAAAAAGTCAACTCGAAGGAAATCAAGAAATATACTTCGATTCGACGAAGAACAATGGATTAAATGATGTTAAACACAAGAATACTATCAAGATTAATCATACCCATCATGAATTAATCAACAACACGGAACGAATCGGACGAAATTGCAAAAATCCCCAAATTCCGAAATTAGGGTTCTAAGGAAGATTACCTTGATTATTTGGATCAAAGGATGATAACGGACGATTGATTGATGTTATGGACTCCAGAACTTCATGGTTTTGTTGTTAAACAACATGGCTTAAATCGCCCGGGGAATCGCCACTCGCGGAAGGAGAAGGAAGGAAATGAAAAGCGAAGTGAAATGTAGCTTTCGGCCATATTTATACTCGGCCAGACTAGCGTCGCTAGCCTTACCGGACTAGCGTGCGCTATCGGCTATGCTCGGCGAGTACCCTCGGCGGGGCCTAACACCCGGCATCACCGACCAACCTGCCGCCGAACTGCCGACCCAACTCCGCTAGCGTGCGCTACGGCCGGATGCTTGCGCGCTTGGCCCACATCGATAGCCGCTGGACTGCCGCCAGTAACGTCGCTAGCCGGCCCGGCAGCGTGCGCTACGCTGCCGACTAGCGCGCGCTACGCTCGGCGTAGCGTGCGCTACTGCCCGATCTGGCCGAGTCGAGAACCTCGAAACCCATCGCCCGGGCGATGGCGTCGCTGACCACCGGCGGCGTCGCTACACTGCCGGTTAGCGCGCAGCCTTCCGGCCGTGGCGTCGCTACGCGGTTCTGCCCGCACCGTCCGGCCGGTGCCATGTCGTCCGGCGATCCCGCCACCGTCCGGCGATCCATACGCCGAGCTCGGCGACCGATTTCCGAAAGCGTCACGGAGCGAACACGGCGAAAAGTTCGCGGACAACATAAGCGACTCGAAATGAAAGCGTAATACCATAATTAGTCATACGCGACCAAGAAACGGGTCGAGACAACAATTACAGTACGGATACGTAACTTTCAAGAAATTACAAAATGGCCCAAAGCAGGAAATCACGATACGTGATCGAATAACCAAACCGAAGTTCACAACACGTCCAACAAAGTTAAACGGACTTGCGGGAAACTCGAAACAACGATTTGGACGAGATTCACAAGAATCGAACTCAAGTGCGGAAAAGTCGCTAAAAGCACAGAACTCAGCGAAAGCGACACGAAACAAACTCGGATGTCAAAAGTGTAGAATTAATCATTCTCAGAATGACGAAGCGGTCATGAGCGAGTCGTCAAAACGGACTCCGACCGAAAAAAGAAATTTACGAAAATCGAAAATTGCGGATATTACATTCTACCCTCCTTAAAAGAAGTTTCGTCCGAAACTTAAAACAAGTAGGGAGAAGAAATATTCCGAGAAAAACTCAACGGGACACACAAGAATGCGTAACTAACGCCCAACGGCGAAATGTTACAAACAACGCAAAGGAACATACGGCGTGAAAACACGCTCCACGGCGACTAACACAACGTCATTGTTAGGGATATAATAAAACCAACAAATGACAAGCGTCATCAAGCGGATAATATAGCCAAGTCAATTATCCGACAATCGCAAAACACAACGAACGAAAATCAATATGATTGACCAACCCAACGGTACATCAATCAAAGCGAGTCAACCGAACAAACACGGAATCCCATCGCCTAAGGGATGGAAGATTGAAAACGAAACTAATTTCCCGAACTAAAGGGAATTACGAAGGAGCCCGAACGTTCAACAATCACGAAGCGAGAACAAAAACCGAACAAACAAACGATCGAGACAACAAAAATCGAACAATCATGTTCGAATCACAAAGAACAATAAAGTTCAAACAACAACTCCGAGGATGATCGGTGAGAACTACAAGACATGCATTGCGAAGATCCACAGAAAGGGAATAGCGATTGAAAGGTCACCACGACGAACGAGTTATTCAAAGCGATACCACACTCGTTCGATAAACAAAAACAAGGCGGACAATCTCGAAATGTCAACAAACATAAATGAGTCGACAGTCGAAAACATAAGAGTTCCAAATCCGATCCACTTGAATAAAAGAACAAGTAGAAACAGATTATGTAACTCCCAAAAAACGTTCACAAGAATCGAACCGAACCGAAAAAGTAACATCGATAACGGATCAACTCAAAACAAGATCACGATTCGTTGGACGATGAAACTGAAATACCGAACAAGTTCATAAAGTACCAACGAACATGAGCGAATCGATAGACTGGGGGAAGAGGAAATACAGAAGTCAAAATAGTACGGGCATTACCTCCGACCTCGTCCACGAAATTCACAAATACGGGAGCAAGGTAACAAGACATTAAACAACGGACACATAACGGAACCATCACCGATGCACACGGTCATACCAAACCAAGCTCTAACAGCTCGCACATGCGCGACAACGCAGGAATCACTACGAGGCGATAATATCCAACACCAACATCCCGCCTCTCACAGGGGGCTAACGCAACAAATGTGTGGAAAGCGACTCAACGCTCACACCGCCAAGTCGATCATACTCGGGAGAAAGTATCAAAAGGACAACGCGAATATCACACGTACATACCCAGCCCTCAAACGGGAATGGATAGGTTTAAAAAAAAATGAAAACCTCATTTTGAAAATAATTTAGAAGAATACGGGTTGATCTTGAGTATCACCTTTCAAAAAGTACAAACTTGAAACATCGTTATCGAGACACTGGAGAACCATCTCGCATTTGATAAGAATGAAGATACTTTCTCTTAGTGAAAACTTTCAAAATATTCGACCCTCGGTTCTAAATAAAAGTGTTGAAAATATCTCAAAATATTTTGGTCCTCGAGGTAGAAAATTTTTGAAATATATTGTGGCACCTAGGGTGTACCACAAGAAAATAAGTCGTTTGAAAAGTATGTCTCGAAGTTTATTTTTCTAAGATACTCAAGGTTTTCAAAAATCGATAGGCGAATGCCCAAAACTCACACATACCGACGTTCACTAAAACAACTCCTAGCACACGCATCAAAACGTTTAAAATCAAGACAATACATGTCTTTAAACGAAAATAAACGATAAAATACCACATTCAGAACAAAACCACTGATAAAATACCCTCCCGCACTGGCTAGTGAACAAGTCGAACGCGTACAAGCACAAAGCTTCCACAAGAGACTTGTACAACGTGCAAATCGATTCGAAAATCGTCAACAACGGAGAAAACAACCATAAAAAGACATCACAAACGACGACACTCCTCGTATAAATCAAATACGAGAGTCGACTAAATACATATCGTGAAATCAAAATTCACATAAGGATTCCACCACTTAACAAATAATCATAAAAATAGCTCATGTCACACGAGGCACAACACAAAGAAGGGAGACTTACTTCCACAGGTCGCACGAAGATGATGATCGTCCCACGATACTAATCACGACCAACAAACTCAAACGACGCGTCGCGACACTGTAATACCCGGTATTTTTCTTTCCCTTGTATTTTCATTTTTGGGTATATTTCTCGGTCATAGTGACCCACATGTATCTTTCAGTGTGTCCTTCCTGTCAATTGTTGAATTGTACTCTCGTTATTGTTCGTTGTTTCAACTTTCCTCGCTTGAGTTCGACTTTGTTAGATCATCATTAATTTTTGGTGACTCCAAAAATGGTAAATCTTTGCAATATTATAGAACATCGAGTTAGCTTTCCAATGGTTCAAGCGGTGAGTCAATCGGAGTTCGGACGAGAGAGTTATGGTCGTTTTAGTGGAAGGCCCATCATTGTCGGGCACCGTCAGGAAGCCTTTCGGCCGATAGGCGGGCGAAAGACTCAAGCCGACATTTGTATGGGTATCGGCCGATCACGTCCGGAAGCCTTTCGGCCGATAGGGCGGGCGAAAGACTCAAGCTAGGCATTTACGTATGGGTATCGGCCGATCACGTCGGAAGCCTTTCGGCCGATAGGGTGGGCGAAAGACTCAGCTGGCGGGTATCGGCCGGGCCTATCGGCGACTATCGGCCGATAGGTCCTGTTGTGTTACACTATAAATGTGTCGTTTTGAGCGAAGCTGCTCATTTCTTCTTCTTTTCCACCGCATCGCGAGTAACGAAAGAGGGTATAGAGGAGAGTTCTTCATCCGGTCGATTTTCATCATTTCTTTTCGGTTGTGAGGCTTGGATAATCAATCTAACGCGAGTTCTACGGATCTTAGTTCTTGAATCTCCAAAGGTAATGTTCTAAAACCCTACTTTTTGGATAATTGGGGATTTTGGGGTTTTGTCCGATTCTTTCCGTTTCGTTGATGGATTCATGATGAATATGATTATTCTTGTTGGTATTCTTAGTTTCCCTACGGATTCATGGTATATTTTCATGGTTTTGCGAAATCGAGAGGGTTTGGTTGTGGTCCGCCCTCGTTGTTATTTTTGTATGAATATACATGAATCGTAGGCGGGTTTCCGGGTGTATTCCATTTCCGTGATCGTCTAGAGTTGGTTGTGATTGTGTTGTTCGAATCGCTAGGTTCATTTCCGCGGTTCCTTGCGGTTGTGTTCAACTCTTCCGTTCGTTCGTGTCATCGTCTAACTAATCGAGGCAAGTATCCTTATGAACTTACGATCTTGACATAGTAGTTTTGTATGAGAAATTGTGTGTGTGTATGCTCACTACGGGTTAGACTCGACGGGGTCTCGGTAGGGGTTCACGAAGGGGTGGATCCGCGAGCTTGCTTTTAACCACTACGGGTTAGATCCGACGGGGTCTCGGTAGGGGTCCACGGAGGGTGGATCCACGGTTAATTGTGGTGCATTTTTACAAATGTGATTTGATCGTTGGCATTTAGAAATGAGTGTTTTGGAAACTAAGATTTCTTGATGGCATGCATTACTATATGTGTAAGATGTAAGTTGTTCATCTGGTTACTTGTACTAGCGTAATTGCTAACCCCTCGGGGACCCGTTTTGGGAAATTCGTTTTATGAATTTCAGTCGGGTTCATCGGGACGGCGGGTCTTGGACGATTACGGATGATGGCCATGCGTGATGATTGTGCATAAGAGATGTCTTCATGTCTTGTTGTCTTTTCATCTTTTATGGCTTTTGAACTAATATTTTGTACTCGAGTACTTGAGAGTTCTTGTTTGTCAGTTGTGTTGTTGTGTTTATGTTGTGTTGGATGATGATGTTCTATTGGCCAAGTTAAGCGGGTGGATTGTTCGGTTTTGCGTCTTTATGACGTGGTGTTATTTTATCGTTTCGTGAGTCGTTGTGTATGATCTTGTTCGGCTGGTGGGTCCCATATAGGGATTCACGGCCGTAATATACCTCGGATATCACGGGGTGTTACGAGAAAATGGTATCGAGCACTAGGTTTATGGATACCTAGGCTTGTTGGTTTATTGGGTCTTGTGGTGTTTGGTTTTGCACATCATCGTCACGTTGCCATGATTAGGTACTACCGGTGCCGTAAGTTTTCTTTCCTCTGTTCATTAATTCCTTGTATCGCACCCTTGATTCTCGACTTGTGATTGTTCTTTTCTGTCTTGATCCTCGTATGGCTTTTGCTACTTATTTAACTCCGGTATGGATCTTGGAAGAGGTCGTGGTCGCGGTCGTGGTCGTGGGCCTTGGAGGGGCGTGGGGCGGCCGGTGGGGCGGCCACGTCCACGATCTTGAGGCCGGCGTCTGGCGACCGTCATAGCCATGCTTCTTCTCGAGGCGTGCGATCTTGGTATCGCGGCCGTTATGCAACAGATGGTGAACCAAATGGCGGCGATAGCTCAGGCGGTTGAGGCCGGATCGAGCCACGCTAATCGGGAGGAGCGGACCGTTGGCTCCAAGATGTCATCAAGATGCATCCTCCTCGGTTTCGGGAGCTTCGGACCCGGTGGGTGGGAAGGGTGGATCAAGGAGATATCAAAGGTCTTCGTTGCCACTAATCGTCCCGAGGCGTAGAGTCCCTATTGCTCAATACTTTCTCACGGGGACGCTACGGGTGGTGGGAGGCCGTTGGGCCCAAAGACCATCTTTGCTTCGTGGTGAGTTTCGGGAGTTGATGGAGACCGAATATTGCCGTGGCGATCAGACGAGCTCGGGTACATGCTTTTATGATGCTCAACCGCAGGATATCCCCGTAGCTCAAGCTATTGCTGATTTTAATAAAGAGTTGGGTTATGTGAAGACCCAAGTTGTCGAGAGAGTGACAAGATTTTCCATTTCTCCAGACGGATGAAGTCGTCGATTCGGGACTATATGTCGGGGCTCGTATGCACTACATTGAAGGATTATCGAGTAGGGCCCTTGCTTATGATATGTCGGTGGCGAGTGAGGCGGCCGCGAGAGTAAGAAGCGAAGTCCGCTAGGAATTTTCGGGCCACAAAGGTGGGGGTCGTGAAATTTGATCTGCTAACTTTTCATTGGTGGTGGCCCGGCTCGATCCATTAGGTTTCCCGCAGGGCTGCGGTGCCCCTTCTCGAGAGGTGAAGTGTTTTAACTGTGGCGGCCAGGCCACATCGGCCGTAATTGCCCGAGTCCTTTGTTGATATGTAATCAGTGTGGCCAAGGGCCACAAGGCGGCTTCTGTGCGAGAGGAGAAAATCCTCGGTGCCGTTCTTCTCATCCAGCGCCTAGGGAACCAAGTGTGAATCGGGGATCGTTTGCTCCTCGGTCTCCGCCGAGTGCTAGTCGGGAAGAGGTCGGGTTCACCCTCTAAGGGGAGCTTCTAGTGTTGGCTCCGCCCACCGCGTGTCTATGAGATGCGGAGAGCCGATGATCCGGCTACCGTAGCGGCAGTACCGTTTATATTCTTTCTCATCTGTCGGTGTGCTTTTCGATTAGGTGCTACGCATTCGTTTATATCTACGGATTGTGTGCGCCGTTTGAGTCTCGACCGTTTGACACCTTGTGAGCCCTTCATCGTTAAGCTTCCTAGCGGTGATAGGATCGTTGGTAATCGGGAGGTTCGAGGCATTGCTGTGCTTATTTGCGAGAGGACTTGGCCCTCTAATCTTATTGTTGTGAGTATCGAGTGAGGATTTGATCCTTGGTGATGGTAGCTCGAGCGGCATGGTGCGATCATGAACTACCGCACGAGAATCATCACCATGTTGGCCGATGATGGCAGAGCACTCTTTCGCGGGCGAAAGAGGGGAACAGAACTTCGTTATTAACGCCTTGAAGGCGATGAGACTCTGCGAAAGGGTGTACGGTTATTGGTGTTACGCCTTGAAGGCGGAGAATGGTGGAGTCGAGCTTTCATCGATTCCGGTCGTTAGTGAGTTTCTGATGTTTTCTGACGAGTTGCGGGATTGCCACCGGGCGTGAGGTTGAGTTTGCTATAGAGTTAGAGCCGGGTGCGGCTCGATTTCAAGGCGCCTATCGCATGGCACCTTGAGAGATGTCCGAGTTGAAGAAGCGATTGAGTGAGCTTCTTGAGTCGGGGTATGTTCGACCGAGCGCCTAGCCTTGGGGCGCACGGTCTGTTTGTGCGAAAGAAGGATGGTTCGCTACGTTTGTGTATCGACTATCGCGAACTAAACAAGGTGACCATCAAGAACAAGTATCCTTTGCCGAGAATTGATGACTTGTTCGATCGATTGCGAGAGGCTGCGGTATTCTCGAAAATTGATTTGAAATCGGGGTACTATCGGCTCGGGTGAGAGAGTCCGATGTGCCGAAGACTGACTTTTCGGACGAGATACGGACATTATGAGTTTGTAGTTATGCCTTTCGGGTTAACTAATGCGCGGCGGTGTTCATGCGATTGATGAACAAAGTTTTTATCGAGTATTTGGATAAGTGTGTCGTCGTCTTCATTGTGATATTCTTATTTATTCGAGGAACGAGGAAGAGCATGCCCATCATTTGCGGGTAGTGTTAGACATTTTGAGGGCCGAGCAACTCTATGCGAAGTTCTCGAAATGTGAGTTAATTTGAAAGAAGTGATGTTTTGGGTCACGTGATTTCGGTAGGGGGTTCGTGTGGATCCGCGAAGATTGAGGCGGTGTTGGATTGGGCATCGCCACAAATGTGAAGGAGGTCCGTAGTTTCTTGGGTTTGGTGGCTACTACCGTAGGTTCGTGAGAGTTTCTCAAAACTAGCTCGACCACTTACCTGATTGCTCGAGAAATCAGAAGTTAAATGCAGGACCGATGAGAGGCGATCGAGTTTTGAGGAGCTGAAGAGGCGTTTAACTTCAGCCCGGTTTTGGCATTGCCATGTGGCGAGGGTTTTGCCGTTTATAGCGATGCTTGGTCGGGGCCTTGGGTGCGTATTGATGCGGCACGGCAAGACCATTGCCTATGCGTCGAGGCGATTGAGGCCATATGAGCTTAACTACCCTACTCATGATTTGGAGTTAGCGGCGATCGTTTTTGCGCTCAAGATTTGGCGTCACTATCTTTTCGGCCCCGCATGTCGATTTTTACCGATCATAAAAGTCGAAATACATATTTACTCGTGAGAGTTGAATATGAGACAGAGGAGATGGTTAGAGTTGATTAAGGATTATGACCTCGAAATCCTTTATCATCCGGTAAGCGACGTCGTGGCGGCGCCTTGAGTCGGAAACCGGTTGCATTGCGATCGCTTGAGATCCTTACGTCTCGATCGAGCTTCGGAGAGCCTTGATCGAGTTAGATGTTGAGGTCTCGTTGCGGGAGCCATTGGGCAACTTTGTGCTTTAGAGATTTCGTCATCCTTGATCGACGAAATTAAGTGGCGATTAGAGGATCCGATGATTACTCAAATCCGAGAGAACGTTCTTAAAGGAAAATCTCTGGATTTGTGACTCACGAGGATGGTGTTTTGAGATTCAGTCGGCTTTGTGTGCGAACGACCCGAGTTGAGGCGAGTATTTTACGAGAGGCCCATGCTACGCCTTATTGTTCATCTGGTTCGAGTAAGATGTACAAGGACACGAGAAGGAATTTACGGTGGAATGATATGAAGGATGAGGTCGCACGGATTTGTAGCGAGATGTTTGACTTGCCCGAGTCAAAATCGAGCATCGGCCTACTGGTTATTGCGATCACTTCCGTTAGGAATGGAAATGGGAAGACATATCGATGGATTTCATTACGAGTTTGCCGAGATCGAGATCGTGCATGAATATGGTTTGGGTGATTGTTGATCGTCGACCAAGTCGGCACATTTTAAGGCATCAAGGACACTTGGGGCCGGAGAAGCCCGTATATTTATCGCACAGATTGTGAGGCTTCACGGTACTCGAAGTCTATTGTTAGGATCGTGACGGTCGTTTTGTATCGCACTTACGGCGGGCGGTGCATAAGGCGTTGGGTACCGGTTGCGTTTGAGTACCTCTTTTCATCCCGATCGGATGGACGGTAACGCACTATCCAAACGTTCGAGGACTTGTTACGTGCTTGTGCTCTTGGTGGAGTAGTAGTAGGAGGAACATTTACGGCTGATTGAATTCACGTACAACAACGGTTGCACGCGTCGATCGGATGGCACCGTATGAGGCACTTTATGGCGGCGATGTCGATCGCCGATTTGTTGGAATGAGGCGTCCGATTTAGTCGGGACCGAGCCGGATGTCGTTTTAGAGACGAGGCGGAAGATAGAGTTAATTCGAGAACGGATGTTGGCGCCAGTCGGCGAAGTCGTATCTGACATCCGTCGTCGACCCTTGGAATTCGAGGTGGGAGACCACGTTTCTTGAAGGTGTCGCGGCGAAGGGAGTTTTCCGCTTCGGGAAGAAGGGGAAGTTGAGTCCGAGATTTATTGGACCTTCGAGATTCTCGGCGAGTCGGTGGGTTAGCATACCGTTTGGCGTTACCCGGCCTTGAGTCATCTTCATAGCGTTTTCATGTTTCCCGGTGAGAAATATGTTCCAGATCCTAGTCACGTCATCGATTATGGCGAGATTGATATTCTTGAAGATATTACTTTTGAAGAGCGTCCTTTGAAAATTTTGGAGCATCGTGAGAAACGATTGAGGCATAAGACCATCCCTTTGGTCAAGGTGCAATGGTCGAGACACGGTGTCGAGGAGGCAACTTGGGAAACCGAGGATAGCATGCGTGCTAGGTACCCCGAGTTGTTTGTCTCTTAAGTTTCGGGACGAAACTTATTTTTAGAGGGGTAGAATGTAATACCGGTATTTTTCTTTCCCTTGTATTTTCATTTTTGGGTATATTTCTCGGTCATAGTGACCCACATGTATCTTTCAGTGTGTCCTTCCTGTCAATTGTTGAATTGTACTCGTTATTGTTCGTTGTTTCAACTTTCCTCGCTTGAGTTCGACTTTGTTAGATCATCATTAATTTTTGGTGACTCCAAAAATGGTAAATCTTGCAATATTATAGAACATCGAGTTAGCTTTCCAATGGTTCAAGCGGTGAGTCAATCGGAGTTCGGACGAGAGAGTTATGGTCGTTTAGTGGAAGGCCCATCATCGGGCACCGTCAGGAAGCCTTTCGGCCCGATAGGCGGGCGAAAGACTCAACCGCCGACATTTGTATGGGTATCGGCCGATCACGTCCGGAAGCCTTTCGGCCGATAGGGCGGGCGAAAGACTCAATCGCCGGCATTTACGTATGGGTATCGGCGATCACGTCGGAAGCCTTTCGGCCGATAGGGTGGGCGAAAGACTCAAGCTGCCGTGGTATCGGCCGGGCCTATCGGCGACTATCGGCGATAGGTCCTGTTGTGTTACACTATAAATGTGTCGTTTTGAGCGAAGCGCTCATTTCTTCTTCTTTTCCTTTGCATCGCGAGAGTAACGAGAAAGAGGGTATAGAGGAGAGTTCTTCATCCGAAGTCGATTTTCATCATTTCTTTTCGGTTGTGAGGCTTGGATAATCAATCTAACGCGAGTTCTACGGATCTTAGTTCTTGAATCTCCAAAGGTAATGTTCTAAAACCCTACTTTTTGGATAATTGGGGATTTTGGGGTTTTGTCCGATTCTTTCCGTTTCGTTGATGGATTCATGATGAATATGATTATTCTTGTTGGTATTCTTAGTTTCCCTACGGATTCATGGTATATTTTCATGGTTTTGCGAAATCGAGAGGGTTTGGTTGTGGTCCGCCCTCGTTGTTATTTTTGTATGAATATACATGAATCGTAGGCGGGTTTCCGGGTGTATTCCATTTCCGTGATCGTCTAGAGTTGGTTGTGATTGTGTTGTTCGAATCGCTAGGTTCATTTCCGCCGGTTCCTTGCGGTTGTGTTCAACTCTTCCGTTCCGTTCGTGTCATCGTCTAACTAATCGAGGCAAGTATCCTTATGAACTTACGATCTTGACATAGTAGTTTTGTATGAGAAATTGTGTGTGTGTATGCTCACTACGGGTTAGACTCGACGGGGTCTCGGTAGGGGTTCACGAAGGGGTGGATCCGCGAGCTTGCTTTTAACCACTACGGGTTAGATCCGACGGGGTCTCGGTAGGGGTCCACGGAGGGGTGGATCCACGGTTAATTGTGGTGCATTTTTACAAATGTGATTTGATCGTTGGCATTTCCGGAAATGAGTGTTTTGGAAACTAAGATTTCTTGATGGCATGCATTACTATATGTGTAAGATGTAAGTTGTTCATCTGGTTACTTGTACTAGCGTAATTGCTAACCCCTCTGGGGACCCGTTTTGGGGAAATTCGTTTTATGAATTTCAGGTCAGGTTCATCGGGACGAGCGGGTCTTTGGACGATTACACGGATGATGGCCATGCGTGATGATTGTGCATAAGAGATGTCTTCATGTCTTGTTGTCTTTTGATCGTTTAAGTCTTGTGAACTACTTTCTGTACTCGAGTACTTGAGAGTTCTTGTTTGTCGAGTTTGTGTTTTTGTGTTTATGTTGTGTTGGATGATGATGTTCTATTGTCGGGTTAAAGAGGGTGTATTGTTCGGTTTTGCGTCTTTATGACGTGGTGTTATTTTATCGTTTCGTGAGTCGTTGTGTATGATCTTTGTTCGGCTGGTGGGTCCCATATAGGGATTCACTACCGTAATATACCTCGGATATCACAGGGGTGTTACAGACACGACTCGGTCGAATAAAATCCGAAACAAGACTCAAACAACACGACTTGACGGCGACCTAGGTTTCCTCAACCTAAGCTCGATACCATTTATGTAACACCCCAATCCACTCGGGGATATTACACGCCGTAGACCCTCTCCTCGAGGATCTACCAGTGGTAACAATAATTAACATCTCGACAATGCCTTCAAGGCTACAATGACTCGATGAGCCGATTTGGTCTTTCCACAAATACATACAACTCAAATACAACTCAGGCCCACGCAGGGACAAAATACAACTACACCCGTACAACGGGAACAATACAAAGAATGGAAAATAAAGTACAACCGAACCAACACACGAGGTACGGTTCCTCTTGTGATTAGTATCGATCATCTTTCATCATCCTTCGTGCCGACCTGTGTTATGCTCCAAAACACGAATGCAAAACAGAGACATCCACCCCGAATACTCGGGGTTAGCAAACTCCTTTGTTTTGCTAGTGCAAATACAAAGTGCAAATACGAGCCATACAATTCACATTCCACGAATAACAATAACCGAGGATCCTCAAAGATCCAAACGAAACGAAAAGTGCTTCCCGAGGCAAGGGTTTGAGAAAACATTTCAAAAATGAAATATCATAAATCAATGGGAATAATTTATAAAACAGTTTAGAATGCCATCGAGAGTTTTAATAGAAAACAATTTAGGATTATCAAATCCTACTTTTCGAAAACCAAAGGACAAAAGGGGTCACCGCCCCAAAGGTTTACCTTCTGAAAAATGACATTAACCAAACCATTGGGATTTTAGCCCCAAATCCGTAAAACGACTTTTACAAAACCCTTGGGATTTTAACCCCAAATCTCATCAACTCACAGTACACAAGAACGACCACGAGGTTCGTATCCCAACATCAAAATCCACAAATAAAGGATTTAAAACAAACAACAAAATACTCCAGTGCCATCCTAGCCAAGTAAGCCAAACGAACAACTTACCTCTTACACATTTAGTCAATGCATGCAAATGAAAACCGTTCAAAAGCACTCATTTCCGGAAATGCCAATGATCAAACCACATTTGTAAAAATGCACCACAATTAACCGCGGACCCACAGCTTCGTGGATCCCTGCCGAGACCCCGTCGGATCTAACCCACAGTGGTTAAAAGCAAGCTCGCGGTCCACAGCTTCGTGGAACCCTACCGAGACCCCGTCGAGTCTAACCCGTAGTGAGCATACACACACACACGTTACTCATGCAATACTAACATGCTAAGAATGTAAGTTCATTAAGAATACTCACTAGAGATGGCCATTAACTCGACACCATTACCAAACTCTTCAAAAATACATTAACAGGATTAAATACGGAATACACGATTCCATAACTTAAACAATATGAGCATCATCATAAAATCCTTCAACGTTCAAAACGATCAAATCATAATCAATTCTCAAAACACCGTTCACAAATCACACTCGTTTTGAAAGAAAGCCTTTAACGAGGCCAAACCGAAATCCTTTGAAACTTCATTTCAAATAACCAAACAAACACATTAAGACGACCACCGATCATCATATCCCTAAAACGAGAAAAGTATGGGCAAGGTACTTGCCTCGAATAAGAACAGCGGAGAATCGGCCAAAGTAGGTTGGCGAACCGACTACGAACCGCCCGACTCCACCGAACGCCAACTCACGTTCATAAACTACGAAGGACAAATAATAACAATGAAATGAATTCCATAACACGACCCAAAGCCGTTGAATTCAAAGAACGAATGACGAAAGTTCACGGATTTCCCCCAAAACGGCCAAGAACACGATTCGTTCCGTCAAAACCCAAAAACGGAATTTCAAGATGAAATATGGATATACAATCCATAGAATATGTTTAACAACATCATTTAACCATAATCGATCCATCAGCGGATGAAAAAGCGAGATCGGGGCAAATCTCCCAAAAAGTCAACTCGAAGGAAATCAAGAAATATACTTCGATTCGACGATGAACAATGGATTAAATGATGTTAAAAACAAGAATAATATCAATATTAATCATACCCATCATGAATTAATCAACAACACGGAACGAATCGGACGAAATTGCAAAAATCCCCAAATTCCCAAATTAGGGTTCTAAGGAACATTACCTTGATTAGATGGATCTAAGTATGATAACGTACTATTTATTGATGTTATGGACTCCAGAACTTCATGGTTTTGTTGTTAAACAACATGGCTTCGTCGCCAGAATCGCCACTCGCGGAAGGAGAAGGAAGGAAATGAAAAGCGAAGTGAAATGTGGCTTTCGGCCATATTTATACTCGGCCGAGACTAGCGTGCGCTAGCCTTACGGACTAGCGTGCGCTATCGGCGGTATCGGCCAGTACCCTCGGCGGGGCCCTAACACCCGGCATCACCGACCAACCTGCCCGGCCGAACTCCGACTGACTCCCGCTGGCGTGCGCTACGGCCGGATACTGCGCGCGCTAGCCAGCACATCGGTAGCCACTGGAAACCGCCGGCAGTAACGTCGCTAGCGGCCGGCGGCGGCGCTTCGCTGCCGACTAGCGCGCTACGCTCGGCGTAAGCGTGCGCTACCCGATCTGGCCGAGTCGAGAACCTCGAAACCCAGCTGCCCGGGCGATGGCGTCGCTAGGCCACCGGCGGCGTCGCTACACTGCCCGGTTAGCGCGCAGCCTTCCGGCCGTAGCGTGCGCTCGCCGGTTCTGCCGCACCGTCCGGCGGTGCCGCAATCGTCCGGCGATCCGCCACCGCCCGAGCTCGGCGACCGATTTCCAAAGCGTGCGGAGCGAACACGGCGAAAAGTTCGCGGACAACATAAGCGACTCGAAATGAAAGTGTAATACCATAATTAGTCATACGCGACCAAGAAACGGGTCGAGACAACAATTACAGATACGGATACGTAACTTTCAAGAAATTACAAAATGGCCCAAAGCGCGGAAATCACGATACGTGATCGAATAACCAAACCGAAGTTCACAACACGTCCAACAAAGTTAAACGGACTTGCGGGAAACTCGAAACAACAGCTTGACGAGATTCGCAAGAATCGAACTCAAGTGCGGAAAAGTCGCTAAAAGCACGAGAACTCAACGAAGCGACACGAAGCGAACTCGGATGTCAAAAAGTGTAGAATTAATCATTCTCAGAATGACGAAACGGTCATGAGCGAGTCGTCAAAACGGACTCCGACCGAAAAAAAAGAAATTTACCGAAAATCGAAAATTGCGGATATTACATTCTGGACTCTGGAATGAGGCGTTAGCGTACGCTATGGACGGACTAACGTACGCTATTTTGATGTACTAGCGCACGTTACTTATATGATAGCGTGCGCTAGGATGTCAGTCGATGAGGCGAAGCGTTTACGGGCTGCAGATACTTGCGAGTAGCGCCGCGCTCTTGTATGGAGTTAGCGCGCTAGTAGCAATCGGTAGCGCACGCTAACGATTAGTTCAGCGCACGCTACGAAGTCCGGCGAGAATGTTAGGTGCCTTTTTCTTGGCAGATGCAGCCCTCGGCTCGTTAGCGCACGCTAAGCTTTGTAGCCGTAGCGTGCGCTAATACCCCGATATATATATGGGGGTAGGTTCTAGAAATGTCATTTTCACCTCTTCCTCTTCTCTTGGTAGTGGGCATACTTGATCGGTGGGAGTGCAGATTTTTGGTCGGATTTCTTCATCCAATGATAATTTTGAGCTCCTAACACCAAGTTATCAACATCTTATCAACTTTCACCATCCAATCAAGGTAAAACCGTTGGAACCCTAGTTCTTCATATTTTGGGGATTTGTTTGAGATCTTTGACTCTAATCTATCCTAGCTCCGATTTGTACTAGACTGTGATGTTGTAATCATAATCCTTCATTTTCTCCAAGATTCACGGATTTAACCCTAAGTTACCTTTCATAGTTTGGGTTCGAGCTACGTTTCCTTCGTAATATTTGAATAAATGTCCCCAAGGGTAGAACTTAGGGTAAATCTTTCCATTTCCGTGGTGTGGTGTTTTGATTCGATATTTCGATGTGTTAGGATCGAATCGTTGAAGGAAATTCGGACCGTACATTCATCCGTTCGCCGTATCTTGTGTCGTTCAAATTGAGGCAAGTACTTTGATTGTGTTTAATGTACTTCGTGTGAATATGTAAAAATGGAATTTGTGCCAATTGTTGATCGAGTGTGTGTGAGCCGAGTTAACCAGTGAGGGTCCCCAGGGTCGTGAGGCTGCGTATCCTACGGATCACTCGGTTGGGCTATACACCGGGAGGGCTGACGAGGTGTCTCGGGGCGTGTATCTTCTTTGAGAGGTACAGGGCCGGTATAGCTCGGGAGGTTGTTTTGTGATGATGACTGTGATGTGGTATTCGGAATATACGTGATGGCACTATGATTTTCTATGGTTTTGTTGATTATTCACTTGTTGTACATATTCTAGAATCATTGTACTTGCAGGCTTCTTGCTGACCCCTTTTTGGGGTGGATATACTTTTGTGTATTCAGGTACAGGTCCAGTGGGAGGACTAGCACAGGACGGACACGAGCTTGGTGGGCAGCATTGATATCGTGCATTATTTTTGAGTTGATGGTCATATGGTCATGGTCAAAGTCGTGTTTTGGTTTTGTACTCGCGCGGGTACTGTCCGGTGTTGTATGTCATGTTATTATTAATGGTTAATGATGTTGTTGTATTCCCGTGGGGAACGGTCATATAGGTTATGATTTCCTCGGGATGATATGTTGTTTGGTATTGTGATGTATGTTATGTTGAAATTGAAGTTGATTTTTGAATGTATGAACATTTGTGTTTGTCGTATTTAATGTGTTTTATTTGGGTCTAAGCCTGGTAGGTCCTCCAAAAAGGATCTACGGCGCTGTAATATCTCCGTAAATCATGGGGGTGTTACAGCTCTTCCGGGTTAAATTATATATATATTGTCGTGTTGGTGTCGGTCTGCTGCGGCAGTGACATACGAGCCTATTACAGTGATCCATGTGATACCTAACACGGCAAATATTGATATTGGCTCCATATGATGAAAATTCGGAGAAATTCAATAATTGAATTTTAGTGCTAAGAACATAAAAGTTCTTTATTCGAATATTAAAACCAGAGAGGTTTTAAATGATGATGAAACCTACTCTTATGAGAGGTTGTAACAAGAAATGTGACCACTCTATAAAGACAGTGATACATTAGTTACGTGTACCTCGATAATGAGTAAAGCAAAAAGAGAAATTTACGCTCTAAAAGCTCGAGCTAGAAAACCAACTTAATCTGGAAATTAAGATGGTTGAATTGCACTCTAACGGAAACGCAAAACGATGTTAAACAGTTCAAACTATCTCTGAATATGAGGATATCAATCATGTGGAGACTAGTTAACTTAAAACAAGATCCCATGCTAGGAAATAATTGAAATTTCCTATCAGCTCTGAAATGTAGTAAAACAATTTTAGAAATACTAAAAATGTGGGGGTGTATGGCTAAGGTAAAAGTTTCTAATCCAAAGCAAGTGAAGGTCTGACCCAAGACGGTCGACTGCATCTTCACTGGATACGCACATGATGCATGATGCGTATAAATTCGTAGTGCAAAAATATGATAGTCTGACATGTCAGTATGTACTAATCGAGTCAAGGAAAAGCGTGTATCAAACGCATAATTGATTTAAAAACTAAATCAATTATGAGATACCGTGGATTTATCAATGTGAAATAAATCACCAAGTGATTTTAAAGGTTGAAGCAAAAAGGTTTGAACATGGAAAATCACTACGTCTGAAATTTCTAGCATGCGTGCTAGAAGATAACTTACAATGCCATATACACTCTTCATATGGTCATATAAGATAAAGAATAATTCTGTTATGCAGAATATTGTTCGGTAGATCTTTCTCTGGAATAGATACCGCTAGGATCCAACGTAAATTCAAAAATAAAATTAATGGATCCATGGATAAATAAGAGGCGAAACTACTAACTGGGGTTGTAGTAACATGAGAGCCTAAAGTACTTTGAGATATATTCTCTAGTAACGAGAAGAAAGTTCATTATTATCATATACATGTAGAAGTATATCAAATGAACATACATGCAGTCTTTCTAAATGGCGTCTTTGAGAAAAGCCAACTTGGAAGAACCAAAGGCATATGTGCCTAACGCAACGATTGAAAGTCTGAAACTTAGTGAGAGTATTATGAATCTAAATTGACACTAAAATAGTGGCATAAAATCTTTGACACTGTGATGTCAAGCAATGACTTCAAAGGGTGTGATAAAATATCCAATTTGACAACACTCAAATATGGTGATTAAATGACCGAAACGTACCAATTTGGGGACGCTCAAATTTGGTAATGTATTTAATGAAAAATTGCTAATTTTGGGGACGCTTAAAATTAGTAATTTGATCTATGAGAAATTGAAGTCTCGGTTAATAGTTGGTAACGTAATTTCAAAACGTTAAAAATGCCAATTTATAATGTCAAAAAGATTCAAGACAATGAATATGTCAAGTGTGTATATATCAAATACACATGACGACTATGTCATTTTAAGAATGAATTTGAATGATCAAGTCATTGATGTAAGTAATGACAAGGGGATCAATTCAACAAAGTCTGAAAAGATAAATATATGAGACCAAAGAGATGACTTTAAGATGTAAAATCTCAAGTCGTTCACAATGTCTCATATGAGGTCAGTCATACTATGATGACATGAATTTTGGAAAGATCAACGGAATCAATTGGAATGCCAATGGATATGGTGCATCTATCCAAGCACAAAGGCAACTGATCTTTCAAGAGAGTAACTAAAAGTCTAATGTACTAAGTGAATTGTACAAGACTAAACACAGTCTATATCGTGAGTAGACTATATGGATACACGAGTAATCAGGAAACTAATCATCAGTTGGTGATTACAATGATATAAAGATTACTTGTGTGTATATGCTGCATGATATGAGATATTCAAAAACTATAAAATGATATAGTAACGCAAATTGGATATCTGACATTATGAATTTAATGTCTAAATAGTGAATATGTTTCACACTAGCTAGTGCAGCAGTGGTATGGAAATCTTTAATATAGATGGTTATTGCCCGATTTACAAAGGAATATGAGTTCATAACCTTAGACAAATATGCATGAGAGGCATAATGCAATACCAATTTCTAGAAGATATTCCGAAATGGGCAAAACTGTGACCGCAATACGTATTTATTGTGATAGTCAATCTACGATTGACAGGGCACAGAACAAAAGAATAATGGTAAGTCTCGTCCTATGAGGAAAAGACATAATACCATTTTGCTATCAACACTGGTTATCACTATTGACTACGATTCGTCAAGAGATAATATCGTGGATCCGCTAACCAAAGGGTTATCAAAAGACCTTGTTGATAATTAAATCATCAAGAGAAATGGGTCTATTGCCATGAGCTAATAGTTTTATGGAGGATACCCAACCTAAGCTGGCTGGAGATCCCAAGATCTAGGTTCAATGGGACAACCAATTCATAAAACTGGGCACGATCACTGTGGGGGTTACCCCGAACCGACCATTCCTAGGATGAAAACAGCGATACCCGTAGGGAGAGGTTAAGCTTATGCTTTTAATGATTCTTAAGTCGACAACGTATAGTCGGGTGGAGTAAAATACGGGTTTACTCAAAACACTTAACGAGAATCACCTATGTTGGAGTGAAGAGGGGCCGCTTCAAAGGAGAATTGCAAGGCACAATTCTCTAGAAACTCCCGCAGAACCAGGACGGTGTCCACGGCCAAAATGGGCACAATAATGAGAACAGAATAAATCAGGGAGGGCACTTGTGAAGGATATACGATCACTTACACGAACGGTCGGACAGTTCAAAGGCATCTAGTCACACTGTCTAACCAGTAAGGAGAATATATCTTTTCGAGGGAAGGTTCAAGGAGCATACTCTACCTATCCTATGCAATGCCTAACCGCAGTAACTATCACCAAGTCAAACTCCGTGTCTGACGTGTGCTGTTGGACCATCAATCTCATTCATGTGGGGGATTGTTGGAAATATTAGATAAAATGGAGGAAATGGGATGTTTTGAGCAGCCCATTTGAGAGGAAATTTTGTGTTGGCTCGACTACGAGTTAAAGTCGGGACTTAGTTGGAATACGTAGTACTCCATACGAGGTTTCCAAAACATGTAAGAACACTCAAAATGATTGAGGTATGAATGAGATATAATGTTCCAAAGTGAACCCTTTAGAAATGGGTTTGGGATGTTATCCCACATTGGAAAAAGAAGAGAGAAATTGTGAGTATATAAAGAGATGTGGACAAAGGCATGTTCAAAAAGTGAGACATGTGTGGATGTGTGACTAGACGCCCCTCGCGCACACACACACACACGCGCGCGCCGCCGCCGGCCTGCCGGCCGGCCGGCCCGGCTCGGGTCTGTCTCGGTCGAAGGGCGATTTGGGCGAAATGTCTCGGCGTCTCGAAGTTATCTTTTTACTGCAATTTTATTCGGTAAAATTTTATTTTACCGAAAATACTTCAATTAATAAATTCCGAATTTTTCGGATCCGGATAAAATCGAATTAAACAGATCTGGATAAGTATTGAGATACTAATTTTGATCGGTTTAGAGTTCCTCCAGATACCAATTTCGGTCGGTATAAAGTTCCTCCAGCACATGTCTCTCTCTCTCATATTCACCTATACATACAGATGTGAGGGGTCTTATTTTTACACAGAAATTTCGTTCGTTTTTTCAACCCCGAATATCCGGCTTCGTTTTTTTTTTTGGAAATGATTTCTTTTCGTAATTTGGGTCGCGTCGGTGGTAGTTCAGGTTTAATTCTAGTTCGCTGAGGGTGCGATGATCGATTTATCAACGCATCGAGATGTTGTTTTATCCTGGGAGGCAGACGCTACACACTGCTGTGGGGGCGAATTTGCTTTAAGGAGACAGAAATTCTGGACTCAACATCGCCCATATTCGATTTGCTTCTTTCGATTACTTACATATATATATATATATATATATTATATATATATACATATTATTCAATGTTTGTTTTCGTTAATAACGAATCTGTTTCCTACTTTGTTCTTCTCAGATTTGCAGCTCATGCGGGAGATTCAAAACATGGTAAATATACCAACATATAATACTCAGTGCCATAATTGTATTAAAATAATTAAATTATTTGATTACTTTATTAGAAAAAATGTTGATTTTCGAAAATTTGTTAGAGACTTACGGCCTGCGGTTGGTCCGGCAATGACCTGCCGAGAGTAGGCCAACGGTGTAACACCCCAAACTAGGCAGATATTACAGTGCCGTAGATCCCCAACTGGGACCCACCAGGCAAATGAAAATGAATGAATTACACAGGATAAATGTAGTACCGAACCACATTACAACAATAATTACTCCGATGAGGAGTTTAGTTACAACACACCAGGACAATACCGAATACTAGTGTATTTTATATGAAGATAAAATACACAACACTGAATGAAACGGAGTATCCAAATGAAAGTCTGCAGCGGAAAATAAAGGACAATAACATGAATAACTGAAAGATCGGGGCCCCCTACTAGTATCACTGGGACTCCTCGACATCAACATGCTATTCCCGTGCTTTTGCCTTGCCATGACCTGAAAAACAAAATCCCGGCCGAGTCGATTACGTAGAACAACAATCCTCAAGGGTTGAAAATACACAAACATGATTTAAGCGAAGTTATGAAATATCCTTAGTTATGAATTACGCCGAAGAAGAGTATTATAGTACGCCCGTAGTGTTACGTGCAAGTGTACAAGACGGATGACCTGGACACACCCGTCCTTGTACCTAATTAGTCTCACGGAGGTAATCGTTACTGTGCACATCCAATGTATCACTCCCAATACATGGCCATCATGTGCCCGACTAAAAATTCCACACATCCGCACCCGCCACGCAATATGAACCGAAGGTCATATGAACGAGAATGACCATAATGAATATCAATGAATAATAATAATTTGACAAAGTCAAGAATGACTCACCGATATGAAAGTGATAATGAAGTGATTGATAGTTTCAATGGAATGATTGGAACCGCCGTTCCCATTAATGAAGTGATTGTTCAACAATTACAAGTCTCAATATGATTAATACAATGATGAATGAGTTATGATTATGAATGATCAACAACAAAAGGAATGAATATCCTTTTAACCGAGTAAGAATTAACTTACACAACACCGGTGACAATTATCCTTCCACGAACAACGTCCTAATAGAGATATCGGTCGCTCGAACAACCTTGAATAACACAATAACCAACAATCCGTTCAACATACGTAACAAACATGAATATAACGAACTCAACGCGTCGATACGACTAAACCAAGTCCATTGAGGCATTAAATCAAACACGTTGCGTCCAAACTCCGATTGTTTACAATCAAACCTCAAAAACCAATATCAAATCCCACAAGAAGTGTTTCAAACCAACAAAACATCTTCAATATGATTAATAATCCAAAACGAATATCCAAAAACGTGATTATAACGACAATTAATCGAAAACCCCCAATTTCAACTCGATAATCAAAGTGTTCTTGAATAATCCCTCAATAATCCAATGAATCCTTATACAAACTCATAATCATATACATATCCCTTCATATAACATGATTATAACGTCCAAAACATCATATCTCAACACAAAATCGAAATCCAAGGTGTTGAAGAAATTACCTCTTGAAGATCCAATCACTATGATTCGAAGAACACGCGATAGATCGATCATCCGAGCTTCACAACCGAATGAAAATGATTAAAAACCACACTCAAGTGATAGGTGAAGAGAATTCTCTCCCTCAAGCCTCTCTCTCTCGTATGAAGGTGGAAGAAATGGAAGGAATGAGCTGAAATGCTCAAAAAACGAAAATATAGGGGTTGATCGCCTGTCGGACACGGCCGTGCCGTCGGCATGGCGGCGCGCAATCGGCAGCGGGGACTCGACCGTGTCCCGCTTGACACGGTCGCGGCGCGAGGCCTACCGATAGTGACTGCCGACAGTGACTCGGCATTGACTCGGCCGTGTCACGGAACACGATGACAGCGTCTGGCGGTCGGTTACAGCTTATCCGGAAGAGTTTGACTCGGCCGTGCAGACGACTGGCGAGTCCTGTGGGCGAGACCCGGCATTTTCGGGACGAAATGCAGCCTGGTGTCGACGGACACTGGCCAGTTCGGTCGGCTGATGATCGCCAAGCGAAAAATGAGCGGGTGAGCTAAAACGACCATAACTCTCTCGTACGGACTCCGATTGACTCACCGTTTGAACCATTGGAAAGCTAACTCGATGCTCTATAATATTGCAAAGATTCAGAATTTTTGGAGTTACCAAAAATTAATGGTGATCTAACAAAGTCGAACTCATGTGTAGAAAGTTGAAACAATGGACAATAACGATATACAACCCGAAGTTTCTACGAACGGTGAACACGGGTGAATGAACATGATTGATGAATGATTATAAATGAGTGAAAATCCACTGAGTGACAATCACCGAATGAAATTACTGAATGATAATGACTGAATTACAACCGGGTATTACAAACGGGGTGTAATTAAAAAAAACAAAATGAAAAATAAATTGGTTGGTGGTGGCTCGTCGGAAAGCAGACAGACATGTTTGGTGTAAAAAAAAGGCCGACCATCGGCAAGCCTGATGAAAACAAAATTGGCCGACCCATGACCCGTCGAAACGCAGGACCTGGCAAAAAAGCCACCGGTGTGCGTAGAAAAACTGGTCGGCCGTCGGCGAGCGTCAAAAAGAGAATAAAAAGGAAAAATTGGTTGGTCGTCGGCGGTGGACTGCGGGAATGCATGCCATTAGGCCTGATGTTAAAAAAATTGGCCCCCAGAGGTAGCCCATCGGAAAGTAGGCCGATGTGCCTGGCATTTAAAAAAAAAAAACTGACCCGCCTCTGGAGATTTATTGGCGGCAAATCCGCCGAAAAAACTGATCGGCTGGAGGTTCGTCGGAGATCTCGGTAAATATTTTTGATGAAGATTAAGTTGTTCGTTTAATTCAATTTAATATTCTAAGGATATTTTTAATATTTAATGTTATTGAATATTTGATATTATTAATAAATTAAATTCAACACAAATAGGAGGAGAGGGGAAGGGTATCATGGTCTTTCCAGGTACGGACTACGACCGAGAAAACACAATTGTCCTTTATATTATAGACTAGAGATAACTCGTGTCATAATGGCACGGTGAGGTTGAAATAATTTAATTAAAATAATTAATTACCAAATTATTTGCTAGAAAAAAATGTTGGTTCCAAAATTCTACCGGCGGCCGATGGGTCAGCTGTAAAAAAAAAAAGAAAAAAAATTAAAGACCGTCGGGAAGTAGGCCGATGGACCTGACCTTCAAAAAAATGGCCGGTCGACGGAGAATCCAGACCGGCGGTATGACATTTAAGGAAAAAAAATGGCCGGCCGGCAGCCGGGACTGCGAAAAAAAAAAAAAAGTTCGACGGTCGTGGCCCACCGGAAAGCAGGCCGACGTCCTAGCGTTAAAAAAAATGCCGGCCGCCTGCGGGTGCTCTCCGTAAAAAAAATATATTGGTCGGCCGGAGGTCTGCCGGAAAAACTTGTCGTCCGGAAGTCCGTCGGAGATCCACATAAAAAAAGTTTTTTTTTTCCTTAAATTAATTCTCTTTTATTTAATTTAATATAATATTCTAAGAGTATTTCTAAAATTTATTGTTGTTGAATGTTTAATATTATTATTATTAAATTCAAAAAGAAAAGAAAAAGGGAGAGATATGATGGTCTTTTTAGGTGCGGACTACGACCAGAAAACACCGTTGTCCATTATATTATAGACCAGAGATTACCCATGACATAATGACACAGTGACGGTGATATAATTTAATCAAAATAATTAAATTACTAAATTATTTGCTAGAAAAAAATATGTTGGTTACAAAATTTTATCGGCGATCGACGGGCCTGCTGTAAAAAAATAAAAAAAAATTAAGGATCGCCAGAAAGACTAGCGGGCTTGGTCTTAAAAAAATGACTGTCCATCGGAGGAAAGTAGGTCGGCGTTTAAAAAAATGGTCGGCCGCCGGCGGTAGCCTGCCGGAAAGAGGCTGACGGGCCTGGTATAAAAAAAAAAAGTTGGTAGGCCGCTAGCGATGGCCCGTTGGATGGCAGGTCGGCAGTTGCTCTCCGTTAAAAAAAAGTCCGACTAGAGGCGATGGACCGCCTGAAAGCAGGCAGGCGGGCCTGACGAAAAAAAAGAAAGAAAAGAAACTAGCCTCCGGCGGCCCTTTCGGAGAAAGTGGTCAGTCGGAAGTCCGTCACAGATCCCCAGAAAAAAAGATTTTTTTTTTTTGAAAATTTCTCTTTAATTTAATTTAATATTGTAAGAATATTTCTAAATTTCTTATTGTTGAACATTTAATATTATTATTAAGTTGAAACAAAAAGAAGGGAAGGAAAGGAAAGGGGAGGGGTAGAATGATATTTTTAAGTGCACACCACCAAAAAACATCGCTGTTTTTTATATTATAGACTAGAGATAACTCATGCCATAATGGCACGGTAGCGGTGATATAATTACAATAATTAAGTTACCAGATTACTTGTTAGAAAAAAATATGTTGGTTCTGAAAATTCTATGGGCGGTCGATGGGCGGCCGTATAAAAAAAAAGAAAAAAAATAAGGACCACCAGAAAGTAGGCCGATGGACATGGTCTTCGAAAATAAAATAGTCAGCCGCCAAAAGAAAACAAGCCAGCAGTATGGCATTTAAAAAAAATAAAATGCAATGCAGTTATTAAAAAAATAATATTATAAAGAGCTTTATATAAGAAATGGGCAATTAATCAAACAATGTGCTTCCTCATCATATACAAATCTCTGTTTGAAATTATCTGCCAGCTATTATTCTGTTCCAGCTACTGGTCGTGGTTCTCTAAAGACTATCAAGACAGTTCTTCTATTTATCTATACATTCTCCGCGCAATCATATAAAAAACATGAAATCCTTCACCTTGTCCTTGATCACAGGCACAGATTGAAGTTCTTCATTCTCGCTTGATCCAGTGCTAGAAGAATGGGCGCCTTCAATGTAGTAACGAGCACGACGAGCAACCAGATGTGCATAATAAGCAGGTGTGGCTGCAAAACAAGGCGAATGTTAAAATTGTAAACAATGAAAGTTGAACAAAATAACTGCGAAGACGAGGACCAACCTACAGAGACGGCGCGAGTACACCTAGCATACCTGAAAAAAAAGAGGAGGCGTTGAACAGATGCATCACAAGAAGACTTAAGAAGAGAACAGTACTCACGTGTAGCACAAATGGTTTGTGAGCACTTGCAAACCATTAGCAGTGAACCCATTCTCGTCATACAAAACATGGTAGTGTGTGGGGCGACTAGTACCCTGCTCAGAAACGAGAAAAAGAAAAAATAAGGCGACTATGCGTTTCTAGGAACTACGCATATGACAGTGAAAATTACACTGAATGTGTTTAAAAAAATCAGTACTAGAAAGTTTATATACCTGGATCCCAGCATGGCTACAAAGATAGAAGTCAAATTGACTTGGATGGCATATGTTTCTATCCACCATAGTGCCTAATGAAAAAGCCGGACATTATTATCTAGAGGAACATGAAACTTATACGACAAAGAGAACTTAAGAATTTATACCTGGAAGAATGTTACCACTTCTATCTATTGTACTTGCATCTTCAAAATTAGCAGCAAAGAGACGGGTATGATGCCTTTTTTGCACCACGATAAAAGTGATACTTGGCATATAATTTTCCTCAATTGATTTGCAAGCCTGAAAAACATTTTATCATCACGCAAAACACATATATTGAATGATGGAAAAAAATTAAGACATTCTCATAAAAGCTAAGTGATTTAGTCACAAAAATACAGAACATATAAATATAGTACTTAATAACTATATTTTTTTTAAATTACAAAATTTATTTGCATATATTATACTATTATCTATAAAACATTTAAAATTATTTGATAATTATGATTACTTTTTCATGTCAGAATTACAGGATTTTTAATATGTAACTTCACAGTATCGAACAGATCGGCGTACTAGTACAGCATTAATTTAGAGATAAAGAAATCTATACTCTCAAGTTAAAGCAAGTATACAGAAAAAAAGAGAACATAGAAGGCAGTAACTATACCTTCTTTACTGCCTCTATTTCATGAAAAATCTGAGTGAACTGTCCTTCACTTACACCATCCCTACCATTTCAAAAATTAATGGAACATCAGATCACCACAAGGAACCATAAAAAAACATTGAAATAATACTAGATGTCAAGCTAACCTGTAAAATATGATCCTCTCTGGTCTACGCTTCCCATTGGCTTTGTAGAAGGACAACAAATGTTCTCTGCAAAATACGAATAATGAATAGAAAATGATAAATAAGTAAATAAGAACATCAAAGAGTAGACAACAGACATAATCATTCCGCCATGAAATTTTTCCACGCTATAGAGATTTTGAATGATTTCTTCTCTACGAGCCTGTGCAGAAGCAAGCCCTCTGTACTTTGTTACTTCAGGCCAATCCATTGAAGCAACAACCTGCACATACGGATAACCCAACTTTTTTATAAGGCTTTCTATTAACCAAAACAAAGAGAGGTGAGTGAAGAGTGAGAGGTTAGCTACTGCAGCTATAGAGGGGCTTGAATCATCCCCTGGTTGAGGATGAGTAACATCTGCACCAAAAATAATGGTAGGGCGATCACTCAGGTAAGGCATTTTCCCTCTTAGTGCAATGTCCAATACACTATTCCGACCTCCAACCTACCAAAACAATGACGGCAAAAAAGTCAAATAACAAATGATGAAGTGAGGAGATGTCTTTTGCGCATTGATGCATATATAAATAACTCAAATAACATACCTTGCCATTTATCTTTAGTGAAACATTTTCCATCAACTGCTTGTATTCCTTACCAGGTTTTGCTATTTTCTTAGGTTGAAAACATTGGGAGATAATCCCCAACTCTGTTTCACAAACTCGCTTAATTTTACCTGTTAAGGAAGAAGGAAATGTATTAATATAGCCAGACAGCACATTAACATTTCACGTTAGACTATAATCCAGTACGGGTATCTAACCATAAATATCGATCTTTTCGTGCAAAATAACTATAAGCAACTGCAGACGTTTTCCAGTCCCATTGAGCTTTGCAAGTGCAGAAGTAGTCTCCGCTTCAATATGAAACAAGGCATTTTTTATCCTATTAGGATGAACACTCCGAATAGGAACTAAAGGTTCTCGACTACATTCCTGAAAGAAATGACAAGTTGGCTCATATATATCACTTTAATAATTGGTTCGACTCCAAATAGAAACAATATATACCATCCCTTTACTGATGCACATGTCGATCAAATCAACGCAAAAATTTCCAACGTCTGTATCAGACCGCTTCGAGAAGTTGATACATGTCCAGAACTTCATAATTCCGCCATCGATCATTTTCTAGACAACAAAGATTTAGTTGTTTAACTATGACTAGAATTTGAAGAGGCGCTCAATAGCATATAAACATGAAGGAAAATCACCTTATCCACCATAGACCACTGACCCATACTAGGAGCAACTAGGCTATTTTTACCGGTCCCATGGTATTTCAACTGGCAAATTTAACAAAATGGAATATTAGAAGTCATGAAAAATGGTAAATCAAATATTGATTCAGCACCATACCATAGGAGGAGGCAACACCCGTGCCACTACAGAAGTCATTTGAGCACTAACATGAATACCAAGTCTCTCGTTCTTAAAGCTGCAAATGTTCTCATTAACAATATTTCTAATTGAACACTCTCGTGCACAAGGATGTTCGCAGGTAGCCTTAAGCAATGCACTTGCTTGTTTCTCGTCTAATTTTTGGCGGTATCTTTGACCCTCAACAATTGTGCAAAGCTGTTAAGGAGAATTGAAGAGCTAAGGCAGTCTACACATAATACAACTATTAAAATATTAAAGAAGAATCAAATACCTCCATCGGAAGATAAAATGTCCGTGTACCATTTCCCACCTGAAGAGCCGGCAAATTTGGAAAGAATAGACCATCTTTATACTTGAAGTCTTGATCAAGTGAAACTTGAAAGCCAATATCATCCGAAAAACTGTTTTCTTATCAATAAATAATGTTAGGTAAACCCAAATAGGTTTTGTGCTACAATTAGGTTTGACACTAGGATAGTATGTGCATTAGACGAGTTTACCTTAATTCTTTACATGATTGTGTGGTTATCCCTGAAATCTTGTATGGTCCAAGTCTACGATCTCTATATAACCTCTCCACCCAAACACCTCTTAAAACTTTTTCAAACTTAATACGATCTTTCTCTCGTAGATTTTTAGTCAAATCTATGTTGTACATAGAAACAAAACGTAGAACCGTAGTAGAATTAAGAAAAGCTCTAGCACATGTATCTAAAAAATGAACAAATGCAACAGTCAGAAAATGGTCTGTCCCCATTTACGGCATCCACACAAAATCAAGCACAAAAGTATGAAGGATTTATATACCAATATTGAGTGACAAGCCCATCTGTGTATAGCGAAGGCTTTGATAGAAACCTTTCCAATAAATTAAACCATTTCCAAGCTTTCCTTCTGATCCCAGGTAGGGTGAGAAAAAGGACCTCCCAACCACTTGGTATCTGAAATCAGATCACAGGCATCAATAATATTTATATTTACATAACTAAAAATACGTATATATTTATGTGCTAGTGTATTTAGTCAAAATTTGGCACCTGTCAGAAGGAATCTCCCTGAGAAACAAATTGAGCATCTGCAGAGTTTGTTGCTTGTGAGAAGGATCAACAGGGGATGCGGATTCGATTATTATCTTGAAATCACCCTTAAACCTACATACATGCAGCACAAATGTTCCAAATAAGTATAAAATTGTTATAATGTAGTAGAACAAAACTTCTTTATGGGCAAAAATGTTCCAACTAACTAACTAAGTATAGAATTGTTGTACTGTAGCAGAACAAAACTTATTTAAGGGCACAAATGTTCCAACTAAGTCTAGAATTGCTGTACTGGAGCAGAACAATACTTCATCATGAACTGCACTTTTATCCCAACTATGATGGGGTCAGTGGTCTAAAATTAGTTAGCACTATACTTCATGCAAAAAAACAAGTGGCAGCATTTTACGCCGGATGCCCTTCCGGTCGGAACCATCACACGAAGGAGAAATGAGATGAAATTCCAAACCCCGTTTCTTGTAATTTTCTCACATTCTTTCATCTTTTCTTACTTCAATCGTTTTGCTATAAGTAATCTGTACTACACATTTACCTTACGTGTGTGAGATGAGTTCAATTATTAATATCAAAAAAGTTATACCCAAATTTTAGAAAAACGGCGCTCCGCGCGCCTCGGAAAAGCCATAAGGCGTTTGGCGACCTGCGAAAATCAGGTAAGTCGTATGCCTTTCAGACAGGGCGCATGCTTTTTAAGGCACAGTGTGCGCCTTTCGCGTCTTAGGGCGCACATTTTTCTTTTATCTTGGCCCTGGAATCAGCGTTGTTTCCATGAAAAATAATAAATTAAAAAAGAAAGTGAAAAAAGGGGCTCGGCCTGTTTGACCAGAAGGCAGTAACGCTGATCGGGTTAGGAAAAAAATCGCCGCCGCTTCTCCCGCCCGTTTCAGCAGAATAAAAAAAAACTTTAATAAATAAGATTACCCCTGTTACCAGAAGGAAAAAAAACGACTGAAATCTGAAACCCTGCTCTCCAAAGAAAAAAATCGCACCATGGAAGAAGAATCTTCTCCCTCTCGTTATCTCTGTTTTTTTTCTTCCCTCTCGTTCTTATTCTTTTACTTCCCTCTGCTACTAACTCTAGCACAATTGAAACAATGAGTACAAGCAAGAAGGATATTTTCTAGAAATATGCATATCCTAAAGAAGGTGAAGGTTTTTCAAGATGCAAATTTTGTGACAAAAAATCAAGTGGTGGTGTAGACCGACTGAAACATCATTGGGCTGGAACCCACCGAGGCGTTGAACCTTGCTCTAAGCTACCTGAGGATGTAAGAAAAGAAAGTCAGTTGGCCTTGAGATCCACTTTGTCCGCCACATATAAAAGGACCGAGGAGAGAGATAGGAGAGAGGCCCGGTCAGAATTATTCGACGGGTAGTTCCGGTAGTTGCGCTCAGCGAAGTAGTGGCTCCATAGTAGTCAATAGCGACCTTAGCGGCCGCTATAGCGCTTCGCGATGCGACGCGGACGCCTGTCGCTATTCCCCGCCATTCGCGAAAGCTATTAGGGTTGCGGCCACAAACCGCCACTTTCTACCTTATTGTGCAGTAGCGATAAGGGTCGTAGCGGCGGCTAAATTCATTTTCTTCGTAAAACAAAAAGAAATAATAATAAAACCCAATAAATCCCAAACCCAACCCTCCCGCTGCAGAAAGAAAACATACCCGCTGCAGCCGTCTAACTCCAAGACGACCGCCGTTGCTGTCGTCGTCCAACTCCAAGCCGACCGCCGCTGCCGTCTCCGTCCAAGCAGATCGCCGCCGCCGTTAAAGTAAGTTTTTTTTCTTTTACTTTTTTTGCTTCCATCATTTTTTATTTCTTTGTTTAATAGCTATGAACGGTGAAACTTTTGTTTCGTAAAGCACCGATTATGAGTAATCTTTTTTCTAAATAAGCTTTTTTATTTAATTTTCAAAGTTGTAAATTAGGTTTTTATTTTTTTGCAGGCAGTCTTTTTTATAAAAATTTTTGCAAAACTGATTTTTAGTTTACATTTTGTAGGGAGTTTTTTTATTTTTCATTTTGCAGGCATGTTTCTAATATAATTCTTTAACTTACTTTTTTTTATTTGCAGTCAATTATGTCAAGTAAAATGCAGAAAAAGAGGTGAATCCGGAAGGGAGCCATGGTCAATTAGTTGATGAGAAACATCCAGCTGCAGGAATCCGATGCAATTATTGTTCCTTTTGATGTTTCATCGTTGATGATGATTATTCGCTCGACTTTATTTTCACTTTACTTATTGCCGTACTTGTGTTATATATATATATATATATATATATATATGCATTAAACATTTGAATTACAATAACAACAACATCTAAGCCTTAGACCTAAAATGATTTGGGGTCGGCTAACATGAATCAAACTTTGAAACCGTCAATGATCATTACATAAATAACATAAAAGGAAAAAAAAAAGAAGGAAAAAATTAGAGGAAAAAAAAAAGAGAATGAATGTTAAAAAAAGAAAAAAATGAAAAATCCCGAAAAATAAATTAAAAGATAACATGAAATAAAAGAAAATAGGAATAAAAATACAGATAAAAAAAAGAATCAGATTCCATCTACCATCCGTATTCTTTCCCGCCACATTTGCCTCTACATTGCCATACTTTCTCCAATTCCAAGAAACCGCATATCATTTTCAATCATCTTTATCCAAGTTTTCTTGGGTCTTCCTCTACCTTTCACAATATTACTTGTTCCCCAACTTTCTAGCATCCTCACTGGGGCATCTAACAGGCCTTCTTCTCACATGACCAAACCATTGTAATCGATTCTCTATCATCTTGTCTTCTATGGACGCAACTCTTACCTATATCTACTATCTTTTTACAAACTTATCAGCTATATTTTAATATAAGCGGCCGCTACTGTACCGCTATCGCTATATAGCTAAACGGGCACGTGATCGCTACGGGCTGCTAATCGCCATTGACTACTATGAGTGGCTCCCTACCTCAATCTAGAGGTCCAATGGATCAGTTTGTCAACTTCAAGTGAAGCAAACAACTCATGAATTCAGCTTTCATAAAAGAATAGAGAATTAGTGCTTGCAAAAAAATGGTCGCTTTGCTTATGACACCACGACTCTTTTCAACGTGGTGAATTCCCCATTTTGGAAGCCTGCCGTTGAAGCTATTGCCGAGTATGGTCATGTATTCAAGCCCCATCTACGTGGGAATTTTGGACATGGATACTTAAGACAGAAGTTGAAGATAATAACAATTTGAAAAAAGAGCAAATGAAAGCTTGGAAAAATATGGATGCTCCATCATGTCGGATGGTTGGACTGACGGTAAGAGTAGGTGTCTTGTGTATTTTCTTGTTAATAGTCCTCATGGCACGTTCTTTTTGAAATTAGTTAATGCTTCAGATACAATTAAAAATGGCAAATTGATGTTCAAGTTCTTGATGATATTGTAAAAGAGGTTGGGGAGGAGCATGTGATTCAGATTATTACGGACAGTGCTCCAAACGTGAAAAATGCGGATAAAAGATTAATGGAAAAAAGACAAATTGTAGTGGACACCAATGTGCAGCGTACTGCATTGATCTAATGTTGGAGGATATTGGGAAGATAAAAGTTTTTGACAAGACACTCCAAAAGACTAAAACGTTGTGAAGTTTACTTATGGCCATTCGATTATTCTTGCAATGATGAGGATATTTACAAATAATAGGGAGCTTATTCACCCAGTCGTCACTCGATTTGCAACTATCTTCTTAATCCTTCAAAGCATTTACAAACAAAAGAAGCGGCTAGCAATTATGTTTACTTCTAAAGAATGGGAAGAAACAACTTAAGTTTGCACTACCGAAGGCTTGGATACTACTCACACTGTGTCATATGATCCCAATTTTGGGCCTCATGTTGCTTTTTGCATCAAGACAACTTCACCACTTGTTTGTGTTCTAAGAGAGGTTGTTCCGAGGAGAGACCGATAATGAAATTTATCTATGAGTTGATGGATAAGGCAAAAGAAAATATCAAGGCGAATTTTAATGGTGCAAAACGCAAGTATCAACCAATTTGGAGGAAGATTGATAGTTATGGACTCCACAACTCGATCAACCTTCACATGTTGTCGGGTACTACTTAAACCCTCATTTGCGCCGAGGAGTCTTTATTTGATTGTGATGAAGTGAGAAACGGCTTGTTTGCATGCATGGATAAAATAATGTTGTGAAAGGACCGAGTTCGAGTACATGTCCAACTTGATTCATATGACAAGCAAAAGGGTGAATTTGGAAGTTATGTTGCTAAGAAGTCTCGAATAATGAGATCACCCTCTTTATGGTGGGAGCGATTTGGCATTGAAGTGCCAGAGTTGAGGAGGTTTGCTATTCAAGTCCTCGGTCTTACTTGTAGTGCTTCTGGTGTGAGGGGAATTGGAGCACCTTCCAGGCAATTCATACAAAGTAAAGAAGGGTGTGCTGCGATTTGAGTGGGGGAGGATGTCACGACCCGATATGTCGTGTCCGTGTTGACGTCCAAATGAGGCGTGCCTTCTGGTTAACTTGCCACAAGAGGGGTAAAGGGGGCGACATTAGTGTTAAGGCGTTGTTTGCCCGGATGCATCGGTCTGGCCGAGTCAGACATGCCGACCCGGTTTAGTCCGCGGAGCTTGTCGCTGGTTGAGGACTTGACTATGAAGGGGATCGTTGCGGGTAGGGTACAACTGGTCGGGGGCTGCTGCCGTCTCCCTGATGAGCCCATAGCAGGGCGAAACCAGTTGGCATGCGTATGTGGGATAGGCTGGTCTCGGGGCGTGAGGGGCCTCGGGACGCCGCACGGGCTTCGGAACTCCCGTCCCGTGACACGATAGGCTTGAACACAAAAGGTTGAATGCACTTGTATATGTGAAATACAACACGGGATTGGTGGAGAGAAGCATGAGGAGGAGAGCTAAGATGACCTAGTATTGGTGGATGATATTGAGACAGAAGAACAATTCTTCAAGAGAATGTTGCTTGGATAGGTGATGAAAATATATTTGGTGTAGTTGTTGTTACAAATGTTCCGATCTCAACAGTTGAAGAGGCTATAGAGACTGGAGCACCAATTTGTCTTGTTCCTTCATCTTCGACACTCAAAAGAAAAGAAGTTGGAGGCTCAAGCAAGGAGGTGGATAAACGACAGTGTTTTAAAACTCGCGTGAAAGAGTGAGTCAGTAGCGCGGCCGAAGCGCTACGTAGCACATTTTTTTCAACTTAATGCTCGGATAGCACACGCTAAATAACCGTGGCGCATGTAATAGCGTAAATAGCACGCTACTACGCGAATATGAATCAAACGTACGCTAGATGTTCAAAAAAAAATGCTGGAATACTGGAGGGCAAGATGGTAATTTTGGACTCCAACTTACACCAACTTAAGATCTGAGATAATCGACTCTCCAAAACCCTTCCTTTCAGATTGTAGGTATACAGGACTCGCGACTTGCATTTTTCAGATCGCAATTGCATCGCAACACTTCCGAAAACCCATTGTGACTGCATCAAATAGCTTATGATGTAATATTATTGGACGATAATGATTACCTCTAGTTTATGATGTAAAACTTTTCACATTGGTGTTTTTGGATCATTGGAATGAGTTATTTTGGAATGTAATGATTAATTACTATGGTTGCATAGTTGTTAAAGGCGAAAGGCGCACCAAGGCGATTCGGGCTCCCATCGCCTGAGGCGCAAGGCCCAAGGCGAGACGCGCGCCTGAGAGATGTGAGGCGCATAAAAACTAAAAAATAAATTAAATTGAATTATGAAATTTATAAGAACATAGTCACAAGAAAATATAACTATCCATAAAAAACTTGATAATTAATAAAATTGAAGTGTCAATACAACCAAATAACTTTTAGAATATTCTGAAAAATAAAGAAAACAAACAAAAAAGAAGTCCTATTGTCGAGGCGCACCGAGGCGCACCAAGGCACAGCAAAAAGGCGCACCGAGGCGCACCAAGGCGCGCGCCTGGCTGAGGTCGCCCGCCTGGAGGCTTAAAAGACGACCTGCCTTTTTTTCTGTGCGCCTTGCGCCTGAGGCGCGCCTTTAACAACTAGGTATGGTTGTATGGTTATTTATCTCATTAATAAATATAATGTATATGTATATATATTATTTAAAATAATTTATTGACATGCTCGAATAGCTTACGCTATGCACTACGCTATTTACGCTACCCTACAACATCATGTAAGCCTTAGTCCTAAAATGATTTGGGTCGGCTAACATGAATCAAACTTTGAAACCGTCAATGATCGTTACATAAATAACATAAAAGGAAAAAGGAGGGAAAAATGCAGAGAAAAAAGCAAATCAACTCAAAAAAATAAAAATAAAAAAATCATACGGCATAGCGTAACATGAAATGCTACGCTACCCTACGGTGGAACAAAATGCTACGCACATGAAAAGCGCTATTGAAAACACCGATAAACGAAAGTGGCAAGTAGTTTTAGTTGAGGAAAATGATAATGATGATGATGATGAGGCAATCGACACAAGGGAATTTGAAAGTGGGCGACTCCCCATTCCCATAGATACTTTAGACAATTTGGACAGCGATGTGTTTGTGGATACGAAATTTGGTGGGGAAGAAATGAATTTCGAGGAGTTTGAGGGTGTCAATTTTCAATTCGGAACCTTTGAAGATGATGATTAAGATATCACTTGGTCATTTATTGTTGAACTTATTTTCTTTCAACACTTTTATCGTTGAACTTGTCTATTTTATTTTATTTTGGTTGAACTTATGTCTTTAAACTTTATATATATTGTTCAAGTTGTATTATTATGTATCTGAAGTTTATTTGATTAAGGAATTATTATTTAGTGTTCTTCTATTTTCAAAAAAATGCACGCAGTGCTTATGCCCTGCCGCCTCGAGGCATACGCCTCGCTTTTTGGCAGCCAACGCCTAGGCTTATACATTCGCCTTTTCAAACATTGGTTACACCCAATTTTCATCTCATTTGCATGATTATTCATTTTATCCCACTAGATTTTACATGGTATTTGGAGTTTGTATCAAGATTTGAGCAACCGCAGAAGAGGAAAGAGAGGACAATGCTGAAGAATACAAAGCAGCATCAAACCGAGCTAGCTTCAATACAGAATCAGAGAAACTACAATGCCCCAAACACAAAGCCCGGTTCGCTACATGTAGCTCACACACTGGCCTACGAAGCACATAACTCCTTGGGTGTATTGGTCCTACCACAAGTCCACCAAAAAATCCAATGGATAATGTTAGTACCTAATGGTACTGGTAATCCACCTAATAAACCATACACAAGTCACTCAGTTTTTCGTGTTGGAATATTTTATTCCACATATTCATATTGAGGTTTTGATGATAAGTTGATAAACAAAGAAAAACAACAATTAATCAACAAGAAGTCGAAGACGCACGAGAAGGACAGAAAAAGAAGTAAATCTTAGTGAAGCTAACATACGCTATCAACAAAGTATAATGTACGCAACATATCAAGTCAGTGAGTCACTGAGTCCTGCATTTAGCATCGAAGTAGATAACGCACGCTATGGTGCAAGGTTAACGCACGCTATGAGCAGGCCTTAACGTACGTAAGTAAGGGTACTTAACGTATGCTATGCAAGGTGAAATTCGAATTCAAATAAATCAATCCGTTGGATTGATTCTAGAAGGTCAAAAAGCATGCAACGGATCTATGAGAGTTAATGTACGCTTACGGAGAAATGATAATGTACGCTAACAAAAGAGGCAGAAGCTACTAGACTGTTTTGAGCAACGTATAACATACGTAACATGTCAAGTTAACGTACGTAGCAGGCTTAACATACGCTACGGAGGACGTACGCTATGAGGGCAGTGATCAACGACTAGTTTAGGCTTTGAAGCCTATAAATACCACTTCATATGGTATTCACCATACAACTTCAAGTAAAGCATTCATACATCAGATATTGTTATACTCCCTCCGTCCCACAGGAGTTTGCACACTTGCCTTATTCGTCCGTCCCACAGAAGTTTGCACACCCATAAATGGTAAAAAAAATTGTTTTAACACCCTCACTATACACAATTATTTATACAATTGCCATTACTTTTTCAACTCAATTAACACACTTTTACTTCACTTACACATGAGTTACCTTTTATACCCTCCATTTAAATTGGTCAACTCTTCAAAAAGTGCATTTTCTTAATCTCCGTGCCCAGTCAGGTGTGCAGACTGCTCTGGGACGGAGGGAGTATTCATTATTGTTGTTGTAATCGAACTTAATTGACAAGAGTTCGAGTGTTTAATTCACTCAACCAAACACGAGAGAAAATAAAGGATTGTAGATTTGATTCGGTGTTATTAGGATCGTGGATCCGGCATTGTTAGAATCATAATCTAAATCTAAGTGAGGTTTTTTTAGTACCGCTAGAAAGCTAGAAAAGTTGATTCCTTATCCGATAGAAAATAAAAGCGGTTTATCTTGGACCGACATAATGACAAGATTGTAACGGTTTATCTTGGACCGGTCGAGGACAAGATTGTAACAATTTCTCTCGGACCGATAGAAGACAAGGCGGAAAGGTTTCTCTTAAACCTATAGAAAAAGATACGGAGTGAGGACGTAGGCATATTTGGCTGAACCTCTATAAATCTTGTCGTTTATATTCCGCATTTAAAATATGTTTCCGCAAACGCAAAAGAGTTTAAAAACTCTACACTGCACTATTAACCTCCCTTCAAGTGGCGCTTCATTATGCCCCGGTCGAAGGCCTCGCCTTAAACCGACATCCATTCTTTGATGGATCAAATTTTATGAATGGAAAAGAAGATGTCAATATTCATCCGAGCCTATGATATTGAGCTCAATTTGTCTTGGTCCGAAAATTCCCACAAATCCAATGGTACTTAAAAAAGCTTCGAAGAATACGATGATACGGATTGGAAGAACGACCATTATAACAGCAAAGCAACATAATTGCTTTAGTGTGCTTTAAATCCGGAAGAACACAATCGGATTTCCTCGTGTGATCGTCGTGCCAAAGAAATTTGGAAAATGCTAGAGGTAACTCACGAAGGAACGAATCAAGTCAAGGAGACGAAGATTAATATGCTTCTCCACGACTACGAGCTTTTCATGATGAAAGATGACGAGTCCATAATAAATATGCTCGACCGATTTTCGATCATCACTAATGGACTAGCTTGTTTCGGAAAACCATTATCGAGTAGTGAAAAAATTAAGAAAATATTACGATCACTACCTCGCGAATGGGACGGAACGGTCACGGCTATTATGGAATCTAAAGATCTCAATACTCTTGATTTTAGCGCCATTGTTGGTTCGCTAATAAATTACGAGATTGTCCTTAAATCACGGAACACGAAGCCGAAACTGAAGGAAAAATCCATAGCTTTAAAAGCTAAGAAAATGTCAAGAAATGAAGAAGTTATCCCGGTTGATGACGATGATTAGGGGTGGACACGAACCGAACGAACCGAGTTTTTGGTGTTATTCACCGTTCGTTCGTTCGGTTCGTGTAGTGTTCGGTTCGTGTTCGTGTTCGACGAACATTACAAATCAGTGTTCGAGTTCGGTTCGACATATTTTTTATTGTATGTATGTGTGTGTATATATATATATATATATATATACTTTACACCCATATTATATATATATAATATATAATATATATATTAATGTTCGCGAACAGTTCGCGAACACCCGATTAAAATATAAAATGTTCGATGTTCGGTTCGTAAACACTTGAACATGTTCGCGAACATGTTCGGTTCGATCAAACCGAGCTCGAACTGTCCGTTGACCGAGCTTTTTCACGAACAGTTCGCGAACGTTCGGTTCATGGGCCACCCCTAACGATGTTGAAGAATCGGCATTTTATGCCCAAAACATCAATAAGTATCAAAAGTTATTAGACAGTGACGACGAAAGCCAAGTAAGTACCTCGTCTCAAGATGAACTTTTTAATGCTTTCGAACAATTACAAACGAATTTTCAAAATTCGTTGAAAGGTAATAATCCCTAAAGCTGAAAATTAAATTTTTGGAAGACGAAATCTCCAAATTAAAAGAAAAAGGAAAATTATTTGAAAATGATCATTCATTGTGCCTTACAACAACATCAGACCCTTAGTCCCAAAATGCTTTGGTCGGCTAACATGAATCAATCTCTGAAAACGTCAAGTCGTCTCTAATAAAACAGTCCTATGAAAAGGCAAAAGTGATAGGTGAAAAGTTTAGTACGTAAAAAAAAGTAATAATATATATGCAAAAATAAATAAATAATTAAAAGTAAATAAAAAATAGTAATAATCATTATGCAAAAAAAAAACCTCAAATATAATCAACCACCCGAATTCTCTCCCTCCACGTCGTCCTATCCAACGCCATAACTTCTCCAATCCCAAGAAACCTCATATCATTCTCAATCACTCTTATCCATGTATGTTTAGGTCTTCCTCTATCCCTCACCGACCAATGTGCTCCCCATTCTTCAAGCCTCCGCACTGGTGCATCAATCGGCCTCCGTCTCACATGTCTGAACCATCTTAACCGATTCTCCAACAACTTATTATTTAAAGAATGATTTATTAAAAGTTCAAAACGAACTTAAAGATTCAACGAAAAATTCTCTCGGAAATGAGAAATTTGAAAAATTACTTTCGATTCAAAAAATTTCGTTAAATAAACAAAGATTAGGATTCAAACCAAGCAATAAAAACGAATCCTTCAATTTCAAAATACCCCAATGTGGTAAATATTTAAAAATCGGGCATCACTTTTCAAACTGCAAAAGCCCAAGACGAACGATCAAAATAAAGAAAGAAAATATGGATTTCAAAAGAAACCATAATACCAAACATCGTTTATTTACCAAATGAAAAACGACCAAGAGTCGGTTGGATTCCCAAAATTCAAAATTAATTATTCCAAAATAATTAGTATTTAACTCAGGGGAGTTGTTTTCCAGGAGAGTTTTACCTATTTCTTTTCATATTTAATTTTACATTGATTTTATGTTTTCATGCACTTTTTGCTAATGACAAAAAGGGGAGAAGAATGAAGAGAAAAATAAGGAGAAAAATATAATGGGGGAGAAAAAGATTAAAAGAGAAAAAGGAATGATGGGGAGAAAACTAACGAAACGGACAAAGCCGAAAACTTAGATCTGTATATTTTTGTATTATTGCAGGTATAAATTTCATCGAAGTATTGTTGTTTTGTCATCATCAAAAAGGGGGAGATTGTTGGAATATTTTATTCCACATATTCAAATTAAAGTTTTGATGACAAGTTGATAAACAAAGAAAAACAACAATTAATCAACAAGAAGTCGAAGAGGCACGAGAAGGACAGAAAAGAAGTAAATCTTAGTGAAGCTAACATATGCTATGCAAGGTGAAATTCGAATTCAAATAAATCAATCTGTTCGGCTGATTCTAGAAGGTCAAAAAGCATGCAAATGATCTATGGGAGTTAACGTACGCTACGGAGAAATGATAACGTACGCTAACAAAAGAGGCAGAAGCTACTGGACTGTTTTGAGCAACGTATAACGTACGTAACATGTCAAGTTAACGTACGTAACAGGCTTAATATACGCTACGGAGGACGTATAGCGTACGCTATGAAGAGGGCCGTGACCAACGGCTAGTTTAAGTTTTGAAGCCTATAAATACCACTTCACATGGTATTCACCATACAACTTCAAGCAAAGTATTCATACATCAGATATTGTTATATTCATTATTGTTGTTGTAATCGAACTTGATTGATAAGAGTTTGAGTGTTTAATTGACTCAACCAAACACTAGAGAAAATAAAGGATTGTAGATTTGATTCGGTGTTATAGGATCGTGGATCCGGCATTGTTAGAATCATAATCTAAATCAAAGTGAGGTTTTTTAGTACCGATAGAAAGATAGAAAGGTTGATTCCTTATCCGATAGAAAAGAAAAACGGTTTATCTTGGACCGACATAATGACAAGATTGTAACGGTTTATCTTGGACTGGTCGAAGACAAGATTGTAACCAATGTTTGAAAAGGCGAAGGCGTAAGCCTAGGCGTTGGTCTGCCAAAAAGCGAGGTGTAAGCCTTGAGGCGCCGAGGCATAAGCACTACGTGCTTTTTTTTTCAAGTATAGAATAACAGCTAAATAATAATCCCTCAATCAAAATTTCAAATACGTAATAATACAACTTAAGCAATATATATAAAGTTTAAAAACATAAGAAATTCAACCAAAATAAAATGAAATAACATAAGTTCAACGATACAGGCCACAAGTTCAAAATGAAAAAAGTGCTGGAGAAGAAAGTTTGTCGTGTTTTGTTTGCTTGGAGTATTTTTTGACTGCTGAAGTAAAAAAAAAAAAAAAACTGGTTGGATAACAATATTTTTTGTTTGCTAGGAAGTTTTTGGGAGAAGAATTAAAAAAAAGTTTGCTGGAGAAGGAAAAGTTTGCGGGAAAAGTTTCTGGAGAAGAAGTAAAAAAAGAAAAGTTTCCTTCTTAAAAAATCGGCGTGATAACAATTAGGATTTCTTTTTTTTTTTCTTCGATTACTGCTGAAAAGCGGCGGACACAAACTAAGATTTCCTTTTTTTTTTCTTCTTACCGTGAAACGACGTCGTTTCAGGCCAATTTTAAAAAAAAAAAAAAACACAGAAATCGTTCTGAGGCGTTGAAGGCGCACGCTGCGCCTCAAAAGCGTGCGCCCCGTCCAAAAGGCGCTCGCCTTTCCTGCTTTTCGCAGGTCGCCGGCCGTCTTGAGGCGTTTCCGGCGAGAGGCGCGCGGAGCGCCGCCTTTTCAAACACTGATTGTAACGGCTTCCCTCGGACCGATAAAAGAGAAGGCGGAAAGGTTTATCTTAAGCCTATAGAAAAAGATACGGAGAGAGGACGTAGGCATATTTGGCCGAACCTCTATAAATCTTGTGTCGTTTATACTCCGTATTTAAAATACGCTTCCGCAAACGCAAAAGAGTTTAAAAACCCTACACCGCACTATTAACCTCCCTTCAAGTGGCGGTACCAAACCCAACATTTCGAAGTGGGATGGGGGCCTTACGATCTCCCCCACTTAAATCCCCAAATGTCCCGGGCGATGTAGACAGAGGCGGATGGCCATAAAGGCCTAGGTGGCCATGACCACCTCATTTTGTCCATTAATTAGTAGTGAGTCCTTAAAACTCAATGGTTTTATTGTGAGAATTGAGTTTGGGCCACCCCTTTAACTTAACAAAAGAAATTTGATGTTGAACTATAAACAGAAGTCCAAAAAGAAAAGGCATATGCCCACATTTTCTCGGTTGCCACCGTCTGCGATCCTATGCTTACATCACTCCACCCTCTCCCTGTACTTGACTACCCTCTATGTCTACAATCGTGTTTCCGACCGCTAGCGCCAATAAGTGTCTGGTGTCCAGCTGCTCTCTTCTTCATTCTTCCTTTGTTGTTCGCTTGTTCAAGTTCGTGCTCTCTTCACTCCGTTAGTTTCGGCCCACTGGCTTATCAAGTTCGTCTTTCGCCCGTAAATGTAGGCCTCAAGAGGTGGATTGTACGGATCAAAAAGTGGCTCACACCTCTGGCAGTCTAACACACTTTGACCGAACAACAGGAGTGTTGTTAGAATTAGCTCACTTAATTAGGTTAGATTTCATTTATGGAGTATGTCTATTAGGTTAGATTTACATTCATGCACAGCATAAAAAGCCTTACAAAATGAGCAAAATGAAAGAGGATTGAGAAAAAGAAAGAAAATAACAAGACTTAACTCGAAATCGCGCAAGATTACTTCGTTGGACGAGGACAACGACATTCCTCCTGCTCGCGGAACATATACCCTTCTTTTTCCATCAAATGCAATATGAGTTCCAAAAACCTGGCGTACTATATCTTTTCGCAATGGCTTTGATGACACCTCAGGTGTTATTGAGATCTTGAAAAATAAACAAAAATCAAAATCTGGCATCTCGATTAAAATAAAGACATTCAAGATAGATATGTCGGAATAAGCTGTCTTTTTTCATCTACCAAACACTACAAAATTTAAAAGTTCATCAATATTTTTAAAGTTAAACAATATCAACTGGTCCTTAAAAGCACTCGCAACAGAAAAAGTGTTATATACACATTATATATATATATATATATATAAATATATATATATATATATATGTATATATAAAATCTATCCAACTCACATCGTAGCGTATCACGTCCTGTAATGTAGAACAACTCACATTAAAGTGGTTGGGCCTTAACCACGACCTGCCCACCCGCATCCCCAAATCCAGGTCTCCGATCGTGTACGACTCTTGGATCAACCTGGTCAAGGTGCCTCAAAGGAAGAGGCGATTCCTCTTCCAATTTCCCCAAATCCTCCTGCAGCTGTGGTTCCCAAGATGAACCATAGGCCTCTAGCCCCATCTCGTCGAGGAGCGACGCCTCCGACTCTGCAGAGCTGTCACGTCGCCGGCCATCCCCTCCGCCTGGGTGGAGGCGTCGTATGAGAGACCCAATATCGAACTCAAAACAGAACTCAAAACTAAACACAACAAACATGATGATGTATCACCCCCAAACGAATCGACCGTGGAACTCCTCCAGAAATTAAGCAAGCGCTGAGACTGGTCTACTACAGAATCGCTGATCAGGGTTTAGAGGTTTTCTGTCATCTTCGGAGGAAGAAGCAGAGGGTTTTTGATTTTTGAAGAAAAAATGGTTGAATTAGGGTATGTTATTAGTCACTGCTACGTACCCGGCTTGATGCGTGAGAAGTGAGAACTACACAATAATAGACAAGTGAATATAAAAATTAAAACACATAATATAAAGAATTAATCTACTTTCACAATGTCATCCACAATGTGGATGACAATTTACTCACATGTTGGTGGGGCCATAAAATTCAAAAATTTATGACCCCACCACCACATGTGAGTGTATTGTCATCCACATTATGGATGACATTGTGAAAGTAGCATTGCTCTAATATAAATACCTACTTCAATTCATCTGATATATCATTATATTTTAAAAAATAAATAAAATTTTAATTTTTATACATAATAAAAGCATCTATATATGTATAATAGAATTTCGGATTCAAAGCATTAGATTAATTCTCTCTCCTTTGTGGCATTCTCTTAATTCTAGTTTCTAGATCCAATTTATCTAAAATCTTGAATCACACATCGATTTAAAATAGTACTTAATCGAGGGACAACCTAAATAAATAGAATTCAATGTCTTGAATCCCGCATCGATTTAAAATAGTTCTCCACCAATGGAGAACCTAAATAAATATTTAGGCTAATGTGTATTTTTTTCAACCACACAGTTATTTTACACACAAGTTTAAGAATATTATTTGTTGTGCTTAATTTAGCCAATTATTAAGTTGGATAAATAAATAGTTTAAGTTTTTAGTGAAAATCTAATTAGGTAAATTATTGAATTTATATTGATTTTATTTGTCTAAAATTTGAATCTCACATCTATTTTATTTAGTAGTTTTATAATAACTTAAAATATAGATAATAGCGTAACGGATTGGAAACACTGTAACACCCCCAGATTTAACCGGGAATATTACAGTGCCGTGGGTCTCGAGATGGAACCACAAGGCTGAAGGAAATTTTCGCAAACATTTACAAACGTCCAAGAGGCTAACGACGGTAGTGTCTTTTAAAAACATTTGGAAACTTAGTAAAATCCGTTTATCAAAACCGTCGTAAAATCTCATTTGAAACCACATGGCCCGAAATGCCAAACTCAACAGTTTAAAAACATACGTTAAGCTATCGCCTACACGTACCGACAAAATAGTTTAGAAAACGATTACCATAGTAACCTAAGTTACCAGATACCAAAATGCCGTTTAAAGATACTCACGCAGCGGAAAAAGACAAACAATTAAAAATACTCTAGCAACGGAATACAAGAACTAATCAGGAACTCAATACACAAATACATGTCCTAGCCAGTATCCTCCGGGAAGCTCATCTCTCTACGACCGCTACAAGCTTGATAATCCAAGAACCTAAAAAGAAAGCCCACGACGGGGTTAACCATAATATCCAACAATGATAATCATCATATCACGTCAATAATTACATACCAATGCAAATACTAAGTAAGAATACGACCAATGTAATCTTACCGTCATAACTTTACCAAACTCGTAATAATTCTCATCAGAATAACCATTATTGTAATGCACATCTCGTGATCTCGATTAATCAATTAAATCAAATATAACGTCCATACGATACCTCAAGCAATACCCAGGATTCTCAAAACGTCATCATACTCGCAATACGGAAGTATACTAACTCTGTCCAATTCGATCTATCGGAAATAAACATCATCAAATCTCAACACGACAATCGATTGTCCATCCCAGGACAAGAATCAGGAAGGAAAATACGGAACATACCTCAAGATATGAAATGCCACGACGAAATCACATCAGTCTAATCCAAGATCAAATCAACACAACATACGGACATAGTCCTAACACAAGACCTACAAATGCATATGACAACGTCAATATACTCACAACAATAACAACAATGTATACTTATGGCAAACCCATAATATACATATGCACAACAACAATACATGGCAATCCGATGATCCAGTGTTCACTGCCTAGATCCCCCGATGATCCCGTCAGACCATCCCGAGGTGGAAAACCCGTCCGATGATCCAGCGCACGCTAGCATAGGTCACCCGATGATCCCGTCGGACCAACACGAGGTGGACATATGACAACAATGCACAACTGCACAAAACAACAGTACACAATACACGACAACAACAATGCACAAATGCATGACAACAACGATACACGAATGGATCACGACATGATCGACACAAATGATAAAAATGATTAGAGTACTTGCCCCGAGTCCTTCGAGAGCGATATCAATGTCTAAACCATCACGAACCATTATCCTCAATATTCGACGGTCCAAAGTATCACGGATTGCAGATAATTCATATCTTCATCTTTATCAAAATATATCCCCGATATACAAGTATGCCAATAACAAAAGTAAATCATATACAGTATGATTTAGAATCCCAAAACTCGAATACGATTTATAATCCCAAATCTCCTGTGATTACGATTATAAACATTGTTATACGAATTATAAACGAATGAAACGGAAACCATTCAGTAAATATTATAAACTGAGCAAGTAATAACTTGCCTCGATACCGATGAAGCCATTACCAATTCCATTGTCGTCATCTACAAGTCCCTCGGCCCCAATCAATGCAATTCACGAACATTCTCGAACATGACCGCAACGCATAGTTCTAATCATCGATCAATAATCTCAAACTATTACAGTAATCGATAAACAACAAGTTCGACAACAATCAACAATCGATAAAACCAATTCACAAACCCAATGGCTCAACAATATCTCGGTTAACCACAAGTCTGATCAAACCAACTTAAACGATCACGAATTCATAATCACAACACAAAAGGACTGCACTGTCTGCCTACTTAGCGCATGTTAAACGTATAACATAGTGTGCCCTAAGTTGCTCCCATTAGCATGCGCTAGCTAGTAAGCTTAGCGTGCACTAATGCTGTACAGTGGCATGCATTCCAAGCATCGACTAACACTTTCCTCATATCAGTGATCAACTCATCTTGATATTAAGGATTTCATAACATATTCGATTCCAACTTTAATCTTTAAACACGAATCAACAAGATTCCTTCTTGTTCATATTGATAAATTCGTAAAACAATTTACCGGTTATTATCATGAATAATCATATTCCAAAATCATCCGTAACCTTTCCAAATTCCATTTCTTATTCATAAAATCATGACATATATAATTCGATTAGTTCTTCAAGAACACGAATTATCCGAATTCACGTTCATAATGACATGATCCGATGTGTTCTAACATCTAAAAATCCTTATTCACAATTCCAGATGTATATCATTATGTTCTTCGACATATAATTCATATAACTTCGAGAATAAGTAAGAATACGACCAATGTAATCTTACCGCCATAACTTTACCAAACTCGTAATAATTCTCATCAGAATAACCATTATTGCAATGCACATCTCGTGATCTCGATTAATCAATTAAATTAAATATAACGTCCATACGATACCTCAAGCAATACCCAGGATTCTCAAAACGTCATCATACTCGCAATACGGAAGTATACTAACTCTGTCTAATTCGATCTATCGGAGATAAACATCATCAAATCTCAACACGACAATCGATTGTCCATCCCAGGACAAGAATCAGGAAGGAAAATACGGAACATACCTCAAGATATGAAATGCCACGACGAAATCACATCAGTCTAATCCAAGATCAGATCAACACAACATATGGACATAGTCCTAACACAAGACCTACAAATGCATATGACAACGTCAATATACTCACAACAATAACAACAATGTATACTTATGGCAAACCCATAATATACATATGCACAACAACAATACATGGCAATCCGATGATCCAGTGTTCACTGCCTAGATCCCCCGATGATCCCGTCAGACCATCCCGAGGTGGAAAACCCGTCCGATGATCCAGCGCACGCTAGCATAGGTCACCCGATGATCCCGTCGGACCAGCACGAGGTGGACATATGACAACAATGCACAACTGCACAAAACAACAGTACATAATACACGACAACAATAATGCACAAATGCATGACAACACCGATACACGAATGTATCACGACATGATCGACACAAATGATAAAAATGATTAGAGTACTTGCCTCGAGTCCTTCGAGAGCGATCTCAATGTCTAAACCATCACGAACCATTATCCTAAATATTCGACGGTCCAAAGTATCACGGATTGCAGATAATTCATATCTTCATCTTTATCAAAATATATCCTCGATATACAAGTATGCCAATAACAAAAGTAAATCATATACAGTATGATTTAGAATCCCAAAACTCGAATACGATTTATAATCCCAAATCTCCTGTGATTACGATTATAAACATTGTTATATGAATTATAAACGAATGAAACGGAAACCATTCATTAAATATTATAAACTGAGCAAGTAATAACTTGCCTCGATACCGATGAAGCCATTACTAATTCCATTGTCGTCATCTACAAGTCCCTCGGCCCCAATCAATGCAATTCACGAACATTCTTGAACATGACCGCAAAGCATAGTTCTAATCACCGATCAATAATCTCAACCTATTACAATAATCGATAAACAACAAGTTCGACAACAATCAACAATTGATAAAACTGTAACACCCCAAACTAGGCGGATATTACAGTGCCGTGGACCCCTGACTGGGACCCACTAGGCGAATGAAAAAGGATGAATTACACAGGGTAAATGTACCGAACCACATTACAACATCAATTACTCCGATTAGGAGTTTCATACAACACACCAGGATAAAATAGAATACATGTGTATCTTATGTGACGATAAAATACACAACACTGAATGAAACGAGTATTCAAATGGAATGTCTGCAGCGGAATAAATAAAGGAAACACAAATGATGAATAAGTGGTGAGCAGTGGGGCCCCTTCTAGTATCATTAGGACTCCTCGCGTCAACGGGCTCTCCTGTGCTTTTGCCTTGCCATGACACGAGAAACAAATATCCCCAAACGGGGTCGATTATACTGAACACAACAATCCTCCAGAGTTGAATAAACACAATCATGATTATATCTGAAATTATGAAATATCCTGTCGAAACATACGCAATCAAACATGCTATATGAATCAACTAACAGTATGGCTCAAAGGGTGGCGCCACACTACGCCCGGGATGGAAATGTGTCCGTGCACAAGCCACCAACGAGTATCGATCGAATACACGTGTGGTCTTGTACCTAATCAGTCTCACGAAACAATCAATCTCGTGTGCACGATCCAATGTGAGGCCATCAACCCACACACGACTATAATGTGCCCGACATGAAAACCTACACATACCAACGCACGCCAAGATATGACCGGAATGCCTCGATATAACAAAAGTTTGATCGATAATGATTAATGACTCACCGAGGTGGAATGGTAGCGAAATAAATGACAACTCAATGAAAAGATTGGAAGCGTCGTTCCTTATGACTGAAACGATTAATTGATAACAACAAGTTTTGATACGATTAATATAATGATGAATGATTTATGATTATGAATGAACAACAACAAAATGGATGAATATCCTTTTAACCGAGTAAGAATTAACTTACACAATACTGGTGACAATTATCCTTCCACGAACAACGTCCTAATTGAAATATCGGTCACTCGAACAACCTTGAATTATACAATATCCAACAACTCGTTCAATATACGAATCAAACACGAATATAACGAATTCAAAACGTCGATACGATTAAACCAAGTCCATAGAGGCATTAAATCAAACACGTTGTATCCAACTCCGATGGTTTACAATCAAACCTCAATATACCAATATCGAATCTCCAAGAAGTGTTTTAAACCAACAAAACATCTCCAATACGATCAATAATCCGTTATGAATATCCAAAATGTGATTATAACAACAATTAGTCAAAATCCCCAATTCCAACTCGATATTCAAGGTGTTCTTGAATAATCCCTCAATAATCCAATGAATCCTTATACAAACTCATAATCATATACATATCCCTTCATATAACATGATTATAACGTCCAAAACATCCTATCTCAACACAAAATCAAAGTCCAAAGTGTTGAAGGAATTACCTCTTGATGATCCAAGTGCTTTAATCAGAAGAACACGCGTTTAATCGAGTATTCGGGCTTCACGATCGAAAGGAGATGAAGAAAATCAAACACCCAAATGATTTGTGAAGGAAAAACCCTCCCTCAAGCCTCCTCTCTCGGTTTCAAGTGAAAAAATGGGAAAGGAATGGAAGAAATCTTGAAAAAAGCGAATTTAAAGGAGTTGATCGCTGCCGGACACGGCCGTGCCCGATCGGCGCGGTCGTGTCATGCGATTGGCGACAGTGGCCGACGAGGACTCGGCCGTGTCACGATTGACACGGTCGCGGCTGGGGCCTTCGATAGCGACCGCCCGGCAATGACTTCGGCATGACTCGGCCGTGTCACGGGACACGGTCGGGCGTGTCAGCGATCGTTCGAGCTTAACCGGAAGAAATGCAGCACGGGCCGTGTCGGGCGACACGGCCGAGTCTGGTCGGCGAAACTTCGCATTTCGGACGAAATGCACGGGCCGTGTCGGACGACACGGCCGAAGTTCGGCGATGATCGGCAGCGAAACGACCATAACTCTCTCGTACCGACTCCGATTGACTCACCGTTTGAACCATAGGAAAGCTAATTCGATGCTCTATAATATTTAAAAGATTTAGAATTTATGGAGTTACCAAAAAATAATGGTGATTAAACAAAGTCGAACTCATAAGAGGAAAGTTGAAACAATGAACAATAATGATACACAACTCGAAGTTTTTCCGAGCGGTGAACCGGTGAATGAACATGATTGATTAATTATTATAATTGAGTGAAAATACAATGAGTGACAATTACAGACTTATAATTACTGAATGAAAAGGAATGAATTACATCCGGGTTTTACATACTCCCCACTTATAAGGAGTTTCGTCCCAAACTAAGGGTCAAACAACTCGGGATAACTCTCCCGCATATTCTCCTCGGTTTCCCAAGTGGCCTCTTCGACTCCATGTCTAGACCCGAATCTTGACCAAAGGGATCGTCTTGTTCCTCAAGCTGTTTGATTCGCTCTAACACTCGTACAGACGCTCCTCGTACGAATGATCATCTGCGATCTCGATTTCGTCGGCGGAGTATGTGACTCGGGTCGGCAACATACTTCCGCAACCGAGAGACATGAAACACATTATGAATTCGGCTCACGCCGGAGGTAAATCCAATCGATAAGCTAACTCGCCTACTCGATCCAAAATCTCGAGCGGTCCAATGAATCTCGGACTCAACTTTCCCTCTTCCCAAAACGGAAGATACCACGACTCGGGATACCTTGACCAACACATGGTCACCAGCCTCGAACTCTAATGGTCGGCGACGGTTATACGCATATGATTTCGCCGACTCGAGTACAACAAACGACTCTGATCAAAGCTACCTTCTCACGGCGGCTATAAGCATATCGGGCTCGGTGCCGATTGATTCGATAAGTCATCCCAACACAACGGAGATCGACAACGACGACCGTACAAGGCCTCGTAAGGTGCCATCTTAATCGAAGCGTGCCAACTATTATTATACGTGAACTCGATCAACGGTAGTTGGGCTTCCCAATCGTCCTTCCAATCGAGGACGCAAGCTCTCAACATGTCCTCTAATGTCCGAATAGTCCTCTCTGATTGTCCGTCTGACCGAGGATGAAAGCGATCGAGATTAAGCTGAGTTCCCATAGCACGATGAACTGATTTCCAAAAATGTGACACAAACCGCCCGTCACGATCGGAAACGATACTTTTAGGAGTACCGTGTAGTCTCACTATCTCTTTGATGAATAGTGGGCAAGTCTCTCGGGACCCCAAGTATCCTTAATCTCAAGAAAATGAGCTGATTTAGTTAAGCGGTCCACAATCACCGGATCGTATTCATGCCACGGCGACTCGTCGGCAAACTCGTGATGAAATCCATAGAAATGTCTTCCCATTTCCACTGGAATAGGGAGAGGTTTGACATACCCGCCGGCCGATGTTCAATCTTGACTTGTTGGCAAGTTAAGCATCTCGAAACAAATTCGCGACTTCTCGCTTCATATTACTCCACCGGTAATTTTGTTTGAGTCTTTATACATCTTGCTAGACCGGGTGAACGAGAATAAGGGGTAGCATGAGCTTCTCTCAAAATCGAGTTTTTCAACTCGTCATTCGCGATACGCACAACCGGTTCTTAAACCTCAAAAGTCCATCCTCGTGGACCACGAATCCAGGGGCTTTCCCGAGTCACATCCTCACGGATGCGCAACAACGAAGGGTCCGAACTCGATTCTCTCTGATTACCTCCTCAAGAGACGATGAAATCTCTAACATACAAAGTTGTCCCCGAATTCGCTGAAGCCGGACCTCGATCTCGGGTCTAAGGAATTCCCGCTGAAGCTCCTTCGAACTGTTAAACGAGCAAGCATCCGCTCCCGAACGGACTTACGACTCAAGGCGTCGGCGACAACGTTCGCCTTGCCCGGTGATAAAGGATCTCAATATCATAATCCTTGATTAGTTCTAACCACCGCCTCGCCGCATATTTAACTCCTTCGAGTAAATATATACTTCAAACTTTTATGATCGGTGAATATCGGCAGGTAACGCCATAAAGATAATGACGCCAAATTTTTAAAGCGAACACCACGGTGCTAGCTCCGGATCGTGAGTCGGATAATTAACCTCGTAAGGTCTCAATTGCCGTGAAGCATAGGCAATAACCTTTCCATTCGCATGAGCACACAACCGAGACCACGTGCGGACGCATCACTATAAACTACAAATCCCTCCGTCTCCCTGCGGCAAGGAAAGTACAGTGCGACATTAACCGGCTCTTGAGTTCCTCAAAACTCCGTTGACACGCGTCGGACCACGTGTATTTCTTATCCTTCCGCAAAAGGTTCGTCAAGGGTTGAGCGATTTTAGAAAATCCCTCCACAAATCGCCGATAGTAGCCCGCTAATCCGAGAAAACTTCGATTTCCTTAACATTCTTCTGAGGTAACCGGTCTCGGATAGCCTCCGTCTTACGAGGGTCGACACGAACTCCGTCGATGAAATTACATGTCCGAGAAAAGTCACCTCGGACATCCGTAACTCGCATTTGGAAAACTTTCCATAGAGTTGCTCTTGTCTCAACACGTCGAGAATCGATGAAGATGAATCTCGTGTTCCTCTCGATTCGAGAATAAATCAAAATGTCATCGATGAAGACAACAACAAACCGATCCAAAAAGTCGATGAAGACCCGATTCATTAGTTCCATGAATACCGCAGTGCATTAGTTAGCCCGAGCGGCATAACTACGAACTCAAAATGACCATAGCGTGTTGAAACGCCGTCCTCGCGATATCCGACTCTCGAATCCGTGGTGATGATATCCGGATCTTAAGTCGATCTTGGAAAATACTGAAGCCCCGAAGTTGATCCAAAAGGTCATCGATACGGGGTAAAGGATACTTATTCTTGATCGTCACCCTATTCAACTCCCGATAATCGATACACTGGCGAAAAGAACCATCCTTCTTTTTGACAAAGACCGGTGCTCCCCACGAGACGCACTCGGTCGGATATAACCTTTCTCGAACAATTCCTCAAGTTGATTCTTCAACTCCTGCATTTCATCGGGGCCATCCGATATGGTGCCTTCGATATCGGAGACGTACTGGGCTCCAACTCAATCGTGAATTCCACATCTCTCTGTGGAGGCAAACCAGGTAACTCGTGCGGAAATACATCGGCATATTCTTTCACAACCGGAATATCCGACAACAATATCGATGATTTTTCGGTTTTGGTCATATAGCACCAATAACCAACACATCCCAGTCGAGTAACCGTCGCTTTCATCAAATTAATGACTTTACGAGCAGTAGGATTACCTCACGAAAAACACATTCAAACCCATCGTAAATGCGAAATGATAGTGACCATACGCTTACGGACACTAATGATGGCATCATGACGATCCATCCAGTCAATACCCAAGATGACGTCGTCCCTCGGCAAATCTACTACGATTAGGTCCGCTGGCCATACACGACCATGAAATTGAATCGGGCAATTCTGAATCTCACGATTACCGATAATTCGTCTACCGTCAGGTAGACCAATGACATAAGGCTCACAACTAGTAGCACTACCCAGACGTAGTCTACGCAAACATGACTCGGAAATGAATGAATGCGATGCACCAGTGTCAAAAAGGGTACACACAGGTTGAGAAAGAATATCGAGTGTACCTGAGATCATCCGGGCCTCTGGATCGTCGGTCTTCTTCATCTCATAAATTCGGGGCTTTCCGGCCCCAGAGCCGGACGCTCCCGTCTGATAGCTCTTGGCTCCGCCTTTAGCTCCTGTCGTCTTGAGCAGCCGACGAGTGGCCTTTGATTACGCCTTCTTGAATGACACAGGGCTGAGATGACGCTGAGTAGGTTTAGAGTCCCTTCGGCAAAACGGGCCCTATGCCCGGCAATCCTGATTGTGGCACGTGATGACTTGCCGGACATTGGGTGCTGAAATGACCTGTTCCTCACGGTTGAAACAGTGATGGCGAACGGCGCTCGTGGCCCGAGATTCCGCGGGTTTAGACGCCGTGGGAGGTCGCTCAAAAAAGTAGAGCCGTCGTGGTTTCTTGAAAGTGGCACACGCCCGTCGGTGATTCTGAGTTCTTAGATTTCTTGCCGCAGATGAAGGTTGTTGCTTAGCAATCTCTTTGGCGATGAGCTCGTAAGTAAGAGCTTTCTCAATGAATTCACCAACGTGGTACAATTATGATTAAGCAGTTGTAATCTCATACGGGATTTCAGCCTCTTGCTGAAATACTTGATCTTGTCCGCTTCTGAGTGAATGATAGATGAGGCGAACGGAAGAAGTTCCTGAAATTTTTCGGCGATGGCGAGAACATCATCATCCGCCGAAAGGTCGGGAGTGAGTAATTCCGACAACTTGGCCTCCCTGAGTGGGGCCGGATAGTACCTCTCCATCATGAGAGTTTTGAATCGATCCCAAGTACATGATCCGTCTGGGCTTCAACGATAACCACCATGAATGAGCGCTCTTACCAAGATAGTAAGCCGCAACTGAAACTTTATGCCCTTCAGGGCAATCCACCATAGCAAATAATTTTTCGAAATGCTCAAGCCAATGGACGATATCCGCCGGCTCAGATGAGCCCTCAAAGGTAGGTGGTCGCTGGCGAGAGATATCGCTAATGATATTGCTTACACCCCTCTCTTGCCTCTGAGGCGGCGGCGGAGGAGCCTGTTGATTTTGAATAGTGGAGTTATGCATCGTCTGCATCAGCTGTGTCATCTGGGTCATCTGGGCCATCATGCCCTGCATAAAAGCGAGTGGGTCAACCCGAACACCTTCTGACTGAGCGGTGTCCCGAGTACGACTCCCTGATAGAGAATGATCACGTCCAGTGAATGAGTAGCAGCCGCCGCTAGATGAATTAGCATTATCCCTCGCATTCGCACGTGTATTCACACGAGCTCTCGGATTCGGCCCGCACCACGGCCTCGTCCTCCTCGTCCTCTCCGCCACTCTTTCCATACCGAAGTGGAAAGTTACATGATGATTAAATCTCCCACATGAATATCACGTTATGATTACGTAATTAAATGATGAAAATGAGCATACACGTTCTAACACAATGATTATATGAATGATTAATCAAGTGACATGATTATCCGATGAAACTATTGAAATGATTATCTTGAACAAGTTAACAAGATTAATGATATGATCATCGGATCAACAATCGAGTAATGAAATGAATTGAGTGATTAATGAGTTAAAATGACCGTCTGGTCAAAATGAAAATGATGATGGAGGATTGTTAATCGATAAATTATGAATGAGTGATAATTGCCGTAAATTATACCATGGCGTTAGAAGTCTTACGCTTCTTTCTTCGATTGGCTCGGCATCCGCACAGTCACACGTGACGCGAAAGTCCAATGATACTAGTCCGATGACAATGATTTCAAATGAGACATAACTTGAGGGTAGTATTCAAAACCACGCTCCGATACCAACTCGTAACACCCCAAACTAGGCGGATATTACGGTCGTGACCCCGATCGGGACCCACTAGGCGAATGAAAAGGATGAATTACACAGGGTAAATGTACCGAACCACATTACAACATCAATTACTCCGATTAGGAGTTTCATACAACACACCAGGATAAAATAGAATACATGTGTATCTTATGTGACGATAAAATACACAACACTGAATGAAACGAGTATTCAAATGGAATGTCTGCAGCGGAATAAATAAAGGAAACACAAATGATGAATAAGTGACTGAGCAGTGGGGCCCCTTCTAGTATCATTAGGACTCCTCGCCGTCAACGGGCTCTCCTGTGCTTTTGCCTTGCCATGACACGAGAAACAAATATCCCCAAACGGCCGGCTTATACGTAACAACAATCCTCCGAGTTGAATAAACACAATCATGATTATATACGAAATTATGAAATATCCTGTCGAAACATACGCAATCAAACATGCTATATGAATCAACTAACAGTATGGCTCAAAGGGTGGCGCCACACTACGCCCGGGATGGAAATGTGTCCGTGCACAAGCCACCAACGAGTATCGATCGAATACACGTGTGGTCTTGTACCTAATCAGTCTCACGAAACAATCAATCTCGTGTGCACAGTCCAATGTGAGGCCATCAACCAACACACGACTATAATGTGCCCGACATGAAAACCCTACACATACCAACCGGCACGCCAGTATGACCCGGAATGCCACGATATAACAAAAGTGACATCGAGAATGAATAATGACTCACCGAGGTGGAATGGTAGCGAAATAAATGACAACTCAATGAAAAGATTGGAACCGTCGTTCCTTATGACTGAAACGATTAATTGATAACAACAAGTTTTGATACGATTAATATAATGATGAATGATTTATGATTATGAATGAACAACAACAAAAGGGATGAATATCCTTTTAACCGAGTAAGAATTAACTTACACAATACCGGTGACAATTATCCTTCCACGAACAACGTCCTAATTGAAATATCGGTCACTCGAACAACCTTGAATTATACAATATCCAACAACTCGTTCAATATACGAATCAAACACGAATATAACGAATTCAAAACGTCGATACGATTAAACCAAGTCCATAGAGGCATTAAATCAAACACGTTGTATCCAAACTCCGATGGTTTACAATCAAACCTCAATATACCAATATCAGAATCTCCAAGAAGTGTTTTAAACCAACAAAACATCTCCAATACGATCAATAATCCGTTATGAATATCCAAAAATGTGATTATAACAACAATTAGTCGAAAATCCCCAATTCCAACTCGATATTCAAGGTGTTCTTGAATAATCCCTCAATAATCCAATGAATCCTTATACAAACTCATAATCATATACATATCCCTTCATATAACATGATTATAACGTCCAAAACATCCTATCTCAACACAAAATCAAAGTCCAAAGTGTTGAAGGAATTACCTCTTGATGATCCAAGTGCTTTAATCCGAAGAACACGCGTTTAATCGAGTATTCGGGCTTCACGATCGAAAGGAGATGAAGAAAATCAAACACCCAAATGATTTGTGAAGGAAAAACCCTCCCTCAAGCCTCCTCTCTCGGTTTCAAGTGAAAAAAATGGGAAAGGAATGGAAGAAATGCTGAAAAAAAACGAATTTAAAGGAGTTGGTGCTGCCGGACACGGCCGTGCCGATCGGCACGGTCGTGTCGCTGATTGGCCGGCAGCTGGCAGCGAGGGACTCGGCCGTGTCCCGATTGACACGGTCGCGGCCCGGGGCCTTCCGATAGCGACTCGCCCGACGGCTGACTTCGGCATGACTCGGCCGTGTCACGGGACACGGTCGGGCGTGTCAGCGATCGTTCGAGGCTTAACCGGAAGAAATGCGGCACGGGCCGTGTCGGACGACACGGCCGGGTCTGGTCGGCAGAAACTTCTGCATTTCCGGACGAGTACGGCGCGGGCCGTGTCGGACGACTCGGCCGTGTTCGGTCGGCGATGATCGCCAAAATCAAACGACCATAACTCTCTCGTCCGGACTCCGATTGACTCACCGTTTGAACCATTGGAAAGCTAATTCGATGCTCTATAATATTGCAAAGATTTAGAATTTTTGGAGTTACCAAAAATTAATGGTGATTTAACAAAGTCGAACTCATAAGAGGAAAGTTGAAACTGTAATACCCGGTTGTAATTCAGTAATTATCATTCAGTAATTATCATTCAGTAATTATCATTCAGTATTTGATACTCAGTAATTTCATTCATTATTGATCATTTGTCACTCAGATTCAGTCATGGTATTCATCATTCAGAGTAATTGTATCGAGTATCGATCGTCATTCATCATTAATCTGATTGGAGTTTCGTGCCGTGTTTATCATCATTGTCATTTTCGTTGCAAGCTGTGCTTGAGGAGTAGCGCACGCTACATACTCCTTTTAGCGTACGCTAATTGGGTAGAGGTAGCGCACGCTACCGCTCAGCTTTAGCGCACGCTAAGGCTACCTTGGTGCGATCCGGAAGGTCTTGGGCTGCAGTGAAATAATGGTAGCGCACGCTACGAGTGGTAAGTAGCGCGCTAACGGGTTGTAGTAGCGCACACTATATGTGTGGAGTAGCGCGCTAGGGCGGATCGAGTTGAGTCCGTGGCTCTTTGGCGCCAAGGTTTATTCATAGCGCACGCTATGCATTGTTGTTAGCGTACGCAGTCGACATATTAGCGCACGCTAAATAATGGTTGTAGCGCACGCTATCGAGGTTCGATCAGAGGGCAGATGGTTTTCTGGACTCCAGTCTTGGGCGTCAAGTATTTCGCTAGCGCACGCTAACAATGGATATTAGCGCACGCTAGTAGTATGGCCGTAGCGCACGCTACGAAGAGGTACGTAGCGCGCGCTACCGTGTTCGGACAGTGGGTACTGGACTACCCAAAGTACTCGTTAGCGCACGCTATGCACTAGGGCTAGCGCACGCTAACCTGGACTGAGTATAAATTGGACAGTTAGTCAGACTTCGTCATTTGTTCATCTCATTTCACTCCTTCGGTATTTTTGGGCGATTTCGAGCGATTCGGAGAGGATTCTTCGAGGTGTAATCATCAACCATCATCTTCAAGCTCATCTTTCGGATTGATCATCATCTCATCATCTTCATCACATCGAATCAAAGGTATTAATCTCTTGGATCTAGAATTTCGGATTTTTGGGTTTTCCTTCCGATTTCTTCGTGTAAGCTTGGATTATCATTGGAATATGTTAGATATGAATCATCTACCTTGGATAAATATATTCCTACGGATTTAATGGTTATTTTTCGGAATTATTACAAGAACCCTTGGGGTTGACTTCGGTTAATTGGGGATTTTCCGATTGAGGTTGTTGTAATCATGAATTATGGATTCCTAATGAATTCTTGATATCATTGAAGTGTTTTGTTAGTTCGAAATACTCATTTTAGTGTTGGTTTCGACATATTCGGGATTTGATATTTTCGAAGTCGTGTGGTTGGTTACGTATTCGTTAGAATGCCCCAATGAGTTCGATTATCGTTGTTTCGACCTTTGGGTTAGTCGTGTTTTGTTGTTTGATGCGTGTATTGAACGGTTGTTGGTAATTATTGTTATTCAAGGTTGTTCGAGCGACCGGTATTTCACTTAGGACGTTGTTCGTGGACGGACATTCTTCATCGGTATTGAGTAAGTAAATTCTTACTCGGTTAAAAGGATATTCATTCCTTTTGTTGTTGATCATTCATAATCATAACTCATTCATCATTGTATTAATCATTTTGAGACTTGTAATTGTCGGATAATCATTCCATTAGCGAGGAGCGGTTCCAATCATTTCATTGAAAACTATCAATCACTTCATTATCACTTTCGTATCGGTGAGTCATTCTTGACTTTGTCGGATTATTATTATTCATTGATATTCATTATGGTCATTCTTGTTCATATGACCTTACGGGTTCATATTGCGTGGCGGGTGCGGATGTGTGGAATTTTTAGTCGGGCACGTGATGGCCATGTATTGGGAGTGATACATTGGGTGTGCACACGGTAACGATTACCTCCGTGAGACTAATTAGGTACAAGGACGGGTGTGTCCGGTCATCCGTCTTGTACACTTGCACAGAACACTACGGGCGTACTATGATGCTCCTCTTGGCGTAATTCATAATTAAGGATATTTCATAACTTGATTAAATCATGTTTGTGTATTTTCAACCCTTGAGGATTGTTCTTACGTATGGCCCGGCCCGTTGGGGATTTTGTTTAGTCACGGCAAGGCCAAGGCACGGGAAGAGCATGTTGACGGCGGCGAGTCGGTGATACTAGTAGGGGCCCAGTCATTCCGATTGTTGATCACTTTGATCATTTGATTATTTCTGTCATTTGTATTTTCATTGCAAATTCCGTTTGTAATGTTTATTTATTCGGTGGTGTATTTTATCTTCATATAAAATACACTAGTATTGTATTGTCTGGTGTGTCGTACTTAAACTCCTCATCGGAGTGTTTGGTAATATAATGTGGTTCGGTACTACAATTATATTATTTAATTCTTCATTTTCATTTGCACGGTGGGTCCCGATCGAGGATTCACGGCACTGTAATATCCGCCTAGTTTGGGGTGTTACAGAGTTGGTATCGGAGCGTGGTTTTGAATACTACCCTCCAAGTCATGTCTCATTTGAAATCATCTTCATCGGACTAGTATCATTGGACTTTCGCGTCACGTGTGACTTGTGCAAATGCCGAGCCAATCAGACCAAGAACTGTAAGATTTCTAATGCCATGGTATAATTTCTGGCATTAATCATTCATTCATAATTCATCAGTTAACAATCCTCAATCATCATTGTCACGTTGACCAGGACGGTCAGGGTAACTCATTAATCAGTCAAGTCATTTCATTGTTCAGTTGTTGATCAGGAAGATCGAATCATTAATCTTGTTAACCCATTCAAGATAATCATTTCAGTAACTTCATCAGATAATCATGTCACGTCAATTGATCATTCATGTAATCGCTGTATTTGAGCGCGTATGCTCATTTTCATCATTTCATAATATAATCATAATGTGATACTCATGCGAGATATATAATCATCATATGACTTTCCACTTCAGTATGGAAAGGGCGAGAGGGCGTGGAGGACGAGGCCGTGGAGCGGGCGAATCCGAGAGCTCGTGTGAATACACGTGCAAACGCGAGGAATAATGCTAATTCATCGAGCGGCGACAGCGCCACTCATTCACACAGACGCGATCATTCATTATCGGGAGTCGCACCCGGACACGGCTCGGTCGAGAGGGTGTCGGGTTGATCCACTCGCATTTATGCGGGGCATGATGGCCCAAATGACTCAGATGGCTCAGTTGATGGAGACGATGCATAACTCCGTCAATCAGAATCAGCAGGCTCCTCCGCCGCCACCTCAGAGGCAAGAGAGGAATGTGAGTAACATCATCGGCGATATCTCTCGCCAGAGGCCACCTACTTTTGAGGGCTCGTCGGAGCCGGCAGATATCATTCATTGGCTCGAGCATTTCGAGAAGCTGTTTGCTATGGTAGAGTGTCCCGAGGGACACAAAGTTTCTGTTGCGGCTTACTACCTTGGTAAGAGCGCACATTCTTGGTGGTTGTCATTGAAGCCCACCGAAGGATCTTGTACTTGGGATCAGTTCAAGACTCTCATGATGGAGAGGTATTATCCGGCCCCACTCAGAGAGGCCAAGCTGTCAGAATTGCTCACCCCCGACCCCTCAACAGACGAGGATGTTCTCGCTATTGCCGAGAAATTTCAGGAACTTCTTCCTTTCGCCTCGTCCATCATTCATTCAGAGGCGGATAAGATCAAGTATTTCAGCAAGAGGCTGAAACCCCGTATGAGACTTCAGTTACTTAATCATAATTGCACCACGTTGGCCGAGTTCATCGAGAAGGCTCTTACTTACGAGCTTACGGCTAAGGAAATTGCTAAGCAGCAACCTTCGTCTGCTAGCAAGAAGTCCAAGAACCGTAATCAGTCTGACGGGAGTCAGGCCACTTTCAAGAAACCCCGTGCGGGCTCTGCTTTCGAGCGACCTCGGTGTCGTCTAAAACCGCGGAATCTCGATCACGAGCGGCGATTCGGCCATCACTGTTACAACCGTGGGGATCTTGGTCATGTCGGCACTAAGTGTCCGAGACGATGCATCACGTGTCATAAGCGTGGAATTGTGGGACATAAGGCCCGTTTTGCCGTAGGGACTCCAAACCTACTCGAGCGTCATCTCGGGCACCTAAGCGATCGGCCGTTCGAATCGAGCCACTCAATCGGCGTCGTTTAAAGCAGCGGGAGCGACTAAAGGTGGAGCTTTTAGCCATCGAGACGGAGCGTCGGTCTGGGACTAGCAAGCCCCGGTTTATGAGATGAAGAAGACCGATGATCCAGAGGCCCGAATGATCTCGTGTACACTCGATATTCTATCTCAACTTTGTGTACTCTTTTCGATCTTGGTGCATCGCATTCATTCATTTCCGAGTCATGTTTGAGTAGACTACGTCTGGGTAGTGCTACTAGTTGTGAGCCTTATGTCATTGGCCTACCTGATGGTAGACGAATTATCGGTAATCATGAGATTCAGAATTGTCCGATTCAGTTTCATGGTCGTGTATGGCCAGCGGACCTAATCGTGGTAGATTTACCGAGGGACGACGTCATCTTGGGCATTGATTGGATGGATCGTCATGATGCCATCATTAGTGTCCGTAAGCGTATGGTCACTATCATTTCAGACGATGGAGTTGAATGTGTGTTTCAGGGAGGTAATCCCGGCTGTTCTGGTAAGGTCATTAATTCAATGAAAGCAGTAAGGTTACTCAATCAGGGATGTGTCTGTAATACCCGTAATTTCGATTTCCGGTAATTTCTTTTTTTTCGGCGAAAGTCCGTTTTGACGACTCGCTCATGACCGTTTCGTCATTTCGAGATTGATTAATTCTGCACTTTTTGTCATCCGAGCTCGTTTCGGTGTCGTTTTGTTGAGTTCCGTGCTTTTTAGCGGTTTTTCCGCACTTGAGTTCGATTCTTGCGAATCTCGTCAGCTAATTGTTTGAGTTTCCCAAGTCCGTTTAACTTTGTTATACGTGTTGTGAACTTCGGTTTGGTTATTCGATCACGTATCGTGATTTCGGGCGTTTTGGGCGTTTCGTAATTTCCCAAAGTTTGGGGTAATTACTTTCCATTGTCGAATTTCGAGCCTTCGGGTGGTCGAATCGTGTGTTCTCTTAGTGCTCGGATTCGTCTTTGCGAGTACTTCGTAGCTGTATCTTCGATTCGTACTCGAGTTCGGGTTTCGGGAGTCGTTCGGGCCGTCGGAATTGGTCCCGGCGAGCCATGGCGGGCATGCTCGGGCGAGCCGATACGGCGAGTAACGTGCGTTAGTGCTCGGCGTTACGTGCGTAAGGGCGATTACGTCGTAAGGCCACGGCGATGCGTGCGTAGCGGGCAGCGATTTGCGGCGATGACTTCGGTTACGTCGTAACCCTTGGCGATTCGTCGTCGTAACCGGCCGTGATCGGCTTATAAAGGCACAGCGGCGTTTTTCTTCAGCCATTTCTCATTCTTTTTCTTCCCGTACGCGGCTGTGGGTGTGTGAATCATCTAGAGATGTTGTTGGACGATGAATACATGAAGTTTTGAGGTTCATATCATCAATCATCCGTCCTATAACGCCCTCCGATCTACCGAATCAGGTCAGATTTTCTAGAAATCTAGTTTTGGGGAATTTGGGTATTTTGGTTGTTTTCGTCCGATTAATCCGATTTAACTTAGGATTATGATGGATTGATGAATATTTAGATGTATTATATCATTTCCTTTATTATTCCATGGTTGGATCGTATCGATTCGTTGTTTTGGTCGAGTTCTTGGTCGACGCCTTGAAGGTGTCCGGTAGTATGTCATAGAGGGGTTTTCGGGCGTTCTACGAATATCCTTCCTCGTATGATTGTTGATTTATGGATTATATATTGTTAGGGTCGAATTCTTGTGAAGAACTCGAGTCGGAACCCTCCGCTCGTTGTCTTCTTGGTCCGAGCTTCCCGGTTGAATCGTGTTCTTCGGAGTGTTCGGTAGCGGTCATTAAGTCGAGCTTTCCCGTTTCTCCACGTGCGTTGGACTTGAGGCGAGTATCTCGTCTATATTCTTTATACTTTGAGAATGTGATGTGTCGTGAATTTAACGTGGACTCGTTAGTGACGGTATATTTAACCGTAACTTACTTTAAATGAAGATGTGATTTTATGAAGGTAATTACCAACATAAACTTTAGTTTCAAGAATAATGATAACTACCTCTTCATGTTATTTTGTGATTAAAATAAATACTAGAAATGAGTAGTTAATCAAGAATTGTGGAATCGCGTAATACTTGTATTATTTGCTCGTTGGCCTTTTTCTGAATGATGGTTTCTTTGTGGATGTTGTGCCTTTGTGGAAGTTATGTTACATTAACTTATATGTTACGTGTTTCGGTTGTAGTGAATATTGTGCCTTTGTTGTGTTGTGTATCTTAGCGAATTGAGATGTTGTCGGGTAGGGTCCGTCGAGGCCTCCGGAGGCGCGTGCTTGCGAGTACGGCCAGACGTATGTTGTGACCATAAGGTTATCAATTCGGGTAGGTGCGGGAGGGCTCAGAATCGACACTTGCGAGTGCGATGTCATGATAACTTATGGGCGTATTTGAATGATGTTATCCGGGTAGGGTCCGTCGAGGCCTCGGAGCGCGTGCTTGCGAGTACGGCCGGATGTTACGATTTGACCATAAGGTTATCTAATCGGGTAGGTGCGGAGAGGGCTCGAGAATCGTCACTTGCGAGTGCGATGTCAAGATAACTTATGGGTGTGTTCGAGTTTATTCTTGATGGCTAATCCGGGTGGGACCCTTGGGGCCACGGAGACGTTTTGACTGTTGATTTGATATTTCTGAATTGTTTATGTTTTGAATCTTGAATCCCGATTATGTTGGTGAATATGGTTTTGGTCTTGAGGTTTGAGTTGAGAATAAAATCATTTGTATGATTTTGAAAGAAAACCTTTTGAAAAGGAAAAACATTCATATTTCAGGATTTTACACTGAGACCCCCGAAGTCTCTAAATAATCTCTTACAATGATTTTTGGAGTAATCCCCATGGTTTGTTTTAAAGGAATAAATTTTCAAAAGACTTTAGACTCGGGGATCGTGTTACTACCTTGTCGAAATGTTATTTTCATAACGGTTGTATTCTTGATGTATAATTGTATAGCTTGGTTACTTGCTAGCGATTCCATCGCTAACCCCTCGTTGGGGATTTTGTTATTTATTCCAGGTGTCCTGACTGGAGAGTGAGCAACCGCAGGATTGGCTCGGAGGATATGCAATGCAGCGATACTAGTCACAAGTGTAGTCGTCAATGCATCGGTGATATGTCAGTTTGAGTTCTTGTCATCCTTGAGGGGATGGACATTTTATGTACTATGTGATCGAGTTGTAATTTAGTTTCATCAGATGTACGGTTATGCTATGTTTTGAGAGACCTAATCGGTCTACGGTATTATGTTTTGGTCAAGTTGACCGCATGTGGGTTTTGATTTGTAGTCTCCCTTTGGTAGCTCCTTGTGGAAAGGGGTCTACGGCGTGTAATATCCCCGAGCGGATTGGGGTGTTACATAAATGGTATCGAGCTTAGGTTTGCGAAAACCTAGGCGGTTGGGTCTAGTTGTGTCTTGTCGAGTCGTGTCTTTTCGGAGTCGTGAATTGTCGGGTCCACCCGGTGAGCATTTGTGAACAAGCCAGATCATTGCGATCCGTTGTGATCAATTGTGGTTCGTTGTGATTAGTATCGTGTTGCAGCCATTATCTCCGTGCGGCCTGTGGACGTAAGTCTCCTCCTTTATGTGAGGTACCTGTATTTCATGTTTTTACGTGTGCGAATTAAATGTGATGTGTGTCCTTATTTACACGGTGTTGTGTTAGGGAGTTGTATTCGATGCTTGTGATGCACGGTATATAGATATGACTGGACGTATTGATGTTTTGACTTTGAACCGCCGTGTGGGGTGGTATGTTGTGAAAATTGTGAACCTTGATGGGTTTCGAAAGTGTGCCGACAGTTGATTCGGTGAAAAGCTCAAATGATAGTCTTGATATATGTTTTAACTTGATGCACCCGAAATGTGTTTGGTTGAATTTGTGATTTTGTTTGTCGTTTGAGCAGGTGGTTTTTAGTTCGATCACTTTGTCTGGACTATCGTAATTATTCAGCTGCGGGTAGATTTGAGAATATATTTTTGAGGGGCCATAAGGGTCGGAACATTTTTGTGAAAGTTGATTTTGAAAATATATTTATGGTTCGATTAAACCAGCAGCCCGTATGAATTTTGAAATCGGTCGAGTTTTGACAGAGTTAATCCTGTATTTTCAAATGACACCATCAGGCGGTATGAGGAAAAATGTATTTTAATGTATTTCGGGCACTGCAAAATATTACCGTCACCTTCGGTTGAGACCAAAAGAATTTTGAAAAATTTCTGTTATATGTTTGTTATGTTGTTTTGCCCGTCGGAAAATTTTTACAGTAACTTTTCTGTAACAAGTCTTAAGGTGATCATTTTCTGATGCTCAATCACTATCGACCTAATAAAATGGTCCGTCAGTGACGATCGTGAACCCTAACTGCGATATCAGTATTGCACTTAGTTGCTTCACCTGTGTGGATATTATTGACGTATTATATATTGTCACAATTCTTGTTAGCAAGTTATGGGTGTACGCCCAGATACGATGATTTCATAGTTCGGTTTAATTGTGTTGTTTCTTTGACGTTATCCGGATGTGGTAATTCATTATGTCTTTTACTTGGTTTTAAAAACGATACAGAGATGATAATAGATTGGTAGTTTTGATAAAAGTTTTCTTTTATAAAATTAGCATAACCAAATTTTTCAAATTCAGGAATTTTAAAATGCTATCATTTGGACAAGCACCTTGAAAAAAAAAAAATTTGTTTTTAAAATATTACCCATATTCGACCCTGATGATATGTTTGTGGTTTTGACCGTGATAAACTTGGTAAAGGTCGTACATTATGTTAACATGGCTAAGTGAATGATTTATGAATTTGAATTCTGTCGTTGCAGTGATGGTTCATGTATTCGTGCTACAACTCGGAATGAGTATTTTATTGTGTTATTGTTGGTTGCTCTATATTGATTATGTGGTGGTTGTTTTGGTTGTTTTGATCGGTTGCCCATTCAGTATGCCGAGAGGTCGAGGTCGTGGTAACCCTCCGCGCGACCAGGATCGTACTACCGGTAATGGAATTAGTACTGGTGTTGCTACTGTGCTCCAACAGGTGGCAGACCAGATGACACATTTAGCTCAGGTGGTTCAGCGTAACCATACTGCGAATGAGGATGTTGGATCGACTCGGTGGCTTAGAGAAGTGCTTCGTTTGCGTCCCCCTCGCTTTGCAGGAGCGGGGCTGGGACGGTTGGCTTATCCAATTGGAGAAGATTTTCAAGGCGATTGGTTGTCCCGAGGAGCGGAGGATTCCTATCGCTCAGTTTCTTCTCGTTGATGACGCCGCTAACTGGTGGGAGGCCGTTGAGCCTCAAGATCATGCTGTTACTTGGGAAGAGTTCAAGAAGTTGATGGAAGCGGAATTTTGCCCGAGGCCGATTCGAGAGCAGAGGATCCGAGATTTTTACCTAGCCGAGCCACAGGATGTACCCGTGTCACAGGCTATTGTCGATTATAGTCGACAGCTCGCCTTTGTGAAGAATCAGGTGAGGACCGAGGAGGACAAGATCCGTCATTTTGATATGCGGATGAGACCAGAGATTCGACAGTACATGTCGGGTTTCACTTGTGCTACTTTGAGAGAATATCAGAATCGAGCCATGGCGTACGAGATGGCATCGTTATCTACTGGGCCTTCGCATGAGTCGAAGAGACAGAGGACGTCTGGAGATTTTTCGGACGGTGCAAGAGACGGAAATTCTTCTCATCGAGTTTCGCGTAGTCGTACGGCGAAACCTTCAATTTCTTCGTTCGGTGGAACCAAGAGTTCCAAGTTGTCTTCTTTGACTCCTAGTCAGACTGGGAGGTGCTTTAACTGCAATGTTGTCGGTCATGTGCAAGCTAATTGTCCTTCGCAACGGATTACTTGTTATAATTGTGGACTCGAGGGCCACAGAGTTCAGTATTGTGAATTATTCCATGAAGTTTCCCAGAATCGTGTTTCGGAATCGGTATCGGGATCGGTTCGTCGGGACCGTTGAGATTTTGTCGGCCGTGCTTTGTTGTTTGTGACTTAATTTTTTTTTTTAGTTTAAGTTTCGGGACGAAACTTTTTTTTAGAGGGGTAGAATGTAATACCCGTAATTTCGATTTCCGGTAATTTCTTTTTTTCGGCGAAAGTCCGTTTTGACGACTCGCTCATGACCGTTTCGTCATTTCGAGATTGATTAATTCTGCACTTTTTGTCATCCGAGCTCGTTTCGGTGTCGTTTTGTTGAGTTCCGTGCTTTTTAGCGGTTTTTCCGCACTTGAGTTCGATTCTTGCGAATCTCGTCAAAGCTATTGTTTGAGTTTCCCGCAAGTCCGTTTAACTTTGTTATACGTGTTGTGAACTTCGGTTTGGTTATTCGATCACGTATCGTGATTTCAGGGCGTTTTGGGCGTTTCGTAATTTCCCAAAGTTTGGGGTAATTACTTTCCATTGTCGAATTTCGAGCCTTGGGTGGTCGAATCGTGTGTTCTCTTAGTGCTCGGATTCGTCTTTGCGAGTACTTCGTAACCGTATCTTGATTCGTACTCGTGTTCGGGTTTGGGGTCGTTGGGCGTCGAATTGGTCGGCCGAGCCATGGCCGGGCATGCTCGGGCAGGCCACTGGCGAGTAACGTGCGTTAGTGCTCGGCCGTTAAATGCGTAAGGGCGGTTACGTCGTAAGGCCCCGGCGTCTGCGTCGTAGCGGGCGGCGATTTCTGCGGCGATGACTTCGGTTACGTCGTAACCCTTGGCGATTCGTCGTAACGGCCGTGATCGGCTTTATAAAAAGGCACAGCGGCGTTTTTCTTGACCATTTCTCATTCTTTTTCTTCCCGTACGCTGTCGGTGGGTGAATCACCAAGAGATGTTGTAGGACGAAGAATACAAGAAGTTTTGAGGCTCAGATCATCAATCATCCGTCCTATAACGCCCTCCGATCTACCGAATCAGCCGATTTTCTAGAAATCTAGTTTTGGGGAATTTGGGTATTTTGGTTGTTTTCGTCCGATTAATCCGATTTAACTTAGGATTATGATGGATTGATGAATATTTAGATGTATTATATCATTTCCTTTATTATTCCATGGTTGGATCGTATCGATTCGTTGTTAAGGTCGAGTTCTTGGTCGACGCCTTGAAGGTGACCTAGTATGTCATAGAGGGGTTTTCGGGCGTTCTACGAATATCCTTCCTCGTATGATTGTTGATTTATGGATTATATATTGTTAGGGTCGAATTCTTGTGAAGAACTCGAGTCGGAACCCTCCCGTTCGTTGTCTTCTTGGTCCGAGCTTCCGGTTGAATCGTGTTCTTCTGAGTGTTCGGTAGCGGTCATTAAGTCGAGCTTTCCGTTTCTCCACGTGCGTTGGACTTGAGGCGAGTATCTCGTCTATATTCTTTATACTTTGAGAATGTGATGTGTCGTGAATTTAACGTGGACTCGTTAGTGACGGTATATTTAACCGTAACTTACTTTAAATGAAGATGTGATTTTATGAAGGTAATTACCAACATAAACTTTAGTTTCAAGAATAATGATAACTACCTCTTCATGTTATTTTGTGATTAAAATAAATACTAGAAATGAGTAGTTAATCAAGAATTGTGGAATCGCGTAATACTTGTATTATTTGCTCGTTGGCCTTTTTCTGAATGATGGTTTCTTGTGGATGTTGTGCCTTTGTTGAATTTATGTTACTTTAACTTATATGTTACGTGTTTAGGTTGTAGTGAATATTGTGCCTTTGTTGTTGTTGTGTATCTTAGCGAATTGAGATGTTGTCGGGTAGGGTCCGTCGAGGCCTCCGGAGGCGCGTGCTTGCGAGTACGGCCGGACGTATGTTGTGACCATAAGGTTATCAATTCGGGTAGGTGCAGGGAGGGCTCCGAGAATCGACACTTGCGAGTGCGATGTCATGATAACTTATGGGCGTATTTGAATGATGTTATCCGGGTAGGGTCCGTCGAGGCCTCCGGAGGCGCGTGCTTGCGATGTTACGATTTGACCATAAGGTTATCTAATCGGGTAGGTCCGGAGAGGGCTCAGAATCGTCACTTGCGAGTGCGATGTCAAGATAACTTATGGGTGTGTTCGAGTTTATTCTTGATGGCTAATCCGGGTGGGACCCTTCGGGGCCACGGAGACGTTTTATTGTTGATTTGATATTTCAATTGTTTATGTTTTGAATCTTGTATCCAGATTATGTTGGTGAATATGGTTTTGGTCTTGAGGTTTGAGTTGAGAATAAAATCATTTGTATGATTTTGAAAGAAAACCTTTTGAATTGGAAATACATTCATATTTAAGGATTTTACACTGAGACCACCGAAGTCTCTATATTATCTATTACAATGATTTTTGTAGTAATCCACATGGTTTGTTTTAAAGTAATAATTTTTCAAAAGACTTTAGTCTAGGGGTTCGTGTTAATACCTTGTCGAAATGTTATTATAATAACGGTTGTATTCTTGATGTATAATTGTATATCTTGGTTACTTGCTATCTATTCCATCGATAACCCTCGTTGGGGATTTTGTTATTTATTCAGTGTCACATCGGAGAGTGAGCAACCGCAGGATTGGCTCGGAGGATATGCAATGCGGCGATACTAGTCACAAGTGTAGTACGTCAAATGCATCGGTGATATGTCAGTTTGAGTTCTTGTCATCCTTGAGGGGATGGACATTTTATGTACTATGTGATCGAGTTGTAATTTAGTTTCATCAGATGTACGGTTATGCTATGTTTTGAGAGACCTAATCGGTCTACGGTATTATGTTTTGGTCAAGTTGACCGCATGTGGGTTTTGATTTGTAGTCTCCCGCCTGGTAGCTCCTTGTGGAAAGGGGTCTACGGCGTGTAATATCCCTGAGAGGATTGGGGGTGTTACAGTGTCGGTTATTGGTGCTATATGGCCAAAACCGAGAAGTCATCAGTAATGTTAACGGATATTCCGGTGGTGAGGGAATATGCCGATGTTTTTCCAGTCGAGTTACCTGGTTTGCCTCCACAGAGGGATGTGGAATTCACGATTGAGTTGGTGCACAGTACGTCCCGATATCGAAGGCGCCGTGCGGATGGCCCCACCGAGATGCAGAATTAAAGAACCAACTTGAAGAGTTGTTCGAGAAAGGTTATATTCGACCGAGTGCGTCCCCGTGGGAGCGCCAGTGTTATTTGTCAAGAAGAAGGATGGTTCATTCCGCTTATGTATTGATTATCGGGAGTTGAACAGGGTGACGATCAAGAATAAGTATCCCTTACCCCGTATTGACGATCTCTTAGATCAACTTCAGGGAGCTTCGGTATTTTCAAGATCGACTTAAGATCTGGATATCATCAGTTGCGGATTCGAGAGTCGGATATCGCGAGGACGGCGTTTCGAACACGCTATGGTCACTATGAGTTTGTGGTTATGCCGTTTGGATTGACTAATGCACCTGCGGTATTCATGGAGTTAATGAATCGGGTTTTCATCGACTTTTGGATCGGTTGTTGTTGTCTTCATCGCGACATTTTGATTTATTCTCGTGGCCGGGAGGAACACGAGTTCCACCTTCATCAAGTGCTAGACGTGTTGAGACGAGAACAACTTTATGGGAAGTTTTCCAAATGTGAGTTACGGATGTCAGTGACTTTTCTCGGGCATGTAATTTCATCAGACGGAGTTCGTGTCGACCCTCAGAAGACGGAGGCTATTCGAGATTGGCTACCTCCGAAGAATGTTAAGGAAATCCGAAGCTTCCTCGGATTAGCGGGTTATTATCGGCGATTTGTGGAAGGATTTTCTAAAATCGCTCAACCCTTGACGAACTTATTGCGGAAGGATAAGAAATACACGTGGTCCGACGCGTGTCAACGGAGTTTTGAGGAACTCAAGAGTCGGTTAATGTCAGCACCTGTACTTTCCTTGCCGCAAGGGACGGAAGGATTTGTGGTCTATAGTGATGCGTCCGGACAGGGTCTCGGATGTGTGCTCATGTAGAACGGGAAAGTTATTGCCTATGCTTCACGGCAATTGAGACCTTACGAGGTTAATTATCCGACCCACGACCTGGAGCTAGCAGCCGTGGTGTTCGCTTTGAAGATTTGGCGTCATTACCTTTATGGCGTCACCTGTCAGATATTCACCGATCATAAGAGCTTAAAGTATATATTTACTCAGAAGGAGTTAAATATGCGTCAGAGACGGTGGTTGGAATTAATCAAGGATTATGATATCGAGATCCTCTACCACGGGCAAGGCGAACGTTGTCGCCGACGCCTTGAGTCGTAAGTCCGTTCAGGAGCAGATGCTTGCCGTTTAACGATTCGAAGGAGCTTCAGAGAATTCCTTAGACCCGAGATCGAGTGCAGCCGGCGAGTTCAGGGGCAACTTTGTATGTTAGAGATTTCATCGTCACTCGAGGAAGAAATTCGAGAGAATCAGGGTTCGGACCCATCATTGTTGCGCATCCGTGAGGATGTGGCTCAGGGGAAAGCCCCTGGATTTGTGGTCCACGAGGATGGACTTTTGAGGTTTAAGAATCGGTTGTGTGTACCGGCAAATGACGAGTTGAAAAACTCGATTTTGAAAGAAGCTCATGCTACCCCTTATTCCGTTCATCCGGGGTCTAGCAGGATGTACAAGGACTTGAAACAAAATTACTGGTGGAGTAATATGAAGCGAGAAGTCGCAGAATTTGTTTCGAGATGCTTAACCTGTCAACAAGTTAAGATTGAACATCGGCGGCCGTGGGTATCTTTGAAACCTCTTCCTATTCCCGAATGGAAGTGGGAAGACATTTCTATGGATTTCATCACGAGTTTGCCAACGAGTCGTCGTGGCATGAATACGATCTGGGTGATCGTGGACCGCTTAACTAAATCAGCTCATTTCCTTGAGATCAAGGAGACGTGGGGTCCCGAGAGACTTGCTCAACTGTTCATCAAAGAGATAGTCGATCGCACTGCGGTACTCCTAAAAGTATCGTTCCGATCGTGACGGACGGTTTGTGTCGCATTTTGGAAATCGTTCATCGTCTATGGGAACTCGGCTTAATATCGATCTGCTTTTCATCCTCGGTCAGACGGACAATCGGAGAGGACCATTCGGACATTAGAGGACATGTTGAGGGCATGCGTCCTCGATTGGAAAGACGATTGGGAAGCCCAACTACCATTGATCGAGTTCACGTATAATAATAGTTGGCATGCTTCGATCAAGATGGCACCTTACGAGGCCTTGTATGGTCGTCGTTGTCGATCTCCGTTGTGTTGGGACGACTTATCAGAAACAATCGGCACCGAGCCCGATATGCATATAGCCCGTGAGAAGGTAGCTTTGATCGAGTCGTTTGTTGACCGCTCGAGTCGGCGAAATCATATGCGAGATAACCGTAAATCGACCATTAGAGTTCGAGGCTGGTGACCATGTGTTGGTCAAGGTATCCCCGAGTCATGGTATCTTCCGTTTTGGGAAGAGGGGAAAGTTGAGTCCGAGATTCATCGGACCGTTTGAGATTTTGGATCGGGTGGGCGAGTTAGCTTATCGATTGGTTTTACCTCCGGCGTTGAGCCGAATTCATAATGTGTTTCATGTCTCTCAGTTGCGGAAGTATGTTGCCGACCCGAGTCACATACTTCAGTTCGATGAAATCGAGATTGCCGATGATCATTCATATGAGGAGCGTCCTGTGCGAGTTTTAGAGCGGCGAATCAAACAGTTGAGGAATAAGACGATTCCTTTGGTTAAAATTCAGTGGTCTAGACACGGAGTCGAAGAGGCTACTTGGGAAACCGAGGATAGTATGCGGAGAGTTATCCCGAGTTGTTTGACCCTTAGTTTCGGGGACGAAACTCTTTTAAGGGTGTATGTAATACCGGTTGTAATTGATAATTATCATTCAAGAATTATCATTCAAGAATTATCATTGATATTTGATACTCGGTAATTTCATTCATTATTGATCATTTGTCACTCGATTGATCATGGTATTCATCATTCAGAGTAATTGTATCGAGTATCGATCGTCATTCATCATTAATCTGATTGGAGTTTCGTGCCGTGTTTATCATCATTGTCATTTTCGTTGCAAGCTGTGCTTGAGGAGTAGCGCACGCTACATACTCCTTTTAGCGTACGCTAATTGGGTATAGGTAGCGCACGCTACCGCTCAGCTTTAGCGCACGCTAAGGCTACCTTGGCTGCAGTCCAGAAGGTACTGGACTGCAGGTGAGAATAATGGTAGCGCACGCTACGAGTGGTAAGTAGCGCGCGCTAACGGGTTGTAGTAGCGCACGCTATATGTGTGGAGTAGCGCGCGCTAGGGGCGGATCAGGTTGAGTCCAGTGGCTACTGGACTGCACCGGGTTTATTCATAGCGCACGCTATGCATTGTTGTTAGCGTACGCAACCGACATATTAGCGCACGCTAAATAATGGTTGTAGCGCACGCTATCGAGGTTAGATCAGAGGGCAGATGGTTTTCTGGACTCCAGTACTGGGCGTCAAGTATTTCGCTAGCGCACGCTAACAATGGATATTAGCGCACGCTAGTAGTATGGCCGTAGCGCACGCTACGAAGAGGTACGTAGCGCGCGCTACCGTGTTCGGACAGTGGGTACTGGACTACCCAAAGTACTCGTTAGCGCACGCTATGCACTAGGGCTAGCGCACGCTAACCTGGACTGAGTATAAATTGGACAGTTAGTCAGACTTCGTCATTTGTTCATCTCATTTCACTCCTTCGGTATTTTTGGGCGATTTCGAGCGATTCGGAGAGGATTCTTCGAGGTGTAATCATCAACCATCATCTTCAAGCTCATCTTTCGGATTGATCATCATCTCATCATCTTCATCACATCGAATCAAAGGTATTAATCTCTTGGATCTAGAATTTCGGATTTTTGGGTTTTCCTTCCGATTTCTTCGTGTAAGCTTGGATTATCATTGGAATATGTTAGATACGAATCATCTACCTTGGATAAATATATTCCTACGGATTTAATGGTTATTTTTCGGAATTATTACAAGAACCCTTGGGGTTGACTTGGTTAATCGGGGATTTTCCGATTGAGGTTGTTGTAATCATGAATTATGGATTCCTAATGAATTCTTGATATCATTGAAGTGTTTTGTTAGTTCGAAATACTCATTTTAGTGTTGGTTTCGACATATTCGGATTTGATATTTTCAAGTCGTGTGGTTGGTTACGTATTCGTTAGAATGCCCCAATGAGTTCGATTATCGTTGTTTCGACCTTTGGGTTAGTCGTGTTTTGTTGTTTGATGCGTGTATTGAGCGGTTGTTGGTAATTATTGTTATTCAAGGTTGTTCGAGCGGCCAGGTATTTCACTTAGGGCGTTGTTCGTGGACGGACATTCTTCATCGGTATTGAGTAAGTAAATTCTTACTCGGTTAAAAGGATATTCATTCCTTTTGTTGTTGATCATTCATAATCATAACTCATTCATCATTGTATTAATCATTTTGAGACTTGTAATTGTCGGATAATCATTCCATTAGCGAGGAACGGCGGTTCCAATCATTTCATTGAAAACTATCAATCACTTCATTATCACTTTCGTATCGGTGAGTCATTCTTGACTTTGTCGGATTATTATTATTCATTGATATTCATTATGGTCATTCTTGTTCATATGACCTTTGGGTTCATATTGCGTGGCCGGGTGCGGATGTGTGGAATTTTTAGTCGGGCACGTGATGGCCATGTATTGGGAGTGATACATTGGACTGTGCACACGGTAACGATTACCTCCGTGAGACTAATTAGGTACAAGGACGGGTGTGTCCGGTCATCCGTCTTGTACACTTGCACAGAACACTACGGGCGTACTATGATGCTCCTCTTCGCGTAATTCATAATTAAGGATATTTCATAACTTGATTAAATCATGTTTGTGTATTTTCAACCCTTGAGGATTGTTGTTACGTATGGCGGCCCGTTGAGATTTTGTTTTCGTGTCACGGCAAGGCCAAGGCACGGGAAGAGCATGTTGACGGCGACGAGTCCCAGTGATACTAGTAGGGGCCCGATCATTAGGTTGTTCATCACTTTGATCATTTGATTATTTCTGTCATTTGTATTTTCATTTGCAAATTCCGTTTGTAATGTTTATTTATTCAGGGTGGTGTATTTTATCTTCATATAAAATACACTAGTATTCGGTATTGTCCTGGTGTGTCGTACTTAAACTCCTCATCGGAGTGTTTGGTAATATAATGTGGTTCGGTACTACAATTATATTATTTAATTCATCATTTTCATTTGCCTGGTGGGTCCCAGTCAGGGATTCACGGCACTGTAATATCCGCCTAGTTTGGGGTGTTACAGAAACAATGAACAATAATGATACACAACTCGAAGTTTTTCCGAACGGTGAACCCGGTGAATGAACATGATTGATGAATGATTATAATTGAGTGAAAATACACTGAGTGACAATTACAGACTGATAATTACTGAATGAAAAGGAATGAATTACAACTGGGTATTACAAAAACCAATTCACAAACCCAACGGCTCAACAATATCTCAGTTAACCACAAGTCTGATCAAACCAACTTAAACGATCACGAATGCATAATCACAACACAAAAAGACTGCACTGTCTGCCTACTTAGCGCACGTTAAACGTATAACATAGTGTGCGCTAAGTTGCTCCCGTTAGCGTGCACTAGCCAGTAAGCTTAGCATGCGCTAATGCTGTACAGTGGCATGCATTCCAAGCATCGACTAACACTTTCCTCATATCAATGATCAACTCATCTCGATATTAAGGATTTCATAACATATTCGATTCCAACTTTAATCTTTAAATACGAATCAACAAGATTCTTTCTTGTTCATATTGGTAAATTCATAGAACAATTTACCGGTTATTATCATAAATAATCATATTCCAAAATCATCCGTAACCTTTCCAAATTCCATTTCTTATTCATAAAATCATGACATATATAATTCGATTAGTTCTTCAAGAACACGAATTATCCGAATTCACGTTCATAATGACATAATCCGATGTGTTCTAACATCTAAAAATCCTTATTCACAATTCCAGATGTGTATCATTATGTTCTTCGACATACAATTCATATAACTTCAAGAATCACAACAACAACACCATAATCGTTACCATACGAAGTAACCAACGACAAAAAACATCACAAATCCGAATTGGAGAAAGGGATTACATCAACATATCTCTTGAATTCCATCCAAAACCATACGAAACATATCAATACTCATGTATTGATAACAACACTAACTTAGTTCGGTAATCCAACTCATTATCATGCTCATCAACTCGAATATATGATAATCATCAACTTAAGAACATCATTAATCAATCAAAAACGAAATCCCATGGAGGGATTATCCAACTTACCTCTTAGAAGATGAAATACACAAGTAATCACTTCAAGAATCATCAAGAGCTCCATATCCAAGCCTCAATTCCAAGTCCTCAAGCTCAAAATCGATTCAGGAGAGCTAACTCTCTCTCTCTCTCTCAGTGTTTGGAGACGAAAAACGAAGTGAAACAATGAAGAGAAATGAAAGACGGCATCAACTTATAAAACATTCCAGTTTGTTACGTACGTAACATGCCCTTGTTAACGTACGTAACCACCATTTACGTACGCTATCTAACTTTGATAGCGTACGTAACGATAGTCCAGAGTTAACTGACCTGTTTCGTTCACTTGCTTACGTACGTAACACTTCCCTTATAACGTACGTAATACATACGTTGACTTGCTACAGTAAAATACACGTCTAACGTACGTAATGTACCAATCATAGCGTACGTTAACCAAGAGTTGACTCGCCCGTGCACGTTCTTCACCGAAAGTTTCCGACCATGGGTCCCACCTGTCGGCCACAGCCTATTCCCGTCAGATTCCATTTGTTACGTACGTAATGCACTCTAAGTAACGTACGTTACATTCGTGTCTTAGCGTACGTAAGTTCTAATGCTTAACGTACGCTACGCTTGACAAGGTCCTCTTTGATCAGCCAACTATATCTCAACTGATAGCTTAACGTACGTAACGACCTGACGTTAACGTACGTAACCTTTGGAGATTAGCGTACGTAAGCTCATATGCTTAACGTACGTTATGGCTTCTATACTTAGCCATTTACACTGATTTTGCTCGCCGTCTCAATATACCGAATACGACACACTATATCCTCAACGGCAATTGTCGACTAAGTACGATAATTATACCAATACAGATCTTTCAGTCCCTCATTATTTTATCCATACTGTACAGACTCCACGTGGTACAATATAACTCGGATAAATAATATTAAACAATAGTAGTAGAAATTCCGGATATTACATACTACACCACTTAAAATAAGTTTCGTCCTCGAAACTTGCAATCCGTCATAAAAAAATCAACAAACCGTTCAACCAAAATATTCCGAAACCATCACGACTATGATCAATCATCATTATTAACGAATAACCAACACAGTATACTTACATATGCGTCAAGTCGACGATCTCCTTAGATACTAGCAAGTGACTTCACTGTAAAGCCTCAATGCGCTTACAATCACAATTCCATGAGTCTCAACAAAATATATCATCTTCGGATGAAATAATCTATACGTCTCAAATCCTATCTGCCTAATTATACAACCAAGTCTCAATTTCGATAAAACGAATAATACATGATACATCTGCGAAACAACTGCCCAACAAAATGGCAACAAATCCCGAAACATCGACACAAAATCTGAACGCTCAGATGATCACTAGCAATGATCAACCAATGAATTAACCGAGAATATCATCGACATGATAAATTCCAATATGACCAACCAGAGTTCAAAACACCATCGAGAATATCACCAACATGATAAACTCCAATATGACCAACCAGAGGTCAAAACACAATCGAGAATATCATCAACATGATAAACTCCAATATTACCAACGAACGATCAACGATAATCGAGAATACCTTCACACGGTAAGCTCCAACACGATCAACACAGAACCACGGAAACCGATATACAAACGAATAAAGTTCTCAAAACGACACGCCAATCACATACAGTGGATCTCAATAAACATACCTGATTGGTGCACATACCCCTCGACGTACGGACAACCAATCACAACCCTTCGAACATATCCAAATCATACATGGAGTGGGAACGACTACTCAATATCCAAAACAACCAGTATGGGGTCACCATCCCCAAATCTATACTTACAAAGGAATCATTCAGAAATCACAATAGCAAAAACAAGCTACCACCACATCAATATGGCCACATAGCACGTATGCCCCAGTTTCACAAAATCCGAAGTTCCAAGATCATATTTTGTACCGAATCTACATCCCGCATCATATTTCTCTTATCCGACAAATCAACCGATCATCCCTGAATAGTCAAACTACCATATTAAAGTTCGGATTTCTTTTCATAGTACCATTAGTGTGTTTTTCGGTTCGTGAATTTCATTCAGAACTTCACCACGATATGCATTATGCACTAAATGCGTATGTACATCAATCGCATTTTCAAAACCAGTTTGAAATCATATAATCTTGTCAAGAAGACAAATTTTAGAAAGTCCTTTAAAAAATTTTCCAAAACTCAAAACATAAATTCTCGCAGGATTACGAAATCAATTTTCGAAAAAATTAAATCGATTTGCTTACGTCAAGTTCTCGATGAAAATTCTTTTCGAAATTATACATTTAAATAAAATGGAATTATGCAAATGCTAGACTACATCCATACTCCTGTATACCAATTCGGTTCGTCACAATTCCACTGACATTCCATCGGAAGACCGTACGATAGAGTTCCAGAATTTCAATATATAGACTCCGACAAAAACTCCTTTTCCACATATGATTCGCAACGTCAACTATTAATCCATCATGGATCACCTCTAATAGGCTATGACAAAACATTGAATGATCAATAAAACACAGCGAAAGACTTCCCGAGAAGTTTCATTTGAACCAATGAACCAAAACCCCGAAAGGCAGTGATAAAATAGATAAACAATTGGTAAAGTGTTTTACAAATCTCGGGAGTTTTAGAAAACGGAAAAGCTTTCTTTTGAAACATTAGGGTCTCAGCCCGTATCTTGTTCTGCATTACAAGAAGTTTTAAAAAGTAGAAAACCCTTTTCGGACCCTAAGACCTGAGTTGTAAAACTATTTCAAAATCAATTGGGTCTCGGCCCAAAATCATTTCCCGTAAAACATCCGTAAAACATTCATTTTGAAAAATATCAATTTCAAATGCTCAAAAGCAGTTCATATATCTCAAAATGTACCAACATGACTACATGTTTTTCTCAACAATTCCTAGTCCTTCACCCGAATACACAATTCTGTTTCAAAAATCTAACCAACATACTAATTTCCAAAATCACAGTTTCTCAATATCATCAATCCTGTCTCAATCCTGTCATCTCATACTATAACGCATAATATTCTGCTGAATCTCAAAGCATATCAACTTAGAACGGCAGTAAATCTCAATGCAATTCAAAAATCCAAAAACTTACAGATCGTGAAGCCGACGATTCCCCGTGATACTGGCACATGTCTCAACTCAAGAAAATACTCGACACAGATATTTCAAAACACGCATTTTGCAGAATCAGTTCAACTCGAGAACATGAACATTTCTATCCGAAAAAATACGTTAATACCATTTGGAAAAGTTTACGACAACCCCAGTACCACACTGGTAAATCACATAATTCACAAGCCTGAGTGAACAACAAAAATTCACGGCTCTAATATTTGTCAATAGACAACTCGAATGACGCGACAAAAACATGACCCAGCTCGACCCGACTGCTTAGGTTTTCATAACCTAAGCTCTGATACCATATTCTGTAACACCCCTACATTTAACTGGGAATATTACAGCGCCGTGGGCCCCGAGATGGAACCCACAAGGCTGAAGGAAATTTTCGTAAACATTTACAAACGTCCAAGAGGCTAACGAAGGTAATGTCTTTTAAAAACATTTGGAAACTTAGTAAAATCCGTTTATCAAAACCGTCGTAAAATCTCATTTGAAACCACATGGCCCGAAATGCCAAACTCAATAGTTTAAAAACATACGTTAAGCTATCACTTACACGTACCGACGAAATAGTTTAGAAGACGATTACCAAAGTAACCTAAGTTAATAGATACCAAAATGCCGTTTAAAGATACTCACGCAGCGGAAGAAGACAAACAATTAAAAATACTCTAGTAGCGGAATACAAGAACTAATCAGGAACTCAATACACAAATACATGTCCTAGCTAGTATCCTCCGGGAAGCTCATCTCTCCACGACCACTACAAGCTTGATAATCCAAGAACCTAAAAAGAAAGCCCAAGACGGGGTCAACCATAATATCCAACAATGATAACCATCATATCACGTCAATAATTACATACCAATGCAAATATTAAGTAAGAATACGACCAATGTAATCTTACCGCCATAACTTTACCAAACTCGTAATAATTCTCATCAGAATAACCATTATTGTAATGCACATCTCGTGTAACACCCCCGATATATTCAGGAATATTACAGCGCCGTAAATCCTTTACATAAGGATTTACAAGGCTGAAGAATTGAAAAGACGTTAACAGGTACCAACGAATGAAAATAACGGAATTAAGATACAACAGTTCTGACCAAATACTGAAAATATGAATGTTCAACAGGAAATTATTAAAACATCACCAAATTCAAATTCATCATAAACGACTACGTACTCGAGTACTTATTGAAATAACCAACAAACAACAGACAAATAAACCCGGCCGGAACATCACTCTGCACCCTCGTCGTCATGCAGCTCCAGTGGTTGTTTCCCCGCTCTTCTGGATCCTGAACATAAACAAAATGTTCACCCCCGAAGGGGTTAGCACAACGATGCTAGTACAAGTACCACAACATATTATTCATATCTCACGAAGAATAATAGCGTAAATGACAAAAATACCAACGAGTCTTCTCCTACGAGAAACTCATAAATAACATACACAACTGATAATCACAACATGATATCATAACATACACATGGTAATTCCGACGATCCAGCGTTCACTGCCTAGAACCCACGATGATCCCGTCAGACCAACTCGTGGTGGAAAAACCCGTCTGATGATCCAGCGCACGCTAGCATAGATCCCCCGATGATCCCGTCGGACCAACACGAGGTGGACATACAACAACGACATATATGCACGACAATATGTACAACATAAATACGTAAAACAAATAAGGTACTTGCCTCGATTCGAAGACAAGGACAATACTTCCACGAAAACGAAACACTCGAAGGTCGCCCCTTCAATCAATCACGTAACAAGCTCGAACCTTAACAAAAGAAATAATATAGAATTTATCTCACGTCGTACGAATGTCTAACAATTCGATTTACAGCCGAAAGCTCATAAAATGTAATCTGTCTGAACTACTTAGCGTACGCTAAGTATTATACGTTGCGTGTGTTAAGTCTGTTCGTTAGCGCACGCAAATAACGAAGCCTAGCGTACGCTAACTACGCACGGTCAGTACCTCACTGATCAGCAGACTGACTCGCCTGATGGCCTAACGTACGTTACGTACCAAACGTAGCGTACGTTAACTCGTGCTCGATAGCGCACGTTAATATACAAAGCTTAGCGTGCGCTAACCGTGCATGGCAGTTCACTACTGGGCAGCAGATTGTTCTAACGGTGATGAAACTCATGAAATCTTCAGTGTTAATACATGTCATCTCCATGCACAATATGTTCATACGGTTTATGAATGATCTTACGGATTACAACAGCTTCAAAAATCAAGAATACGTATTATCATCACAACACCATAATCCATCTTGATTTCAATTCTCATGCGAAGTTTAGTGTTCTTAAGGTCGACTTATTATCATCATGACATCTCGATTTAACCAGGGAGATAAACTAACCATTCCAGTTTATAAGAAAGGGTGCAAATCCAAGATGATTCTTTCTTAAGTCCTTATAACCAAAAGTGATATCATCTCCAAGTCCATGATCAATATAACAACATAATTCATACGGATAATCATCTTTAGAACGTTCCTCTCATCAATTGATGTACTAAGATTCCAACTACGAGGTTCCAACGACAATATCATAAGTATAAACATTCCAATCCTCTAAACATGATGCTTGTTGAATAATTCACCAATGAAACTCAATATCTTGCTAGAATGATCATCTTATTCTTTATAACCCGAATCTAAGGCTGGAGATAGAATCAACATACCTTAATATGACGAAATCACTAAACCCCAAAGGTAGAATCTGACTCTGGTTGGTTATATGCCACTCCAAGGTGCTACTTCTCCTCAATGATCAATCACAAGAAGTATCCAATGTCCAATGATCAAGTGCATGTGGTATAAGTGTATCTGAGGAAGATGATATGCTCTCTGGTCTCTCAAGAACGAAAGATAAACGAAGGAAATGAGAATAAAATGGAGTGCTGGCCCATATATAAACTTTCTGTACATAGCATATCAGCGCACGCTACCATGCATCCTTAGCGCGCGCTAATAAGAGTTGACTCCAAAACTGTCTAGGTTCATCCGCGGGAATCTTATCCGGTCCTACGTCCGGCTGGCGCATGTGTTAGCTGCCTAGCTCAATAATTGATTACCCAGCGCACGCAAGTCCTACATTCGTAGCGTGCGCTAGTAGTAGCCGATAGCGTGCGTTAAGCTACATTCTTAGCGTGCGCTATCACGAGTTTGCATGAGAAAATTTGCATGATGATATACTTATGTACAAAGATACCAATGTGAGAAATAACATACTCCAATTATCGAGATCATAAATCCGAATAATACAGGGTTCGAATACAGATGAAATACACAATAATAAATCCGGATATTACATCTCGTGATCTCGATTAATCAATTAAATCAAATATAACGTCCATACGGTACCTCAAGCAATACCCAGGATTCTCAAAACGTCATCATACTCGCAATATGGAAGTATACTAACTCTGTCCAATTCGATCTATCGGAAATAAACATCATCAAATCTCAACACGACAATCGATTGTCCATCCCAGGACAAGAATCAGGAAGAAAAATACGGAACATACCTCAAGATATGAAATGCCACGACGAAATCACGTCAGTCTAATCCAAGATCAGATCAACACAACATACGGACATGGTCCTAACATAAGACCTACAAATTCATACTCATATGACAACGTCAATATGCTCACAACAATAACAACAATATATACTTGTGGCAAACCCATAATATACATATGCACAACAACAATACATGGCAATCCGATGATCCAGCGTTCACTGCCTAGATCCCCCGATGATCCCGTCAGACCAACCCGGGGTGGAAAACTCGTCCGATGATCCAGCGCACGCTAGCATAGATCCCCCGATGATCCCGTCGGACCAACACGAGGTGGACATATGACAACAATGCACAACTGCACAAAACAACAGTACACAACAACAATGCACAAATGCATGACAACAACGATACACGAATGTATCACGACATGATCGACACAAATGATAAAAATGATTAGAGTACTTGCCCCGAGTCCTTCGAGAGCGATATCAATGTCTAAACCATCACGAACCATTATCCTTAATATTCGACGGTCCAAAGTATCACGGATTGCAGATAATTCATATCTTCGTCTTTATCACAATATATCCTCGATATACAAGTATACCAATAACAAAAGTAAATCATATACAGTATGTTTAGATTCCCAAAACTCGAATACAATTTATAATCCCAAATCTCCTGTGATTACGATTATAAACATTGCTATACGAATTATAAACGAATGAAACTGAAACCATTCATTAAATATTATAAACTGAGCAAGTAATAACTTGCCTCGATACCGAGGAAGCCGTTACCAATTTCATTGTCGTCATCTACAAGTCCCTCGGCCCCAATCAATGCAATTCACGAACATTCTCGAACATGACCGCAACGCATAGTTCTAATCACCGATCAATAATCTCAACCTATCACAATAATCGATAAACAACAAGTTCGACAACAATCAACAATCGATAAAACCAATTCACAAACCCAACGGCTCAACAATATCTCGGTTAACCACAAGTCTGATCAAACCAACTTAAACGATCAAGAATTCATAATCACAACACAAAAAGACTGCACTGTCTGCCTACTTAGCGCACGTTAAATGTATAACGTAGTGTGCGCTAAGTTGCTCCCGTTAGCGTGCGCTAGCCAGTAAGCTTAGCGTGCGCTAATGCTGTACAGTGGCATGCATTCCAAGCATCGACTAACACTTTCCTCATATCAATGATCAACTCATCTTGATATTAAGGATTTCATAACATATTCGATTCCAACTTTAATATTTAAACATGAATCAACAAGATTCCTTCTTGTTCACGAACAATTTACCGGTTATTATCATGAATAATCATATTCCAAAATCATCCGTAACCTTTCCAAATTCCATTTCTTATTCATAAAAATGACATATATAATTCGATTAGTTCTTCAAGAACACTAATTATCCGAATTCACGTTCATAATGACATAATCCGATTTGTTCTAACATCTAAAAATCCTTATTCATAATTCCAGACGTATATCATTATGTTCTTCGACATACAAATCATATAACTTCAAGAATCACACCACCACCACCATAATCGTTACCATACGAAGTAACCAACGACAAAAACATCAAAAATCCGAATTGAAGAAAGGGATTACATCAACATATCTCTTGAATTCCATCCAAAACCATACGAAACATATCAATACTCATGTATTGATAACAACACTAACTTAGTTCGGTAATCCAACTCATTATCATGCTCATGAACTTGAATATATGATAATCATCAACTTAAGAACATCATTAATCAATCAAAAACGAAATCCCATGGAGGGATTATCCAACTTACCTCTTAGAAGATGAAATACACAAGTAATCACTTCAAGAATCATCAAGAGCTCCATATCCAAGCCTCAATTCCAAGTCCTCAAGCTCAAAATCGATTCAGGAGAGCTAACTCTCTCTCTCTCTCTCTCAGTGTTTGGAGACGAAAAACGAAGTGAAACAATGAAGAGAAATGAAAGACGGCATCAACTTATAAAACATTCCAGTTTGTTACGTACGTAACATGCCCTTGTTAACGTACGTAACCACCATTTACGTACGCTATCTAACTTTGATAGCGTACGTAACGATAGTCCAGAGTTAACTGACCTGTTTCGTTCACTTGCTTACGTACGTAACACTTCCCTTATAACGTACGTAATACATACGTTGACTTGCTACAGTAAAATACACGTCTAACGTACGTAATGTACCAATCATAGCGTACGTTAACCAAGAGTTGACTCGCTCGTGCACGTTCTTCGCCGAAAGTTTCCGACCATGGGTCCCACCTGTCGGCCACAGCCTGTTCCCGTCAGATTCCCTTTGTTACGTACGTAATGCACTCTAAGTAACGTACGATACATTCGTGTCTTAGCGTACGTAAGTTCTAATGCTTAACGTACGCTACGCTTGACAAGGTCCTATCTGATCAGCCAACTATATCTCAACTGATAGCTTTGTAATACCCGTACTTTTATTGACTGTTTGACTTTGTCATCCTCCTTATTTTGTCGCTCTGTAAATGCTTGGAGATGTTGTTGATATTGTTATTGAGTTTCGTATCTCGTTTGGTTCTTGATCATGTCGTTTAGACCTTGCGGAAATGTTCTGTACCAGAAATATAGCGCACGCTAGGCCTAGGCTAACGCACGCTAATTCTGCTTGATTAGCGCACGCTAGCTTTGGGGCCGTAGCGCGCGCTAAGAGGATCACCAGTCGAACCAGATTTGGATGCTCTCTGGACTGGCGGATTAACGCACGCTAGGAGTTGTTAGCGCGCGCTATTCGTGGTTAGTAGCGCACGCTAACATCCGTCCGTAGCGCACGCTACCGGGCTGGTCAGCAGAGGCAGTGAGGTTGCCAGGTTTTCTGGAATATCAGGTAGCGTACGCTAGGCTTCGGCTAGCGCACGCTAAAGCTATTGCATAACGCACGCTAAATCATAGCGTTAGCGCACGCTAACGGAGCCGGCAGAAGCCACTGGACTATCCGGTGACTTCGCTAGCGCACGCTAATGAAGTAGGTGTAGCGTGCGCTAGACTGGACAGATATAAATATGGCAGTTGACTTTATTTTCGTCATTTCTCACCTTCTTCACTCCTTTTCGATGGGAATCACTCGGGAGAGGCGATCTTAGGCGATTGGAAGCGATCTTCCTTCTAAAAACAATATATTTGGTTGGAGAACAAGGATTTATCAACATCTAATTCCTCCTAACGTCCGAATCAAGGTAAAAATCCTTAGAACCCTACCTTTTGGGAATTTTGGGGTTTTTCGTAGATTCGTCCGATTTACCCGCTTTGAAGCTTGAGAACTTTGAGATTATGATGTATCTATACCGTATGCATGCTTTTCCTACGATTTTGTGGTTTGGATTGTGCCGTTTTCGGACTTGTGAGATTTTGGACGATTTTCTAACCTCTAGTTGATTATCCGTATATCTTTATGAATCGTAGACGGGTTTCGGGGGTTTCTTCGTGTAATTTGAATATGGATAATTGATTATCATATTCCTTGCGAATCGTTTAGGTGCCGGAAGCGCGTTCTTGGACCTACTGAACTCATACCTTTTTCCATTCGAATTGTCGATGTCTCAAAGGCAAGTATACATTCATGATTGTACGTTCTCGACTTTGAAAGTAAGAAATATTGATGGCATATCATGAACGAACCGTTTTTACGGCATTCATATATGTATTGTTGGCATGTAATGAACGAACCGTTTTGACGGCATTCCTACATGTATCGGCGTATGAGGTGAACGAACCGTTTCTACGGCATTCACATACGTATCGGCGTATGAGGTGAACGAACCGTTTCTACGGCATTCACATACGTCTTATGAGATTTTAGTTATTCCGGAATACTAGTCTTGAATTGATGAATTGACGGTTACCTTTACTTTATTGTTGAGGAGTATTGTGATTTCATACTTGATATACTTGCACTAGCTATTCGACGGCTAACCCCTTTATGGGGGAAATACGTTTTATGTATTTCAGGTTCCAGGAGAGCGGACAGGCAGGTATCGGGTCGGCACGAAGATGGTGGGCAAGTGTGATACTGTGTATTTCTTCCAGTTATGTTTGGAGTTTCCCATTCAGTGTTGTTGTACTGGATTGGCTATTGAATACTCGAGTATTGTTTTCCATTTTCCTTGATGTTCCGGCCTGTGTTTGCCGAAGTATTGATTCGAGTTGTGATGTTTGTGAATACATTGGTTATGTTTTGAATACCTTTGTATTGTTTTTCATTCCATTGTGTGTAGACCTTATCGGTCAAGTTTATGGTTCCGCGTATGTTTAGCCTTGTGGGTCCCACGGCGGGGCTTACGGCGCTGTAATATCCTTGAATAACTTGGGGGTGTTACAGAATATGGTATCAGAGCTTAGGTCTATGGATACCTAGGTTGTCGGTCTTTTGGGTCAATCGAGTTGTCATTTGTCCGCAGTATCACTACTTTGCCATCATCACAGTGCGACCGGTACTTGTAAGACCTCTTACTCTCCTGGTGTTTCCCTTGTTCGTTTTGCTTCGTTTTGTTGGTATTCGTGAGAATCGGTCACTTTGATGACGTGTAATTAAATTGTGCTTACGTGACTTGTGTGTTCTTCAGTATGTCAGCTGGTAGGGGCCGTGGCCGTGGTCGTGGCCGTGGACGTGGAATAGGTCGTGGCGCGGCCGTTTCCATCGATTCGATTCGGGTCGACCAACCCCGGTTGTCGAACTCGGTGCATCCCGACACCGAGAGTCAGCACGACCAGTCAGACGGTCAGGGGAACAACGCGGACGTTGGAGTGGTGAATGCACTTCAACAATTGGCTACTCAGATGACTATTTTGGCCCAAACTGTTCAGCTGAATAATCCGAACCCGAACACGGATGCCTTACTTCAGAATGTAATCCGTATGCACCCTCCACGCTTGGCGGTGCCACGGACCCGTTAGGGAAGGCGCTAGCGGAATTGGAAAAGATTTTCGAGGCGGTTGATTGCCCCGAAGTGAGGAAAGTACCGATTGCTCAGTATTTCCTCACCAAGGAGGCCGCTACCTGGTGGAAGGTCATCAAGCCACAGGATCGCATTGCCACGTGGGAGAAATTTAAGGAACTCTTGGAGACCGAGTTTTGTCCTTGGCCGGTGCGAGAGAGCCGAATCCGAGCCTTTTTCGAGGCTAAACCTCAAGATATTTCCGTTTCGCAGGCGATCGTAGAGTACAACCAACAATTGATCCATGTGAGGGATCAAGTGCGTAACGACCGTGATAAGATCCGTTATTTTGATATGCGGATGAATTTGGACTTACGACGGTATATGGCCGGATTTGCTTGTACCACACTGAAAGAGTATCAGGACAGAGCTTTAGCCCATGATATGTTGAGCCCCGACAATGATACCGTTGAAGAACCGAAGAAGCAGAAAGTCGCGGGAAATTTTTCTGGCTCTAAGGGTGGCAACTTTCAGAAGTCACAGACGACTAACTGTTTTGCCGGACAGTCGTCACGTTCTAATAAAGGGAAGAGGGGTTACCGCCCACTCCGGGTACCTCAAATCGCACAGTGACTTGCTATAATTGTGGTCGTCTGTGCCACTTTAATTCGGAATGCTACTTTCCACCATTAAAGTGTCACACGTGTGGTCGATGGGGCATAGAGCGGTTTATTGTTCCGAGCCGAACCAGACTTTGGACACTCGGGCTTACGCTGACACCTCTTGATCAAGGTATTAATCGGCGACAATCTTTTGGTCAACCTCGGCGAATTTCGGCGGGGCCGAGGACGGGTCGAGAATCTGGAGGAAACTCTAGCGTCGGTTCGGTACAACCACGAGTTTATGAGATACGTCGAGCGACAAACCCGACGGCGGTGGCTTGTGTACCATTCATATTCTATCTCATCCAAAGTGTACTTTTTGATTGGTGCTACACATTCTTTTATTTCTTTAGAGTGTGTACGCCGTTTGAATGTAACTTGTTTGATCGCTTGCGATCCCTTCATCGTGAAACCGCTAGTGGGGATAGAATTTTGGGGAACCGGGAGATTAGAGATTTTCCGGTGATTATATCTGGTATGGATTGGTTATCGAATTTAATTATAATTGATATGGAAGGCGAGGACGTGATCCTCGGCGAGGATTGGCTTGATAGTCATCAAGCGATTATGAACTACCGTACCAAGGTTATCACCATGATGACTAAAGACGGATCTGAATACTCATTTTTGGGACGTAAGTCGGGCCAATCCAAGTTACTTATCAGTGCCATGAAGGCCGTAAAACTTTTGAATAAAGGTTGTACAGGCTATTGGTGTTATGCTTTGAAAACGGAAGTAAATGAAATCGATTTCTCTTCGATTCCGGTTGTTAGTGAGTACCCCGATGTTTTTCCGAATGACCTCCCGGGATTACCGCCAGATCGAGAGATAGAATTTACCGTGGACATGGAGCCAGATGCGGCTCCGATTTCTAAAGCACCTTATCGGATGGCACCTTCCGAGATGCAAGAATTGAAGAATCAATTGGGGGAACTCCTGGAAAAAGGGTACATCAGACCGAGCGCTTCGCCTTGGGGCGCGCCTGTTCTTTTTGTGAGGAAGAAGGATGGTTCACTACGTTTGTGCATTGACTACCGTGAGCTGAACAAAGTAACCATCAAGAACAAGTATCCTTTGCCTCGTATAGACGATTTATTTGATCAATTGCAAGGGGCTGCAGTTTTCTCGAAAATTGATTTAAGATCCGGGTATTATCAACTCAGGGTGAGGGAGTCAGACGTTCCGAAGACGGCATTTCGGACGAGATATGGGCATTATGAATTTGTAGTTATGCCTTTTGGGTTGACTAATGCACCGGCAGTTTTCATGCAGTTAATGAATAAGATATTCATCGAGTACCTCGACAGATGTGTAGTCGTCTTTATTGACGACATCTTGATCTACTCTCGAGATAAGGAGGAACATGCCCGACACCTGCGTTTGATATTAGACATTTTGAGAACCGAGCACCTCTATGCAAAATTCTCGAAATGTGAATTTTGGTTGGAAGAAGTTATGTTTCTCGGCCATGTGATTTCGGCCGAAGGGGTTCGTGTAGACCCGCAGAAGATCGAGGCAGTGCTAGATTGGGCACCGCCTAAAAATGTTAAGGAGGTTCGTAGCTTTTTGGGCCTTGCTGGGTATTACCGTCGGTTTGTCGAGGGGTTCTCGAAACTCGCTCGACCGCTTACGAAATTACTCCAGAAGACCGAAAAGTTTGTATGGACGGATGAGAGACAGCAGAGCTTCGATGAACTAAATAGACGATTGACTTCAGCGCCGATTCTAACTTTACCACATGGTAGCGAAGGCTTTGCGGTTCTGATGACGCTTCGGTCAAGGCACAGGTTGTGTCCTTATGCGGCATGATAAGACAATAGCTTTTGCGTCACGACAACTAAAGCCTTATGAGATGAATTATCCTACTCACGATTTAGAGTTGGCCGCAATTGTCTTCGCACTCAAGATTTGGCGACATTATTTGTACGGTTCACCGTGTCGGATTTATACCGATCACAAGAGCCTGAAATATATTTTCGATGAAGGAGCTAAATATGAGACAGAGACGTTGGTTAGAATTGATAAAGGATTATGATTTGGAGATTCTTTACCACCCCGGAAAAGCCAATGTCGTTGCGGATGCTTTGAGCCGCAAATCGGCATCTCTTCAAATGCTCGAGGTTCTTACGTCTCAGACGAAGATTCGTCAGGATTTAATTGAACAAGGGATCGAAGTTTGGCTTCAGCGAGTACAGGGACAGTTGTGTACTCTCGAAATTACTTCGTCCTTGGTTGATGATATCAAAGGGAAACAGTGGAATGATCCGATGATTTCTCAACTGAAGGAAGATGTAATTAAAGGAAAAGCTCCTGGCTTTATGGTACACGAGGATAGTATTCTGAGATTTCAGGGCAGGCTTTGTGTTCCGAACGATTTAGAGTTGAGACATAGAATTCTCCGAGAAGCGCATGCTACGCCTTACTCAATCCACCCCGGGACGAGTAAGATGTACAAAGATTTGAAGCGTAATTTTTGGTGGAATAACATGAAGAAGGATGTTACGGAGTTTGTACTTCGGTGCTTGACGTGTCAACAAGTCAAAATCGAACATCAACGACTGGGGTTGTTGAAACCGCTTCCCATTCCCGAGTGGAAGTGGGAAGACATTTCTATGGATTTCATCACTGGCATGCCGAGAACTCGGGCCGGAATGAATATGATTTGGGTAGTTGTCGATAGGTTGACCAAGTCTGCACACTTTTTGGGTATTAAGGATACTTGGGGACCGGATAGACTAGCTCGAACTTTTATTCTTTGAGATCGTGAGGCTACGGTGCCCCCAAACCATTGTTTCTGATCGAGACGGCCGTTTCGTATCGCACTTTTGGCAGGCCGTTCATCAGGCTTTGGGTACTGAGTTGAGATTGAGCACTTCTTTTCATCCTCAGTCGGATGGTCAGACAGAGAGGACGATTCAGACGTTGGAAGATATGTTACGGGATTGTGCCTTAGACTGGAGTAATGATTGGGAGCTTCACTTGCCGTTGATCGAGTTTGCTTACAATAATAGTTGGCATGCGTCGATCCAAATGGCACCCTTCGAGGCACTTTATGGTAGGCGATGTAGGTCGCCATTATGTTGGGACGAGGCTTCTGAGCTAGTTGGGACGGAGCCGGATATGTTGATGGAGACTAAGGAAAAGATTACTATTATCCGGGATCGATTGCTGACTGCCCAGAGTCGTCAGAAATCTTATGCTAATACTCGTCGTCGACCTTTATAGTTCGAAGTGGGAGATCATGTCTTGCTCAAGGTGTCTCCGACCAGAGGAGTTTTCCGCTTCGGGAAAAAGGGGAAACTTAGTCCAAGGTACATCGGGCCCTTCGAGATTTTAGACAGAGTTGGAGATTTAGCTTATCGCTTGGAGTTGCCTCCAGCTTTGAGTCACGTCCATAGTGTTTTTCATGTGTCTCAGTTGAGAAAGTACGTACCGGATCCGAGCCACATTATCGACTACAGTGAGATTGACGTAGCCGAGGATATTACTTTTCCGGAGAGACCCGTGAAGATCCTTGAGCGTCGCGAGAAACAGCTCCGGCATAAGACCATTCCACTGGTTAAAGTGCAATGGTCGAGACATGGAGTCGAGGAGGCAACTTGGGAGACGGAAGAGAAGATGCGGGTGGAATACCCCGAACTATTTATTTCTTAAGTTTCGGGACGAAACTTCTTTTTAGAGGGGAGAATGTAATACCCGTACTTTTATTGACTGTTTGACTTTGTCATCCTCCTTATTTTGTCGCTCTGTAAATGCTTGGAGATGTTGTTGATATTGTTATTGAGTTTCGTATCTCGTTTGGTTCTTGATCATGTCGTTTAGACCTTGCGGAAATGTTCTGTACCAGAAATATAGCGCACGCTAGGCCTAGGCTAACGCACGCTAATTCTGCTTGATTAGCGCACGCTAGCTTTGGGGCCGTAGCGCGCGCTAAGAGGATCAGTCAGGTCAGAACCAGTATTTCGGACTGCTCTCTGGACTAGCGGATTAACGCACGCTAGGAGTTGTTAGCGCGCGCTATTCGTGGTTAGTAGCGCACGCTAACATCCGTCCGTAGCGCACGCTACCGGGCTGGTCAGCAGAGGCAGTGAGGTTGCCAGGTTTTCTGGAATATCAGGTAGCGTACGCTAGGCTTCGGCTAGCGCACGCTAAAGCTATTGCATAACGCACGCTAAATCATAGCGTTAGCGCACGCTAACGGAGCCGGCAGAAGCCACTGGACTATCCGGTGACTTCGCTAGCGCACGCTAATGAAGTAGGTGTAGCGTGCGCTAGACTAGACAGATATAAATATGGCAGTTGACTTTATTTTCGTCATTTCTCACCTTCTTCACTCCTTTTCGATGGGAATCACTCGGGAGAGGCGATCTTAGGCGATTGGAAGCGATCTTCCTTCTAAAAACAATATATTTGGTTGGAGAACAAGGATTTATCAACATCTAATTCCTCCTAACGTCCGAATCAAGGTAAAAATCCTTAGAACCCTACCTTTTGGGAATTTTGGGGTTTTTCGTAGATTCGTCCGATTTACCCGCTTTGAAGCTTGAGAACTTTGAGATTATGATGTATCTATACCGTATGCATGCTTTTCCTACGATTTTGTGGTTTGGATTGTGCCGTTTTCGGACTTGTGAGATTTTGGACGATTTTCTAACCTCTAGTTGATTATCCGCATATCTTTATGAATCGTAGACGGGTTTCGGGGGTTTCTTCGTGTAATTTGAATATGGATAATTGATTATCATATTCCTTGCGAATCGTTTAGGTGCCGGAAGCGCGTTCTTGGACCTCTTGAACTCATACCTTTTCCATTCGAATTGTCGATGTCTCAAAGGCAAGTATACATTCATGATTATGCGTTCGACTTTGAAAGTAAGAAATATTGATGGCATATCATGAACGAACCGCTTTTACGGCATTCATATATGTATTGTTGGCATGTAATGAACGAACCGTTTTGACGGCATTCCTACATGTATCGGCGTATGAGGTGAACGAACCGCTTCTACGGCATTCACATACGTATCGGCGTATGAGGTGAACGAACCGTTTCTACGGCATTCACATACGACTTATGAGATTTTAGTTATTCCGGAATACTAGTCTTGAATTGATGAATTGACGGTTACCTTTACTTTATTGTTGAGGAGTATTGTGATTTCATACTTGATATACTTGCACTAGCTATTCGACGGCTAACCCCTTTATGGGGGAAATACGTTTTATGTATTTCAGGTTCCAGGAGAGCGGACAGGCAGGTATCGGGTCGGCACGAAGATGGTGGGCAAGTGTGATACTGTGTATTTCTTCCAGTTATGTTTGGAGTTTCCCATTCAGTGTTGTTGTACTGGATTGGCTATTGAATACTCGAGTATTGTTTTCCATTTTCCTTGATGTTCCGGCCTGTGTTTGCCGAAGTATTGATTCGAGTTGTGATGTTTGTGAATACATTGGTTATGTTTTGAATACCTTTGTATTGTTTTTCATTCCATTGTGTGTAGACCTTATCGGTCAAGTTTATGGTTCCGCGTATGTTTAGCCTTGTGGGTCCCACGGCGGGGCTTACGGCGCTGTAATATCCTTGAATAACTTGGGGGTGTTACAGAATATGGTATCAGAGCTTAGGTCTATGGATACCTAGGTTGTCGGTCTTTTGGGTCAATCGAGTTGTCATTTGTCCGCAGTATCACTACTTTGCCATCATCACAGTGCGACCGGTACTTGTAAGACCTCTTACTCTCCTGGTGTTTCCCTTGTTCGTTTTGCTTCGTTTTGTTGGTATTCGTGAGAATCGGTCACTTTGATGACGTGTAATTAAATTGTGCTTACGTGACTTGTGTGTTCTTCAGTATGTCAGCTGGTAGGGGCCGTGGCCGTGGTCGTGGCCGTGGACGTGGAAGAGGTCGTGGCGCGGCCGTTTCCATCAGTTCAGTTGCGGGGTCGACCAACCCCAGTTTGTCGAACTCGGTGCATCCCGACACCGAGAGTCAGCACGACCAGTCAGACGGTCAGGGGAACAACGCGGACGTTGGAGTGGTGAATGCACTTCAACAATTGGCTACTCAGATGACTATCTTGGCCCAAACTGTTCAGCTGAATAATCCGAACCCGAACACGGATGCCTTACTTCAGAATGTAATCCGTATGCACCCTCCACAGTTTGGCGGTGCCACGGACCCGTTAGGCTGGGAAGACTGGCTAGCGGAATTGGAAAAGATTTTCGAGGCGGTTGATTGCCCCGAAGTGAGGAAAGTACCGATTGCTCAGTATTTCCTCACCAAGGAGGCCGCTACCTGGTGGAAGGTCATCAAGCCACAGGATCGCATTGCCACGTGGGAGGAATTTAAGGAACTCTTGGAGACCGAGTTTTGTCCTTGGCCGGTGCGAGAGAGCCGAATCCGAGCCTTTTTCGAGGCTAAACCTCAAGATATTTCCGTTTCGCAGGCGATCGTAGAGTACAACCAACAATTGATCCATGTGAGGGATCAAGTGCGTAACGACCGTGATAAGATCCGTTATTTTGATATGCGGATGAATTTGGACTTACGACGGTATATGGCCGGATTTGCTTGTACCACACTGAAAGAGTATCAGGACAGAGCTTTAGCCCATGATATGTTGAGCCCCGACAATGATACCGTTGAAGAACCGAAGAAGCAGAAAGTCGCGGGAAATTTTTCTGGCTCTAAGGGTGGCAACTTTCAGAAGTCACAGACGACTAACTGTTTTGCCGGACAGTCGTCACGTTCTAATAAAGGGAAGAGGGGTTACCGCCCCACTCCGGGTACCTCAAATCGCACAGTGACTTGCTATAATTGTGGTCGTCCAGGCCACTTTAATTCGGAATGCTACTTTCCACCATTAAAGTGTCACACGTGTGGTCAGATGGGGCATAGAGCGGTTTATTGTTCCGAGCCGAACCAGACTTTGGACACTCGGGCTTCTGCCCCAACACCTCTTGATCAAGGTATTAATCAGCGACAATCTTTTGGTCAACCTCAGCAGAATTTCGGCAGGGGCCGGGGACGGGGTCAGAATGCTGGAGGGGGAAACTCTAGCGTCGGTTCGGTACAACCACGAGTTTATGAGATACGTCGAGCAGACGAACCCGACGCGGCGGTGGCTTCAGGTACCATTCATATTCTATCTCATCCAGTCCGTGTACTTTTTGATTCGGGTGCTACACATTCTTTTATTTCTTTAGAGTGTGTACGCCGTTTGAATGTAACTTGTTTGACTGCTTGCGATCCCTTCATCGTGAAACTGCCTAGTGGGGATAGAATTGTGGGGAACCGGGAGATTAGAGATTTTCCGGTGATTATATCCGGTATGGATTGGTTATCGAATTTAATTATAATTGATATGGAAGGCGAGGACGTGATCCTCGGCGAGGATTGGCTTGATAGTCATCAAGCGATTATGAACTACCGTACCAAGGTTATCACCATGATGACTAAAGACGGATCTGAATACTCATTTTTGGGACGTAAGTCGGGCCAATCCAAGTTACTTATCAGTGCCATGAAGGCCGTAAAACTTTTGAATAAAGGTTGTACAGGCTATTGGTGTTATGCTTTGAAAACGGAAGTAAATGAAATCGATTTCTCTTCGATTCCGGTTGTTAGTGAGTACCCCGATGTTTTTCCGAATGACCTCCCGGGATTACCGCGGATCGAGAGATAGAATTTACCGTGGACATGGAGCCTGATGCGGCTCCGATTTCTAAAGCACCTTATCGGATGGCACCTTCCGAGATGCAAGAATTGAAGAATCAATTGGGGGAACTCCTGGAAAAAGGGTACATCAGACCGAGCGCTTCGCCTTGGGGCGCGCCTGTTCTTTTTGTGAGGAAGAAGGATGGTTCACTACGTTTGTGCATTGACTACCGTGAGCTGAACAAAGTAACCATCAAGAACAAGTATCCTTTGCCTCGTATAGACGATTTATTTGATCAATTGCAAGGGGCTGCAGTTTTCTCGAAAATTGATTTAAGATCCGGGTATTATCAACTCAGGGTGAGGGAGTCGACGTTCAAGACGGCATTTCGGACGAGATATGGGCATTATGAATTTGTAGTTATGCCTTTTGGGTTGACTAATGCACCGGCAGTTTTCATGCAGTTAATGAATAAGATATTCATCGAGTACCTCGACAGATGTGTAGTCGTCTTTATTGACGACATCTTGATCTACTCTCGAGATAAGGAGGAACATGCCCGACACTTGCGTTTGGTTTTAGACATTTTGAGAACCGAGCACCTCTATGCAAAATTCTCGAAATGTGAATTTTGGTTGGAAGAAGTTATGTTTCTCGGCCATGTGATTTCGGCCGAAGGGGTTCGTGTAGACCCGCAGAAGATCGAGGCAGTGCTAGATTGGGCACCGCCTAAAAATGTTAAGGAGGTTCGTAGCTTTTTGGGCCTTGCTGGGTATTACCGTCGGTTTGTCGAGGGGTTCTCGAAACTCGCTCGACCGCTTACGAAATTACTCCAGAAGACCGAAAAGTTTGTATGGACGGATGAGAGACAGCAGAGCTTCGATGAACTAAATAGACGATTGACTTCAGCGCCGATTCTAACTTTACCACATGGTAGCGAAGGCTTTGCAGTTTACAGTGACGCTTCGGGTCAAGGCCTGGGTTGTGTCCTTATGCGGCATGATAAGACAATAGCTTTTGCGTCACGACAACTAAAGCCTTATGAGATGAATTATCCTACTCACGATTTAGAGTTGGCCGCAATTGTCTTCGCACTCAAGATTTGGCGACATTATTTGTACGGTTCACCGTGTCGGATTTATACCGATCACAAGAGCCTGAAATATATTTTCAGTCAGAAGGAGCTAAATATGAGACAGAGACGTTGGTTAGAATTGATAAAGGATTATGATTTGGAGATTCTTTACCACCCCGGAAAAGCCAATGTCGTTGCGGATGCTTTGAGCCGCAAATCGGCATCTCTTCAAATGCTCGAGGTTCTTACGTCTCAGACGAAGATTCGTCAGGATTTAATTGAACAGGGGATCGAAGTTTGGCTTCAGCGAGTACAGGGACAGTTGTGTACTCTCGAAATTACTTCGTCCTTGGTTGATGATATCAAAGGGAAACAGTGGAATGATCCGATGATTTCTCAACTGAAGGAAGATGTAATTAAAGGAAAAGCTCCTGGCTTTATGGTACACGAGGATAGTATTCTGAGATTTCAGGGCAGGCTTTGTGTTCCGAACGATTTAGAGTTGAGACATAGAATTCTCCGAGAAGCGCATGCTACGCCTTACTCAATCCACCCCGGGACGAGTAAGATGTACAAAGATTTGAAGCGTAATTTTTGGTGGAATAACATGAAGAAGGATGTTACGGAGTTTGTACTTCGGTGCTTGACGTGTCAACAAGTCAAAATCGAACATCAACGACCAGCGGGGTTGTTGAAACCGCTTCCCATTCCCGAGTGGAAGTGGGAAGACATTTCTATGGATTTCATCACTGGCATGCCGAGAACTCGGGCCGGAATGAATATGATTTGGGTAGTTGTCGATAGGTTGACCAAGTCTGCACACTTTTTGGGTATTAAGGATACTTGGGGACCGGATAGACTAGCTCGAACTTTTATTGCTGAGATCGTGAGGCTACACGGTGCCCCCAAAACCATTGTTTCTGATCGAGACGGCCGTTTCGTATCGCACTTTTGGCAGGCCGTTCATCAGGCTTTGGGTACTGAGTTGAGATTGAGCACTTCTTTTCATCCTCAGTCGGATGGTCAGACAGAGAGGACGATTCAGACGTTGGAAGATATGTTACGGGATTGTGCCTTAGACTGGAGTAATGATTGGGAGCTTCACTTGCCGTTGATCGAGTTTGCTTACAATAATAGTTGGCATGCGTCGATCCAAATGGCACCCTTCGAGGCACTTTATGGTAGGCGATGTAGGTCGCCATTATGTTGGGACGAGGCTTCTGAGCTAGTTGGGACGGAGCCGGATATGTTGATGGAGACTAAGGAAAAGATTACTATTATCCGGGATCGATTGCTGACTGCCCAGAGTCGTCAGAAATCTTATGCTAATACTCGTCGTCGACCTTTATAGTTCGAAGTGGGAGATCATGTCTTGCTCAAGGTGTCTCCGACCAGAGGAGTTTTCCGCTTCGGGAAAAAGGGGAAACTTAGTCCAAGGTACATCGGGCCCTTCGAGATTTTAGACAGAGTTGGAGATTTAGCTTATCGCTTGGAGTTGCCTCCAGCTTTGAGTCACGTCCATAGTGTTTTTCATGTGTCTCAGTTGAGAAAGTACGTACCGGATCCGAGCCACATTATCGACTACAGTGAGATTGACGTAGCCGAGGATATTACTTTTCCGGAGAGACCCGTGAAGATCCTTGAGCGTCGCGAGAAACAGCTCCGGCATAAGACCATTCCACTGGTTAAAGTGCAATGGTCGAGACATGGAGTCGAGGAGGCAACTTGGGAGACGGAAGAGAAGATGCGGGTGGAATACCCCGAACTATTTATTTCTTAAGTTTCGGGACGAAACTTCTTTTTAGAGGGGGAGAATGTAATACCCGTACTTTTATTGACTGTTTGACTTTGTCATCCTCCTTATTTTGTCGCTCTGTAAATGCTTGGAGATGTTGTTGATATTGTTATTGAGTTTCGTATCTCGTTTGGTTCTTGATCATGTCGTTTAGACCTTGCGGAAATGTTCTGTACCAGAAATATAGCGCACGCTAGGCCTAGGCTAACGCACGCTAATTCTGCTTGATTAGCGCACGCTAGCTTTGGGGCCGTAGCGCGCGCTAAGAGGATCAGTCAGGTCAGAACCAGTATTTCGGACTGCTCTCTGGACTAGCGGATTAACGCACGCTAGGAGTTGTTAGCGCGCGCTATTCGTGGTTAGTAGCGCACGCTAACATCCGTCCGTAGCGCACGCTACCGGGCCGGCAGAGGCGATGAGGTTGCTGGGTTTTACGGAATATCGGGTAGCGACGCTAGGCCGGCTAGCGCACGCTAAAGCTATGCATAACGCACGCTAAATCATAGCGTTAGCGCACGCTAACGGAGCCGGCAGAAGCCACTGGACTATCCGGTGACTTCGCTAGCGCACGCTAATGAAGTAGGTGTAGCGTGCGCTAGACTAGACAGATATAAATATGGCGGTTGACTTTATTTTCGTCATTTCTCACCTTCTTCACTCCTTTTCGATGGGAATCACTCGGGAGAGGCGATCTTAGGCGATTGGAAGCGATCTTCCTTCTAAAAACAATATATTTGGTTGGAGAACAAGGATTTATCAACATCTAATTCCTCCTAACGTCCGAATCAAGGTAAAAATCCTTAGAACCCTACCTTTTGGGAATTTTGGGGTTTTTCGTAGATTCGTCCGATTTACCCGCTTTGAAGCTTGAGAACTTTGAGATTATGATGTATCTATACCGTATGCATGCTTTTCCTACGATTTTGTGGTTTGGATTGTGCCGTTTTCGGACTTGTGAGATTTTGGACGATTTTCTAACCTCTAGTTGATTATCCGTATATCTTTATGAATCGTAGACGGGTTTCGGGGGTTTCTTCGTGTAATTTGAATATGGATAATTGATTATCATATTCCTTGCGAATCGTTTAGGTGCCGGAAGCGCGTTCTTGGACCTACTGAACTCATACCTTTTTCCATTCGAATTGTCGATGTCTCAAAGGCAAGTATACATTCATGATTGTACGTTCTCGACTTTGAAAGTAAGAAATATTGATGGCATATCATGAACGAACCGTTTTTACGGCATTCATATATGTATTGTTGGCATGTAATGAACGAACCGTTTTGACGGCATTCCTACATGTATCGGCGTATGAGGTGAACGAACCGTTTCTACGGCATTCACATACGTATCGGCGTATGAGGTGAACGAACCGTTTCTACGGCATTCACATACGTCTTATGAGATTTTAGTTATTCCGGAATACTAGTCTTGAATTGATGAATTGACGGTTACCTTTACTTTATTGTTGAGGAGTATTGTGATTTCATACTTGATATACTTGCACTAGCTATTCGACGGCTAACCCCTTTATGGGGGAAATACGTTTTATGTATTTCGAGTTCCGGGAGAGCGGACGAGTGTGTATCGGGTCGGCACGAAGATGGTGGGCAAGTGTGATACTGTGTATTTCTTCCAGTTATGTTTGGAGTTTCCCATTCAGTGTTGTTGTACTGGATTGGCTATTGAATACTCGAGTATTGTTTTCCATTTTCCTTGATGTTCCTACTGTGTTTGCCGAAGTATTGATTCGAGTTGTGATGTTTGTGAATACATTGGTTATGTTTTGAATACCTTTGTATTGTTTTTCATTCCATTGTGTGTAGACCTTATCGGTCAAGTTTATGGTTCCGCGTATGTTTAGCCTTGTGGGTCCCACGGCGGGGCTTACGGCGCTGTAATATCCCTGAATAACTTGGGGGTGTTACAAGCTTAACGTACGTAACGACCTAACGTTAACGTACGTAACCTTTGGAGATTAGCGTACGTAAGCTCATATGCTTAACGTACGTTATGGCTTCTATACTTAGCCATTTACACTGATTTTGCTCGTCGTCTCAATATACCGATACGACACACTATATCCTCAACTGCAATTGTCGACTAAGTAAGACAATTATACCAATACAGATCTTTCAGTCCCTCATTTATTTTATCCATACTGTACAGACTCCACGTGGTACAATATAACTAGGATAAATAATATTAAACAATAGTAGTAGAAATTCCGAATATTACAAACACCACGTTAACTCTCTCCTATGTGGCATTCTCTTAATTTTGATTTCCTATTTATCGAAAATCTTGAATCCCACATCGATTTAAAATGGTACTTAACCGATAGACAACCTAAATAAATAGAATTCATTGTCTTGAATCTCACATTGATTTTTTAAAATAGAACTTCACCAATTAAGAACCTAAATAAATACTTAGAATTCAATGTGTATCTCAACTCTATAGTTATATTTTACACACAAGTAAAAGAATTTTATTTTTATTGTGTTTAATTTGGATAATTATTAAGTTGGACTTATAAATAGTTAAATTTTTCAGTGAGAACTTAATTTGATCAATTATTAAATTTATATAATTTATTTGTCTAAAATTTGAATCTCACATCTGTCTTATTTAGTAGTTTTATTTTAATTGAAAATTTTACTTTAGCAAATATTAATAATATCAGTTATCTAATAAATTACTTTATTTTTTATTTGAGAATCTAATTTGACCAATTATCGAATTTGGATTAATCGTATTTATCTAAAATTTTGAATACCACATCGATTTTAAATAAGGCTCTGTCGATTGAGGAACTAAATAAATATTTAAAATCAATATTATTTTTTACTCCATAATTATTTTGTACGTTTAATAGTTTATTTTTATTGAAAAAGTAATTTGTCTAATATTAACTTGACCAATTATTAAGCCAAATATAGTTTTATTTCTATTGAAAATTTAATTTGACCAATTATTATGTTTCTATTAATAATATTTATATACAAATTTAAATCACACATAGATTTCTCCATCGATTGGATAACCTAAATAATACTCATAATCAATATGTATTTTTTTTACCTCACAATTATTTTACACCATCAGTTAATAGTTTTATTTTTATTGAAAAAACATAATTTGATCAATATTTTTTCTGCATAGGTGTAACAAATTTGTCTAATGTTAATTGGGTCGATTTTTGTATCGACGAAATAAATTGTAATTGGGTAATTCGTTCATATAATCAATGTGTATTTTACCATCATATTTCTCATTGTCAATTAATTTGATCAATTATCAAATTGGTCAATTAAATAATATTATTTTTATTGAAAATGTAATTTGGCCAATCCTCAAGTTGGCCAAATAAATATTTCTTACTAAAAAATTAAGTTGGCTAATTTGTTGACGTTTAATTTAATTTTTTTATCAATATATAACAATTTGAGCAATTTTTTTTTGAAGTCAGACGTAACAACCAATTATTACAACAACTCAAATTTAATTATTTAAATTTTATATATTTTAATAGATTCGGGCAAATAGTGCATATAATTATATAGATTTGAGAGGGAAACATATACTAAAATTATTTTTTAATCGTGTTTGAGACGGGTATAGGTATATAATATCTAAATGTGTTTTAGATGGCTGAACTCTAGCTGTATTGTTTGGGTATCACTATATGGGGTTGGGATGAAAGCGCGTAGTAAATTTACCTTTAAGTCAGATTTCGGATGGGAATGGTTATATAAATTATAAACGGGTTCGAGTGGCTAAATTCTTGCCTCATCTTTTTGGTTCTTTGTTGTGTTCTCTCGCGGTGAGTAACTCCGAATGGCTAAACCTAACTAAAAAGTATAATTGACGAGTTTTTTGCATCAATAAATTTGATAACAAAAATATAATTTTATTATATATATATATATATATAATACCGTTATGCATCCGAAGCACCACGTTAACTCTCTCATATGCATTCTCAAAAAAAAAAAAAAAACTCTCTCATATGTGGGTTTTTTTATTTTCTAGATTCTTGTTTATTTAAATCTTCTATTTTATCTTGATTTTCAATAATACTCCACTCATTAAATAACTAAATAAATATGTATTTTACCGATAAGTATTTTACACCACCACTTGAATTTGGTCATCTATTGAGTTGGCCAAATGAATTATTTTATTCTCATTAGAAAATTAAATTTGAAAAATTATTAATTAAACCTCATTGGCTCAAATATATATACATATTTATTTTTAATATCTAATTTATATATGTATAAATATTATCTTTATATTTGTATGTTTTTTCATAAACTCGATTCTCTTTACTTACAAATAAATATATAAAGTATAAAATAGCAATATAGATTCGGAGTATCACGTTAACTCTCTCTACTACATGAAGTTTTTTATTCTGTTGATTCTTATTTGTATAATTCAAAAGAATTATACTATGAACTTAACTTTTCATCTTTTGTCGTTATAATATTTATTTTTAACCTTTACTTTACAATGATTGAGTTTTCACAGATAAATTAACCAATTACTATAGCAACTTATCTTTAGTTATTTAAATTATAAAAATTTAAATACGTTGAGTAATTAACGAATATTATATAGAGGTCTGGGATATAACGGGTAATAAAATTATCTTTTAATCGAGTTTCTGATTAATATGGGTATAAAGATTTTAAATAGGTCTGAATATTTGTACCATACTTTAATTGTTTCATGTGTTACTGTATGAGTTTTGAACTTGAATAAGTAGTAAAATTATCTTTCAACCGGGTTTAGGGCGAGTACAAGTACATAAATTATAAATTAGTTCGGGCGGTTGAATCTCATTCTCATTATTTCTTTTTATTGGTGTGTTCAGCTGCGTTACGATTGCAAGTGGTTGAATCCTAACAAAGTATTAAGTTATTTTAGGTTTTTATCTGTAAATTGCAATGTAAAGTGATTACCCGTCGAGTTTCGACGGGCTATACACTAGTTTCAATAATTTAAAAATAGTCGGTCACTATAGTAAACCCGCACAAATTTAAACGCCTAAAATCATACTAAAATAAACCCCCAAAAATTAAACTATCATAATTTATATTTTGAATCGCTTTACTTAAGTTTCAGGACCAAATTATTTTTAGGGCCATGTAATACTATTGTTGTTTATTTCATATTAGAGATAACTCGTGTCATAATGACATTGTCGTAATGCTATAATTGTAACACCCCCAATCCGATCAGGGATATTACACGCCGTAGACCCTCTCCTCGAGGATCTACCAGGCTGGTAACAACATTTAACATCTCGACAATGCCTTCAAGGCAAAATGACTCAGTAGACCGATTTGGTCTTTCAATAAAATATACAACTCGATTACAAACACATACCCACGCAGGGGTCAAAATACAATAAACTCTCGTACAACGGGAAAAAGGTACTGCAGCGGAAAAGAAAATACAACTAGACCAATACGACATCAACGGATCCTCGTGTGATTAGTATCGTTCATCTTTCATCATCCTTCGTGCCGACCCTATGCCATGCTCCAAAACCTGAATGCAAAAATAGACATCCACCCCCCGAATACTCGGGGGTTAGCAAAACTCCACTGTTTTGCTAGTGCAAGTATAAAATACGAAAACGAGCCATACATATCATACTCCACGGAACATGTTAATCACAAACATACTTCCCGAGGTAAATCACTTAATCAAAACGGTTAAATCGAAAGATAGGGGTAAACACGATATACATCGTGTGAAAACATTTTACGATCTCGGGAGTTTTGAAAACACATTGGGATTTAAGAATTCTCAAACCTTTCAAAAACGTTTAGGGACACAACCCAAAAGTCATTTTCCCAAAACATAAATCCGATAACAACAAATGGGGTCCACGACCCGATCATACCATAACAACCTGTTTCCACAGATTATTCGCGTCCGTCTAGCAAGCCACGGACCTCGGATGCTCCCGTAGAACAAACCCGAGTGAATAACCCACGGAAACTATATCAAATCACATGTCACCGTAATCATGATCACGTGACTACAAGCACATATACGTACATAATCAAACCACAACCATAAGTTATCCCGGCATCGCGCTAACAAGCCACGAACCTCGGAGTCCCTGCAAGACATACCCGATGATACCCCACAAGTTATCTCGGCATCGGGCTAACAAGCCACGAACCTCGGAGTCCCCGCAAGACATACCCGTATTGGATAACCCTACGGTTTCGCCCGATCCATACTAGCAAGTATGGATCCCGGAGATTCAACAATCCTACCCGGAGGCACATCACATACATCAAGCACACAACAATAATCACTTATCAAGCCAAACAACATTAAGTATCACAACCTCCTTTCAAGGAGTAACAACTAATATCACACACATTACGTTCTTACCGAACAAGTACATAATAACAATACGTAATCCCCGGCAAAGGATTACGGTCTATCAACTCACTCGAAGTGATCATATTATCTTTAAACATACAAAACCAACACACATATTCCGAGAACACATATTCACGAAGTATACGAATTATCGTTGAAAGACAACATTTATCGAGAACATACCGATCCCTTTTTACGTTCATTAAACATTGGATTTTGCATAAAATCATTTATCAAGAATTATATCAACGAAACATGAAATGTATGGGCAAGATACTTGCCTCAAAATCGACACGCAAGTATCCCGACGAACACGGCTCAACCGGAAAGCTTCGAAACGCCCAATGCTATCGAAACGGAAGACGGCGACGAACGAAAGGGTTCAACACGATTTCTTCGCAAGAAACACGACCCTAACATCATACAATCAATAAATCATCGATCATACGAGGAAGAATAATCGTAGAACGCCCGACAACCCCTCTAAGACATTTTACCGGACACCTTCAAGGCGTCGGTCAAGAACTCGACCCAAATAACGAATCGATACGATCCAACCATGGAATAACAAGGGAAATGATATAATACATCTAAATATTCATCAATACATCATAATCCTAAGTTAAATCGGATTAATCGGACGAAAACAACCAAAACCCCCAAATTCCCCAAAACTAGATTTCTAGGAAATCTGACCTGATTCGCTCGATCAAAGGATGTTATAGGACGGATGATTGACGATATGAACCTCCAAACTTCATGGATATGTTGTTAAACAACATGGCTTCAAGCTTAGAACACGCCCAGCTTCGGAAGAGGAGAAGAAGAAGGTGAAAAATGGCAAGAAAAACGTCTGCAGGGCCTTTTATAGGGGTTGACTGCCTGCCGGACACGGCCCGTGCCGATCGGCACGGTCGTGTCGCATAGCTGGCAGCGAGGACGGTGACCCGTCCGACAATGACTTCGGCACGACTCGGCCGTGTCCTGGAACACGGTCGGGCGTGTCGGCGATCGTCTCGAGCTTATCCGGAAGAAATGCAGACGGGCCGTGTCGGACGGCCGAAGTTCGGTCGGCAGAAACCGGCATTTCGGACGAGTACGGCACGGCCGTGTCGGACGACACGGGTCGGGTTCGGCCAGTGATCGCCAATAACGAGCGGGTGAGCTAAAGCGACCATAACTCTCTCTCGTACGGACTCGATTGACTCACCGTTTGAACCATTGGAAAGCTAACTCGATGCTCTATAATATTGCAAAGATTTAGAATTTTTGGAGTTACCAAAAATTAATGGTGACTTTACAAAGTCGAACTCCCACGTGAAAAAGTCGATTAAGGACACGGAACTCAATAAAACGACACCGAAACGAACTCGGATGACAAAAAGTGCAGAATTAATCATTCTCGAAATGACGAAAGGTTATGAGCGAGTCGTCAAAACGGACTTCCGCCGAAAAAAAGAAAATTACCGAAATTCGAAATTGCGGATATTACATTAATTAGATTAAAATAATTAATTACCAGATTATTTGCTAGAAGAAAAAACATGCTGGTTTTCAGAAATCTATCGGCTAACGTCGGGCCTGTCCTTAAAAAAAGAAAAAAAAAATTGGTTGGTTGGTGGAGGTGTTCTGCTTCCGGTGGTGGCCCGCTGCAAAGCAGGTCGGTGGGCCTCGTATAAAATAAATTGGCCGGCTGCCAGAGGTCTGCCGGCGGGCCTGGCAAACGAAAAAAAAAAGTGGCCAGCCGACGGCGACCCCGCTGGAAAAGCTCGTCGATCGGCGATTCGTCGGAGATCTTCGTCATGAAACTATTTTTTTGGAAGAATACTTGTCGATTTTAATTTAATATTGTAAGGGTATTTTCTAAAATCTATGGGTGTCGAATATTTAATATTATTATTATTAAATTCAACACAACACGAAAAGGAGGAGTATGAGGGTCTTTTCAGGTGCACACTATGACGGCCAAAAAATATCATTGTCCCTTATATTATAGACTATAGATTATCGTGTCATAATGGTACGGTGACGGTGATATAATTGAATTAAAATAATTAAATTACCAAAAAAAGAAAGCACTGGTTCTCAAGATTCCATCGGCGACCAACGGGCCTACCTTAAAAAATAAGCAAAAAAAATTAAGGACCGTCGGAAAGTAGACTGGGAGGCCTGGCTTTACAAAAAAAGGTCGACCGCCAAAGGAAAGAAAGTCGGCGGCCTGGCATTTAAAAAAAATGATCGGCCTCCGGCGGTCCTGGCGTTGAAAAAAAAAAGAACAAAACGAATAGGCTAGCCGCTGGTCTTGGCTACCGCAAAGCAGGTCGACGGCTTGGCGTTAAAAAAAATTGGTCGGCTGTTGGAGGTCCGCTAGAAAGCATGCTGTCGGCCTGGCGTTTAAAAAAAATAGAAAAATGGACGGAAGTCGATCTAGGGTAAAAAAAAATGGTCGGTCGCTAGAGGTCCGCCGACAGACTGGCAGCGTGGCGTATAAAAAAATAAAAAGAAAAATGGTCTATTGTTTGACATCCGTCGACCGCCGGTGTTGGCCCATCTGAAAGCTCGCCGGCGGCCCAGCGTTAAAAGAAAAAAAAATAGAAAAATGACAGGTCGTCGAAGGTGCGCCGTCCGCCGACGGTGTCCGCTGGAAAGCAGGTCGGTCGCCTGACGCAAAAAAAAAATTGGTTGGTCACCGAAGGTCCATCGGCCGCCGGTTGTGGCCCGCCGGAAAACATGCCGGCGTCCTTGCGCAAAAAAAAATGGAAGCACCACTCGCTGACAAAAAAAAAAAAGAAAATGATCGGCTGTCGGAGGTTTATCGGGGACCCTACTGGAAAAACTAGTTGGCCTGAGGTCCATCATAGATCCCCGTAAAAAACTTTTATTTTTTAAAATTAATTGTCCTTTAATTTAATTTAATTTAATTTAATGTTCTAAGGGTATATTTAAAATTTATTATTGGTGACTATTTAATTATAATAATAAAAATATTATTATTATATTCAAGACAAAAAGAAAAAGAATAAGAGGGGAGGGGTACAATGGTTTTTTCAGGTGCACACTATGATGACCAAAAAATATTGTTGTCCTTTATATCATAGACTAGAGATTATCCCTGCTATAATGGCGCGGAAAGGTGAACAATTGAATTAAAATAAAGAAATTGGTGGTCCAGTGGTAGGACGCATACTCCCAAGACACTCATTTGGGAGAGGTCTTGGGTTCTAACCCCAACAAGGAGGTGAAAGGGGAAGTTTTTCTCTTTATGATCCTCTAGCTCCCCGGGGCTAGCTCGAGCGACCGCTAATCAATGTTTAATATCGCGTCAAGCAGCAGTGTGGGAGTATTTCCTTGCTGGGAACCCGGAGGTGCTGACCAATCGTGGTATTCTCCCGAGAAGCTGTCTTTGGGAACCCGAGTCTTGTTAATCAGTTAAGGGCTTCTCCTTGTGCGCAGAAGTGTACAGAAAATGCATTGGGAACCCTGGAATTGCTCGAGCGACTCGCGATTTACTTCTCTCAATGGGTTAGGAGTGGGTTCATTGAGGGACTAGGATTAGTCCGGCTAAACTGAGATCACCTAGTTATTAAAAAAAAAGAAATTACCAGATTACTTGTTAGAAATAAATATGTTGGTTCCCAAAATTCTATCGGCGGACGATGGGATTAAACAAATAAATAATTAAGTGACTAGTTTGTAACCCGTCGAAAATCGATGATAATATAAGTGGATGGTTCAATTAAAATATTAAAAGAAACAAATGATATTCAATACATTAATGCCCTTTCCAACAACTATTTTCAAGAGGAGGAAAAAAATATAACTAAAATAAATATATTAGTTGAATTATCATACTACACATAAATGATGACCATTTGAAGTTAAAATGGATTGTAAATTAACAAAATATCACTTAGATAATACATCAATATTTGTTTAATACTTTTTCATTGACATATCACTTAGATAATACATCCATGTGGTCAGACATAGGCTGTGTTTAGCAACTAAATGAAAAGGTAAATTTGAAAAGGTGATTAATTAATGGTTTGGCTAGTAATTTGCCAGTAGTTAGGTAGAAATTGATAAGCTATTGATTTTAATGTAGGTGTTTAACAAATTAGCTGATTAAGTAGTCGGTATTTTGTAAAATGACATTTAAGGGCATTACTCTTATTTTTCTTTTCTTTTAAACTTTATCATCATATTATAGTCCATTTTTTTTAAGAATTTAAACTGTGTATTGATATAAACCAGAAAAAATTATCTGAAATAATAATATTAAAAATAAGATCTTTTATTTAAAATTCAAATAAAAAGTAAAAGTTCGATTTTTAAATTATTATTTTAATTTTCAATTTTATTTTAAACTTTCGAGAATTTTCGAATCGGAACTTTCATTTTAAATTTTCGATTTTTTTATTTTTTACTTTTTATTTTTTAATTTTAAATAAAAGATCTGTTTTCTAATATTATTATTCAAGATAATTTTTCTTAAAAAATAAAAGTTCCGATTTTTTCAGATTTTTTAAATTTTGCAGAATTTTCCAGAATTTTCCAGAATCGGAACTTTCATTTTAAATTTTCCAGATTTTTTTTATTTTTTACTTTTTATTTTTTAATTTTAAATAAAATATCTGTTTTCTAATATTATTATTCAAGATAATTTTTCTTAAAAAATAAAAGTTCCGATTTTTTTCAGATTTTTTAAATTTTGCAGAATTTTTCAGAATTTTCAGATTTTTTTTATTTTTTCCAGATTTTTTAGATTTTCCAGAATTTTCAGAATTTTTTTTACTTTTTATTGTTCTGACGGAAATTCTTAACGCCATCCACAATATTTGTTTTGTTTTTCTAATTTAGGTCAGGGATATATCTGGAATGAAAAATATAAAAGGAGCTTTTTTTTTAAATAAAAGTTAACTTAGTTAGCTTCTCGACCATTTATTGAAAAAGCTGATCAATTATTGGTTTAAGAAGTCGCGTTCACGTAATGCTTTTTTAGTCAAAGGTCAAAGAAGCTCCTCGAACTAAAAAACTAGCTGAAAAGCTAGTGCTAAACACAGCCATAGCTTCCTCCGTTTTGCAAATACTGTTAGAAGTAAGATACCCCACCTCTATAGTGGCCATCGTTGACATCATGTTTTGTTGATTTTCTCAATGTCATTAGTTGGGGTTAGTATAGCTCTATCTTATATAAATTATGGATATGACATATCCTACAAAAGAGACCGTACATATTTTACACAATGGCAGTAAGAGGATTCTCAGCATCTCGTATACAAATATCGTTCCATCAAATTTAATACGGGCTTCTCCATCAATTTCCTCACTAACAATCACATTCACTATTTGTAATATCCGATCAACAAAATAATATGCCAATATGGAGTGTGCAATTATACATGTAGGGAGAAAATGCTAAGCGATACCACTAGAAATCTATGGAAAGGATAACATCATCTCTGCCTCTTAAGGCCGAACACAAAATCATATGCATAAAAGTTTTTTGGTACCATTGTATCCCAAAAAAGAATACTCCATCCACTACATCATTGACGGCAAGATGATATTTTCAAAATGATTTCCTTTTCATCAGTTAATAACGGATAAAATCTAGCATGTTCACCACATATCGTATCTAGGTTGTAATACATTGCTTTCAGTATAAGCCTATTTTCAACATCAACAATGACAACTTAGTTTGATAAAGACATATAATCAACGTAACTTTTGATTTCATCAAAAAGAAAAGTCATGCACATGTTTATCCATGAGATATAAATCTATAAATATTGGAAACTAATATTAAAAATATATAATACACAATATAATTTAATATTGTTATTCTTACCCAAATACAAAATAGATTTTTTAGCGAACAAGGAATAGTAAACTAATGTGATCCAAAATAATAATGATAATCTAAAATGGTAACCACGATATAATTAAAAATGAGAATGAACCACGCAAATACAATTTACTACGAATAATAATTTTTAAATAAATATGTAGAGTACAGTAAATAATTTGCATAAGTATAACTACCAAGATTCCTAAAAATTTGGCGCCTCGTGGTGAATGATGTAATCTGAAAGCAAATGACATGTCTTCCCTCTTGGGTCAACTTTATCCTATCCAATCCTACCCGTCGAATAAACCCGTAATAGGATAGGGTATTGGCCGAACCCGAAAATTTATGCTCGAGTACGCGTAGGATATGTGTATAGAATATTACCCGATTACCCGACTAGCGTATTTGAATTATATAAATATATTATTATATATTGTACATAGATATTGTATTACATTATATATTATATACTTTATTACACAAAATATAAAATTTAAATATTTATTATACTAAATTTAATTTGTTAATTATGTTATTTGTACATATGATATATTAAAAATATTTATATTCTTAAATATAGGTATACGGGTTCCCGAATACTCATTGTGCACTAGATTACCCGATAGACAGTATCCGAACTCGATCCGAATAAAATAGGCTAGGGTATGGGGAGGCATACCCATTGACATCCCTTTTAACTACTATTATTATTATGCATATTAAATAATAAATAAAATTTGGAATTCTAGATGGGCCTCTAATTATTTAAAGACTTTTGAAGTCCAAGTCCATTTCAAACGATCATTCATGCATTTAGTTAAAGTTCATTTAGTGTGATAGTTGGAAAGCCCAATTCATGCATTCTGTGTAGTTCAAAAACTATAGACTAAAGGCTGGTTCAGCCGCCAACGGCGGGAAGAGAGGGGAGAGAAGATGAAATTCAGCGTGAAGGCATGGAGCAAGGGTGGACGGGCAGGTGTGCTGCAGGTGGGCACCTGTTCGATCGAAACTCCAGCTCTACTCATCAGTACTCGCAAGGGCCTGCCCACTTTCATCTCCCCCGACCTTCTTTCTTCTCTTCCTACCCCAGATTCTCGCCTCCTCCAATTCAGCCCTCTTCACTTGTACGCTTGATATATCCCATTTTATTGGTCATATTCGAATTGTACTCAGTTGGTCGTGTCTTATACTGCAGATTAGGTGTTTGCGTTTTTGTCCAGCCGACCAGCTGGTTCTATGATGAACAATTTAACTACTTAGTGTTCATCCTTTCTCTTTTTTTTTTAATGTTTTTTTTTTCAGTTCGGAAGGCATCTCTCTGAAAACTATATCCGATTTGGGAGGGCTGCACGGGATGCTTGGTTTGCATGAACATGTGTTTGCGGCTATCCCTAGGGATTCCGTTATATCCCTACCCGAATTTCAGAGCAGTAACAAGATGGGAGCTTCGTTTGAGACTCCTCGTGGTCGACTTCTGGTAACACTCTTCAACTTCATTGTCAAAAAAAAAAAAAAAATCCTTCTTAGGCTTGTTCTTTTGGACTTATTTTTCATTTTTTCAGTTCAGTTCAGTTCAGGTCCATTCAGTTCAGTTCAGTTCAGTTCTTCTTCTTATTATTATTATTAATCTTAATTATTATTATTGTTATTATTACTAATAATATTACTATTATCGTTGTTGTTGATTACTATTATTATTATTATTATTATTATTATTTACCATTATTATTATTATTATTATTTACCCTTAATATATATTTCAGTTCAGTTCAGTTTAGTTCAGATTCATTCGGTACAAAAGAGCCTTAGTGGAGGACTTTAAAACTGGCATAACGATATGTATATTTCACTTAATGATTTGAGTTATGACAGATAAAACCACTAAAATACATGGAAATGATTTCTTCAATGAAACCCGATATGTGGGTCACTTTGGCAGACGAAGTGCCTGCTTGGGTTTCTGAGAAGAGAAACAGAGCATCAGTTGATCGGACTGTGAGATGGCTTGACGATTGCCTAACATCAACCTCTGCTAACAGTGTAAGTACTAATTTTGTTCTGCTGCAATAGTAAAGACATGTTTTTCGTTCTCCTCTGGATTATGTTTCACCTCCATGGGATAAAGAAAACTCTAAAGATCATGAGTGAATATCAATATCTCAGTAATGCAGTAATCAACCTGAAGTACTATATGCCTCCTTTCTAAAACAGATAAAGTCTCTGCCGATGCAATATAATTAGTATATGTGCATTTATGGTCATTCAAATGTGGGTGCATGCTTTGTTATGTATCCCATGCATTTAAATTTGAATGGCTCGTGATATACGGTTACATAAAGACAAACTGAGTGAGCATTATTTATGTAATGCTTTATTAGTGTATATAGTCTTCATTAAGAGGCTAGAGATCTGGTCCATATGAAACATTGAAAAAGTTGAAAACATTGGTTAAAATCTGTAAATAAGGGAGAACTGATACTATTCTCATGATATCAGTGAATTTACGGTAGTATTGTGACTCACGCACTCTTGAGTAGATTCTCTTCCATATAGTGATAGCTTAACTACAGACAGATGGAGCAGTATTTGGGTCCATTGTAGGAGGCTCTAATATTGCAGAACGGAAACGTTGTGCAGAAGAAGTTGCCAAGCGAAATGTGTCAGGTTTTTGTAGCCAGTTATATTACTATTGAAGTCTTGTCTTGGAAGTTTAAATATGATGATGCCAATATGTGAATCGCTTCAAGCATTGTTCGTGGATGAAATAAAATTTGAAACTGTTGGCTTTGTTTTCATTTCGATTTCATTTTGATTTATAAGTCAAAGGAGAAGTTTTGGAAAGTGAAAATGTCTTTAGTCATGTAATTGCAATTGATTTTCTGATGAATGTCATAGTTTGACAACTGGAAGTCTTTTTGGTTTACAAGCTTTGGAAGATTGGTTTACAAAATAGGGTGTTAGAGATTAAAAACAGGGTATAAAATGTGCTGTGTTTGAATAATGTGCTGTTGGATTTTTCCCAAAACAAACACTTTTCACTTTTCTGGATTTGAAGTGAACAAAGAAACAAAATATGATGATTTATGGTTTTCATATAAGTAGATATTCCTTTTAGGGGTTCTATATACCATTTGCTTCTAAATTGGCCTTTTCCATTTTCCACACTGAGAAGCTGTTGTATTATACAGGGTTTTGCTTAGCTGGCTTTGGCCTTGGAGAGAGTATGGATCAACGCCCTTCCCTTCTCAGTGCTATTACTGTATGAGTTTTCTCGTGTCAGTCGAAACTTGTTAATTCTGTGATTTTTATAGTTTCCTAAATTATAGAAAGAAGGCATTCCTTTGTAAGAGACGCTGTATGTGTAATTTACTGACCTCCCAAATTGTGTCTAGGATATCAAATCCATTTCGCAGATGAGTTTCAACTTTCACGTTTGTCCTAAAATGACTTTCTTGCTAGTCAACTACAGAAGTGAGATCTCAACGCATTATATGTATTTGCAAATGAGAATTTGAGGACAAAATGGTTTGACGGGAATCAATAAGGAAAATATTAAGAAGTTGGGCCTAAGCCTTAGGAATAGGATGGATCCTTCGACTTTATGTTATGTTCTCGTTTATTTATTTGGGATCTAGTTTTCTTACTATGTCTTACATTATTCTTTTAGTTTTAAACTACTTTCCCAGAGTATTGATACTCAAAAGATTATTTGTGAGAAAACACTAGTCGCTTCTGAATTTCCACGATTCCAACCACTTAGGTGAATTGCATCCTTTTTAACCTATATGTTTAAGGTTGTGAACATATGACTAGAGGGCGAAAAACAACAACCGGTCACAAGTCTGAAAGTGATGATGACTAGGTTCTGCTCTTAAAGAGGATAAAACTGCTCATATTCATATTGATTCATTGGAGATTTAATTCAAATGTTGATATTCTTATTTTAATGCTTAGTTGGAAGTTCTGTAAGTGCTTATTTGTTTCTTCACTTGTAAATTCAGGAGATTCTACCGGAGGATAAGCCACGCCAGATATGTGGTCTTGGACTTCCAGGTATTCACTAATCTAATATATCTACATCTAGTTTTTCTTGCAATCCCCATCTCAAGTTTTTGCAGCTCAGGTGTTTTGTAACTGTCTGGTAGGCAATATTCGTGTGCCCGATAGCCTGATGATAGTATTTGGTCTGTGATATATGAATATGATCAATGTTTCTGCTAGATCCACGAAATGGATTTGGAGGCAGCCTTTCTACTTTTCAGATCCTTGAACCTTTTTTTTCAGTACTAAATTTAATGTCATTTAAGTTCTCAACTTTGCAGAGGAAGTCTTGCAAGGTCTTGCTGCTGGCATCGACTTATTTGATTCAACGTATGTTGCCAAGATACATAGAAAACTACTCCCTCCGTCCCATATGAGGAGTCTACCTGTAGAAGACAATTTTGTCAATAGAAGAGACTCATTTCTTTTTTTTTTTTTTACATTTTCACGCCGTTGCTTATGTACATATGCGCGGTCCAAAATGAGTTATCAACTAAGAAGTAATTATATAATCGGAAAAAATGGTAATAAAAAGCTTATTTTGTGTGCTGTACTTTGGGATCAATAAGAAGTTGTACATTCACCAATATACCCTTTGAAGTGGGGCGTAGGGAGTATTATTTTTATTATTTTCAAGCAAAATTTTGAAACAAAGTTATCAATATTCGACAGATATATTTACCATCTGACACTTGGAGGCTTTGCACTTGCCTTCCCTTTAGAAGAAATGGGGAGACGGGGGCATGACTGTGGTGATCAGCTGTGTGATACAGGTAGCGATGGCACAAAGATCAACTTAAAAGCAACCATTTACAGGTTATGATTTATTTCTTTATGCAGCTCTAAGGCTGAAGTAACTCATTGCAACCATCGTGTGCTGCATGATGGACGAGCATTGCCATGTCAAACTCACTTTCTTTATGAATTTAATCATTTGGTGACATTTTTCATTTTGTGCGATTGAACGATGATTTGATATTCTTTTTCTTTTTCTTATTAAAATAGAAAAAAAAGTAAGTAGAAGTTAAGGTGCTAGAAAAAGTGAGAATAAATAGTGTATTTTCTGAAAATTATCATACGCAATCCCATTTTGAGATGAAAAATTTACGGGAACGAAAATGAAAAACTTCTTATATCCATTTTGAACTTAGGTCCTCCACTCTTTGGAGATACCATACCACATCGAACCGCCAAACAACAACTCGATTTTAGTGTCTGTTGTTTAATTAATCCATGAATTTAATTGTGTTTTTCTGTTTCTTGTATGCTACTATTAGTTATGCGTTCCACGTGCTTCTCTTCTTCCCTGAAATCGACCGGTGGTGATGAAAGCTTACACCTTTTTTGTTCTATTAACATTTCTTGCAATTTGTTTTTACAGTAGAGACACATCACCAATACTTGAGGGCTGTAACTGCTACACATGTCAGAACCACACGAAGGCTTATATAAACCATTTGTTCAATGTACACGAGATGTTGGCGCAGATTCTACTAGAAATGTACGTTTTTGATTTCCTTAAACCATTCAGTTCGGATTATATACTGATCTGTGTAATCCTAACACGATGTTTGTGCCGATTTTTGCCAGTCACAACACGCATCACTATCTAGGATTCTTCCGTGCGATTAGAGAAGCAATCAAAGGAGGATCGTTTGAGGAATTCTGCCTAAATTTTGTGGAAACTAGGCGTGGCCATATTCTTGCCGCTGCTTTGAGCCCATGATAATGCTTCATGAAGGATGATGTGGAGCTGAGAATGCTACCATGGATTTGGACTGAGCATTAATCCTGTCCGAACATGGAATGGGATTACTTATTATTATTATTATTATTATTATTATTATAAAAGTGGTGAAAATGCCCCTCAGACGTGAGATTCTTGGCTAAATCAAGAGTGTTCTGTTCTCCTTTTTGGGCTCATTCTTAATTTTTTTGGGGGATATTTCTATCCTAATGTTTTATTATACGAATAATTTATTTTTTTAGCAAAAATAGTTAAGCACATTGTATTTAAATAAGCACATCGTATTTAAATAACCTTATTTGGTTGGAAGAGATTATTCGAGAAGTTTGAATTTATCCCAAATGTTTCTTTTACAAGCATCTCAAGTAAACTCTAGAGCTAGTGTTTTTGACTCTTTTTTTTCATCAACATTTGGGATATACCATTTTATGTACTATTATACTTTTAGCATCTTTTGAGCTTAATTTTGCCAAATGCTTTTATTTATATCTATACGGTATTCAGCTATTAGCTATAATAAGCCATCAACTGTGAGCTCCTAACCAATTGTTCAACTGTCAACTATCAGTTAGCTTATCAAATTCGTCTAACAAACATAGCTTTGAGTTATACTCATATCTATCTAGAAAAATAGCACAGTTTCATTTATTTATCCCAAACAAGTAATCCGCTTATTGCAATAAGTATTTAGTTATATTTTTTCACCAATATCCCTACTTAATATGTATTTAACTACATATGTATTTAAATAATTTTTAAACAAAAATAATAAATAAGAGTATATATATATATATATATGTTGAATAATGGTGTATATGTTTTGTGCTTTGAATCAAATAATACTCTAATGATAATGGAGCACAATTGATGTTACAATACACAAGATCTCTACAATCGATGTCACTCGATTTTCCTAAGCATTGAATCTTTCCAAACCTTTTTTTTCCCCCTACAAGTAAAGGCTATTATATCTGTCATCATTAATCTTTTCATATCTAATTTGTTTCAAAGGTACACGTGTTATTATCCAATATGATGAAATAAATATTAAAATATGCTCATTTTTATTGACGTCAAATTTTTTCAACTAATTTGAGGCAAATACATTACTGTAATACCCGCAATTTCGGATTTCGGTGATTTTCTTTTTTTTTTTTCGGCGGGAGCCCGTTTTGACGACTCGCTCGTGATCGTTTCGTCATAATGAGAATGATTAATTCTACACTTTTTGACATCCGAGTTCGTTTCGGTGTCGTTTTGTTGAGTTCCGTGCTTCTTAGCGACTTTTCCGCACTTGAGCTCGATTCTTGCGAATCTCGTTCGAAACTACTGTTTCGAGTTTTTCATAAGTCCGTTTAACTTTGTTAGACGTGTTGTGAACTTCGGTTTGGTTATTCGATCATGTATCGTGATTTTCGGGTGTTTTGAGCCATTTTGTAATTTACCCAAAGTTGTGGGTATCCGCATTCGTAATTGTTGGCTTGACCCTTTTTCTTGATCGTGTGCAATTAATTGTTGCATGGTATTTCATTTCGGGTCGATGTAGTTGTCCGCAAGCATTTCGTCGTGTTCGTTCCGTGCATTTTGGGAAATCGAGTCGTCGGATCATGACGGCTGAGCACTGGCCGGATAGGTGCGGCAGACACTGTCGGAAGTGCTGGGCATTGGCCGGGTAGGCGCGGAAGGAACCGGCGTAGCGCACGCTACTTCCGGAAGGCTGCGCACGCTAGCTCGGCAGGTGTAGCGCACGCCGGCCAGCCAGCGTCTGTTCTCGGCCGGGCATAGGGGTTACTGGAGTACTGGACTCGGGGAGGATCGGCAGGTAGCGCACGCTACTGTCGGTCGTGGCGCACGCTAATCGGCATGTGTAGCGCACGCTGCCGGCCGACTAGCGTACGTTACATGGCCGAGCAGTTTGGTCCAGAACCCTCTGGACAGGTTGGCTAGCGCGCGCTAGCGTCCGTGCAGCGCACGCTATCGGGGTCGGGCGGGCAGGTCTCGGTCGGCAGGTTTTGTCAGCAGTGTCGGGTTGCGCGGGCCCCGGCCGAAGGTGCTCGGCCGAGGCTGCCCGTTAGCGCACGCTACCCGGAAGGCTTAGCGCACGCTAATGCCTACTTCTATAAATGTGACAAAGCAGTCGCATTTTCACTCGTTTTTCATTTCCTTTCTTTTCTGTCCGCGGCTGGGGTTTCGGAGGAGGCGAAGCCATGTTAAACAACAAATCCACGAAGTTCTTGAGTTCATATCATTGATTGATCATCCTATATCATCCTTTGATCCAGCGAATCAAGGTGAGATTTCCTAGAACCCTATTTTGAGAAATTTTGGGGTTTTTGCGTTTTTGTCCGATTCGTTCTGTATTGTTGATTAATCCATGATGGGTATGATTAATCTTAGTAGTATTCTTGTGTTTAACATCATTTAATCCATTGTTCTTCGTCGAATCAAAGTATATTTCTTGATTTCCTTCGAATCGACTTTTTGGGGGATTTGTTCTTGATCTCGTTTTCCATCCGTTTTTGATGGATCGATTGTTGTTAAATGATGTTTTAAACATATCATATGGAATGAATATCCATATTTCGGTTGGGAAGTCCATTTTCATGTTTTGTCGGGTCAATTCGTGTTCTTAGCCGTTTTGGGGGAAACTCTTGAACTTTCGTCGTTTGTTCCTTGAATTCAGCGGCTTTAAGTCGTGCTGTGGAATTCAATTTCATTGTTGTTATTGTCCTTCGTAGTTTATTATCGCGAGTTGGTGTTCGGTGGAGTCGGCGGGTTCGTAGTGGGTTCATGCCAACCCACTTCGGTCGATTCTCCGCGTTGTTCTTATTCGAGGCAAATACCTTGTCCATACATTTCTGGTTTTGTGGATATGATGATTGGTGATCGTCCTGGTATGTTTGTTTGTTTGTTTGTTTGAAATGAGTTTTCAAAAGATTCGGCTAGCCTCGTTAAAGGCTCACTTTCAAAACGCGTGTGTTTTGTAAATTGTGTGGGTTGTAAGTGACTACGTGAATCCTTTGGATATCTTTGGTGTTGATGTTGCGCTTGATAATGCGTGTGTATGTGTATTGCTTCTTTCCGTCGCATTATAGTTGACGTGGTGTTTTGCTAAGTGTTTGATGCCTCTGGGTGAATTGTTTGGATATCCTTGGTGTGATATGTTATTTGTGCATGATTGCTTCGCTCACCTCGGGTGGGTCCGACGGGGCCACGGAAGGAATCCAATGGTATAGCCCTGGATTCACGAGTGCTGTGTATGTTTGGTGAATATATTTTGCTCACCTCGGGAGGGTTCGACGGGGCCACGGAGAGAGTCCAATAGTTTCGCGCTGGATTCACGAGTAAAAACTTCACAGGTTGGTGTGTATGTTTTGTGAATGTGTTTGCTCATCTCAGGAGGGTTCGACGGATCCACGGAGGGAGTCCAATGGTTTCGCCCTGGATTCACGAGTGAAACTTCACGAGTGCGTGTGTATATTTTGTGAATGTGTTTTCTCACCTCGGGAGGGTTCGACGGGGCCACGGAGGGAGTCCAATGGTTTCGCCCTGGATTCACGAGTGAAACTTCACGAGTGCGTGTGTATGTTTTGTGAATGTGTTTGCTCACCTCGGGACGGTTCGACGGGGCCACGGAGGGAGTCCAATGGTTTCGCCCTGGATTCACGAGTGAAACTTCACGGGTGCGTGTGTATTTTATGTCTGTCGATGACGCGTGACGTGGGTTTTAACCTTGTGTATTGTTGTTGGTTTCATTTGTGAAAACAAAACCTTTGGGCCGTGACCCCTGTTGATTTTTTTGAAAGAGAAGGATTGAGTAATCCTAAATTGTTTTCTATTAAAACTCTCGATGGCATTTTAAATCATTTTATAAATTGTTTCCCTTGATTTGTGATCTTTCAGTTTTGGAACGTTTCACCCATACTCTTGCCTCGGGAAGTACTTTTCGTTACGTTTGGATCTTTGAGGATTCCTGGTTATTATTGTCCTTGGAACTTGTATTGTATGGCTCGCATTTCCACTTTGTTCTTGCACTAGCAAAACAGTGGAGTTTTGCTAACCCCCGAGTATTTGGGGGGTGGATGTCTGTTTTTGCATTCAGGTTTTGGGAGCATAACACAGGGTCGGCACGAAGGATGATGAAAGATGATCGATACTAATCACATGAGGAACCGTACGTTGTTGTATTGGTTCAGTTGTATTTTATTTCCGCTGCAGTATATTTTTTCCCCGTTGTACGGGAGTATTTTGTATTTCGACCCCTGCGTGGGCATGTATTGAGTGTATGTATTTATTGGAAGACCAAATCGGTCTACTGAGTCATTTTTTTAGCCTTAAAGGCATTGTTGAGATGTTCGACGTTGTTTACCAGCCTGGTAGATCCTTGAGGAAAGGGTCTACGGCGTGTAATATCCCTGAGTGGATTGGGGGTGTTACAATTACAGTATCTTATGTTTTTATTTAAAATCTTTTTAATCATAATGAACATCGTCAACCACACTTTAATTCCAACGATATTAGGGTCGATTTTATAAAACGCACTTTAAGCCCAACAATGTTAGGGTCGTTTGTGTAAAGATTATAATGCCAATTAATTGCTTAAAATTAGTTAATATTATACTTCATACGAAAAAACAATGCGATAAATTTTTTACGATGGATGCTATTCCTATTAGAATCTTTTTAATATTTCTTGAACAATCCTACATATTCATTTGATAATACAAAAAAATTGACTAAGATTAATGTCAACTCCGCTCAATCGTCTTGCACTTGCTTAAAAGTTGTGATTAGTAAGAACGGTGTGTGAGAGCAAGTAGAGAGTAAAATGGCCTGATGGATTTGTCACTGCAAGGAAGCTATGTTCCAAACAAGAACTAGTGAAATATGGGGTAAATTACACTACTTAATATTTTCTCGTACCAGAAAACTATTCAGATACAGTCTACGAGAATATACTTTTGACCATTAATATGTTTAATTACATATTGTCAAAAAAACATATGAAAAGTTAATATTTTGAAAATATAAATTACAATAAAACAAAATTTTAAAATTATGATAATATTCTTACCTTATCTAATTAGAATTTAACGGTCAATTTTAGCCAATTGTGAATAATTGTGAATGGTGTTGTGGGTCGGAAGTAGTACATTTTATAAAAGTATTATAAAAACATCACTACTAAAATAATTACAAAAATTACGACTTGAGATGATATTCAAATGCATTATCAGAATGTTTTATTTCAGGTAATCAAATTATCAATTACAAGTATTGCATACTCCCATTTTGTAATTATCTTATTTGTTTAATCTGAAAATGTCATCCACCGAAGCACTGCACGATGTCCGGGTCGTGTTCTACACTATAACGAATATAAACCGTCCCCTGAAAATCAAAGGTATGAAAAGAGCTCCAATAATATTTTCGTATGGAGCTCCGTTGGTATATATGACGCTAATCAAGTGTGTTAATTATAGTCCACATCAAATAAAACACACACTTCAGATTCAACTATACTTGCAAATATAAATTAAAACTGTACTCAATATAAAAAGAAGTATTTGAATGCGAATGTGATAATTTATATTTGATTCAAATAATTCAACTTTGTAATATAAATATATCTAATATATTTAATACAAACAACAATGCCTCAACGGCTCCCGCAAAAAGCGGGATAAGGAGAGATAAGATGTACGCAATCTGCTCAACACAGAGTGACTGTTTCCGGATAATCCAAAATGAAAATTGCATCGAGAATTGCATGGAATAACTAACACATCATAAGAAAAAAAAGTGCAGCCAGTTTAGTGAGTCATTTTATTTTATTACATTATAATCCAAAACCAAAGAATAAGAAGTCTTTGGCTCCATTGAGAATAATGGAAAAATCTAATATATTTAATATTCTATTAAAATTATTTAACAATGCTAATTTTTAGAACAATGCTGATTAGTAAGATTTTAATAAGAGTTGCACCTTGACATTCTAAAAATATAACTTCGGAAAAAGTATATATCATTAATTAATCTTAGTAATTCTATTTATAGACTTGCATTCGCAATACTATAAAAGAGTAATGATTTCCTACAAGAGTGGGATGTAGGCTTGCCACTACAAAAATCCAAGAGTACCATAAAAAGAGAAACCTCCTCATCCACAGATCCACAATCCATTGATTAAATTTAGCCACACAGGAAAATGTACTTTCCTGTATTAAAATTGAAACTTGATGAAGACATAATATTAGATGGCATGTATGTAATAACTCACACGGAAGCTCGATCCCAACTATCATCCGACTTCAAAACAGAATTTCACAATGGATCCCTCCACTTTCCTTTCTCCTTCTTCAACACACACACACACACACACACACACACACACACACACACACACACACATATATATATATATATATATATATCATCCCCAGATATCTGATTGTGTTTGGATCTTGGAATTATGCGACGACCTGCCACCTTTGTCCTTGTAAGTATTTCTCGAGGTTATAGTCTTCCTCCTCCCACGGGCCGCTTTAATCGCCTGTCGCCGTTGTTTGCTTAGACTCTTCATAAGTTGAGGGTCGTCATCGTCATCCTCAGAACCATCTTGTGTATCATCCCCAGCATTACCCTCGTTCTCAATCTGTCTATTCTGAACGGGCTTAGAACCAGTTTGGCTATGTTCATTGGAGATATCTCCTTGCACATTATTCCCATTGGATGTTTCAAGTAGATTGTCTCCTTCCTGCAAAGCACTTTTTTTCTTTCAAGAGGGACCAGAACACATTTCCAGACATAAAGTTACGAGAAATATAAAGAGTAAACATGTTATATACGAGATTCTTCAATCTAAAAACACAAAATAAAAGGTTTCGAGCTTCGATCTAAGAAAATGTGTAACTGTACCCCACTAACCAGGCTCAAGGACTCCAAATTCTTTAGACTTGCACCATTTACTGGATCAGCATTATCTTCTTCATCTTCTGATTCCTCCCAATCAGAACCTCGATCTTCCTCTAAATCCTTATCAATAAACTGTGTAACAAAGATAAAAAGAAGAAGCCATTTTGGCAGAGCTAAGATTTCGTGCTTTAACACCAAATGCCATCAAACCAGACCACAGTACCACTGACAACTATTAATATCATCCTACTTCATTGAACAAGTGCACATATAGGGCTAGAAATCACCAACACTAGCTATATCGATACAAATCAAATAGAGAAAAAGCTAGAGCCTTATTTTCTGAATTAAGTAAATGATTCCACTTTTTCAATTCATATTGAAAAAGTTAAAAGTTGTAGATTCTGAACTAAGTAGATGATGATTCCACTTTTTCAATTCATAACCTTGTGGAAACATATTTGTCACGTCATTAAGCATCACCATCATCATCAATTGCACCTTAACCCCAACTATGTTGGGGTCAGTGGCATGAGATATAGTGCCAATTAATTGTCTACATTTAGTTAACACTATTATTCATGTCATTAAGCATCATACTGATATTCGTAATGCAATTCCATATTATCAGAATTCATTAGACTAAAAATGCAAATCCCAATACCAACAACAATAATGTTTTTTAGAGCAGGGGACGGATGCTTGTGGCTTGGATGCAGTTTCTACTAAGGTATGGAAGTGGCTCGGCGATGTTGGGTGGCTTGGCCTACATGCCATTGTCGCAATCTTCAAGAACAAGGGAGGAATTTTGAGTTGTGTGAATTATGGGGATATTAAACTGACGAGCTACACGCTGAAGCTACGGGCGAGTAATAGAAACCGTGTCTGGGCAATAGACATTCATCTCTCTGTACCAATTTGGATTCATATTTTGTGCCAGACAGATCTACCACGGAAGCAATCTTTTTTTTGTCTTAGTGATAGCATCAGGATTTATTAGCTACAATCGTGACTAGTTTGATTATTAGTTGGTTGTTATTGTAATTGGTTACTTAGGTTATTTATTGCTGCTTGTGAGCCTCTCTCACTTGGTAGGATTTTAAAATTAGGAGCTTTATTTATATGTTTTGATCATCGCTAGGTAGGGGGTGGTAAAGAATTAAATCATTTATCAGCTTTGAGCTCCTTTTTTATAGTATTTCATTTCCTTCGCGATTACAGTATTTCTTATTTTCTATTGTGGAATCTTCGACTCATACATAGAGTGATGGAAAAGTATACAAAAGCGACAAGAGATTTGCACATGGTAAATGTTGATATGAAGTAAGCTTATGATAGAGTATCAAGAGAAGTATTATGGTGGGTCTTTACGGCATACATCCAAGTGATATATAGTATCTTACAGGCACTAGTGTCCGTACGTGGAAGGAGACACATGTGATTTCCCTATCATGAATGATGGGCCTACACAAAGGGTCATGTTTTTAAGCCCTTACTTATTTACGCTAGTCTATGGACCAATGACTAGGCTTATACATGATGACATATTCCATGATACATGATGCTTTGTAGATGATATAATACAATTGACGAGACTCGAGGAGTTAATGGAACATTAGAGATTTAGACAACCACATTGGAATAAAAATAAAGAGGTTAAGTAGAAAAAAACTGAGTACATGCATTGTAGATTTAGTGGAAGCACAGAAGAGAGACTAGAGGGGTGAGCTTAGATAGACCTTTAGCTTTAAGTATCTTAGTTCTATCCTTCAAATGGATGGAGTTTGTGAGGAGAATGTTAACCAGGAGACAGAAGCAGGGTAGATGAAATGAAGAAGTGCACCAGAGGTCCAAAGTGGCCAAAAGGCCACGTAAATTGAAAGGAAAGTCTTATCGCACTTTATATATGACTGGCCATGATGTATGGTAGCGCGGGTCGGGTGATAAAGGCGAATGAGCTTTCCAAGATGAGTGTTGTGGAGATGAGAATGTTAAGATGGATCTGTGTGCATAATAGGATTCAGAATTGGAGATGATGACATTATGATTACTTTACGAAACCCCACATCGGTTCCACATGAAAGTGTGGAAGGGTGTATAGGTTGGAGTCAACAATTTACCTTTGACCATTGTTTAAAAAAGTGGCGAGCGCTTCAAGGCGCACATTGGGGCGCCTTCGTGAAAATATGCCTCAGGGCGTGCATAGGTTTGTGGGAGCATATTAAGCGCACACCTTTTTAAAGAGCTTTACGTTTTTTGCGCACAACATACGCCTTTTCCGCTTTATACCAGAAGCTTAAGCTTTTTGTAAATCTTTTTTAAATGGTTAAACACTGAAAAAAGTCATTCGGTTCAATCCCTGGGACATTTAAATGGTATTTAGAGATCAAGGAGGAATTTAGGAGAGAGATACGATAAAAACTAGATGAAGAATATATAAATTATATATTAAAAAAGAAGGGAGGGAGAGAAAGAGTGCTGGGTTGCTGTTTGTGAAGGATGGTGGTGGCAGCTAGATAAAGAAGAAGAGGGTGCTCGGATAATGTCTTTAGGGTTAAGGAAGACAAGTGGCGATGTACGTGGGCAGGCCAAAAAGAATAAGGTGATAAGGGAATGAATGAAATTTCCAAATAAATTAATGTAAAACGATACATGGAAAACAAAAAAGAGAGAGTAGATTTCTTTTTAATTTAAAATTATTAGTAAAAATGATATTTTTTTTAGTTTTTTATTAGTTAGGTGTTATTCTATATAAAAATGCATGTATACGCAGTGCTTACGCCCCGGCGTCTCCAGATTTACGCATTGCTTTTTGGCAAGCTGCCTACACCTTTTCAAGCATTCCCTTTGACCATTGTTTTGGTTAATGTAGGGCTCATAGCTTATATGCGTAACAATTTGGTCCGACCTGCCGGATTCGGGCGGGCTGCGGAAAAAGGTGCTACCCGATGGTGGGCCTAGGGATTGACAGCCTGGATGTGGGCCCAAGGGGGATTGCCACACGGGAATTGGGTCTTGGTATGGGTTGCCCCCCGGAGTTCGCGGACTTCTGGTTTGAAAGGGGATAGATTGTTATGATATCCCAGATCATTTCCACATTAAAGTGTGGAGGAGTACATAAGTGGGAGTCAACCCCTTACCGTTGACCACGTCAGTTCCACATGAAAGTGTGGAACGGTATGCAATCCAGAATCAATCCTTTACCTTTGACCATGGTTTTGAGTTGAGTTATGGTCCCCTAGCTTATACACCTAACAGATTAAGATTAGATTTATTTTCATAATTGATAAATTGAGAGAATGGTGATTGAGATGGTTTTCAATATGTTACTCATCGGCCCTTAGATGCAACAGTTGAAGATCTGAGCATATTAGGATTTAGATAGAGGTTGCTAAGTAGTGGTAGACGGACCTACACTTACTTGGAGTCATGTGGTCCAAAAGGACTTGGACACTTTACATCATATGCAGGGTGTTGCCAACCATCTTGCAGAATGGCAAAAAGTGATCCATATAATCGACCCTTGAGTTGAGTTGAGAGAAGGGATGGAGGCAGCACAATAACTGATCAATTTGTAATATTAGTAATTTAGAGGAAATCCCATTTTTTTGCAACATCTGACAATAACAATATATTTGGCAATTCTAAACAACTAAAAGCCCATTGGACAAAACTAAGTCTGAATTCTGAAATCTGAAAAATACTTAACGTGCGGAATTCTAAGCATTGAAAAGCAATCTATGAATGTCTAAATCTCAATGATGAACCTATCAATGGTGTTTGATAAACATATAAAATTGAGTGATGAGTAAGGTAAGCCTCTTATTCTGATCAGAATTGAGCATTAAGTTGGAAAAAATTACACATAGGTATAGATAGATAATCTTCATTTATAACAATGAAAACTTATGAATGCCATAAAAGATTCCAGCACTTTTAAGTTTAATATGTGAACAAACAAACCCTCCTAAGATGGTTGTCCCGTCACTGAGATTTGTTAATGAGGTAACAGGGAATGCTTTGTATTCTCTCAAGTGTTTGTTGGCATTTAATTAATTGTGCAACTTCTATGTTATCACCCAAGTACTTGTATATGTTGGTAAACCATTTTCTCTTTTGCAGATTTTTGAGGACTCTTCACATGTCAACATGAGTCATATAATTCACGATATGTCATTGGAGCCCAATATCCTTGGATACACTACCCACTTGATAACAAAGTCATAATATTGTGGGGGTTAGTGGATCATAGTATTACACAAAAGTTTACGTTCTTTCAATCATAAATGAAACTATGAAACTTAAGCCATGTTATACTTAATTTCGAAGAGATAATCACCAAGATAGTATCATGTGTAGTGCATTATTATGCAGCATATAAAAAACAGAGTCTAAAAGTTAATAACCCTTCGTCCCAAATTATGGTCCACTCCATATTTTCACAAACAATCTTCCTACAATGCCATTATTTAATGAGTCTTAGGTTTATTAAATATATGAAGTCATGTTTTGCACTTTCCACATTACGTAGGAGCATACAGGTAAATGAACTTAGAAATTTATAGTATATATATTTGGGACATACCAAAAAGGAAAGTGGGCCCTATATATGGGCTGGAGGAGTATTATGGAGGGACCTTAAGGAACTCTATTATGCTTGTGCACGACTCTTTATGCAGCAGCATGGGAGACATAAAATGATAGTGATCCGAAACATTTCGATTTCAATTGCGTAGGAGAAGCATATAATTCTTGCTACTTTATAGTGAAAGCATCCTGTTAAGATTCAGTGACAATGACCGGGGTAGAGGAAAAATTAAAGTTGCACCTTTTCCATGTCCTCTTGATCCTTCCTTGTGAAACCACTGGCTTCAAGCTTCTTGTCCAGAAAACCGGTAGCTTTCTTTATGTCAGAAAACTGAGGGCGGCAGCTTTCTACTGAGTCTAAGTCTAAGTTAATAGATTCAACTTCATGATCGTCAAAAGAGAGGTTGAACCTAACATGAGGGGAAGGGGGAGGCCAAGTAAGCACCTTAGTTATCTCATGCACACAGATGCAGGCGGAAGAAATAATAAAGCTCGTGGCTGAATTCCAAGCTGAACTTAGCTTCAACCATTTAGGATAAAAACGTGACAAACATTCTTTCTCCTTCCTTTTCCTTTTACCCTAACCTTTTTGGTGCAGAATAATATTTTAACTTCTTTGTTTTTGTACATCACTCAAGTTCAAAATGGGGCAGCCACTTGCGACAATGAAAGTCAACACAATCACAGAAAAGCCATTACTTAATGTGCTTTTAAAGAAAAACATTATATCGATAATTGTAACATATGAACTAAGTACAAAACTTCAAATAGTTTCAGTCAGTACAATTGATTGATGTTTCTACACTAGAATCATCTATATCTATGGCATAGAGTGACAATTTTAGGCAATTACATCACTGCATGAAACTTATACACAAATAAATAATAACTACACATCATAAAGATTCCTCTAACTTAAATTATTTTCAATATTGTTGGTTCAAATATCTTTTAGGAATCAAGTGTATGTCCATTAGTTAACTTACTACCATGTCCATGTATCACATACTATTTCAGTAGAATAATATTGATATTATTAGAAAAATTGGCAACTTTAGGAATTTTGGAACATTTTGAAATTTTTATGGAATTTTTGGGAATTTCCAGGATAATCCCATTTGGAAATCTTGAAAATCATATCGAAAGTCAAACTCCTTTCGAAACATTCAGAATCCCAAATCTGGAATTTAGATTGGAAGTCAATATCATGGTATTCTGGTATACAGCTATGCTTCTAACCAATTGTAGAATAGTGACCTAAAAAGTGCACAGTCCTTTTTTTTTTTGGGGGTAATGACTCACTCATCTTTCCATGTCAGAATTCAGTAATTTGCTAATGAAATAATCAATTTACCTCTTTCTGAAGAACTTAAAGATGCATTCAATATCACGATCGAAGTACCTGATGAAAAATTGGTACCAAATGTAGTTAAAAACCATCCTAATGTTAGCATGACAACTTGTGGAAAGAGGTAAAAAGGACGGTAAACAGATCATACATCTTTGCATTTTGATGAGAAACTGAAACCATTTGTGGAAAATCAATCATGGTGATCTTCTCATCATCATCAATCTACAACAAGAAAATAGATATCAAAGTGCAAGAAAATATGCATGAACCTGATATAATTCAATAAGCAGAAATATGTTGTTAATCATCATAAGTGAGCATGTACTAAGGTGATAGAAAAGCTGCAAATCCAGGTGTGGGCTTGTTGAATCAACTATCATAAGAACATTTAAAAATCACAATGACGTGCTCTGGAAATGCCACAGTAGCATACCATAATGTTGAATTCATTGAAATCGCAGTGAATGAGCCCATGCTCTGCCAGACGAACAACAAGACCAAGAATTGTTTCAAAGATTGTTTCTCGGTTTTGCAATTGCTTAACCTGTACACTGAATGAAACAGGATGATCTTGCATAGTTATAATCCAAGAACCGTTAATGACCTTCAGGGGAAAGAATGGGATACAGCATGCATATACGTGTCATGATTTTTCATCTCTCGAAGAGTGCAGTTCAGAAAGAAAAACACAGATCAACAAAAATTAACTGACAACTTATCCAAACATAAAGAATATTCAGAAAACGGCTATATGGATAACGAGTAAAAAGAAGAAAAATAACCTCTTATTTACTCTACTATGTATGCACGATGGTTGCGACAGAAAGGCCATCCAGCATAAAACTTTGCTATTTTGCTTTTTGCATGAATTTATAGTGTTAACTAATTTTAGACAATTAATTGACACTATAATCTTCAGGCCGCCGACCCCAACATGATTCGGATTAAGGTGATGATGACGATGATTCATTCGGTCCTCACAAATTGTCATCCTATCCCCACTAGGGCTGTCAATTTCCGACACCACATGATAACCCGACACGAACACGCACAAAATTAATGGGTTAGTGTTTGGCCTTATCGTGTTCGTGTCCTTATCGTGTCGACACGATAAGGACACGCTAATTTCGTGTCGTGTTCGTGTCGGATTCGTGTCGTGTTCGTGTCGTGTCGTGTTCGTGTTCGTGTAACCCGATAATATTTATATATTTTTAGCATTAATTTATTATTATTTTAAGTTTAATTTCTAATTTATTTATTTGAATTTATCGATTCGTGTAGTATCATGTCGTGTCAACACGAAAAATATCGTGCCATATTGTGTCCGTGTCGTGTTCGTGTCGTGTCCGTGTTTCAACCTTTCGTGTCGTGTTCGTGTTCGTGTCGGGCATATACTTAACGGGCCGTGTTCGTGTTTAGCCTTATCGTGTCGTGTCGTTATCGCGTCGACCCGATAACGACCCGAAACGCACGAATTGCCAGCCCTAATCCCCACTGCTGCTACTCTTTGGTAACATGATGACATTGCATATGTCATTGTTTAGATCTAACAGTAAACTATCCTATTTAACTCACTGCCATAGTTTGGTTGCAACCTTCATCCAGAATCAACTTTTGCCCATTACAATTCAGATTAAGGGTTATTACGGATATGTACATAACGTCAACAGTTCCAGACTTCGATTTCATAAACAATTAATTGGCATCTGACTAACCATTGAATATATTATTTACTCATATCTATTGCAAAACCAACTTCATTTTGCTAGCACTTCTTCAACTTGGAACAAGGATCCCAGACAGAAAGTTGCCTCTATTACTAACTCATCTTCAAAGTCGACTAATCATGAAAATTCCCAAACTAGTAGCTTATGGATAACTGGAATTTGAATTAGCAGGGAAAATATATTTATTTGTTATATGAGGTAACCTAGAAGCAAAAACTGATAATCTTGCACTAAGCATCTTCAGACTGTATATCCCATCCCTTCTCTCAAACAAGAAAAAGCGTAAGGAAGTCAGTCACATCACGTTCATATGAAGGTACCACACATGTCAATACATGGTAAAGTATCAAACCACCAAATATTCTAGGCATATAAAAAAGGTATATATAGTTTAACACTTACAGTGGATAACCTTGAATGAGGGACATGATAACACAATGCCGATTGCAATCCACAGCATGTGGAACAGGAAAACCATGTTCCTCCAAAGCCTGCATAGAAAGAAGCCAACAGTAAAACTACTTGACAAAGAAATATCACCGTTCTTTCTCCCAATAAAAAAATAAGTTGGAGATTGAAAAAACATCCACAATAACCAAACCTTCATGAAGGCATATTCTTTGAGAGCAGCAAGCCGTGACAAGTACAGCCAGTTAAAGCTACTACGATGCCTCAAATAATCACGTTTAGACTTGACTGCCCTAAAGGATGTTCTACCAAGTCTGTGTAACTTCATGGCTAGAACATTACCATCGTCTGTAACAACTTCAAATATATCTTGAAAAACAAAAACTTAAATCAGGAACATGCTGAGGATAATGAAACTAAAACCCAATAGAACTTGAGAAGTAGTAAGGCAATTATACCAGACTCCTTCCCAACACCGATTTGACGACCAACACCAGCAAAAACTCCACGATTTACCAACGTTTTGATTGCAAGATAGTCATAGCCCAAGTATGTGAGCCTGAAACCATCATCTGAAACAAAACACATCATATTCTTCTATTAGAAAAATGTCAAACACAAAAGTTCAATGAACAGCTGTCAGTCATCAGAACGAAAAGCACGCATATCTTGCAACAATGAAGTTCGACAAGTTTACATGACAAGATACCAATAAAGCTAATGCTCAATGAAGAGCTTTACAAATTAAAGACAACAGACTAGAATAAGAGTACAGAACTAACAATTGGCAGAGTCATGATGCACGAGCTTGTGCTTAAGCAAATTACTCAAAAGTTTATAGGTGCCGCCATGCCTGTATACGTCAACACAGAACAAAAGCTTAATCAGAATAAGCTATGTGTTAATCATATGTGCAGAAAAAAAATGGAAAAAATCAATAAAAGAAAGCTCACTTCAGAGACGCAATTTGAGCTATCAACTCCTTTGGTACAATTTCATGCTGACAACATCAATTAAACGGGGAAATAACAATTATAACCTAAAACAGTAGGTAATAAAAATTATTAAACAGAGAAGAAAGGAATTTGTAAGATTGAAGAAAAACAAACATTTCGCATGCCCAATTCGACAGCAGTAAGAACCCTAAACTCCTCTTTGGATAGATCTCTCAGAGCATTCACATCCAACTTCATCTTTTCCTTCCAATTTCACTTCCTCCTGGTTCGCCGATGTCGCTGCTTTCTTATTTGTTATGGCCAGCGCGTGGGCTCGGGTTATGGCTTTGTAAGAAGGGTTAAAACCTAAAAATTAAAATCTGAAATTTAACCCTAAGAACCTAAGTTATAAATCATAAAAACTAAAGTTTTATGTGATGTATGTTATGAATTGTGGACTTTAGCACAATTAATTGTCAAAGAAGAAAAATGTTCCGCTTTTAATGACAAGAGGATTGATTGGCTTTGAAGGTGGACAATTGGAATTGTAGTGTCAATTGTTGACAATTGATGTCTACATTTGTTGAAATGGTAGTATAACTTTCTTTTATAAATAGGCTAACAAGATGTAATGTTACATCATTGAGAAAGAAAGAAATATACTACTACTACAAAACATATTCTACATATTATCAATCTCCATATTTTATATATTGTTATTTATTTTGTGTATCTTATAAAATATAAATTATAAAGTATTTCACAACACGTTATCAAGACGAGTTATTGCTCGGAAAAGGTTAGTATTATTCGAGTTTGAATATATTTATACTAACTGGTTTTTATCCTTGTAGAGAAAATGGCGGAATTGAAAACAAAAATTCCAGATTTTCGATGTTACTGGAAATAACTATAAATCAAGGTGCCTGGATGTTAAAATGCACCACCAAGGAAAGGGATTGGCTACTACCTTGGAATATGTGGAACATGCTAAAGCCGATATTAAAAATGAGGCAAATGCAATGAAATACATGCGCCATCAATTATCAGGGATCGAAGAATGAATATATACAAATTGAAAGGCCTTCGAGCTGGAAGAAGCTCAAAGGCATTTGATCACACCAGCGTAATATTGCCACAGGCTCAATATGAATGGCAACTACTAAGATTGCAAGATTTTAAATCTGTTGCTGATTATAATTCAGCCTTATTCAAAATTGAGTCTCGACTGGCCTTGTGCGGTACACAGCTATCTGAGACTGATAAGCTGGAAAAAACATTCACCACGATTGTAATACCCAGTTGTAATTCAGTAATTATCACTCAGTAATTATCATTCAGTATTTATCATTCAGTATTTGATACTCAGTAATTTCATTCATTATTGATCATTTGTCACTCAGATTCAGTCATGGTATTCATCATTCAGAGTAATTGTATCGAGTATCGATCGTCATTCATCATTAATCTGATTGGAGTTTCGTGCCGTGTTTATCATCATTGTCATTTTCGTTGCAAGCTGTGCTTGAGGAGTAGCGCACGCTACATACTCCTTTTAGCGTACGCTAATTGGGTACAGGTAGCGCACGCTACCGCTCAGCTTTAGCGCACGCTAAGGCTACCTTGGGCTGCCGATCCGGAAGGTACTGGGTGCGGTGAGAATAATTAACGCACGCTACGAGTGGTAAGTAGCGCGCTAACGGTCGTAGTAGCGCACGCTATATGTGTGGAGTAGCGCGCTAGGCGGATCGGGTTGAGTCCGGTGGCTCTTGGATCGCAGGTTTATTCATAGCGCACGCTATGCATTGTTGTTAGCGTCGCAACCGACATATTAGCGCACGCTAAATAATGGTGGTAGCGCACGCTATCGAGTTAGATCGAGAGGCGAGATGGTTTTACGGACTCCGATCGGGCGTCAAATATTTCGCTAGCGCACGCTAACAATGGATATTAGCGCACGCTAGTAGTATGGCCGTAGCGCACGCTACAAAGAGGTACGTAGCGCGCGCTACCGTGTTCGGGCAGTGGGTACTGGACTACCCAAATTACTCGTTAGCGCACGCTATGCACAAGGCTAGCGCACGCTAACACGGTGCAGTATAAATTGGGCGATTAGTCGAGACTTCTTCATTTGTTCATCTCATTTCACTCCTTCGGTATTTTTGGGCGATTTCGAGCGATTCAGAGAGGGTTCTTCGAGGTGTAATCATCAACCATCATCTTCAAGCTCATCTTTCGGATTGATCATCATTTCATCATCTTCATCACATCGAATCAAAGGTATTAATCTCTTGGATCTAGAATTTTGGATTTTTGGGTTTTCCTTCCGATTTCTTCGTGTAAGCTTGGATTATCATTGGGATATGTTAAGTTATGGATTATCTACTTGGATAAATATATTCCTACGGATTTAATGGTTATTTTCGGAATTGTTTTCAAGAACCCTTGGGGTTGACTTCGGTTAATTGGGGATTTTCCCGATTGATGTCGTTGTAATCATGAATTATGGATTCCTAATGGATTATTGAGATCATTGAAGTGTTTTGTTAGTTCGAAATACTCATTTTGGTGTGGGTTTCGACATATTCGGGATTGGATATTTCCGAAGTTGTGCGGTCGGTTATGTATTCGTTGGAATGCCTATGAGTTTGTTTATCGTTGTTTCGACCCTTGGGTTAGTCGTGTTTTGTTGTTTGATACGTGTATTGAACGATTGTTGGTAATTATTGTTATTCAAGGTTGTTCGAGCGATCGGTATCTTGGTTAGGACGTTGTTCGTGGACGGACATTCTTCATCGGTATTGTGTAAGTTAAATCTTACTCGGTTAAAAGGATATTCATTCCTCTTGTTGTTGATCATTCATAATCATAACTCATTCATCATTGTATTAATCATTTTGAGACTTGTAATTGTCGGATAATCATTTCATTAGCGAGGAACGGCGGTTCCAATCATTTCATTGAAAACTATCAATCACTTCATTATCACTTTTGTATCGGTGAGTCATTCTTGACTTTGTCGGATTAGTATTATTCATTGATATTCATTATGGTCATTCTTGTTCATATGACCTTCTGGGTTCATATTGCGTGGCCGGGTGCGGATGTGTGGAATTTTTAGTCGGGCACGTGATGGCCATGTATTGGGAGTGATACATTGGACTGTGCACACGGTAACGATCACCTCCGTGAGACTAATTAGGTACAAGGACGGGTGTGTCCGGTCATCCGTCTTGTACACTTGCACAGAACACTACGGGCGTATTATGATGCTCCTCTTCAGCGTAATTCATAATTAAGAATATTTCATAACTTCAGTTAATTCATGATTGTGTAATTTCAACTCTTGAGGATTGTTGTTCTGTGTAACTGACCCCGTTGGGGATATTGTTTTTCAGGTCATGGCAAGGCTAAAGCACGGGGAGAGCACGGTGACGGCGAGGAGTCCCAGTGATACTAGTAGGGGCCCGACTGCATTCGATCATTTATTCGATTCATGTTTCCTTTATTTATTCCGCTGAGACATTAGTTTGAATGCTCATTTCATTGATGTTGTGTATTTTATCTTCATATAAAATACACTAGTATTCGATGTTGTCTGGTGTGTTGTAACTAAACTCCTCATCGGAGTAATTATTGTTGTAATGTAGTTCGGTACTACATTTATCTTGTGTAATTCATTCATTTTCATTTGCACGGTGGGTCCCAGGTTGGGGATCTACAGACCGTAATATCCGCCTAGTTTGGGGTGTTACAGAGTTGGTATCAGAGCGTGGTTTTGAATACTACCTTCCGAGTCATGTCTCATTTGAAATCATCGTCATCAGACTAGTATCATTGGACTTTCGCGTCACGTGTGACCTGTGCAAATGCCGAGCCAATCAGACCGAAAGAACTGTAAGATTTCTAACGCCATGGTATAATTTCTGGCAATAGTCATTCATTCATCATTTATCATTTAACAATCCTCAAACATCATCATTCATTATGATCACGACGATCATATTAACTCATTAATCACTTAATTCATTTCAATACTCAGTTAATGATCAGGACGATCATATTAACTCATTAATTACTTAATTCATTTCATTACTCAGTTAATGATCAGGACGATCATGTTAACTCATTAATTACTCAATTCATTTCATTACTCAGTTAATGATCAGGACGATCATGTTAACTCATTAATTACTCAATTCATTTCATTACTCAGTTGTCAATCTGGATGATCATATTATCAATCCTGTTAAGTTATTCAAGATAATAATTTCAAGAATTTCATCAGATAATCATGTAACTTCAGTAAATCATTCATATAATCACTAAGTTAGAACATGTATACTCATTTTCATCATCTCATGACATAATCATAACGTGCTAATCATGCGGGAAATATAATCATTATGCGACCTTCCTACTTCAGTATGGAGAGAGCTATCAGGGGATGCACGGGGAGAGGCCGCGGTGCGGACCGAAGCCCGAGAAATAATCACTCGCCGGAAATCGTGCCAGGACTCGGCTCGACGAGAAGATGTTCGGGTTGATCCACTCACTTTTATGCAGGCCATGATGACCCATGTGCGGTTGCTCAATCATCATTGCGCCACTGACCGGATTAATCGAGAGAACTCTCCGTATGAGATGGCTACTAAGGAAAGTCTTGAACAACAACCTTCATCTTTCGGCAAGAAATCAACGAAGCGTAATCGGTCCGAAGGCGGTTGGTCAACCTCCAAGAAACCTCGTGCGGGTCCTACTGTTTCGAGCGTCCTCCTACGGCACCTAATCTGCGGGATCTCGATCCCGAGCGGCCGATTCGGCCATCATTTGTTTCAAGCGTGGGGCGCCGGGCCATTTCAGTACTAGGTGTATGACGCCGTCTATCACATGTCATAATTGTGGGAATTTTGGGCATAAGGCCCGTTTTTGCCGAAAGAACTCCAAGTCGGCTCGGTGGCATCTCGGGCCCGAAGCAACCAGCGTTTCAGAATCGGATCGCTTTGTCAACGTCGTTTAAGACAATGGAAGCAAATAGAGTGGGAGCTCGTATTTATCGACGGGAGCGTCCGGTTCGGGGCCGCAGTCCTGATTCATGTGATGAAGAGGATCGACGATCCGTGGCCCGAAACGATCTCGGGTATACTCGTAATTTTATTTCAACCCGTGTGTACCTTTTGATACTGGTGCACCGCATTCATTCATTTTCAAGTCATGATTGAATAAACTTAATTTGGATAGTCCTATTGCTTGTGGACCTCATACCATCGGTGTACCTGTCGATAGAAGATTTTCGGAAATCATACCAAGGTAAGCTTAATGACCGCAATTGGTCAGTGGACCTAATCGTGGTGAATTTATCCAAGGACGATGTAATATTGAGTGTTAATTAGATGGATTGTCATGATGCCGTTCTCAATGTTCGTAAGCGCATGGTCACTATCATTTTCGTCGTTGGTCGTCGAATGTGTACTTCAGGGAGGTAATCCCCGTTGTCCCAGAAGGATTACTATTATGATGGAAGCAGAGAAATTCCGCAAGCAAGTTGTTCAGTCATTCATTGTATCATTTTCATCGATTGGCCTTTCTAAGGCAATCGAGCTATTTAATCATTCATTGTATCATTTTCATCGATTGGCCTTTCTAAGGCAATCGAGCTATTTCATCATTCATTGTATCATTTTCATCGATTGGCCTTTCTAAGGCAATCGAGCTATTTAATCATTCATTGTATCATTTTCATCGATTGGCCTTTCTAAGGCAATCGAGCTATTCAATCATTCATTGTATCACTTTTTATCGATTAACCATTCTCGGGCAATCGAAATGTTCAATCATTCGTGGTATCATTGTCATCGTTTGACGATGTATTCCAGACGAGTTATCTGGTTGCTTTCTCATAGAGTAGTGGAATTCGGGAGTGAGTTGAAGCAGTGCGTCCCCATTATCGAAGACACCGTATCGGATGGCCCAGGCCAAATGCGGGGAGTTGAAGATTCAACTTGAGGATTAGTTCGAGAAAGGTTATCTCCGACCGAGTGTGTTCCGTGGGGAGCACCGGTGTTATCTGTCAAGGAGAGGTATGGTTCGTTCGTGTGTGTATCATTATCGGAGTTGAGCAGGTGAGGATCAAGATTAGTATCCTCTATCCGTATCGACGATCTTTTGGATCAACTTGAGGAGCTTGAGTATTTTCCAAGATCGACTTAAGATCCGGATATCATCGATTCTTGATTCGAGTCGGATATCACGAGGACGGCTTTTCGAACACGCTATGGTCGCTATGAGTTTGCGGTTATGCGGTTGGGTTGATTATTGCACTGCGGTATTCATGGAGTTAATGAATCAGGTTTTCATCGACTTTTGGATCAGTTTTGTTGTTGTCTTCATCGATGACATTTTGATTATTCTCGTGACCGGAGGAACACGAGGTTTATTTTCATCGAGGTTTAGACGTGTTAAGACGAGAGCAACTTTATGGGAAGTTTTCCAAAGGTGAGTCTTGGATGTCGAAGTGACTTTTCTCGGACTGTAATTTCATCGATGGAGTGTGTGTTGATCCTCGAGAAGACGAAGGCTATCCAAGATTGGTCACCTCAGAAGAATGTTAAGCAAATCAAGCTTTCTCGGATTAGCGGCTATTATCGGCGGTTTGTGGAAGGATTTTCTAAAAATTGTTGATCAATTCATTCATCACTCGATCAATCTCATTGTTCACCAATTCATTCATCACTCGATCAATCTCATTGTTCATCAATTCATTCATCACTCGGTTAATCTCATTGTTCAATTAATTCATTTATCACGAGTCAATCTCATTGTTCGATTAATTTATTAACCATCCATCCATCTCACGGTTCGATTGTTGATCTTGTGAATCAAATTTTTCAATCTTGTGAACTTGTTCAAGGTAATCATTTCAGAATTTCATCGGATAGGCTTGTCACCTCACTTGATTTTTCAGCGATCTTCTCATATTACGGCGTCATGTCGACGATCGTTTTATTGCATTATTAATGCATCCATTTTGTTAGAGCATGTATGCTCATTGTTATCATTTCATCTCGTAATCATAGTGCGATCTTCATACGAGATCCGTAATTATCGCGTGACTTTCTGCCTCGGTATGGAAGGAGTTCCGAGGGACATCGGACTCAGACGTCCAAGAGATCGTTTCTAGTCGTATTCATGCCGGAGAGCATCTTCATCTCGCATAACGAGTTCGATTGTTTGCTTAAACAGTGATACAACGGGACATTCATCACCGGTGTTGAGCAAGTTAATTCTTGCTCAGTAATAGGATAATCATTCATTTCATCGTCGTTCAATTGTTCGCATAGGTCATTCATCATATATCAATCACGTTAAGACTTATATTTATCAACCAATCATTCACCTCACGGGGAACAATGGTTCCAATAATTTCATTTGAGTTATCACTCATTTCGTTATTAGTTCACCTCGGCGAGTTATTCTTGATCCTTGTCGGTTATCTAATCATTTATCATTCATCTTAGTCACTCTCGTTTTGGTAACCTTTCGGGGTCATATTAAGCGGTGAGTTCAGGTTTGGGTCTTCGTCGAATCGTTGGGATCAAGGAGATCGATGGTATGGAGGATATCGATGTTGGGCACATTTGATATATAGCCTTGTCTTTCAGATGACTATATAACTCAATCCGTATTAATGTGTCATGGTTGTGGATCATTTATTGTTGATCTATCTTATAATGATCGTATTTGAGAATCTTGAGATTTTGAGATCGTTTGATGCATTCCTTTTGGTGTCATACCGAGACTTCGTGATATTTTTGGGAAATCGTTCATTGTGATCCGAGACGTCAAGACTTGGGGACTTGGGCGTGCGATTGATTTGGTCCCGAGAACTATTTGGACATTATTGTTTGCAGATCGTGATGGATAGTTCATGTCCCGAGTTGTTTACCCTTAGTTTCGAGGACGAAACTCTTTTAAGGGGGGGTGTATGTAATACCCAGTTGTAATTCAGTAATTATCACTCAGTAATTATCATTCAGTATTTATCATTCAGTATTTGATACTCAGTAATTTCATTCATTATTGATCATTTGTCACTCAGATTCAGTCATGGTATTCATCATTCAGAGTAATTGTATCGAGTATCGATCGTCATTCATCATTAATCTGATTGGAGTTTCGTGTCGTGTTTATCATCATTGTCATTTTCGTTGCAAGCTGTGCTTGAGGAGTAGCGCACGCTACATACTCCTTTTAGCGTACGCTAATTGGGTACAGGTAGCGCAAGCTACCGCTCAGCTTTAGCGCACGCTAAGGCTACCTTAGGCTGCGATCCGTAAGGTCTTGGGTGCAGTGAGAATAATTATAACGCACGCTACGAGTGGTAAGTAGCGCGCTAACGGGTCGTAGTAGCGCACGCTATATGTGTGGAGTAGCGCGCGCTAGGGGCGGATCGGGTTGAGTCCGGTGGCTCCGGATCGCACCGGTTTATTCATAGCGCACGCTATGCATTGTTGTTAGCGTCAGCCGACATATATTAGCGCACGCAAAAAAATTGTGGTAGCCCACGCTATCGAGGTTAGATCGAGAGGCGAGATGGTTTTACGGACTCCGATCGGGCGTCAAATATTTCGCTAGCGCAAGCTAACTATGGATATTAGCACACGCTAGTAGTATGGCCGTAGCGCACGCTACAAAGAGGTACATAGCGCGCGCTACCGTGTTCGGACGGTGGGTCTTGGACTACCCAAATTACTCGTTAGCGCACGCTATGCACAAGGGCTAGCGCACGCTAACACGTCCGAGTATAAATCGACGATTAGTCGAGACTTCTTCATTTGTTCATCTCATTTCACTCCTTCGGTATTTTTGGCGATTTCGGCGATTCGAGAGGGTTCTTCGAGGTGTAATCATCAACCATCATCTTCAAGCTCATCTTTCGGATTGATCATCATTTCATCATCTTCATCACATCGAATCAAAGGTATTAATCTCTTGGATCTAGAATTTCGGATTTTTGGGTTTTTCTTCCGATTTCTTCGTGTAAGCTTGGATTATCATTGGGATATGTTAAGTTATGGATTATCTACTTGGATAAATATATTCCTACGGATTTAATGGTTATTTTCGGAATTGTTTTCAAGAACCCTTGGGGTTGACTTCGGTTAATTGGGGATTTTCCCGATTGATGTCGTTGTAATCATGAATTATGGATTCCTAATGGATTATTGAGATCATTGAAGTGTTTTGTTAGTTCGAAATACTCATTTTGGTGTGGGTTTCTACATATTCGGGATTGGATATTTCCGAAGTTGTGCGGTCGGTTATGTATTCGTTGGAATGCCTATGAGTTTGTTTATCGTTGTTTCGACCCTTGGGTTAGTCGTGTTTTGTTGTTTGATACGTGTATTGAACGATTGTTGGTAATTATTGTTATTCAAGGTTGTTCGAGCGATCGGTATCTTGGTTAAGACGTTGTTCGTGGACGGACATTCTTCATCGGTATTGTGTAAGTTAAATCTTACTCGGTTAAAAGGATATTCATTCCTCTTGTTGTTGATCATTCATAATCATAACTCATTCATCATTGTATTAATCATTTTGAGACTTGTAATTGTCGGATAATCATTTCATTAGCGAGGAACGGCGGTTCCAATCATTTCATTGAAAACTATCAATCACTTCATTATCACTTTTGTATCGGTGAGTCATTCTTGACTTTGTCGGATTAGTATTATTCATTGATATTCATTATGGTCATTCTTGTTCATATGACCTTATGGGTTCATATTGCGTGGCCGGGTGCGGATGTGTGGAATTTTTAGTCGGGCACGTGATGGCCATGTATTGGGAGTGATATATTGGACTGTGCACACGGTAACGATCACCTCCGTGAGACTAATTAGGTACAAGGACGGGTGTGTCCGGTCATCCGTCTTGTACACTTGCACAGAACACTACGGGCGTATTATGATGCTCCTCTTCAGCGTAATTCATAATTAAGAATATTTCATAACTTCAGTTAATTCATGATTGTGTAATTTCAACTCTTGAGGATTGTTGTTACGTATGGCCCGGCCGTTGGGGATATTGTTTTTCGTCATGGCAAGGCTAAAGCACGGGAGAGCACGGTGACGGCGAGTCCCAGTGATACTAGTAGGGGGCCCCGATGCATTGATCATTTATTCAGTCATTCATGTTTCCTTTATTTATTCCGCTGCAGACATTCCGTTTGAATGCTCATTTCATTCAGTGTTGTGTATTTTATCTTCATATAAAATACACTAGTATTCAGTGTTGTCCTGGTGTGTTGTAACTAAACTCCTCATCGGAGTAATTATTGTTGTAATGTAGTTCGGTACTACATTTATCTTGTGTAATTCATTCATTTTCATTTGCCTGGTGGGTCCCAGTTGGGGATCTACGGCACTGTAATATCCGCCTAGTTTGGGGTGTTACAACGATGCACTCCTCAAATATGGTGCTTCAACAACAATACAGGCAACGACAATTTCAAACATATTCTGAGCTAATTTCAGTTCTTCTCACGGCTGAGAAGACAAATGAGTTATTATTAAAAAACATGAACTACGACCCTCTGGGTCCCGTGTCGAACCTGAAGCACATACCAGCTCTGGTAGAGCTTCCGGCCGGTTCAAGAGCCGTGAAAATAGACCCGGACGGGAACCCGAAAAAGTGGTGGACGTGGTGGCTACCGTCAAAATAATTACAGAAATGACCGTGGCGGACGTAACTATAATAATCGTGATAATTATCATTATTCCCGTCAAAATAAATATTCCGACAGACCAAGGCAGTCAATTCACGGGCATCGTGATAAAGGAAAAATGCCTATGGAAAATTCTGGTGATGATCCATGTCGTAGATGTGGTATAACTGGACATTGGGCTAAATATTGTCGTACTTCCCAACACCGTGTGGATTCATACCAGGCATCGCTAAAAAATAAAGGCAAAGATGCCCAGGCTCATACCACCGAATCATTCGAGCCATCCAAAGTTATTGAGGCCAACACATCTGGGAACATATTTGATGATAATCCTGACCAGGGTGAAATCACTTGAGCTAGCGATTTCCTTGAAGATCCCGGTTGATGGGACATGACGATGAATGGCTGAAATAAAATATTTATGCAATTATATGTCGTATATTTACTTTCTGCCTTGTAATACCCCAGTTATTTTTGTGTGTATTTCTTTATGTATAATATAAACATCAATAAAATCATCTATATTTTTATATTAAAATTCTCCCACTTCCAACGGCTATAAACGGCTAGTAATAGTGATTTTTTATTCTATAAATATGTACACATTTTATTCAACAACTCACTCATATTCTCTGTAATACCCGTACTTTTATTGACTGTTTGACTCTGTCATCCTCCTTATTTTTGTCGCTTTGTAAATGCTTGGAGATGTGGTTGATATTGCTATTGAGTTTCGTATCTCGTTTGGTTCTTGATCATGTCGTTTAGACCTTGCGGGAATGTTCTGTGCTAGAGAATTAGCGTACGCTAGGCCTAGACTAACGCACGCTAATTCTGCTTGATTAGCGCACGCTAGCTCTGAGCCGTAGCGCACGCTAAGAGTATCAGTCAGTCGAACCGGTATTCGGTGCTCTCTGGTGGCGGATTAACGCACGCTAGGAGTTTGTTAGCGCGCGCTATCCATGTATAGTAGCGCACGCTAACATCCGTCCCGTAGCGCACGCTACCGGGCTGGTCGGCAGAGGCGGTGAAGTTGCAGGTTTTCGGACTATCAGATAGCGTACGCCAGGCTTCGACTAGCGCACGCTAAAGCTATAGCATAACGCACGCTAAGCATTGGCGGTAGCGCACGTTAAGTATTGAGCAGGGCGAGTCGGTAAGTTACGGACTCGATCGGATGCCATATTTTGGGCTAGCGCACGCTAGGGGCAAATGATTAGCGCACGCTAACGAGACCGACAGAAGCCACTGGACTATCCGGTGACTTCGCTAGCGCACGCTAATGAAGGAGGCGTAGCGTGCGCTAGACTGGACATACATAAATATGGCAGTTGACTTTATTTTCGTCATTTCTCACCTTCTTCACTCCTTTTCGACGGGAATCACTGGAGAGGCGATCTTAGGCGTTTGGAAGCGATCTTCCTTCTAACAACAATATATTTGCTTGGAGAACAAGGATTTCTCAACATCTAATTCCTCCTAACGTCCGAATCAAGGTAAAAATCCTTAGAACCCTACCTTTTGGGAATTTTGGGGTTTTTCGTAGATTTGTCCGATTTACCCGTTTTGAAGCTTGAGAACCTTGAGATTATGATGTATCTATACCGTATGTATACTTTTCCTACGATTTTATGGTTTAGATTGTGCCGTTTTCGGACTTGTGAGATTTAGGACGATTTTCCAACCTTTAGTTGATTATCCGTATATCTTTATGAATCGTAGACGGGTTTGGGGAGTTCCTTCGTGTAGTTTGAATATGGATGATTGATTATCATACTCCTTGCGAATCATTTAGGTGCGGAAGCGCGTTCTTGGACCTAGAACTCATACCCTTCCTCCGTTCAATTTTCTCGATGTCTCAAAGGCAAGTATACATTTATGATTGTGCGTTCGACTTTGAAAGTAAGAGGAATTGATGGTATGATATGAACGAACCGTTTTACGGCATTCATAGATATATTGATGGCATATTATGAACGAACCGTTTTACGGCATTCATATATGTATTATTGGCATGTAACGAGCGAACCGTTTTGACGGCATTCCTACATGTAACGGCGTATGATCCGAGCGAACCGTTTCTCGGCATTCACATACGTCATGAGATTTTAGTCATTCCTAATACTAGTCTTAAATTGATGAATTGACGGATTACATTTACTTTATTGTCGAGGAGTATTGTGTTTCATACTTGATATACTTGCACTAGCTATTCGACGGCTAACCCCTTTATGGGGAAATACGTTTCATGTATTTCAGTTCCAGGGAGATCGGACAGTGCGGGTCGGCATGAAGATGGTGGGCAAGTGTGATACTGTGATTGTCTTCCAGTTAGGAATTGAGGTTTCCATTCAGTGTTGTTGGAATGGAATGATTATTGAATACTCTAGACTTGTTTTCCTCTTTCCTTGAAGTTAGGCTGTGTTTGCCGAAGTATTGATTTGTGATGTAATGTCTGTGAATACATTGGTTATGTTTTTGGATACCTTTGTATCGTCTTTCTCCCCATTATATGTAGACCTTCTCGGTCAAGTTTTATAGTTCCGCGTATGTTTAGCCTTGTGTGTCCCACGGCGGGGCTCACGGCGCTGTAATATACCCTGAATAACTTGGGGGTGTTACAGAATATGGTATCAGAGCTTAGGTCTATGGATACCTAGGCTGTCGGTCTTTTGGGTCGAATGAGTCGTCAATTTTCCACAGTATCACTAATCGCCATCATCACGGCGACCGGTACTTGTAAGACCTCTTACTCTTCTGATGTTTCCTTATTCATTATGCTTCATCTATGGATGTTCTTGCGAATCGATCACCTTAATGACGTGTGTTTGAATTGTGCTTACGTACCTTGTGTGTTCTTCAGTATGTCAGCTGGTAGGGGCCGTGGCCGTGGTCGTGGCCGTGGACGAGGAAGAGGTCGTGGCGCGGCCGTTTCCATCAGTTCAGTTGCAGGGTCGACCAACCCCAGTTTGTCGAACTCGGTGCATCCCGATACCGAGAGTCAGCACGACCAGTCAGGCGGTCAAGGGAACAACGCGGACGTTGGAGTGGCGAATGCACTTCAACAATTGGCTACTCAAATGACTATTTTGGCCCAAACTGTTCAGATGAATAACCCGAACCCAAACACGGATGCCTTGCTCCAGAATGTAATCCGTATGCACCCTCCACAACGGCGCCAAAATTTGATCGGCCAAAAAACTTATCCTAAAAATAGGAGTTCTTGAGTCGCTCGCAAATATATACGAGGTAGAAGTAGTTTGTGGTGAGTTCTACCAAGGTCTTTTCTCTCGAGGATTGTCCAACAGGGCTTCGTATAATTTTTTGTTACAAATTGCGAGAAATAAATACTAAAATATTAAAAAAGATATTTTTGGGTTTTTTAAAATTTAACTAAATGCACTATATTTTAAACCAAACTATTTTATATAAGACTATTTTATATAAGACTATTTTATATAAGACTATTTTTAACTAGACTATTTTTAACTAGACTATTTTTATTAAGACTATTTATACTAGACTATTTATATTAAGACTATTTATACTAGACTATTTATACTAGACTATTTTTAACTAGTGAAAATGGATAGAATTAAAATGAGTTGGGAATTTATAAAATCTAGGGGAATACGGGTTCATTAAATTAGGTATTTAATTAAGTATAGGAATTGATTTATATGGATATAAAAGAAAAAACGAATGTTTATCGAGTAATCAACTTTTCACCTCCGTACTTTCGTAATCAAAGATGTCTTAATCATTGTCACTTTTTAAGATGTTGATAACAAGATTAACACTTGATAGATTGAAAAGATGTGTTTCCAATACACTTAACAATCAATCAAGGAGGTTTCACTAGTAGAAATAGGATATGATCAATCTCTATTTAAACCAATTAGTCATTTCATTTCTCTAACTTGACTATTTTTAGGATAAACGATCGTTCATCGAGTAATCAACTTTTCACCTCCGTACTTTCGTAATCAAAGATGTCTTAACCACTTTCGCAATCTTAAGATGTTGATAACAAGATTAACATTTGATAGATTGAAAAGATATGTTTCCAATTCACTCAACAATCAATCAAGAAGGTTTCATTAGTAAAAATAGGATATGATCAATCTCTATTTAAACCAATTAGTCCTAAAAATAGTTTAAATCAATCAAATACTCAATATATAACCTAATAGAAATCCCCCTTCCCTAGGAAGAAAGATTAGCTACTCATTGGTTTATACAAACTAAAATTATAATAGAAATAATTGATATATATAATATATATATAGAAACTTTTAATTACTAGAACTTAATGACAATAGATAAAACTTACTTGAATATGATGAATCAAAGTGCAAGAAACAAACTTCAAAATATAACTTCAAACTTGTTTAAAGGTTACAAGCTTACAAAATTTGAAAGTAAAACACTAAGTAAAATACTAAGTGCTTATTGATCAAGCACTTTTCAATTACAAACTAAATGAAAGAAAAACTTCAAACCAGAATAAAATACAAACTAAAATTGAAAGTTCTAAGGAAAATATATTGCTAAAGGAAAGGAGTATTTCTTAGCAAGAAGTTGAGGATTTCTTGGTAAGAATGTGGGTTGGTTTGCAATGGGTGAACATGTCCTTTTATAGGTGATTTTCAAGAATACAATTGATTATTTAATTCAAAATATCTATTGTAATATCATTTTTAATTCTTTGTTCACACTTCACCCATGTCTTTGAATTTTCAGATTTTTGACCAAAAAAATATCTTGTGGTTGATTTCACAAGTTGGTCAAAAGTGGACTAATTTTGCATGGCATCTCTTGAAACACGGCGATGAAAACGGCCCGGTTGCCCGTGTTTGTGCGCCGTTTGTGGTGACTCGGTCTCTTCCGGAATACGCGAGGACACGGCGCTAAATGTCGGCCGTGTGTGAAACGGCCCAAGACACGGCCCTTGTTGCGCCGTATGTGAAGCGGCCGACGAGAACACGGTCCATTTTGCGCCGTTTTGTATGGTCGTTTGTCCTGGAAAAATTCCCGTCGTTGGATTTGATCTTGTTTTCCGTTCTTTTTGATGCTTCATGTCAGCAATCTGTAAAATAACCATTTTTAGCTCATGTTTGGACATATCTGTAAAATATATATTTTTAATCACAAATCAGTACAATTATGCCCGGAAAAATGAATATTTTGTATATGAATTTTAGATCAATTATGCACTAATCAGTGCCACAGACCCGTTGGGCTGGGAAGACTGGCTAGCGGAATTAGAGAAGATTTTCGAAGCGGTTGATTGCCCCGAGGTGAGGAAAGTACCAATTGCTCAGTATTTCCTCACTAAGGAGGCCGCTACTTGGTGGAAGGTCATCAAGCCACAGGATCGTATTGCCTCGTGGGACGAGTTTAAGGAGCTATTGGAGGCCGAGTTTTGTCCTTGGCCGGTACGAGAGAGCCGAATCCGAGCCTTCTTCGAGGCTAAACCACAAGATATTCCCGTTTCGCAGGCGATCGTGGAGTATAACCAACAATTGATCCATGTGAAGGATCAAGTGCGTAACGAGCGTGATAAGATCCATTATTTTGATATGCGGATGAATTTGGATTTACGGCGGTACATGGCCGAATTTGCTTGTACCACACTAAAAGAGTATCAAGACAGAGCTTTGGCCCATGATATGTTGAGCCCCGACAACGATACCGTTGAAGAACCGAAGAAACAGAAAGTTGCGGGAAATTTTTCTGGATCTAAAGGTGGCAACTTTCAGAAGTCTCAGATGACTAACCGTTTCGCCGGACAGTCGTCGCGTTCTAATAAAGGGAAGAGGGGTTACCGTTCCACTCCAGGTACCTCAAATCGCACGGTGACTTGCTATAACTGTGGCCGCCTGTGCCACTTGAATTGAATGCTACTTTCCACCATTAAAGTGTCACACGTGTGGACAGATGGGGCATAGAGCGGTTTATTGCTCGAGCCGAACCAGGACTTTGGACACTCGGGCTTACGCTGACACCACTTGATCAAGGTATTAATCGGCGGCAATCTTTTGGTCAACCTCGGCAGAATTTCGGCGGGGGCCGGGTCGAGAATCTTTGGAGGGGAAACTCTAGCGTCGGTTCGGTACAACCACGAGTTTATGAGATGCGCCGAGCAGACGAACCCGACGCGGCGGTGGCTTCAGGTACCATTCATATTCTATCTCATCCAGTCAGTGTACTTTTTTATTCGGGTGCTACACATTCTTTTATTTCTTTGGAGTATGTACGCCGTTTGAATATAACTTGTGTGACTACTTGTGATCCCTTCATCGTGAGACTGCCTAGCGGGGATAGAATTGTGGGGAACCGGGAGATTAGAGATTTTCCGGTGATTATATCCGGTATGGAATGGTTATCGAACCTGATTGTAGTTGATATGGAAGGCGAGGATGTAATCCTCGGTGAGGATTGGCTTGATAGTCATCAAGCGATTATGAATTACCGTACCAAGGTTGTCACCATGATGACTGAAGACGGGTCTGAGTACTCATTTTTGGGGCGTAAGTCGGGACTACCCAAGTTACTTATCAGTGCCATGAAGGCCGTAAAACTTTTGAATAAAGGTTGTGCGGGCTATTGGTGTTATGCCTTGAAAATGGAAGGAAACGAAGTCGATCTCTCTTCGATTCCGGTTGTTAATGAGTATCTGATGTTTTTAGGATGACCTCCGGGATTACCGCGAGATCGAGAAATAGAGTTTACCGTGGACCTAGAGCCGAGATGCGGCTCCGATTTCTAAAGCACCTTCTGGGATGGCACCTTAGAAATGCAAGAATTGAAGAATCGGTTGGGAGAACTTACGGAAAAGGGTATATCGGACAGGCGCTTCGCCTTGGGGCGCGCTGTTCTTTTGTGAGGAAGAAGGATGGTTCACTACGTTTGTGCATTGACTACCGTGAGTGAACAAAGTAACCATCAAGAACAAGTATCCTTTGCCACGTATAGGCGATTTATTTGATCAATTGCAAGGGGCCGCAGCTTTCTCGAAAATTGATTTAAGATCCGGGTATTACCAACTCGGGGTGAAGGAGTCGACGTTAGAAGACGGCATTTCGGACGAGATATGGGCATTATGAATTTGTAGTTATGCCTTTCGGGTTGACTAATGCACCGGCAGTTTTCATGCAATTAATGAATAAGATATTCATCGAGTACCTCGACAGATGTGTAGTCGTCTTTATTGACGACATCTTGATCTACTCTCGAGATAAGGAGGAACATGCCCGACACCTGCGTTTGATATTAGACATTTTGAGAACCGAGCACCTCTATGCAAAATTCTCGAAATGTGAATTTTGGTTGGAAGAAGTTATGTTTCGGCCATGTGATTTCGGCCGAAGGGTTCGTGTAGACCCTTGAAGATCGAGGCGATGCTAGATTGGGCACCGCCTAAAAATGTTAAGGAGGTTCGTAGCTTTTTGGGCCTTGCTGGGTATTACCGTCGGTTTGTCGAGGGGTTCTCGAAACTCGCTCGACCGCTTACGAAATTACTCCAGAAGACCGAAAAGTTTGTTTGGACGGATGAGAGACAGCAGAGCTTCGATGAACTAAAGAGACGATTGACTTCAGCGCCGATTCTAACTTTACCACATGGTAGCGAAGGCTTTGCGGTTCTGATGGCGGCTTGGTCAAGGCACAGGTTGTGTCCTTATGCAGCATGATAAGACAATAGCTTTTGCGTCACGACAATTAAAGCCTTACGAAATGAATTATCCTACTCACGATTTGGAATTAGCCGCAATTGTCTTCGCACTCAAGATTTGGCGACATTATTTGTATGGTTCTTCGTGCCGGATTTATACCGATCACAAGAGTCTGAAATATATTTTCAGTCAGAAGGAGCTGAATATGAGACAGAGGCGTTGGTTAGAGTTGATAAAGGATTATGATTTGGAAATTCTTTACCACCCCGGAAAAGCTAATGTCGTTGCGGATGCTTTGAGCCGCAAATCGGCATCTCTTCAAATGCTCGAGGTTCTTACACCTCAGACAAAAATCCGTCAGGACTTAATTGAACAAGGGATAGAAGTTTGGCTTCAACGAGTGCAGGGGCAACTGTGTACTCTCGAAATTACTTCGTCTTTAGTTGATGACATCAAAGGGAAGCAGTGGAGTGACCCGATGATTTCTCAACTGAAGGAAGATGTAATTAAAGGAAAAGCTCCTGGCTTTATGGTACACGAGGATAGTATTCTGAGATTTCAGGGCAGGCTTTGTGTTCCGAACGATTTAGAGTTGAGACAGAGAATTCTCCGAGAAGCGCATGCTACGCCTTACTCAATCCACCCCGGGACGAGTAAGATGTACAAAGATTTGAAGCGAAATTTTTGGTGGAATAACATGAAGAAGGATGTTACGGAGTTTGTACTACGGTGCTTGACGTGCCAACAAGTCAAGATCGAACATCAACGACCGGCGGGGTTGTTGAAACCGCTTCCCATTCCCGAGTGGAAGTGGGAAGACATTTCTATGGATTTCATCATCGGCATGCGAGAACTCGGGCCGGAATGAATATGATTTGGGTAGTTGTCGATCGGTTGACCAAGTCGCACACTTTTTGGGTATTAAGGATACTTGGGGGCCGGATAGGTAGCTCGAACCTTTATTCTTGAGATCGTGAGGTTACATGGTGCCCCCAAAACCATTGTTTCGATCGAGACGGCCGTTCGTATCGCACTTTTGGCAGCCGTTCATCGGGCTTTGGGTGCGAGTTGAGATTGAGCACTTCTTTTCATCCTCAGTCGGATGGTCAGACAGAGAGGACGATTCAAACGTTGGAAGATATGTTACGGGTTTGTGCCTTAGACTGGAGTAATGATTGGGAGCTTCACTTGCCGTTGATCGAGTTTGCTTACAATAATAGTTGGCATGCGTCGATCCAAATGGCACCCTTCGAGGCACTTTATGGTAGGCGATGTAGGTCGCCATTATGTTGGGACGAGGCTTCCAAACTAGTTGGGATGGAGCCGGATATGTTGATGGAGACTAAGGAAAAGATTACTATTATCCGGGACCGATTATTGGCTGCCCAGAGTCGTCAGAAATCTTATGCTGATACTCGTCGTCGACCCTTGGAGTTCGAAGTGGGGGATCATGTCTTACTCAAGGTGTCGCCGACCCGTGGAGTTTTCCGCTTCGGGAAAAAGGGGAAACTTAGTCCGAGGTATATCGGACCTTTCGAGAATTCGACGAGTTGGAGATTTAGCTTATCGCTTGGCGTTGCCTCCAGCTTTGAGTCACGTCCATAGTGTTTTTCATGTGTCTCAGTTGAGGAAGTACGTACCGGATCCGAGCCACATCATCGACTACAGTGAGATTGACGTAGCCGAGGATATTACCTTTCCAGAGAGAGCCGTGAAGATCCTTGAGCGTCGCGAGAAACAACTTCGGCATAAGACCATTCCACTGGTTAAAGTGCAATGGTCGAGACATGGAGTCGAGGAGGCAACTTGGGAGACGGAAGAGAAGATGCGGGTGGAATACCCCGAACTATTTATTTCTTAAGTTTCGGGACGAAACTTCTTTTTAGAGGGGGAGAATGTAATACCCGTACTTTTATTGACTGTTTGACTCTGTCATCCTCCTTATTTTTGTCGCTCTGTAAATGCTTGGAGATGTGGTTGATATTGCTATTGAGTTTCGTATCTCGTTTGGTTCTTGATCATGTCGTTTAGACCTTGCGGGAATGTTCTGTGCTAGAGAATTAGCGTACGCTAGGCCTAGACTAACGCACGCTAATTCTGCTTGATTAGCGCACGCTAGCTCTGAGCCGTAGCGCACGCTAAGAGTATCAGTCAGTCGTAACCAGATTCGGACCGCTCTCGGATGGCGGATTAACGCACGCTAGGAGTTTGTTAGCGCGCGCTATCCATGTATAGTAGCGCACGCTAACATCCGTCCGTAGCGCACGCCACCGGCCGGGCCGGCAGATGAAGTTGCAGGTTTTACGGACTATCGGATAGCGTCGCCAGGCTTCGACTAGCGCACGCTAAAGCTATAGCATAACGCACGCTAAGCATTGGCGGTAGCGCACGTTAAGTATTGAGCAGGCGAGTCGATAAGTTCGGACTCCGATCGGATGCCATATTTCGGCTAGCGCACGCTAGGGGCAAAAGATTAGCCCACGCTAACGAGACCGGCGAAGCCACCGGACTATCCGGTGACTTCGCTAGCGCACGCTAATGAAGGAGGCGTAGCGTGCGCTAGACTGGACATACATAAATATGGCAGTTGACTTTATTTTCGTCATTTCTCACCTTCTTCACTCCTTTTCGACGGGAATCACTCGGGAGAGGCGATCTTAGGCGTTTGGAAGCGATCTTCCTTCTAACAACAATATATTTGCTTGGAGAACAAGGATTTCTCAACATCTAATTCCTCCTAACGTCCGAATCAAGGTAAAAATCCTTAGAACCCTACCTTTTGGGAATTTTGGGGTTTTTCGTAGATTTGTCCGATTTACCCGTTTTGAAGCTTGAGAACCTTGAGATTATGATGTATCTATACCGTATGTATACTTTTCCTACGATTTTATGGTTTAGATTGTGCCGTTTTCGGACTTGTGAGATTTAGGACGATTTTCCAACCTTTAGTTGATTATCCGTATATCTTTATGAATCGTAGACGGGTTTGGGGAGTTCCTTCGTGTAGTTTGAATATGGATGATTGATTATCATACTCCTTGCGAATCATTTAGGTGCCTTAAGCTCTTTCTTGGACCTACCGAACTATTACCCTTCCTCATTTCAATTTTCTCTATGTCTCAAAGGCAAGTATACATTTTTGATTGTGCGTTATCGACTTTGAAAGTAAGAGGAATTGATGGTATGATATGAACGAACCGTTTTTACGGCATTCATAGATATATTGATGGCATATTATGAACGAACCGTTTTTACGGCATTCATATATGTATTATTGGCATGTAACGAACGAACCGTTTTGACGGCATTCCTACATGTAACGGCGTATGATCTGAACGAACCGTTTCTACGGCATTCACATACGTCATGAGATTTTAGTCATTCCGGAATACTAGTCTTAAATTGATGAATTGACGGATTACATTTACTTTATTGTCGAGGAGTATTGTGTTTCATACTTGATATACTTGCACTAGCTATTCGACGGCTAACCCCTTTATGGGGGAAATACGTTTCATGTATTTCAGGTTCCAGGAGATCGGACAGCAGGTGCAGGGTCGGCATGAAGATGGTGGGCAAGTGTGATACCGTGTTGGTCTTCCAGTTATGTTTTGAGTTTTCCATTCAGTGTTGTTGTACTGGATTGATTATTGAATACTCGAGTATTGTTTTCCTCTTTCCTTGAAGTTCCGGCCTGTGTTTGCCGAAGTATTGATTTGTGATGTAATGTCTGTGAATACATTGGTTATATTTTTGGATACCTTTGTATCGTCTTTCTCCCCATTATATGTAGACCTTCTCGGTCAAGTTTTATAGTTCCGCGTATGTTTAGCCTTGTGTGTTCCACGGCGGGGCTCACGGCGCTGTAATATACCCTGAATAACTTGGGGGTGTTACATTCTCTACCCTCTTATAGAAATTCTTAAGTATCTTCATCCGACTTTCTTCGAAAATGATTAACGGATCTCTCGTCTTTATTTTCACAATGATCATCATGCTCATAATACTGATGTTTAGCAAAGACTTCCCTCCGGAATTATTCAGGATTGGTGTTTTATTTATCATTTATATTGTTGGCCTTGTATCGGCACTAATGATACATACAAAAATGTATTATTGAAAAAAAAAAAATATGTATGTTTACATTTCCATTCTAAATAAAAAAAATGTTTCATGTCTTAAATATTTATTATATGATGATTTGATTCAACAGGAATACATATGGAAAGTATCAAACAGGTACACAATTGTCTTGTTGATAGTGCAACAACGCACTCAATATTTACAAATAAAGCATATTTCTCGAGCATGAAATTATGCAAGACACACGTTACAACTATATCTGGTCCCGTAGAGATTATTGATGGCTCCGGGAATACAACTGTAATGTTGCCTAATGGAACAATTTTACACATTGAAAATGCGTTATTATCTGGCAGATCAAAACGAAATCTACTGAGTTTTAAGGATGTACGCCTAAATGGCTATCACTTGGAAACAGTGATTGAGAATAATAAAGAATATCTATGTATCACATCCTATAAAATGGAAACTCGACTTGTCCACGAGAAGATTGAAGCAACAACTTCTGGACTGTATTGTGTCCCTATTCGAGCTTTTGAAACCTACGCTACCATGGCTTGGAAGCTGGTGAATCCTGATATATTTGGGTTATGGCATGATCGCCTTGGGCACCCAGGAACTTCTATATTACGTAGGATTATTGAAAATACTCATGGACATCCATTAAAGGGCACAAAAATGCTAATGTCCAAAGACTATTTCTGTGAATCATGTTCACGTGGAAAACTTATTACTAAACCTTCTATGGAAAAAGTTGGTTATGAATCACCATCATTTTTACAACGCATTCATGGTGATATTTGTGGGCCAATACATCCAGCGAGTGGACCATTCCGATATTTTATGGTCTTAATAGATGCATCATCCAGATGGTCCCACATATGTTTATTATCTACCAGAAATGTTGCTTTTGCACGACTCTTGTCCCAAATTATTAAACTCCGAGCACATTTTCCTGAATATCCTATAAAAAATATAAGAATGGATAATGCCGGAGAATTCACATCATGGACTTTTGATGATTATTGTGAAGCACTGGGAATTAATGTTGAGCACCCATTAGCACATGTCCACACTCAAAATGGATTGGCGGAATCCATGATTAAACGAGTCCAAATCATTGCTCGTACATTATTAATGAGATCAAAGCTCACTAGTGCAGTGTGGGGTCATGCAGTATTACATGCATCAGCACTCATCAGATTACGCCCCACTGCTTATCATATGCACTCCCCAATGCAATTAACTCTAGGCTTTGAGCCGAATATTTTGCACTTACGCACATTCGGATGTTCTGTTCATGTGCCAATTCCACCTCCTCAAAGGACAAAAATGGGTCCTCAACGCCGGCTTGGCATATACGTTGGATTTGATTCCCCATCAATAATTCGGTATTTAGAACCAACAACGGGTGATTTATTTACCGCTCGGTTTGCCGATTGTCATTTTGATGAGACGGTGTTTCCATCAATCGGGGATAAGACTGTTCTTAACAAAGATGAACAAAAACCAGTTGAGGATATCTCCTGGAATGTACAAAGCTTATCTCACCTAGATCCACGTACTACAGAATGTGAAAATGAGGTGAAGAGAATCATCCATTTACAAAATATTGCTAATAGACTTCCTGATGCATTTAACGATGCAAGCAAAGTGACAAAGTCTTATATTCCAGCTGCGAATGCTCCAGCTAGGATCGTTGTTCCTCATCAAAATACGAAAATGGATGATGATGCCCCACGACAAAAGCGTGGTAGACCTGTTGGTTCGAAGGACACTGTTCCTCGAAAAAGAAAGGGGAGAAGTAATGGGATCACAAACCAAGATCATCCCAGTGAGCATGCTGCAGATGAATCTGTAGAGCATAATACTGCAAATAATGAAGGGATCATGGTTTCTGAAAACACCGAGAATGCCATAAATCATTACAATGAGATATGGGATCGGAAAAACATGATAATCGACAATTTATTTGCTTTCTCGGTTGCCGTCAAAGGTCAGATTGGCCTAAATGGGAGGAAGCAATACAATCTGAATTAGCTTCCCTAGAAAAACGAATGGTATTTGGGCAAATTACTCGAACACCGAATAATATAAAACCAATTGGTTACAGATGGGTGTTTGTTCGAAAAAGAAATGAGAAAAATGAGATTGCGAGATATAAAGCCCGACTCGTAGCCCAAGGATTCTCCCAACGGCCTGGGATTGACTATGATGAAACGTATTCACCAGTGATGGATATAATCACTTTCCGTTTTCTTATTAGTATGGCTGTCCATGAGTGTTTGCAAATGCGACTAATGGATGTAGTCACGGCATATCTATATGGTTCATTAGATTCTGATATCTATATGAAAATTCCTGATGGATATAAAATGCCAAAATCTGCTACTCCTCGTGAGCTATACTCAATCAAACTACAGAAATCACTGTATGGATTAAAGCAATCCGGCCGCATGTGGTATCACAGATTGAATGAATACCTTTCTAAGGAAGGTTATAAAAATGATCTTAAATGCCCATGTGTTTTTATTAAAAGATCCAATACTGGATTTGCTATAATTGCAGTCTATGTGGATGACATAAATTTAATCGGAACTCCTAAAGAGTTATCCGATGCTGCTGAATATTTGAAGAAAGAATTTGAGGTTAAAGACCTTGGAATAACAAAACTCTGTCTTGGTATTGAGCTCGAGCATAAAGATAATGGAATACTTGTCCACCAATCTGCGTATACCAAGAGATTTCTCAAACGATTTAATATGGACAAGGCTCATCCTCTGAGTACTCCTATGGTCGTACGGAATTTAGATCCTAAGAAAGATCCTTTCCGACCTAAGGAACCAAATGAGGAAATTTTGGGTCCTGAAGTGCCTTATCTCAATGCTATTGGAGCACTGATGTATTTAGCACAATGCACCAGACCCGATATTTCTTTTGCAGTAAATTTACTTGCAAGATACAGTTCTGAACCAACTCGAAGGCATTGGAATGGTATCAAACACATTTTTCGTTATCTCAATGGTACCATTGACCTGGGTTTATCCTATTCAAAGGAGGCTACTAACTCTGGTTTAGTTGGTTATGCTGATGCGGGATACAAATCCGATCCACATAAGGCTCGCTCACAGACCGGTTATTTATTCTGCTATAATGGTACGGCTATATCATGGAGATCGACAAAACAAACATTAGTAGCTACATCTTCCAATCATTCTGAGATAATTGCTCTCTATGAAGCTGGCAGAGAAAGTGTTTGGCTAAGATCAGTTATAGCTCATATACAAAATGAATGTCGATTGAAGCTTGTGACAGACACTCCCACAATCATTTATGAAGACAATGCAGCATGCATAGCACAAGTGAAGGGTGGATATATAAAAGGTGATCGGACCAAGCATATTTCACCGAAGTTTTTCTACACACATGAACTACAGAAGAACGGAGAAATAAATGTTCAACAAATTCGCTCCTGTCATAATCTCGCTGATTTATTTACAAAATCATTGCCGACATCAACATTCGAGAAGATGGTATACGATATAGGCATGAGAAGAGCTAATCTTACCAAGATTGATAAATCAGTTTGACGGCATATATTCTTTATTTCAGGGGGAGCGAATCAATATGTGCGTTGTACTCTTTTTCCCTTATGACTGGTTTTTATCCCATTGGGTTTTTCCAGCTTAAGGTTTATAACGAGGCAGCTTATGCACAAGGGTTGGAATTAAGTTGTGTACTCTTTTTTCCTTCTGACCGCTTTTATTCCCATTGGGTTTTTCGGCTTAAGGTTTTTAACGAGGCACACTTATCCAACTCACATTGCTACGTCCAAGGGGGAGTGTTATGAATTGTGGACTTTAGCACAATTAATTGTCAAAGAAGAAAAATGTTGCCCACAACTTTTGACAAACCAAGAGGGATTGATTCAAACTTTGAAGGTGGACAAATTGGAATTGTAGTGTACCATTGTTGACAATTGATGTACACATTTGTTGAAATGGTAGTATAACTTTGCCTATAAATAGCTTGCTCCAAGATGTAATGTTACATCATTGAGAAAGAAAGAAATATACTACTACTACAAAACATATTCTACATATTATCAATCTCCATCTTTTATATATTGTTATTTATTTTGTGTATCTTATAAAATATAAATTATAAAGTATTTCACAACAATGTATTTGATTTATCTTATTTATTGTGTAAAGTGAAATTAATTGTAAAAAATAAGGTGTTTTGACTTAATAATCCATTTTCCATTGCAAATATAATTATTCGTCATTATCCACGTAATAAAAATAAAATTTTAACTAATGCAATGTGTCAATGTATACAATACGTGTTACATATGAGTTTGAGTAACGCTTAGTTCTCGAGTTTTAATAAAGGAAAGAAGATAAACGAAAAGAAAGTTAGGAGAGAAAAGAAGAGAGAGAGGAAAGTGAAAGGAAATTGTATTTTGTGTTCTCGAGTTGGAATGAAAACCAAAGGAAAATAAACCATTTTGTTCTTTTCTCTCCAAATCTTTTCAAATCGGAAGGAAAGTTAGGAGGGAAAGTTTTCCTTCCATTTCTTTCCGTTTCTTTTCACTAAAAAACTCAGGAACACCAAATATTTTTTCTTTCTTCTTATTTCTATTCATTTCCCTTCTTTTCTCTCGTTAAGTTAAACTCGGGAACTAAGCGTAAAAGAAAGGGATATGTTAAATGAAGAAAAACATAGTGGAGCCATGGGACGTGAGGGTCCTTGGGACGTCGTACGGGTATAGTGGGTTGCGTCGGACTCTAAGCTCGCGACACATGCCCTTGTTGATACCAGAGCGAAAATAGTTTCTACATGTAGAAGATCGATATGTTGGCCTCTCTTTAGATAATTTAATCCACCAAGTATTAGTAAACTTATTAGAATGTCTCATTCCTACAATTGGAAATCAACTGACCAACCACCCGACAATTAGCGGTGTTCAAAACCGGATATCCGGACTTTCGGATCCGAATTTCGGATATCCGAAAGTTTGGATAGTAGATTTTGATATCCGATATCCGTATTCGAAATTTCGGATATCCGAAAATTGGATATCCGAAATTTCGGATACGGATATCGGATTTCCGAATATCCGGAAAAAAATATGAATTTTATTCGGATATCCTTATATTCGAAAAAAAATATTCGGATTTGGATATCGGATATCCGAATATCCGAAAAAAACTTCGGATATGGATATCGGATATCCGAATATCCGAATACCTTCTATTATTTAAAATATAAAAAAATTAGGATTTTTCGGATATTTCGGATATCCGAATATCCGATTTTTCTGAAAAGTATCCGATATTTGAATCCGAACTTCGGATATCCGAATTTTCGGATATCCGAAACTTCGGTTTTTCGGATATTTCGGATCGGATATCGGATATTTTTGAACACCCCTACCGACAATGACCGCAAAAGCCTAATAAATTTTAATAATTAAAGGAAACGAATGTGCAAACTCTTGAGAAGTAATACTTCGAATTGATTTCCACCAGTAAAGCGGCACATCCAACTGAACAAGGATCGACCATTAATAAGAATCAGTCATCTAATCAATGTAGCAATTTTGGTGCCAATATTTGATTCTAAGATCGTAATGTGGACCAAAATTTGCATTTTGAATGTATTTTTCATAGGGATTGAAGTCATACCCGGTTAAAGAGTTGGAAGATACTTATGAGATTTTAACAGGATTTATGAAGTGTCCTTTATGTAGAGGTGTTCAGCGGTTCGGTTCGAACCAGCGAAGCGTCGGTTTTGAACCGTTGAGCACGGTTCAGTTCAAAATAGGAACCTTCAATTGTTTTAAAATGGTTCGGTTCTGGTTCGGCATTTTAACGAACCGCGAACCGACGGTTCAACCGCCGGTTTTAGAAAAAATGAATTTCTGAATTTCAAAACCGTTACTCCGAACCGCCGTTGTTTTGATTCAATGTCAAATACTTGAATTAAGCTCAAGTCCAATTGTTACCCCATATTTTTTTAATTGAAATATTAAAAATTCAATAAAAAAAAATCGTGAACCACCGGTTCACGGTTCAAAATCGTAACCGTGAACCGCCATAAGGCGGTTCGGTTCCGGTTTTGATTTTCGGTCAACCGGAACTGACGGTTCACAAACCGGCAGTTCAAAAAACCAGCGGTTTTGAACCGCTGAACACCTCTACCTTTATGAGTATGTTGAAGGAATACCCTCCTGACGGATCAACTTCCATTGATGTTGTGGAGACCAAGTAGCTTGAAGATTTGTGTTTCAACAAATCAAGAGAGTAAGGTTTAGAACCATATGATTGTATCGGTCTACCAACCAGGAAGTCCCGGAGTAATATTGTTTCGTGCCATTGAAGTTTAATTTTGTCCAGAGACCGTTTTCGCAAATGAACGACCAATGAACAAGTAGTTTGGCGCGTATCGTTTCTACGAATGTGGACATGCAACAATGTTGTTAGGGTCATTACTGACCCTATTTGAAAGTGGAGCAAAATTGCTATTGGTCTGCAAGGATGGTACGGAGTGGTGATGCAGTATGGTTCTAACATTCCGACAAGTGTTGAAGTAGCAAAGGCGGTAGCACAAGGCTGTAAAGCTTTAGGGTATCACTCTATCTTCCACCCATAGGCGTCACGATGTAAACGTAACAAGAAAAGAAAAAAATGACATCATGACATATAAGCCGAGCAACTTCTAAACACGAGTATTCATATAACAAAGATATCGAAGATCGGCCTAAGAAACGGAAACGAGATGCCTTCAACCCTTTGCAGCAAATGTATTCATGCAATATAATACACCGCTGACAACAGTATCAACAAGTCACCTAGAACAAGACCCACAACATCAAAAACAAACTTCGGAGCAAATAATCCCCAGACCTGCACCAAAATAATAAGGAAGAATATTATGCTTACTCTATTCCCCAAAATATCAATTCAAATAATAATAAAAATCAAACATAAGATAAGACGGTACCATCAAATGCCGTCTTTGTATTGTAACACAGAGCATTGTAAATGTGACTGTTGTGGCTGTAATAAATCCATACATCAGATATACCTGACAGAAAAATAAAGAGACCGGTAAGTCACAGCTACGGAAATAGCGGAGCAGTTAGCTGTGAAGAGACTTTAGAAACACACTTACGTGGCATAATCTCATAGGAAATACTTGTTTGTTCTGCCTCAGAGGATAAAAGGATGCAACAAGAAATGGAAGTCCAAATATAGGGAAGATGTGAGAAAAGCCGAATGTGTCGATGGTAAGAAGGATTGCCTGACGAATGAGGTTGAATTCATCGAACCTGAGATTAAAAAATAATAGTTCGTTCGAATGCACTTAACCATTATTATGTTCCGGGGAAAGAGAGGGGGTGGGGGGAGGGAGGGAGGGAGGGAGAGAGAGAGAGAGAGGGAGGAGGGGGTGCTTCAGGAAAATACAGAACATTAAGAAAATAAACATCTCTCTAAAGAATGATAAATCCCTAAAAATAAAACCACAAATAAAGTGAAGTAAAGAATACGCGTATTCTCACCCTACAAAGGCAGCTGAATATCTGAGACCATCAAAAGCACACCTGCACAAAGTTTTTCAGTATCTAAAACCATAAGATTCTTAAAAGAGGCGAAAACGAGAAGGAAAAGAAAAAGAAAAAGAAAAAGAAAAAAGAAAAAATAGTTACAGCCCATAAACCGGCCATACTAGTCGCAGAACTTTCTAATTTTATAAGATGGTTGTAGCAACTGCTAATTCCTTCAAACCCAATCAACCAAGATCACAGGTAGAGTTCTATACCTTTAACAACACGCTTAAACCTTTGAAAATAGTACAAAGTCTTACCAATGACCTGTACAGAAAAACATGCACACAGCCAGAAGGCTCCATTGGGTTACGGGAAGCGCGTAAGACAGAGAAGATCCATAGCAGTCATTCTTGGGATCCTGGCCCAATGCCGTTAACCTAATTAAGCACCAACCTATAGAGAACAAAATCAACGAAAAGACAATAATCTGATTCAACTGGAATTAATTTCTAATTAACCACCATTCTTGGTAGTGACCAAAAAAAAAAAAAAATCAAAGTAGAAAATACACGAGAAACTAATGTTGAACATGTACACACAACCCAACAAATTGAAGTTGGTTCGACTTTTTTAGTTTAGCGAGAAGATATTTACAAGTGAAATGAATCACCTCCAATGACGAATGCTAGGACAACCAAGGGACCTTGTTTTCCAGAAAGAATAACAATCGTCGAACTCCACGAAGATAACATAGCCAATGCTTTAGCAACTGCAGTTTCTTCCAAACTGGAAGATCTCTCCCTAGCAATCAGATCTACTGCTAATAACAACAGTTGTAGAAGTCCAGCAGCATAGGTCACTCGAGGAATTAGATTACCACTTACACCCACAAACGGCATGTGCTCCATCAATAGACTACTATCTAAGGCCCAATGCAAGGGTATGAGCATGTAATTAAACAAAGTTACTAAGACGACATACTTCAAGATGCCTTGAGTGTGACTAGAGGAGAAGCACTTGTACAGCAGATGTGCAACAATAATAAGAGCTAATATAGGCAGGACCTCAACTGCATACACCCAAAATTGAGAACCATTATCTATGCCAATAGTCTCTGAAGGATCAACTTTCAAGAATAATGAATTCACAGCTTGCTTCAATTGCCCGAACTCAATACTAATTCTGATCAAAGGAATCAAAAGACAAAGCACAAATGCCTGCAGGTTCCAATAAAAAGTTCAGAAAACAGTTATGCTGTAGCATCTATTCTCTATCAGCATCCGCAACAACAAACACATCATAACATCATTATATTCGAGACACATAAAAAATATCATAGTTATAAAAAATAAAGACTATCTTACTTCAAGTAGCATCATCTTCTTCATTATTGCAAAACGTAGCTGAAGTATAGCAGTTGTCGCCAAAAGAAAACTAGCCACTCGTCCTTCTTCCACTGCAGCTCAAAGTGATACGGAATGAGGGCAAACGTCGGATAGAAGACAAACAAGATTTTAAAGAGTGTTGCCGCGAAAGATGGATAGTACTTACGGATAAAACTGTTCGAAAGGAAACTCCAAGCACGTATCATCACTACAATACAAGCAAAACTCCAGCCATAAAAATTCATAGAATAGTCACGCAAGCTAGAAAGAAGTCCACATAGCTTGTCCATTCTCCTGATGAGAAATAAATGCAGATAAAGCGAAATTAACATGATGCAGAAGCCTATGGCCATCATCCTCAAATTAAACTCAGTCCAACTGGATCTTGCTAGAGCAGCAACACTTTCCAAAAATGCAGAATATGCATCAAGTTGCTGCTTCAGTAAAGGTGGTGATGCAAAAGCTCTCTGGCTTTCGTCTGAAAAACTCTTTGAAGTGGTTGGCCAAAGATTCTGCGCCGCAGCATATAGCTCTGATACATGCAGCAAGTCTTTCTCCGAAAATCCAATCAATGACAAGGATGAATAGGCATCTATGTATTTCTTTACCTACATAAGTAAATACCAAGTCATGGAAAGATTTAGTGTTCATAGCGTAAAGAAATAAACAAATAGTCCATATTTTTATTTCAAAACCATGCCATCAGTTACAATATATCTTAAATCAAAACCAAATTTTTAAAGGACGGCTATAAAATTACTTTTTGAACAAAAATGACAGAACCACATTCACGTATAAAGGAACTCAAGAGCCCAAGTACATATTTGTAACTGCCAAAATTGGTCAAAAACCGCAAAAACAGACTGCAAAACAAACTAAAATTATCAAACACCAGCCAGAAAAAATACCAGCGGTCATCCAAAGGACAGGTGGAAGATGGAAATTAAAGAATCAGTTCAGTATATGAACCATATCACCTTGGGATTTGGGAAATGTTTGTTTTGCTATTCCGATACAAAATTCTTCCCAATTTTAGCTCTTAAAACAAAAATTAAACATAAATCACTTTATCTAATGTGTTGTTCTATTGATGTGACTAAATTTTTAGTTACCTTACATCAGAACTCAATCTCCCAACTTGCCCAGAGATCCCCAGATAACTAAATAATCCTCTAATCGATTGCCTACGAACTATTTATATAAGTTCATTTGATCGTGTTTCCATGCACTAGTAGTAGTTCATTTGAAATGTGTTAAAACAAGCTCTTCTTATATTTCTTTGAAATCCAATTTTGCCATTGAATTAGAGTAATCAAAGTTTCTACATTGTTAATTTTGTTTCCAGAAATTGACAAGTTGAGATTGTGAATTACGTAGAGCTTATAGCATCAAAGGCTCTTATTATCTCTAACTACTTACATAAACAAATTTGCATCACACATTAAGACGCATAAGAAAGTTACAATCAAACAATTTAATGTACTCAGAGAAGAATGTAAGACTATCCCTCCCCTCCACGTTAAATTTGATAATATCAAATGTTCAACAATAATAAATCTCCAAAGGTACCCTTAAAATATTAAATTAAAGGGACAATTAATCTTCTAATTTTTTTTCGTTCATGGTCTAGCCGAAAACCATTTTGTAAGGCTAAATAGCAAGGCTTGTACTCTAGTCCTTTTTCCTGGTTCTCATGCCATATTCAATGATATCTACATCTTTAACTATTTGAGATGATGAGTATATTTTCTAATATGTTCTATGTTTGTACTGGTGCTAAAATAGCATTGATACGTCAACATAGAGCACAGACAGGAGCATACTAACATCTCGGCAACAAATAACTACGAAATAATTCATCTTTACGTGATATATTTAAGACAATAATAAATGCAGTCCACATTCTAGACAATTGCACCTTGCGTCTTTAATTACTATCAGTTATATCTGTATATGATACCAAACCTTTCTAGTCCTATCACCAATTAAAAGATGACTATGCTACGGAAATGTATTTCAAAATATATTTTAAGGTTAGTAAACCTAATCATTTTTTTGTGAGGAACAGCTGGTAATTTCACTCTGATTTCGTAGGGATTTTCTTTCAAATAAATCAATGTCATAATACAAGAAAAGAAGACCTGTATGGAATTTCTCGTTATCAAACTCTTGGATAATCGAAACACATTCATCTCATACTACATCCTCACCACACTAATTTGCCGTTGTATTGAGAAAAAAACAAAAAATGCAACAAGGGTGGTAGGATACAGAAACTTAATTTTTAGTGGCAAATAAGATAGACCAAAACATAGTTTTCCACTCTTGTTACAAAGAACAACAAAACCGCAATGTCATTTATCTTAAAAAAGTAAAAGATAAGGAAACAAGAAAAGCATGTACCTGCCAAGAATTAATACAGAGGACATTGACATAATCCTGCATCCAATTGTTACCTTCTGACGGACTTTGATCATCACCGTTGGTTGACTTTTCCTGATTCCATGTACCCCGAGCTAACGAAAAGAGTTCAGGATTAACACGACCAATACTGAAAATAGGTTAAGTGGTTAACAACATCAGAGCTTTAAACAAAAAAAAATGAACATATATACAGACAACACTCCCGGTTTTCAAACAAACCTATTGCAGATAAACAAAAAGAAGCCTTCACATGATTGTTGAACTACATACCTTCCAAAAGGAAACGAAAGACCCAGCAGGGCAGACACAGTTGCAGCAAAATCAAGCTGCAAATATAGGCCCGGTTGAGTAAAACACCTTGGACAATCCTATGCTCAGTAAGTCTAGAGCATTACTGGTGAATCAATTTAACAGACCTGTTGAATAGAGTTGATGCAAACCTTCCTTTCATGCTGTAGATTAAAACACATAACATAATCAGAAGGATTGCAATACTGGTCAGGTGAGTAATAACAAGCTCTGATCCTCTTATTTTCACTTGATTGGTTAGCAGAGAATAATGAGGGTTCTTTTCTTGTGTCTTCTCTTTTCTTTTCACCCTCGAAATCTGTTAAGTGGTGAGTTTCTAGTGCTAAAATGAAGGTTCCTTGCAATTTAAAGAATAAAAATGCAATCTTTTACACCATCCAAATAAAGAATAAATAAAATATCATAGGCATCATTGGAGCTAGGTGAAGGGTTCATAAATGATGGTTGTGGCTTCTAATCAGCAATTTAAGTTGCATAGAATGAAGATCACTATGAGAACTGTCTATCAGCTCTTGCAAACCTTCTTCGCATGCACATTACAAGCACTTTAGCAATCATGCATGAAGAAATAGGCATACCATATCCAATTGGCAATACGGACTAGCAACCGTAGTTAGTAAAGAAGTTGAAGGCTTCTTTGAACTGAAAGCAAAAACTGCTGTTTCCACCTGCATAACATGCTCGTTGGTTAAAAGTTTTTTATTAGCAAATAGTTAATCCCCAAAACATATAACGAACGGCAGCACCTCCTCAGCAGTGCCTCCTCCATGATCACCATTAATGGTTTGCCCATGATCTCCCATAACAAGAAGCATTGTGTTTTCATGTAAACCACCAGGTCCACTTTGGCTCTCCAGCACTCCAACAACTTTCTGGAGTATTAAACAGTATGCCATCTCATTATATATAGTTCGAAACAGTCCAGCAAAAATGAACTGTTGTAAACACAAACCTATGGTTTCTAAAGATCGACCCATGTACAAAATGATAAAACAAAATCAGCAAATTGGAAGTACTTATCGGCATTTGTCCGAAACTTTATGAGCGGTTCTCCCTAGAGTTCAGAATTGGCAGAAGATGAGTTACCTTTATTATTTCATTGTATTGCTCCAACTTCTCTATCATTGGCGTCGAGTCAACACCAAATATATGCCCAGCATGATCCTGTATCACATATGCATAACAGATAAGTCGACCATAATTTGCAATTATATGTTATTATAAAGAACTTGCTTTAGTAGAAATATGTATATGAGAAAGAACCATGAGGGTTTTAACAAAACGGAGTTTGGAGACAGTGAATACGTAGAGATAACAAAGTGTGGCACATCCTAACATATGGTGGACAAAATTATCCTAGGGGGCACTTTGCGAGGATATCAGAATCTTCGGGACAAGGCATTACATTATCAGGAAACAATTTCCTAGATATGATGCAACATATTGCAGGTTGTTTCTATCACAACTATCATACTATAGTTATTAAAGGCGAGAGGCACACCAACACGATATGGGCTCCTATCGCCTGAGGTGCAAGGCGGAAGACGGCGCGCGTGCCTGAGAGAGGTGAGGCTCACAAAAAAAAAATTATAAAACTAAGTGATAAAATTTAGAGTGCATAGGCGCTCCGAGGCGTACCAAAAAGGCGCACCGATGCGCGCCCAGGCACGCGCCTGAATGAGGTCACCCGCCTTTAGGCTAAGAAGCTGACTGAGTGTAAAACCTGTGTGCCTCGCGCCTGAGGCTCGCCTTTAATAACAATCTGTCTAACATATAAAATCCCAAGATAACCACGATATCCTACAATCTCAATCTTCAGTTATCTCCATCAAGGTCAAACATTCCATGTTCAATTCACACCTAAAGCAAACCAAATACATGACATCCAAGCTTTAAACCCAAAATGATTTGCGGTCGGGTAACATGAATCATCCTTAGAGACTGTCAACGACCGGTTACATGAATAAAATAAAATGAAAAAAAAAAGGAAAAAATGATAAATAGCCATTCTGCAAATAAAGCTATCGCAGTAAAAAAAAAAAAAGTGAGCAAAAAGTCTTTTTTAAAATAGATTTAGAAAAGGAAAATTAGCTAATAGCAATAAATAAATAAATGAAAGTGTGAAGGGTAAAGAAAGATCAAATCTACTCAAAAAAAAAATCATTCTAATAATGAGAATGGTAGCAGAAGATTAGTTAGAGAAGTTTGAGAAGATAACCCAAAAAATAAAATAAAATAAAATAAAATGAGAATAAAAATAATAAAGATAAAAAAAATCAAATTCCACCGTCCACCCGTTTATTTTTCCTCCACACTGTCCTCTCCATTGCCATACTTTCTCCAATCCCAAGGAACCGCATAGCGTTTCAATTACCTTTATCCATATTTTCTGGGGTCTTCCTCTATCCCTCACAATCATATCCGTTCTCCAATATTCAAGCCTCCTCATTGGCGCAGCAACAGGTCTCCGTATCACATAGCTAAACCATCTTAACCAATACTCCATCTTATCTTCTATATATGCAATTCTTTCCGTCTCCGTGATCACCTCATAAGATATAAAATAAAATAAAAGGTGGTATGCGAACATCATTATTTACTACTCCACCTATTGTGGTATCGTGAAAGGTTTCTTTGGATCGGATTAAAGGTTTTTGTTTCTTTCAATATAGCTGAAAAAGCTAATTGATATTAGTCTCGCCTGATACAACAGAAGAAAAACAGAGATGATGATGATGATAGTAGTAAGAGAAGGCTCACCACACCCAGAAAATGAGCTATTAGCACATCCCAATCTTCTTCATACAGGGTGGGGAATAAGTTTGTGATGCACCCATTATCTACCTGGCAGGGGCAATGTCATTGAGAATTCAAAATCCAAGAGCCAAAAAACAAACATAGGTAACACTTAAAAATAAGTTTACTTAGACATCTAATAAAGTACTAACTTCGTTCCAGAGAGGTCTATCTTTTGACCACTCCGAATTATTATTATTATTATTATTATTATTATATGTAAGAAAGTATTTGAAGGAAGTTATACCGTATCAAGGTCTTTGACATTGAAAGAAGGAAATGGATAAGATCTAATGAATTGATGCGGAAACAGTTGCAACCATGTGTCATCCCCCATCATCACCACACGCTTTCCATTTTGAACCAACTATAAGCAAGATTTGATTGAAAATGCATCAGGACCTGATTTAGAGAAAGAAATGAAAAAATATAACTAAACACTGGACATATTCAGCAAACCAATCAACACGTATCAATCACACATAGGTGCAGACCTGATGTATCAAGTTATCTTCAACAATTGCTGGAGCACCGAAACTATTTCCTACATCAATAAATGTGGGAAGTCCACCAGTAGTCAAGCCCTGAAAGTAAAGAAATTTACATCTATGGCATAAAGACAAATCTCAAGTTAATAGTGAGGCACAATGGTTACTAATACTTTCCCATATATGGACTACATATCAAATCAAGAGGTTCTTATCCTACTTCTGCAAAACAAACTTGTGACTCGGTAAAGTGCTATATCTTAGATACAATGGACATATGTCACAGTTCTTAGAACAAAGCAGCTCAGCTTACAAAGCAATAAGGAGAGAAATCAGCTATGAAGCACGAAATTGAAACTTGACACACAACACGACAAGACACAGACACGGGATTCACAAATTTTGCCGACACGTAGGACACGTTATTTCGGGAACTGCAAAATCTAAGAATTAAATTTGATGGAATTGAATCTATTTTATTCTCTAGTAAAAATATTTTGTCGAATGATTTTATGCCAAAAAGGTTTATATTATGGACAACAATCATTATCCTAATGGATAATGATATACCAGAGTTCCGCAATGTACATGAATAATTGGTGAATCCTAGGGGTATAAATGAAATGAACGTTCGTGAAAAGTTCGCGAATAAGTGCGGGTCAACGCCCGGTTCGTGTTTGAGTTTGACCGAACCGAACAGTTAGCGAACATGTTTGTTATATTCACGAACCGAACACGAACATATACATTAATGTTCGGTTGTTTGCGAATTGTTCGCGAACAAATGATAAATATTACTATATATTTTATCATTTTATTACACTTTCAAAACCCGAGACCTAAGCAAACACTCTCACACTGTCACACATTTTATTCTCACAGCGCCTTGCAAGTCCCAACTTACTTCACTCGCCTCTCAAAGCGCCTCCCACCTCCACCGCCTCCCACCACCACCGCCTCTCACCACCACCGTTATTGCAATGTTCTTTGCCTTATGGAATGATTTTTAGACACTTAAGGTAGATTTTTTATGTTTTTATTTTAGTCATGTTCCATGATGTACGTGATTTTATAATATCAATCACGTAAATGTGACATGACTATAGCAATTATCTCGACTCATCACCATCTCATGAATTTTTCCATGTAACTGGAAAAGCCTATGGTTTTGATGGTTTTGGAATTCATTTCATTTCTCCTTCATATGAAGGTTGCGACAGGAAGGGCATCCGGCGTAAAATTTTGCCACTTCGTGTTTTGCATGAATTGTAGTGTTGACTAATTATCGACAATTATTTGGCACTATAATTTTCATGTCACCGACCCCAACATAGTTGGGATTAAGGTGCAGTTGATGATGATGATTATTATTATTATTATTGCTTGAATTTGTATGAATTTTGGCTTCTCCTCGTATTTTCGAACACAAACGAACAAGCGAAACCTCGAATCGAACTATTTGAACGCAATCGAACCGAACAACAAGACACTTACGAACAAACGCGAAATTTCTAAAATTTTAACGAAAGAAACACGAGCAAGTGGTTGAAATATTCGTTGAACACGAACACGAACCGAACATACCATATATCAAACGAACCAACGGATTTAAGGTTACTATTCGGTTCGTTCGGTTCGAAATACACTCCTAGTGAATCCCCATGTATTGAAGTTGTTGAAGAAGATAGCCATGAAACGAACTACACAAAAAAAATTGTGCCCACTCATTGCTTACTCGAGAAGTAAAAACTCACATTCACCTTTAAACGCTGCAAACTGGTGGTTGGGGGGTCCGCTGTAGCTTTGAAAATCTTACTTGATGACCGGTTCTGACTAGAAAATTCGTGCAGCACTTGTAACTTATCCATCCAAGGTTTCTTCTCTAGAAGAAATCATAAATATTCAAAAAAAAAATAAGAAAAAAAAAAAGTAGTGGCATAAGACTACTCAAATATAGAGTAAAAAGTAGAGTATTTCATATGCATATCATAGATGAAAATGGAAATGAACACAAGTTCAAAGGAAACCAAGATAATTGCCTGCGAAAAATGAGCTTGGAGCAACAAAATCAAACCTACAATAAGAATACATTATAAACACTCAGGTGATCATAACCCAATCAGGTATAATAAAAAAATGAATAAAACAAATCCATGGAGTTTGGTGAACCTGAGAGCATCAAGAACAATGATGACAAGACGATCAACAACAGGTTTGGTCCAACAACTTGTGTCGGCGCTTTGATCATTTGGAGGAAAGCAAGGAGACTCGGCAATGTCATTGCACTTGCTGTATTGGGAAAGCTCGGTGCGAGTGAGAAGGAAGCCTCTCGTAAATAACAAAATGGCCAAGCCGTGAAGCACCATTATTCCCAAGAACGCCATGAAAGCCCAACTCCACCCACCCCAGTTCTCACTCCTCCAAAAGCCCCATTTTACAGCCGCCCCCATTTGACTTTTAGATATAATACAGTATCAGTGTACCAGCTCGTCCAAAAGCTTGGAACACACACACACACACACACACACACACACACGCACGCACGCACGCACGCACGCACACACACACACACAGAGAGAGAGAAAGAGAGAGATGATTTTCAGATTCGAGTAACCTTGGTTGCGATAGCTTTCCTGTGAATTAAAAGCATTTGATCTGATATTCAAGATTTGGAGGGCCGAGGGGTACGAGAGAAATTGATGACACGCCGGCGGTAGGGCAGAAATGCGGCGGAGAGGCGGAGATGTGTGTCTGAAAGTAATTTTCCGAAATCGTAATAATTAAATTAATGAAACCATAATTTTATTTGGTTCTCTTTACTTAAAACTTTTAGGGCACGTTTAATGGAGTCGGTCGTGAATAGAAATAAATAGTAAATGACTATTAGAAATAGGTATAGGATTGAATTATTTTCATTCATGTGATGAAATATACTTAAATTATCATAATATTTATATAATTTAGAGTTATAAAATTTTAGTACGTGTTATAAACTTCAGAGAAAAAGAGAGAAATTAGAACAGAAGGAGAATAATGTGTGTATTAACGCATGAGGCGCAAGCGCTTTATTTATAGGTGACACATCTAGGGTTTCAGTGTATAAAGGCCATTCACAAATAAATACATTAATTACAACACTCCCTCGAACGACCTTTAATACACGCCTCATTAAAACCTTTTTAAAACCCAGTGGGAAAAAACCCGATCGAAGGAAAAAGAGTACAGTTGCTCCCCTTGAAATCGATTACATAAGATCTTTGAGTTGACGCATTCCGATCTTGTGTACTAGTCTTCTGAATGTTGATGTCGGCAACACCTTTGTGAATAAGTTCGCCGACTAATCACTTAAGTGAATATTTGATGTATCTACCTTTGAGATACGAGTGACATCGTCTTCATACAATACTTACTCTTGAATATTATGATATTCATGCCTCATCAACTCCTTCGGAAAAACCCTGTGGGAAAAAACCGATAGAGAAAAAGAGTACATAGTATAAATTTGTTCATGTGTTGCATTGGTTGCCTCGTTAAAAACCTTAACTAGGAAAATCCGGTGGGAAAAAACTTAGAAAGGGAAAAAGAGTACAACCATTTGATCTCCAGGACCTTTTGACCTTCAGGGTCGACATAATCTTCAAACTGATTTAAAAGTTATCACTTCTCCCCCTCAAGATAACAATCTTGCACTCCAATACCATGAATATAATTTTCAGACATGGAGAGATTTAGTGAATAAATCTGCTAGATTATCATTATTGCTCTTTTGAAGCTCGTGTGGAAATAAATTTCATCTTACTTGCCCAAACATTATATGCAACACATAAATGGAGAATATTTATCATCATAATAAATAGGCAGTATGAGAACAAATATGAGATCATAATCCCTAATAGCCACCAATATCGAATCTCGATCTCTTTCATGTAATAAACCAATATGGTTAATACCATTCTCCATTCTCCTTCTTGGAGAAATATTAAATTTTGCTAGCATGTTAACTTCAAATTGTATATCAGGCCTGATAATGTAATGCTTCAATAGCATATAAGTATGGAACTTCTGGTCCTCTTATATCTTTGTTATTTTCTTGAGATCTATATGAGTCGGTATCCACTTCAAGTGGTAAGACAACCTTTAGGTAGCTAAATGAATAAAAACTTTCCATCATATATGCTCGATCTACAAGTCGAGACAATACTAATACTTAGTTTTATCTAAGTTTTCATTTTGAACTTGTATTTAGACACGAGTTCAAATAATTCACATATATCCTCTTCAGGAGGAATTCACTTAGTCGGTTGATCCACCAAACTATTTCAAAATGTATAAATATTTATAACTCAAAATAGTACATTTTGCGAATTTCACGTTCCAATTACTTTAGGAACCTCAAGTCCGTCAGGGACTTTCATATAGATATTCGCGTCCAATGACCCATAGAAAAATGTGGTAATGACGTCAATAATTGAATATCTATATTCATAATATTTGTCATATGTATATTAAATGACGAGATGTAGTGCCAACGGGAGAATATGTTTTGGGTATGCGCTTAAACCCTTGCTATGATAATCTCGCTTATCTTTCACCACTTTATTTTATTTTGCTAGTTAGGCTCTGTCTCAATTGCTTATATTTTTATTTAGTGCTTCAGGCACTCCACTTGCAATTGTTGAGACACAAAGTGTTGTCGACAACTATCATTCTTATAAACAACTCTCCCATATTCACAAAGTCCATGACAACTTCAACAAAATCAAATATTCAACATTTCCCATAACATTTGATTTGGTCGTTCCATAATCCCAATACTGTAATTATTTAGTGCACGTGCAAATTAAGGTATTGAGATTATCGTCTTCGAGACGATCCTCTTCAGGGGGTTTTTTAAGTGATGTTATAGTTTAATCTATTTGTATTCCGCGGATTTTATCTTTAATACCAATAAAGAATACGTCTCTCACGCTTCTGGCGTCGAGGAGTATCAACAAATATATTTCGTTCACATTCGACTTTAATTCTTTATGGTACATATACAACTGGTATATGAGATTTCATCACTCCTTTGGCAATCAATAACTTGTTGAACTTCGAGTTCATAGTGCGTAAATTTAAATATCCAACCCAACGAGAATTTTCCGACTTTCTCTTATTTATATTTCATATCTCACCTAATTAATGTCGGAGATAGTTGGTATTGGATTATAAAATCAATCCTCTTCAGGAGGTGCACTAATAACAGAGGGGGTTACCCAAATATTGTGCCTTTGATATGGATACTTGAATTTGAAATTCATCACAACATGATCATTGGATAAAATAATATATCGCTTATAATTAATTCGATACTCATTGAATAAAGCTCCTTTTAGAGCCGACAATAAGAATATTTCCATATGAAATTATACCAATCCTTCGGGGATTGTCTTTCCATTCCTCTAGTAGAAATTGAACAAATCAATATGACATAAAGTTATGTATTTTTCATTTGAAATAAATACATGCAACTTCAAATGTAAATTGCTCTCGAGGAGCATGTATTTTTCTTCAAAAATATTAATTATGCTAAACTCAGGAGCAATAATTTAAATAAAAAACAATCATATATTACCGAAAATATGAAGTACTCATCAAGAGTATGCGATATTTTTCAAAAGTATCAATTATGCTACCTTGGGAGCAATAATTTATAAGCATATAACACCCAAAATATGAATTACTCCAAAGAGTATGTAAATATTAATTAAAAGTATTAATTGTGCTACATCATGAGCAACAATTTATATCAATATGGTGATAATAAAAGCAATTCAATAACACAAGGCCATATAGAAAATATTCAAAACAATGCCCTTTTTTTGTTTAATATTCTTCAGGAATATTAACTTTAATTGATGTGCTTATCATAAATACTATCATAAAAATATGACTATATATCGTTGTGTTTTATCAAGAACATCAATAATTTATTTTTAATAATCTTCTGGATTATTAAATTACAAATTCATGCTTCTTGAGGAAACCATGAAAATACATTAATGTAATGTATTAAAAGAATCATTACAAATAATTTTATATCAATGATACAAGTATTATCATCAATGTAATATGTAATAACTATCGTTATTACTCTTCTTTCAGAAGAAAATGCAATAATTATTAATCCAACATCTATAAGATGTTGATGAAAATTGGTCAACTCAAAATAATATAATTTTAAGTGTATAAAAGTACTTCATGATAGTTACTAGTAATTTGTGATATTTATCATACAATATGTGTGAATTTGTATTAATATAGCTTCGGGAAATATATCATAAATAAACATATAGTTAAATAATATATAAAAATGATATAAATAGACTTAACACCAAACACGTAAATTTACACATGTAAATATTGAAAGTATTGGGATTAGTAGACTTCTGGCATAAGGGGACTGGCAACGGACAACGGGTAGGGTGCGGGTAGTAAGTACCCGGGCGGTGAACACCGCCGCCACCCACCCGGGTACGGTGAGGGTAGGAGTTGCTCGGGTTAACTAGCCGCGTGAAGGTAGTTGAAGGTAGGCTCTCCAACGGCTCTTTTTGATTAGGGGGGGCCAACTTTTTTTTATAAAAGAAACAATATATATGTGCACGTGTATATGTGTTGTGTGTGCAGGTTTAAAAAAAATTATATTTGTTGTGTTAAGAAGATGAGTGGTGAAGAAGATTGAGTGTGTGAAGAAGATGAGTGGTGGTGGTGGGGCTCATTTACTTTTTTTTTTTTAATTATTTGTTTTATATTTTAAACCTTATACTATTAATAATTTACAATTTAAACCTTATACTAAAATATATGTTTTGTTTTAAACATTTTTAGGTGTAATGTAATGTTTTTATTTTTATCAATAAAAAACTTTGTATTTTAAAAATATAAACTTTGTATTTTAAAAATATTATGTGTTTTAAATCTAAAAAGGTAAAAAAAAAAAAATATTAGGTGTTTTTATTAAATTGTTTGATATAATTTTAAATATAAAAAGATAAAAAAAAAAATTAAAAGTGGTCAGGGTAGATGAGGCACCATTGCCACTAAAAAATGGTGAGTGGGGGTAAAGTGGGGGTAGATTGGGGGTTGGATGAGTTGGAAGAATGTTATTGGTGGGGAGTGGGGGTAGATGGGGTAGATGGGTGACCATTGCCACCACCCTAATAAGTGGTTAATTTTACACGTCATTTACATTGCCAATACCAATTTTTTTTCTTCAGAAATTGTATATGTCATTTGTCTCACTTGTTATCGCTGAATCATACATATTTCAAGCGATAGTTTAGAAATCCATACATTTATCGATACATAGAAGATAATGGTGCATAATCATCGACACTGTAGGAAGGAATTTAGTGGTTCTTCAGGAACTGTCAATAAATTTAGCACTACCATTTTTTTTCATACGAAAAGTATCATTCTAGAGATATCATGCATATTTGCACTTTGATGAGACAATAAATCATGACCACTATTTAATCCCAAGAACTTGGTATTCTATTCACAAAAAGAAGAAATAAGATAAGCTAAGAATTTGAATGATAAAAATATCTTCAGGATATTTGACCCTTTTATCACTAATTATATTGCAACGATCAATTCAAATCATACTTCAGGTATGACATCATATCTTATATTGACAAAAACTCACAATATATCATAAGAGATAATAAAATATTAAAGTACACAATATATAAGATTAGATATTGACATATAATCTTAAAATTATTATTTCCGGGTCCTTATCATTAACAGTTGATATATCAACTCCATGAGATAAAATTTATAAATAATTATCCCCTATAAGGATAAACTCTAAATTTTATCTACTTCGGGAGATAAAATTTGAGCCATGTAATATTGAAGTTTTTAATTTAATATTATTCACTTCCGGGAACAACTTGATAGGAATATTCGACCACTCACTAATCTTGCTATCATTGGAGCACAATCGGATTATGATTGTGGAGTATATCATATCTTGTACAATCTCGATAGATGATATCTCAAATCATATTAATATTTTTTATTTCAGATAAAAGTTAAATTTTCCTTCAGGGATAATATCATGTTACATCAAGAGCATAATGATTTAATTATGCTATTATATTTATAAGTAACAAATCAATATTCTTCATGAATATTGTATCATCACATAATTCATGTATAAATAAGAATTATTCATTTAGAATAGTAATATTCTTCAAGAATATTACAATTAATTGTGCTACTTCGAGAGCAATAATTTTAAGATCCATAATTGAATATACAAAGAAAAAAAATAGTACGAGAATGAATCAAGGCTCGAAATAACTAAACTAAAATAGTTGCTTCTTCAAGAGCAATTACAATATTATTCAGGAATATTATTTTGTATTTTTCATTAGGAATTGCCCAAATTATTAGATCTCATAGTGTTCTTCATGAACACATCATATTCAACTAGAATATGACGAGATAACATTGCCCTTCTTCAAAAACTACGACAAATCTTTCATCTTAATAATCTTCTGGATCATTAAGTATTGTTGAATCGTGTTTCTTCTGGAAACAAAGAGGAATATGATTTGATAATAAATTTTGAGGCCATCATATATATTATTTATATATGATGCACACAAAAAAATATAAAATTTAATAACTAAATATAATATATTATTCCTCAAATTCATAATATTAAAGAACGTTTTTGAAATAGTAAATAGAATTAATACCGTTCACCAATGTAAAAAAAGACTATTTCTGCTCGGATTTTTTTTATGTACGCAATACATTTTAGAAGTCGATCTCCACCATTGAATTTGTGGATCCGTTTCTCAGGAAGATACTGTAAAAATTTCATGCTGATCCGACGGTTAACAAAGCGGGAATCGCGATTTTAGCGCGGTCTCGCAGTGCAGAAAAATTGCTCGCGTTTTTTTTTTCGAAAATCGGAGAGAAAATTTTTTTTTACTCGTAGAGTATCGTGCTGATAACGTGTTATAAACTTGAGAGAAAAAGAGAGAAATTGGAACAGAAGGAGAATAATGTGTGTATTCTTATGAGGGCCTAAAACCTTTATTTATAGGTACACATCTAGGGTTTCAGGAGTATAAAGGTCATTCACAAATAAATACATTAATTACAATAGTACGGACAATTTTGGAAGAAAAAATTGATTCCAAATGAAGGATTTCAAATACATACCAGTCTCATGGGTATCCAAATCTAGCAAATAGAGAAATTAATTCTTGATTTGGTGGTGGACCGATTTGATTCCAAGGTTCATTTTTTGCAAGTAAACACATGAATTGGAATTGATTCTATTCCATTTAGTTGTCCTTATATCTTATTTCTTAATTGAAATGTGTTATACAGTAGAATGACTCAGTGATAGAGTGATGTTGTTCGATTGTAAAAAATCACGGGTTCGAACATCACCAACACCATTAGATCGGGTATTCGAGTAAAAAAAAATGAAAGGTGTATACATCGATAAATTAATAATTTTAATTAAATTATTAATCTATTTAGTTTTAATTTGGGATAAGTTCAAAATTAGATTTCAATAAAATAATAATTGTTTAAGAATCTCGAGTATACTTATGGTCCCGACGAAATTATAGATTGATAATCATTAAAAAAAATCATATACATATAAATTATCCGATTAAAATTATAGGACAATTTAATAAAAAAAATATATAATTACCTATTTTTGGTGAATTTAAAATCTAAATTGATTTTATCAAATCTCATTGTACTTAAGAGTTGAAGGGTTGTCTTCTCGCAATTCAATAAAAAAATATGAAAAGTTGATGTTGCTTACATTGCTTCTTTTCGAGTCATTGGTTGCAATCGAAAATTATGTTTTCGTTTATCTTTTTCAATAACTAAAGTATAACATAAGTGGTTGATAGACTTGAAATTTTAAAAGTTAATTATACATATTCGTTAAAACCTCTATAAATTATAATATTAATTTTATCGGTTATATAATATTTCTTTAAATAATAAATTTTTTCCATCCGGACATTATTAACTTAAAAATGTTTTGTTGTATACTAAAAAATTGCTTTGCTTAGTGGAAGGAAAACCTTTTCTAAAAAAAGAAATTTAGTATAATCCACCAATTATTCGATGTGTTAAATCGAGAGAGATGTTTTCAGGCGTATTAAAAAGTGAAATGATTATTCAATATATTTATTACATGATAACTCCGCAATTAGCGATTCAAACAGTTAATACATCTTAATTTAACGTCATTTTTATTACATTTAAATTATTTAATTTTATATTTAATTCATTATGTTTATACATATATGGCTCGTCTAGTACGTTAGATTAGCAGATATAGACAAAATAGTAGACCGTAAAAACCTTATGTGATTGTGTTGCATTTCAATCGTTGGATTTATGGGATTAATTTTGACTTATATTTGTTGGATTTATGAATTAATTGTGTCGTTGTCTACTATTTTTGTTTTAAAAGATTAATTTTAGCATTTTAGAATTGATTATTTCAGTTTTTCGGATTAAAAAAACGTTTTTTACGGTTAATCGAACCGGAACCATATATAATCGGGGTGGTTTCAGTTAACCGAAATTTAATTTAGTGGTTCTTATTTTGGGGCATTTATGATTCCGGTTAACCGAAAATTGTGGTTCGGTTAACCGGAACCGAACCACTCGACACCTCTAAATGGACGGCAATGGGAGTCTAAATCTACGATAAAAGGAACAAGTGATGTTTTTTCGGTAATCGTCGTAGTTTGGAGTTGAAAATATCAATATATCTCTCTATTATATTTAATTATATTAAATATTCAACAATAATAAATTTTCAAATGTATATCTAGAACATTAAATTAAATGAACAATTAATCTTCTATTCGTTTCTGACGGGATTCTCCGATGGGTCGCCGGCCGGATGCCGGCGAAACTTCGGTGGCCGACTGATTTTTTCTTTTTCTTATGCCCGCTTGCCGACTTGCGCGCCGGCGGAGCCGCAGGCAGATCTCCAGTGGCCGACCGTTTTTTTTTTTTTTTTTTTGCGGTGCGGCCGCCTATCATCCTTCAACGAACCTACAATGACCAGATATATTTCTTTTACGGCCGTCGGCAATCCTCCAACGATCGATAATTTCTTTTGTCTCAACGGCCAACTTATTTTTTTTGAAAAGATATTCTCGTAGTTTGATTCTCGACGTCTCCCCAATTCCGGTTCCAATATCCAATCTCTTTAACTAAACTAACCCACCACGTTCAAGCAAGCGTAGGAAAGTGATGACTTGAAATGCTAATGTCCGATAATCGGCTTCCCTTCTCATCTCAGATGGACATTCAATTGGATCTTTTCTTCACTTGATAAGATGCAAGGATTTTACAAAAGAAAACTCTCACGAAAATTCTGAAATATTTCAATCTAATTATAGCACGGGCACGTGACAAAATTTTTCCACTAGTATAACAAATGGCAAAATTCATTTTGTCCCTCTGATAAATTTCGTAATATCGGTCCCTAAGTTTTCAATAATAACATAATGGTCTAAACAGTTCAAACAAATACTCAAATCAATTACAGAAAATTACAGAATGATCCAAAAAATAGACCAAATTATTATTATTAAAAAAATTAGGAACCTGGACGAGTGTTATTAGGAGGCCATGTATAATTTTTCCTATAATAAATAAAAGAAGCTATTATTTTCCCAATATGAACTCATTGAACTAATGACATATACTCTTTCATTCAAAATAAATGTCGCTCTAATTTTATGAACTTTTCTAAAATATGTCATTTCACCTTTTCTTCTCTCCTACTACCCCTCATTCTTTACTTTTTAATGAATTCAACTTATTATTTATTAGAGGTAAATTTTAACAAAATAAATTTTGCTTAATATCTTTGCACAAAACTAGAATGATACTTCTTCTGTTTCAAACAGATTTTTCAATTTTAATTTTTTTAAATATTTAAAGAGTTAGTGTTATATTTAAATTTTACCCATTAAAAATGATCAAATGTGACTAGTTTTGAAAATTTAGAAAATAGTCAAAACGGACAATTGTCATTAAGGTTTTCTGTGTACCGGTCAAATTTTTCTAATTATTCTTCATAACTGAATCCCAGATTTTTAGATTATTATTTTCAAAAATAAATCGCAATGGAACCATTCGATTCTTACATGCTTTTATTAAAAAAAATTCAAAAAAAGATTCTAAAATTATTTTATTACACTAGAAAGAATTATACTAAAAAAGAATATGAATAAAGTAAAAAAAATATATATGAATATACACGAATATCCCACATCTTGCAGTTCTAATTAATAGTCTCGGAAATGTATATTCAAATTCAAATCTAATAATATGGTCACAGAAGACTAACTTAAAATTACAAACACGCCGACGTGCAAAAATGAATCCGACGCACAAAGGATACGGTACCTTGTGAGTTATCAAATTTTCATCATTATAATTTCACATGATTCCAACATTCATTTTTTCCAAAAATTTCCAAATCCCCAATTTTATGTAACGTATTGAGCAGCTTTCAATAAAGTGCACGACAGACAGACCACAAGTAGCAGTAGCAAATAGACATACAGACCTCAAACACTAGTTTCCTTATCTCGACACAGTGTCCATCCTCGAAACACAACCCTTCAGATAGAAAATGCATAAGACAGTAATCTAAACAAGAGTCGAGTCACAACACCAGCAACGAATTACACGTCAAAGACCGATCTATAATTGCCGGTGTTAAAGCAGGAAAAAACAGTCGGCAAACCTCTCTCATTCTTATTTGGGGCGTTTATGTTTTCGGTTAACCGAAAATTGTGGTTCGGTTAACCGGAACCGAACCACTCGACATCTCTAAATCTACGATAAAATGAACAAGTGATATTTTTTCGGTAATTGTCGTAGTTTGGAGTTGAAAATATCAATATATCTCTCTATTATATTTAATTATATTAAATATTCAACAATAATAAATTTTCAAATGTATATCTAGAACATTAAATTAAATGAACAATTAATCTTCTATTTGTTCCTGATGGGATTCTCTGATGGGTCGCCGGCAGGATGCCGGCGGAACTTCGATGGCCGACTGATTTTTTCTTTTTCTTATGCCCGCTTGCCGACTTGCGTGCCGGCGGAGCCGCGGGCAAATCTCCAGTGGTTGATCGATTTTCCATTATTTTTTTTGCGGTGCAGCCGCCTATCAACCTTCAATGAACCTACAATGACCAGATTGATTTTTTCTTTTACGGCCATCGGCAATCCTCCAACGATCGATAATTTCTTTTGTCTCAACGGCCAACTTATTTTTTTTGAAAAGATATTCTGGTAGTTTGATTCTCGACGTCTCCCCAGATTCCGGTTCCAATATCCAATCTCTTTAATTAAACTAACCCACCACGTTCAACTGTTCAAGCAAGCGTAGGAAAGTGATGACTTGAAATGCTAATGTCCGATAATCGGCTTCCCTTCTCATCCCAGATGGACATTCAATCGGATCTTTGTTCACTTGATAAGATGCAATGATTTTACAAAAGAAAGTTCTCTCACGAAAATTTTGAAATATTTTAATCTAATTATAGTAAGGGCACATGACAAAATTTTCCCACTAGTATAACAAAGGGCAAAATTCATTTTGTCCCTCTAATAAATTTCGTAATAATTTCGGTCCCTAACTTTAATAACATAATGGTTTAAACAGTGCAAAGAAATACCCAAATTAATTACGGAAATTACATAATGATCCAAAAATTGGACCAAATTATTATTATTAAAAAATTAGGAACCTGGACGAGTGTTATTAGGAGGCCAGATGTAATTTTTCCTATAATAAATAAAAGAAGATATTATTTTCCCAATATGAACTCATTGAACTAATGACATGTACTCTTTTTCATTCAAAATAAATGTCACTCTAATTTTTTTGAAGTTTTGTAAAATACTAGTCATTCAGATCCATGCGTTGCACACGGGCTCTATCTAATTGGTCATAGTGTAATGTGTGGTATTTATTTTCGTCATTAGATTTGTAAGTTGTGATGGTATCACAACTTTTGTAAGCATCGCATGAGTTTAAGATGAATGAGTTTAATTAGTTGTTTGGTGACTTTTATATTTAGACCGAGTCATTCAGACCCGTGCGATGCACACGGGCTTAATCTAAATGTTCATAGTGTATTGTTCAATACTAATTTTCGTCATTACATGGGCTGTATATAAGTGTTCATTGCGTAATCTTTGGCACTTATTTTCGTCATTATATATCTAAGTTGTGATGGTATCACACATTTTCTAAGCATGACACACATTTAAAATAGTTTATTGATATTAAAAGAGTATATGTGAAGAGATTTTTTTCAAGATGTTACATTTAAAAGAGTCTCTTCACATGTAACTTTTTAATATGTATAAGTTACATACTAAATGTCAAAGGGAGGTTAAACGCATACGGTTCTTCAAAATAAATGTAACCCTTATATGAAATCGTAACAAAGTGGATATTCGCTATATTTTGAGATCTAGCTTGTGACAATTAATTATACTTTTGGTTTATCATATCAAATACGGTAGTTCCACATTACTACGCTTAATTAATCGAACTTTATTTTATGCACAAAAACCATTTAAGTTTCAATATTTTTTATTGTTGTGAAAATCGGTCCAATATTGTTAGTATATTTAATTTGTACCAGGTTGCATATATAAATATATTTGAAGACATCAATCTCAACATATAATTTTTCTACTCTTAATAACTAATATAACAATTTCATTTTGCCAAATTTGTTTGTCATTCTACAAATGAAACTAAAATTATATTAAGATAATCAATTAATCTCCATAGTGATATTACCTATTGAGTAAGATTTAAATTTAATTTACAATAGATTATATAAATGGTATATCTATATTGTTTAAACTACATAAATCGTCAAAATGATATTATTTATTATGTAAGATTTAAACTACAGTAAAATTATATAAATGATAAATTCTCAAAATAACATAATCACTTAATTGCCGATACTAATTGTGGATATGATTACCCGAATCATTAATACGTATTTGTTTTATCTATAGTCTATTGCTTTGCACCATTTATGGATAAAGATGATAGTGTGAAGATATTTTTATTATATACTACCATTTTCAATATGTAACATCGACATAACTTACACAATCATATCAAGTATCAAAGTCACGCAATATTTCAAGACGTTTAATTAAGAAAGTGACATTAACACACCGCAAGACAAAAAACTAAATTAAGAGCAAAAATATTAAAATGCACCAACAAAGTGTAGTAATAATTATTGACTAAAAATTGAACTCGTCACATTATTTTCAATAAAATTACTTGCTAACGAATCAATAGTATTAGCCCATTTATCGGTATTACATGAAGCAAAATATTGCATGTTTAATTTGTAACATATATTAATATGAATGCCAAGTATTCATCCCACCGATGGCCATGGCGTCGTTCTTGTTTTTGTTGTTGTTTTTGTTGTTGTTGTTGTATTTGTCGTTGTTGTTCATTGGCCTTTTTGATGTTTTGTTCTTGATACAATTTTTGTGACTTCTCGATATCTTTCTTTAATGCTTTTTGACGCGCTACAAAAAATAATTAGATATAGTTGATCGTTAGTAACTTAAATACAGTTAATCAATATATTGCATTTTCGATCAAAGTAAAAATGTTCGTGCATGTACCACATAATTGATAAGACAACGATGTGTAGGATCTCTTAAACCATTAGAGAAGATGACGTTACTACCAAACCTTCTAAGCACCATCTTTATGTCCTACATTGTTACACACACAAAACACACACGAAATTTACATAAAACAATATAAATCAATATGCTAATTAAGCTAGACGATATGATGCTTACTTTACCACCATAATAAATCAGAAATTTCAACGTGCACGGTGTGGAGGAAGATGTGTTTTGTTGTGTGATTTTTGACACATTATATAGTTGATAAAATATTCAGAACTCATGACGAAGGTAAAAAGACTAACACTAATTGGTGTGTTTAATTTATGCATTCATGGCACCAAACACTTCATCTCCACATTTCACTTTCAATTCGTAAGTCATTTATTATAACCACTTTACATTTATAACTAACAAATGCTTATATACTTAACATATAAATGGCCATTATGTGAATATTCATTGTACACTTAACGAAAGTTGCTTGACATGCCTGGAAATCAACGTGGAATAACAAATATGATACAATCAATTCATCAAGCATTAATCATTCTTCTCTCCTACTACCCCTAATTGTTTACTTTTTATTCAATTCAACTTATTATTTATTAGAGGTAAATTTTAACAAAATAAAGTTTGCTTAATATCTTTGCACAAAATTTCAAACAGATTGTTCAATTTTAATTTTTTTTAAATATTTAAAGAGTTAGTGTTATATTTAAATTTTACCCCATTACTTCATGTAAAAATGGTCAAATGTGACTAGTTTTGAAAACTTAGAAAATAGTCAAAAGGGACAATTTTTTTAAAATGAAGGGAGTATAAATCATGAATAGGAAGGAATATATACTTTACAATTGTCATTAAGGTTTTCTGTGTAACGGTCAAATTTTTCTAATTATTCTTCAAAACTGAATCCCAGATTTTTAGATTATTATTTTCAAAAATAAATCTCAATGGAACCATTCAATTCTTACATGCTTTTATTCAAAAAATTCCAAAAAAGATTCAAAAATTATTTTATTACACTAGAAAGAATTATACTAAAAAAGAATATGAATAAAGTAAAAAAAAATATATGAATATACACGAATATCCCACATCTTGCAGTTTTAATTAATATAGTCTCGGAAATGTATATTCAAATTCAAATCTAATAATATGGTCACAGAAGACTAACTTAAAATTACAAACACGCCGACGTGCAAAAATGAATCCGACGCACAAAGGATACGGTACCTTGTGAGTTATCAAATTTTCATCATTATATTTTTTCACGTGATTCCAACATTCATTTTTTCCAAAAATATCCAAATCCCCAATTTTATGTAACATATTCAGCAGCTTTCAATAAAGTGCACGACATACTGACCACAAGTAGCAGTAGCAAATAGACATACAGACCTCAAACACTAGTTTCCTTATCTCGACCAGTGTCCATCCTCGAAACACAACCCTTCAGATAGAAAATGCATAAGACAGTAATCTAAACAAGAGTCGAGTTACAACACCAGCAACGAATTACACGTCAAAGACCGATCTATAATTGCCGGTGTTAAAGCAGGAAAAAACAGTAGGCAAACCTCTCTCATTCTTCAGCAGCACTTGCAGCGCTTAAATCCACATTGAGATCGAGAACCTGGAACGAGGGAGGAAATTGGTCAGGTCAATTTTTAACATGTACTCCCTCAATCTCATATTAAGAGTCGTTTTTTTTTTCAGGTTGAACTTTGACTATAATATATTATAAAAAAGAAAATGTTACTAAATATATTTTTGATGTGAATCTAGCAATATAATTTTCATAAATTTTATTATTATATTTTACTCATCCTATTTGATATCAAGTGTCATTTTGTTGTTTTCAAGCTGAACTTTGACCACAGATTATTTCATAAAATACAAGAGTAAAATTTATAGAATTAATAAATTAAATATCTTAACTTCCATATTTGATCTCTCATACCTTTCCGGTGATCAGTGTATACATATTCAGCACATCCACGACCGTGGACTCAAAGTGAGTGGTGGCATCATAACTCTGTCATGTAGAGTTTACACACAAGTTGAATATAATGGAAAAGATCCAAACGCTGTAATCTGAATCACATTCTGTAGGAACTTACAGTTGATATAAAACAATTGTCGAGAGAAGGCTCGTTGACCGGTTCATATCTGTCATAAGTCTCGAAGAAAATCTCATCCACGGGTCCAAGAAGATCAATACCTGGCTTCAGCTCAGTCTCGGGGTTATCAGTCTCCGCCTCCGTCGAGACAAAGACAATGAATTTCCCTTTCGGAGCAACATTGTGGGAATAAGAGCAACAAAACAAATACCTACAGAACCAAAAAAATCACATCAGAAGTTAGGAAGTTTCCAGATGTGATGATGAAAGTTAAAGCTCACTACTGTGGAAGTCCTACCAGCTTCCAGGAAAATAACACCAGAGGTAAAGAAGAAAATATATTGATCAGGTAAGACAGTATGGCAGCCAATAATGTCCTCCATAAGCAGGCACAGAAAATTTACTAGTCTCCACACTATTATTATTCAGTAATGTCAAAATTCATTTCTGCAAAATTGCTTAATAAATGACTGGCCTTCAAAATATTTACGTCCTTCCACAATAAATTACTTGCGCTACAACATAATGAAAAGTTGCAAACTTCTATATCTTCGATAACAATGAAATTAATATAATATTTCACAAGGTCAAGCTAGTGACTTACATGTCTGATCTGCGACCCAACTGCTTTTGAGGTAGAATAACTTGTGCCGAATGAGAATCATTGGTATTTGGAATCGGGTGGCTCATGATAGCAATTGCTCTAGCGACTTTGCCAACCTTCCTCACCTGTAACGCATTTTATGTTACTGTTTATCACACTGCAGGCTAATAACCAAGAAAATGACATTTAAAACAGAAAGGTTGACTTTCGTGATTAACAACTAGCAGCATTAATGATACTTTTATATATATATATATATATATATATATCAGAGAGCAAAAGAACTTCAAGATGGTTTACATGTTGGACAACTACATTAATTGAGTTATGAAGTTAGAGGAAGAATACGAAATAAAGTACATTTCCCGAAGGGAACGGAAAAAACACCTTATTGGGAAGGTAGGAAGGATCACAAACAACTTTTTTGCACTTAGCTGTTTCCCCTTCTGATGTAACTCCGCAGACCTTGCCTTCCGCATCAAACTCTACCTGACATTTGACAACTTCATGTCAGTGAATGAAAATAACATATTAACATTTTCAATGAAGACAGGGAAAAGGACAAAATAATCAGACGCCAAGGTGACAGTAGATGTCAGAAAATTCTATACGGGACCACAAGTTCAAAAAACCTATCTCAAAATCATAAATGACTAACAAATATGGCAATACATGGAGAGGGGCTGTTCCTTGTTACTAAACATTCTAAATCACAAATCATCATTCAGCCAAAGTTCCAGCACAGGAAAGTGGGAGTATATATTGATTGAATACAAACTCAATCGTTAAGACCATTACGATGGTAAGAAACATTTCTGGTCGAAAACTAGAAGTCATTAATAAAGGAATAAAATTGAATATCTAATTACGAACAAACTTACGCGAAATCATCAAGCTAAACCTTAAATTTTTCCTTGTCCTTTAGAGGGGTAGAAATTTTTTAATATTAGGCGTATGTGGGCAACACGTGCCGGGATTTAGTTATATGGTTTTGAATGCACTTTTTCGTGTACTAAGTAGGGAATCAAGGGTGGTTGTGTCAAGGTCAGGAGAAAGAATAAATACAGCATTAACTCAATACCTTGCACTCAGGTTTATTCAACATGTAGGTCCCACCATACACAGCACTAAGACGAGCAAAAGCCTGGTGACAGTAACAGAAGAGCAATGTCAATAAGAACCAGATTATATATTTTAGAGGGATGACGACGGGAGAGCTTGATAGAATAAAAAATGAGTCAGTGGGCAACAATTTAAACAAAATATAAAAAATAAGACGAGAGATGCAGACTTGAGGAAGCTCTCCTAGGCCATACAGAGGGTAGATGTATGGTGATCCTCCAGCAAAACGTGCTAATGACTCCGAATAAAGCTGTCATTCAGAAGAAAATATCAATAAGGACTCACGTACATCACTATCTTTTGAAAATGCAACATAAAAAATAAAAGCCGACAGCTTGCTTGGGGAAGGAAGAAAGAATTACCTTCATCCTTTTCACAGTGTCCAACGCTGGTTCATTTAAATAACGGTCATCTCTGTGTAGAGCCAACGCGTGACCAATAAAATCCACAGTGTTGTCATCAAGACCGTACTTTCTGTAGGGATTTCAAAATGTTTAATGTTCAATAGGTACGCGAGTAACAAAGATATCCATCAGATGTATACATAAACAAGATCCCTATCAAAATAATGCATGTTCCTTGGGTGATAAATGGCTCAGCTCAATAGCTGGTTATGTGATCATTCTTTATTAGTGATGATAAATTTACTACGAGAGCAGGTTCTGCAAATTCCAAGTAAGACCGCATTCTCATGTCTAAGAATTTATGGGACCCAGTGAAACACCATAACCAAATATACAGCTATTATTATGATTTTAATCATGGATTTGAGATCAGTTACTAACGAATGTGTTCTCGTTAATTAGACAAAAAAATAGGTCTAGCAACCAACCGCAAACTGCAAAGCACATATGTAAATTCATCTTCCCTTTTGAACCTCGCATTCTATAGGTTATTGATATCAAGAGTGCACTTATTCTTCCATAAATACCTACTGAATAAGACAACTACACGTGCATGAAAGATGAGGACGAGAAGCCCCTCATCCTGATAGGCATGCTTATATTAATTCAAACTGAATATATTAAGCAACATAAAGCAAGACAATGATCATAGCCTTCAAGTAATATAAAAAAAGGTTTAGAAGCCATACGAAATGAGTTCTCTAGTAGTAACTCTTGTCAAATCCATTCCTTCGTGTGTTTTAGGATCACTCTCATTGTAATCTTGGACATAAATGAAAAATTTTCGGGCACGCCGCTTTTCGAAGATTCCCATGAGAGGAGATTTGAGGGCCTCCATATCAGTTGCAGGCACCTTGTGAATCTGTTGTTAAATTACCACAATATTCAGAATGAATAGGTAACGTTGTGAGAGCATGCTCACACCGACAAACATAGGTTAAAGGGGGGAACACTTAACAGTTCCCCGAATAATATAATAAAACACAAAAGGAGAAGATAATACCTTTCCTTTGTTGTACACGAAGCTGCCATCAACAGCTTTGAAATACAGATACTTCGTAACATCAGTATGAATGAGGACCCGCACAAGAGCACCATTTGCCATAATATACTGAGACGGATCAGAGTAGCATGATAAGTAAACAGCCAGTAGCAAGGGATTTTCTAGAGTGCATCCAATCATGTAAAATAGTAAAAACCTTAGGGACCATGTCGACGTTATAATCTCTGCTAGAACCCAAGTGAGCTGGAGGCGTATCGCTTCCTCTAAACCTCTTCCATAGCTGAGAGATTAAAAAAAAAATGTCAAATAAGATAAAACATAAGATTGTATATCACTGGATATCTTTTTCAAATGAAAAGGAAAGAAGTGCCTGAATTAGATTGAGTGAAGTTGACTCTCCACCATAATAGTCATTGCGATCCATGTGAAGAACCTATTTGAATAGAACGCCAAGCCCAAACAAGAGTACATTAAAATTTTAATGTCAAAACGATTTTCACAGGTAAAGGAAAATCTTATGACATTCAAATCAATATCACAATAAGAAAATATCAGATTAAGAGAATAAGGCACTGATACACATGGGATGTCGAAAAAGCATCAATCTGGAGCAGTGCTTGATATGAGAAAAAAAACTAATTAAATATATAGAGCATCAAGTCAAAAAACAGAAAGATAGTATATCACTAATAACACCAAATGTATGGACTTGTGCAGCCAACGATATAACAGAAAATGAATCAGAATCTAAACAAGGGTATAAAGGGGATAGGTGGAGGTGGTAATGAAAATTGGAGACTTCATTGAACATCTCGATTTAAAAAAAAAAAAAAAAATGTGCAAATTTTATGATAATACAAATCAGCTGTTAGAACAACTGTACTTCACAAATTCATGAGGCAGATAACTCATCGAGTATGGCGTATATACCCCACCAAAAAGGGATGACCTATCATATACTTAAATTCGTAGACATCACCGAATTCACCTATCAGCCAAAATATTCTTGTGACAAAAATCAGATCCCAGTGAAAAATGGTCTCACTACCAAATAAATTTCAAATGCACCAGGAACCAAAGAGTTAATACTCGAGCCAAAATAATGCAATGACAGACGACACATAAGATTGGGTCGATTAGTACTCGACTGTCTTACCTCCATTGAAAAGCAGACGCATGATACATTTCAAGCATTTTTCCATACAAAATTCAGGTAATCAGAAAAGCTTCACGCCTTCACCTCATCAATATATCATGACAACAAACAATTCAGATGTCGAACTCATAGCCTATGCGAAAATGCTCCAGGTAGGATCATGAAAAAACAACTAGTTAACACCGGTTTCACAAGAAACAAATTGATTCCTATGTTGAAACACTGCAATAGAAAATATCAAACCCAGCAAACAAATAGAACTGGACCTGATTTCAGGTGGGATCCAGCTGACTCATAACAATCTAACAACAACAGATCATATCTGAAAATTTACAGGAATTGATCGCAGTAAAACTGGAATCATTCAAGACCATGCAGATCATAAAAGAAAAAAGTAACACTAAATTCAATCTGAAAGTAATAGCAAACAGATGATTCATTTCAGAATACCAAGAATCAGATGAAACGGGAAATATTACAATCATATTATCAAACCAAATGCATAAACCAACGAACCGAACAGATCCCTAATCATATAACATCTGAATGTTCGAGAAACAGAACAATAATTTAAAAAGAAAAGAAAAGAAAATGATAGAACCTTAAGGCCATCGACGGATAGCAGACCGCTGAGGATGCACTCCTTGAGACCCGTCCCGAGCACTATCACATCGTACTCTTCATCCATCTTAGCAGAATTTATTTATCTAGGGTTTTCTCCGAAGAGGTCAGAGGTCAAGATGTGAGATGTATTCTTGTGTGTGTGTGTGTGTGTGTGTGTGTGTGTGTGTGTGTGATTTGGTGTTTTTGTCTGGGGAACCTTATTCAAAATTGCAAATGATTTTTTTCTTTGGTCACACGCCATTATTTAACTTTTTAAGAGAAGAAAGTGGCTATTCTGCGACTTTGCACCCTCCAATACCCTCAATTTGCAAATTATACCCCTCAAGTACTAAAAATTGCAGTTTTTTTATCTAAAGAAATCAAACGAGAAATTTTTAACGGGAAAGAGTATCATACAAATGAACGAGACATTCTGACCCGTGCGATGCACCAGTTTTATTTTTCGAGAAAAGTTTGAACTTTTGCGTATGTTTAAAACTCAAAATTTTATTTGATATTATAATTTACGAACGGCTTCAAGTCAAAATTATGTATTTTTTCCTTTCTATTCATTACTCAAGGTGATAGTTTTAATATGTTGTATTTTGTTATTATAGCAAACTAATTTAATTTATCTGTTCAATTCGGATGTACGAACACTCACCGCACCAGGGTGTAGATATTGGTTTCTCACTAATGATTCTACGTATGTAAAAGAAACACTGCGATGCGCGAACCTTCTTTCTTTTCAATAATAATTCATCGCATGATAAATTCAATCTAATATTTCTCAAAAGAAAGATTCGAAAGAACTACTTAGCAACCAATCATAAGATGCGCAAAATACATAGTAATAACCTACATGAATATTTTGAAACGTGTGATTTCATAGTAATAATAACATGACCTTTGTAATTTCATAGTAATAACCTACATGAATATTTTGAAACGTGTGATTTCATAGTAATAATAACATGACCTTTGTAATTTCATAGTAATAACCTACATGAATATTTTGAAACGTGTGATTTCATAGTAATAATAACATGACCTTTGTAATTCCATAGTAATAACCTACATGAATATTCTGAAACGTGTGATTTCATAGTAATAATAACATGACCTTTGTAATTTCATAGTAATAACCTAAATGGATATTATTATTATTACTTATAGATCGATGATTTGTAACCAAATTTAGTGTCATTTACTCACCTAATTAAAAACTCAATTAATATAGTGTCATTAGATAAAAATTAAAGTCATTAAGACTTAATTTGCTTCGACTCTTTGTTAAAACTTTCCCACTTTTAGTAACTTTCTTCTCTCTCTCTCTCTCTCTCTCACTTTCTGTTGCTTAACATTTAGTATAAATCATGCCTCATTTTTCTCTTTCGTTACATAATCGATTCGCCTGACGGGCAAAGAGAGTGTTGTTGGTATTTGTAGCAGTGAGGTGGGATAGGATAGTGGATGAGATATTGTTGTAGTCGGTAAAAAACATACTACGAAAATTAATCAACTGTGAGTCGAAATGCAAGCATACCGAGAACATCACAATATGGATGTTGATGTCCAGGAAATGTGTTATTTATAGTTAAATTATTTGTGTAACTTGCGGATATGAAATGACTATTCATATGAAGAGACTTTTCAAATTATTAAGAAAAGACTTTTCAAATTATTAAGAAAAGACTTTTCAAATTATTAAGAAACTTTTCAAATTATTAAGATACTTTTCAAATTATTAAGATTGAGATTTTATAATTTTTTAGATAAAAATTGAATTCATTAAGGCTCTACATTAAATAATATTCTTGAAGCCTCCACATTAATAAGGGGACTCAATCTTTTAGTATAATAGATTCATAATTAAGAGTAGAGTTATATTAAATACCAAACTTTTCTTACATACTAAGGGACTCATTCCCACCATCCATCCAAAAAGAAATCAATGGTTGAGATTAAAAGCATTTAATATTTCACACATTTTTTATAATTTAAATATCTCTTAAACCGTTAATCGTTAAGCGAAAATAATTACACCATCGCGACGAGCATTTAATTATCTTTCTATAGACAGGCACTTTGATATACTTTCGACAAAAATTTTTTTTTCATTTTTTTCACGTTTTTTTTCGTGGCCGAAAAAATCATATGTGATATATCATATATGATATGTAATATCATATATGATATGATATTATCATATATGATATTACATATCATATATGATATATCACATATGATATTTTCGGCCACGAAAAAAAACGTGAAAAAAGCGGAAAAAAAAAATTGTCGAAAGTATATCAAAGTGCCTATCTACAGAAAGATAATTAAATGCTCGTCGTAACGGTATATTTTTTTTGACTTAACGATTAACGGTTTGAAATATATTGATATTTGAAAAAAAATGATGAAAGTGGGTGTTTTAAATGGTTGGGATTAATCTCATTCATTAGATCAAATAAAGATGGAGGGAAGATGAAGGGTGGAGATTAATCCCTTGGTATGTAAAAAAAGTTTGGTCCTCAAATGATCTTAAATCCATAATTAAACATTAATCTGTTAAAGGAATAATACACATTGTGTGCTTAAGTCTGTTAGTTTATGGGCTTTCCTAGTTAGGGTTTGGCTAACGCCTGATTGTATGTATTTCTCCCTATTTAAAGGGAGCTCATCAATGGAATAATACAACAACAACTTTGCCCTACTTTCTGTCTCGGTTATTTTCCCTTCAACACGTTATCAGCACGTAGTTCCTAGCTCAGCAAGAAATTTTTTTCCTACCGATTTTCTCCAAAATTCCGTCCGAATTTCTGAAAAAAAAAAATCGGATTTCTTTTCTGTAAAACCCTAGCCTTCGTCGTCATCCCCTTCAACGGCCAGATTCCGATTTGCAACCCGCGACCAACTTGCTACTTTCGGACTGGTGACTAGAAGTTGGTTCCCCAACCGCAGACTAGCGAGGCTCGCCACTCAAACGCGAACCGTCAGACTCCTGCTTAGTTCGGACCCTTCTCCCCGTGAGGTACCAATGCCGCCTTCTTCACGAAACCGACCTGTCGCTGCAGACAGCCGCCGCCGCCCCCCCTGCTCGTTTATTTCCCCCCGCGCGAAGACCCGATCCCGACGTTGCAAACCCGCGACCAGTCCGCCGAACTGGCAGATTCCCCAGCCCGTCTGCCCGCCTCCTGCCCGTTCGATTTTCAGTCCACGCCAGATGACCCGCCGCTGCAGTCAGCCCGCCCGACCCGATTGTCCAGTCTACTCGGTCCAGAAGGTCATACCCGGTTGCTGAACCCGACCCGACCAGACCCGCTCGGCAACCCGTTTTCACCCATTTCTACCTTACTCACGAAATAAAGTACACAAACCTGAACCCTACTATCTGTAATGTGCGAATACATGCTTTTAATTACTATTGATTGCATATTATACTCCGAATTTATTTATGCTTAATTAAACCAATTAAAGCATGATACATTAATAACTTTAATTAAATTAAAGCAAATTGCTTATAGCAACTTGAATTAAATTAAATTCACGTTGAATTAATAATTATTGTGTCATAAGCGACCTACTTGACTACATAATACGTGTATAGATATATCCCTAGGATTATGTGATTATATCTATAAATATACATATATTTGCATACATATATAAATATGGCATGCAAATTAGGCTTCATCACTAGTAGATTTAGATGACTCATTTCTACTGCCTATATCAACTCGAACCGTGATAAAGTAATTTCATTGGTAATCCTCAATAGCATCGAAAGTAATTTTGACCATATCTTGGTTCTGAAAAATAATGACGCTCCTATTATTGAAAATTTTATCATGAAAAGCACTCATGGTAAACTGTGAAAAATCATTTCCCTTTTTCTTGTATTAAGATAGCTTATCCAACTCGTCCCGAATTTATCTTGGACTCAAAAGAGCTTGAGTACCATAGATGGGTCTCCTACGTCGAGACCACATTTATCACTAAAGAATACAGTGGTACGCTCCTCAACACCACAGACCAAGTACCCTCTGATATAATAGAAGCGAGTGCACTTATATTCCTTAGGTGACACATCGAACCGAGCTTGAGATGGAAATATCTACAGTTGAAAATCCCTCAAAGAACTGTGGGATGCCCGCAAGGGCTAATTTGGGAACATTCACGACACTTTGCTCCCAGAGTTGACCGTGCAGTGGAATGAAATCCGCTTGCTTGAATATAAACGGATCAACGATTTCAACAAAGATATTCTCCGCCTCAAGGCACGCCTAAAATTATGTGGGAAGGACATCACAGAAGATGACATTATCCATAAAACCCTTTTCACCTTCCCTACTTCCGCTCATATACTAACGAACCAGTATAGGCTGGAGTATGATAATAAAAACATCACTACCTTCAGTAAGCTAATCAACCTACTACAAGTAGCTGAGAGGCATAACGAAGTGTTAGTGAGCAGTAATGTCAGGCAGATTGGGACAAAAAAAATTCCCAAGGCCAATTATGGCAAAGTGAATGATGGAAACTACCCCAATGAATAGGGGACCGGACATGATAGGCTTTGTGGTCAAGGACGTGGGGGTTCTTCTAATGTAATGCGAAGATTTGGTGCTCCCGGCTCTACTAGCCAAGGGAACCAAAAAGCACTTACCCATCCGGTCGCCTCTAAGGCTCGAGTTGGCAATGAACCGTGCTATCATTGTGGAGATGCTGGATATGGTACAAGAACTGCCATGCAAGCAAGCAAGTCGCATCTCACTACAAGAAATATAGAGAATCCAAAGAAAGGAGAACTCACTATATGTAGGAATATGATCTAGACAAGTCCCCCTATGTCAATTTCACAGTCACCGATCGTCGAATTGAGTCATACGAGCCACAGTCTATAGACTGAATCTTAGTATTATGTTTACTTTCTCGTTTACATTTGGTATAGTTGCCTCAAGACGACTGTGTTGGTGTTTTATTTTCAATAATGGCGTGATGCAATGTTGTTTCACGAACAAGATATTAATATTGCTTACGTTAGATTCTTAGCTTTATTTCGAAGTACTGAATAATGCTTGAATGCTTATGGTTCGAAATTTCTCTCTGTTCTAAGGAATGAATCGAGTAGAACTTGAATGTTCTTAGAATAAGGCTTCTATTCATCGAATAAGTCGTCTGCCAAATCCCGGTAACTACGATGATTGGGTCCTCCCAACTCATCAAAGGGTGAGGTAATGCCCAATTCTTGATGCCTAAACGGCAGTCTTCTAAGTTATCGATGCTCTGTATGCATCTAGAGCCCTTCGAACCTACTTAGCTTCAATAATATACGTAGCAATGGTTTCCAGATTGAAACCCAATGTGAGAATGGAATAGAGTTTCTTTTATTAATTCTAATGAATGTGGACGTAAACGCATTTTAGAATAACTGATGAGTCGATCTAGTGGATGTACCTCACTATTATTAGGTTTTAAAATCCTATGTTGTCACCAACAATGTACTTTGGGACATAGACTCATATAGGCTTTGGCACGATAGACTAGGTCATCCTGGTCGAAGTATGATGATATGTATACTAAAGAACTTGTACGAACATCATTTTTCGAGTGAAAATGTGGCAACAACTCGACATAAAGAACAATGTTGATGTTAATCGTGTTATCCAAAGAACCGGGTGCATATCAAATGCCCACCAGTTAGTATTGCAAAGCCTGCTCTTTAGCCAAAGTAGGAACGAGACCTTCCTATGCTAAAGAAACAAAAGCAAACATTCCATTCTTACGCTGAATATAAGGAGATATTTGTGGATTCATCCACCTAATATGCGAACCATTTATGTATTTATGATTTTGATGGATCCTCCGACATGTTGGTCACATATCGCTCTCCTGTCCAATCAAACTGCTGCAGAACTTCCAAGATAACTTATAAGGGCTCACCTCACTTATAACATCTAAAGGACTTGATGATTAGAGAGTTCACATCAAAAAGTATTTGATGTTTATTGCATGATAGAGATCAATGAATAGCATCTCGTCCCATGTGCATATGCAAAGATCTCACATAAACCACCGTCGAAAGAATATGTATGGTGATTATGTAATTGGTTATGCGCACCAATTTGCATATTTTTTCCTGGGATTATGCAATATTGCACGCAAGTTTACTTAAATCGTTCATTCTTAGACCCTCTGCTAACCAATTAGTTTATGCGTACCAGTTGGTAACTGGATAGCCTGATTTTTATATTTTGGACCCAGACAGACTTGAATGCCAATTTCGCATAATTGGTTACGCATTATATGTGCCTTCTGTGCCCCACAACGCATCGGTCTTTAGAAACGATTAAGTATTTACGTTGGATAAGAATCTCCAGACGTTTATCTGCTATTTAGAACCTTCACAATGATCTCTTTACCGCACGATTTGTGGATTGTCACTTTTATGAGACAACCTTCCTGTCGTTAGGGGGAGGATAGAAAATGTAATTTCTTGGGGAATAACAGGAATTGTCATGATGTCTCCACTTTGTCTCATTATGATCCCCGAACTTCACAATGTTACCGTGAAGCACAAAGAACACTCGATCTTCAGGATGTAGCAGATTCGATGCCTGATGCATTTACTGATATCGTTCAAGTGACAAGATCTCACATTACAACTGCAAATGTGCCTGTAAGGTTAGAAGTCCCCTCCAAGGGGCACATCACCAATGAACCGGGTGATGCAACTGCACCTGGTGGAGGTGTGGTTTTGTTCGTGGCTCCCTGCGAAGGAATGGGTGGAAGCCACATGGTTCGACTAAATACTCATCCAAGTAAGAGGTAGAGTACGGCACAAATTACATGTTAACCATCAATGAACTCGTTTCATGAGATCATGCTTGATTTTATTATGTCCATGAATCATGACGAGGGGGATCCCCCGAAGATATGATTCAGAAAATCAAGAATCTCGATGAAATTATGAGGATGTGGCCTGATCAACCACCCATTTTGATGACATGTCATGAATCATAAAGTACGATGATGTCGAACCCCGCTCAGTTGGATGAAATCAACATTGGCCTATAAGAAAAATATTCCAGGTAGAACTAGATTCTCCCACAAAGAGACAGGTATTTGGTGTGGGTAGTGCTAACCTACCCAAGTGTAAAGCCTATAAGACATAAATGAACCTTTGTCGTAAAGCGTAGTGAGAATGTAGAGTCCTAATGTACAAGGTTCACAAAGTAATGCTTCTCACAATGCCTTGGAATTGGTTACGAGGAAATGTACTCCCACGTATACGTATCCACTATTTGATTAGCGTAGTAATTTCCGAGGGACTGTAAATGCAGCTAAATGGATGTGGTTACTACGTATCTCTATGGGGATCTAAATACAGAGATATATATGGAAGTGCCCGATGGCATTTCATTACCCAAATCAAGTGACTCTAGACCACATAGTGCGTATGCAATTTGATTGAAACGCTCAACTTTACGGTTTTAAAGCAATCCTTAAGGATGTGGTATAACTGTCTAAGTGACTACTTGATTGGGAAGGGATAAAAGAACGATGAACTGTGTCCCTGCGTCTTCATAAATAAGTTTCGGATTCACGATCATCACAATGTATGTTGATGACGTGAACATAATCGGTCTTGATGAAATAAGAGAAACCACCGGATACTGGAAATCTGAGTTTGAGATGAAAGATCTTGGAAAAACTCGATTCTGTCGAGGCATTGGCATAGACATCGAGTTTGTGGAATTCATTTCACCGGTCTTCCTATGTCCAGAAGTTTCTCAGGCACTTTAACATGGACAAGGTAAACCCGACTAGCACCCCATGATAGGCCGAATATTTGGATGCAAAGGAAAGATCCATTTCGTCTAAACGAAAGTGACGAAGAGCTTTGGGAGCTGAAAATCCCTACTTGAGTGTAATCGCGTATTATTGTACTTAGCTCAATGTACACGACCTGCTATCACTCCTCAGTTAATCCGCTGACTAGATTTAGTTCAGCATTGACGCAACATCAATGGAATGGTATCAAGAATATCTTCTTATACTTAAAAGAAACCATTGACTTAGGACTATTCTTTCCCTACAAGCAGGCAAAGGAAGCTGCTTACGAAAAGGCAAATGCTAAAGTAAATGCTGGTGCCGAAGCAACCATAAAGTATGTGTTGGTATGAATTGCTTATGTTTTGGAAATCGACTATGCAAACCCCTTTTGGCTACCTCCTCGAATCACGACATGATTATTGCTTTGCATGAATCAATCCGTGAGTGTACATGATTAAGAACTATCATTCTACATTTGTGAGGAACTAGCGGTTAAGTACTGCCAGTGATGAATATACTTACATTTATGAACATGATGTAACTTGTAAATTCCCTTGATTGATGGAATGATCATAACGGAAATATGTGAGATATAAGGGAATATACTCACATAGGTTGCACTCTTTTCCTTAGACCAAGGTTTATTTTTCCCACTGGGTTTTGTTACTTGGCAAGGTTTTTAACGAGGCAACGATATATGAATGTAAGCATTAGGGGGAGCTCTAGAGTTTTCCAACTTCCGAGATTGATGTAAAGATCACAATGAAATGGTTATTTATAAAGAAACTTAATCACATGTGTTGTACTCTTTTCTTTGACCAAGGTTCATTTTCTCCCATTGAGTTTTGTTACTTGGCGAAGTTTTTAATGAGGCAATGACTACTTGATTGATGTACAAATCAGGGGGAGATATAGACTTGAGGGGGAGTCTTATATCCACAACGTACGTTATACTCTTTTCCTTCAAAGGGTCATTTTTCTCACAGGGTTTTTATCACTTGGAAAGGTTTTTAATGAGGTAACAAGATGTACGATTTTAGGGATCGATGGAATGGTCACCTTAGTAGCGCTATGATCAAATGTAACGATCATATGAGAGGATAGATTCAAAGGACGAAGTCTAAACTTGATGTGTCTAGATGCTGTACTCTTTTTCCTACGATCAAGACATTTTTCCCACTGGGTTTTTGCTTGACGAGGTTTTAATGAGGCAACATGACATGCGCTTGTAGACTAGGCACAAGAGGGAGTGTTAAAGGAATAATACCCATTGTGTGCCTAAGTCTGTTAGTTTATGGGCTTTTCTAGTTAGGGTTTGGCTAAGGCCTGATTATATGTATTTCTCCCTATTTAAAGGGAGCTCATCAATGGAATAATACAACAACAACTTTGCCCTACTTTCTGTCTCGGTTATTTTCCCTTCAACATAATCTGAATTATGAACCAATCTATAGCATATGATTCGATGGATTGCACGAGTATTAAATATAACTAATGTATAATCGTCGAAACTAGTGTATAACCCGTCGAGTTTCGACGGGGAATAACGTTATGTTGAAATATATATAAATATATAAAAAGAAGTTCTATTTTGCGATATTTAACTGAAAGAAGCCAGTATACTATTCACTCCTTCCATTTTATTTATCCACGTACCTATTTGATTTGCAAGAAAAAATATATTTTAAGAAAGTTAATAATCTAATATTTTATATATATTGAACATTAATTTAAATAAAATATGAATTTATAGAACAACGATTGACTTTGCGACTATCTCATAAGTTGTCAAATATTTCATTATACTCGCAGCAGCATGGTTTTAATCAGCTCCATTAGCATCGAACAATAAAACCCTCATCGCCGCAAGCAGCTTTTCTTCGACACAACATCCCTACATCATCTTCCCAACAACCAAGTCTCAAGCCAAAACCCCTGCGAAACGAGCCCGAAACCAAACCCGAATCAATAACGGGATTCGTCTTCAAACCCTAACCCTCCACCAGTATTGATGGCTCATCCGAATCATGATTCGGCGACACCTTGTGATAAGGTTGCGAATGTGGCTGATAATCTGGGTCCTTCCGACACTATTGTTGCAACTCTAAAGAGACCATGCAAGAAGGAGGATGTGGGGGTTGATGAGGCATGATCTGGTGTGCCGGCAAAGCGTCCTGTAAAGGCCATTGATGACCTGATTTACCGCATCGTGGTGCCGGCGAGATAGATTGGGAAAATTATTGAGACATGATTTCGCAAACGAAATGTGTAATTGGCTGGCACACTTATTAACAGAATAATCAATTTTACCACCCATGAAAGTAAATGAGAACATCATGTTGTAAGCACGAATATTCTCAATAAATTTCTCGCTCTTGTCGTGTCTATTCTCTAAAAGGTCGTTCAGCAATTGAGTGGGTTTGACTAATATAGCAAGATCAACTTTCCATTTCAAACAACATATTGAGAATTTTGGTGTAGAAGATTTGGTCCGTTCTACATTTTCTCCAATATGAATTTGTGCCTTACAATGCTCAAGCTCATATATAGGATTATCAATATCAAAATACTATGTTTGAATATAAAAAATAGTAACCATGCTGAGAAAACTAAAATAAAGAATTTCAACCACATTGGAGATCGATGATTTTTAAAGTATGGTCGCAATAAACGATCAAATGAATAAGGCAAATATAAGTATGATGGGTACGTACCACTTTTTTGTTTAAATTTTTTTGTTTCTCGTAGACTTTTTTTCTTAGCTCGAACTAGTGATGCTTTGCTCTTCATATCAACTACACCATAATTATAAGAGATTCAAATATATACGACCTTAGAAGAAACAAATTGTGAACCTTATATTTTTAATTGATAAAAGATGTTCTGAATAAGATAATTATTTTATACCTGCTTTAACCTGCAGAACAACAACATTCCGTAGAGGTCTTTTCTTTTTTCTTGACATGATTTCACGTCTTCTCTATTTAGAAATACTAGGGTTAGGAATTTTCAACCCGAAACCCATGGAACCGGCCGGAACCGAACCAAAATTTTCGGTTCGGTTCGGTTCCTCATGTTGAAAATATGTATTTTTTTTAACCGAACCCGAATTTAAAAATTCGGTTCGGGTTCGGTTCGGGTTCGATTCCTGCAAAAAAAAATCACAAAAATCCGAAGTTACTTATTTACCTATTTTTTTTATTTGTATTAGTGATTTTATAAAGAAAATTAAAAAAATCCTAGAAGTATACCACCTTACTTAATTTATTGAAGTTCAAGTTACTCTTTTCCTGCTTCACTTTGTTTGATATTTTTATTGTATCAGCTGAACATTCAACATTGTATCTTCACTATCTTGTTTTTAATTGAACTATTGTTGTTTAAAAATTTAAAATGGAGTCAAGCGTTGCTTTTAAATGAAATATTGTTGTTTAAAATTGAATTTTATAGATTGAAGTATGTTAATAGGTTCATATAAACATGAAAAACTGAAGGCGAAATATTGTCGGAATCGAACCGAAATTTTCGGTTCGGGTTGTGTTCGGTTCCAGATGAAAATAAAACATGAAACCGAACCCGAAATACACAATTCGGTTCGAGTTCGGTTCCTGCAAAATAAATAAAAATCAAAACCGAATTTTGACAGCCCTAAGAAATACATGATAAGTACTTCAGATCTGAATAAATGTTTTGACACTTGCAAGAATTAGCAATAAACCATTATACAATTATTATTATATAACAATAATATTAGAAACATATCTTTACAAATAAATTTAGATGTTATGTACCAACTCTAATATCTAAGTAATTTGCATGGTTGGGAGTTCCATGTTTTTTTTTTTGTAACAAAACAATACGCCTCCTTTGTCAGGCAAGCCTGCATGGGTGTCTTGCAACTGTAAAATCGAATTGATATTTATACATATTACTTGTGAAAAATAGTAATAATAAAACTACCATAATAAAATGAATAGCATTTGCGTTCTTGAAACATGTATATATTGGGTTCGAAAGCAACAATACTTCACCTAGCTAATTGTAAAATATATGAGCTCTTTTCGTTTATTTGAGAAGTAGTGGGAGTTGAAAATAATGGTGGAAGTGGTACATGAAAATTAACCACCACAATTTTTATATGTTTATCATAAGTTCATGATGTATATGGACTGAGGACCATAATATATATATATATATATTGATGTTCAAACTAGTTAAGTTTCTTTCAATGGACTTAAAAATATTTTTTATAGGCTTTATTTTACATTACAGCCCGAGTTGACCCAAAATATGTTTGGGTAAAATGATGCTGAATTTATTTTTTTATTATTTTCGAAACAGTTTTCCATCAAAACACAAAACCAAAAAAAAGAGGTTTTCTAATTTCAATTTTTATTTTAACACTAACACGTCATCACAAAACCATCACTTCAACAACCACTGACCACCACTCTGACCGCTGCCGACCACCACTCCGGCCACCACCGACCATCACTCCGGCCACCACCGACCACTACTCTGACCACCACTGACCACCATTTCGACCACTGACCACCACTCTAACCACCGTTCACCACCACCAACCACCATTCCAGCTATCACCGACTACCACTCCGGCCACCGTCAACTACCACTTTGACCAAGGACCACCACCGATGGTCGATTTCCGACCACCGCCGACCATCGCTGTGACAACCTCTCTGACCATCGCCAAACACCTCTATAAGCACCACTCTGACGATCGCTAACCACCACTCCGACCACCGTCAACTACTACTTTGATCACCACCGACTACCGTCAACTTTCACTTTGATACCACTTTTATGTTCATGTTTTAAACTATAGTTTTAATTTTTGAAAATTTCTTAACTCAAAGCTCAATCGAGTTTTGGTTTCTGAAATTTTTAAAACTCAAAACGAAAACTGGTTTTAGTTTTTGAAAATTTCAAAACAGAAAATAGAAAACCACCTCAAACAAGGCCCTAGTTATTTGCATTTGTGAGCCTTGTTGAACTGATGAGGATTTTAAACAGGAAAATAAATTAAAAAAATTACAAATAAAAAACTTTAATAATAAAATAGTACTATAAAGTAGAAAAAACTTACAAATCAAAACAATACATATCTATCAGAACTAAAAAAAAAAACAGAATTCCAAAAAATTGGATGATCTTCCGCTTCCCTTTGTCGTCACTATCCAGATGGGGCGACCTCCCTTTTTTCATCGAGATAGCATGACTTCCTTTCATCTCTCCAAATCGCACGGCTCCCATTCGTCGTCTCCAAGTCACATGACCAAAAATTCGATCGCCACCACTAACTCAAATATTTCACACTACTTCGGACAACCATCATATCTGAAAACCATCAAAAACCACCATGAATATCAAGGTAGTATAGATATGTATTATTAATTTATCTAGGGATTATAACTTAATGGCGAAAAAATCCAGTCGATTTTGAAGGGATTGCAAACTAGTTTACCTAAAAAGAAAAAAAAATACTCTTGAGTGATGGATGAGACCATAAAAAGAAAACCTGCAAAATTCAGGCAGCGAGGATATCTTTCGTCGCAGAAGACGCAGCGTGGCTCGAATCTCGTGAAAGATCCGCCTTTTTCAATTTGACTTTGTGTGTATATTCATAAACATTCTCAAAACCGGCCATTGAGATAACTCGCGATTTAACAGGTAGGAATGAGGGATCGGACCTACAACCCCAGATTAAACCTGTGTCATCAAAAAAAAAAAAAAAAAAAACAAATATACCAACTTTGGTAATAAACAAGTAAATAAAATAAACAGAGGCAAACAAAGGAACTGAGTGAGGACCATACACAGAAAGACAGGCAACCACCAACATCTCTCTCTCTCTCTCTCTCTCTCTCTCCACTCGTAATTAATCTTCAGGTATGCTCTCTCTCTCTCTACATTTCTCTTCTAATTTTCCTTATTGTTTCTTATAAAAATGATCCTGCAATTTTTTTATTTATTAAAGTCGGTTTACTTCCTAAACTTTTCTGTTTCATATCTGGTAGCGGGATGATGATATCGGGGTGCTGTATTTCTTCCTTTTCTTTTATCGTTTTTGTTGTTGTTTCTGCACTGTTGATATATAATTTTTTAATCGATGGATATGAATTTGGTGTTTCTAGGGATTTGATAGTGGATCGCGTTGTGCAGTATTTGGAGGTCTGGAAGTGGAGGGTTTTTGAGTTTTTTGATGATAGGAAGACGCCGGAGATTTTCACATGATTCGAGAATCCAAGGCTTTTCTTACACGAACCCTTGATACTTTCTGATGGATTTTCTCTCTTCTGCAAATTTCCAGTTTGCGCATTTTGATTATATAAACATGTGTTACATTCTTAAACACGGAGAAGGTGTTTGATCTCTGATTTGGTATTGTTTTATCTATATTCATGTGTTCTTTCTTTCCCCCTTGTTAGAGTCCGTGAAGGGGGAAGTAAGAATCGATGTTTTTCCCATGGCAGATTTTTTCGGGATTTCTTGGGAACTAGTGAAGTAAAAGGCTGTTATTGGCTGAGATTTTCTCTAGTACATGAATGGGTGAAAGTTTGAAAAATTGATTTCTGTCTTTTTTCCTTTTTCCTCTTTTTGTTTTCTTATTCTCGAGTTGGGTTAGATGCTTGGACCAATAATGGAACGGAAGGAAGTTCTTGTATTCGGAAGGGTAAGTGAGACTGGAATCGAAATTGATAGCCAAAATGTGGATATTGGGGATCAGATTTATATTGAAGAGCCTCAATGTTCTGAGCTTGAAAGGATGGAAATGGATTCTGCCGTGACTGAAATAACAAAGGTATGTGGCGAGGGTAAACATGAAACTCATATTGTAGATTTTAGTTCTGAGAAGGGTGAGGGAGGAAGCCATGGAAATGTGGTTTTCTCAAGGGAAGCCCCGCTTGTTATTAAGGAAGATTTTAGCTTAAGTTCTCGTAGCTGCGGTGCCGAGAAACTTAAATCCAGACTGGCTGCTTATGAATCCGAGTCTGGAAAGAATGGGAGAAAGCTCAGTCGACAAGATAGAATTGAGTTAGGTCGGTTGTTTCAGGGTGCTGTGAGTTCTCACGACTGGGAGCTTGCTGAGAGTCTCATCTTGTTGGCTGATCCTCAGACTCTAAATGATGCGTTGTGCATTTCCTTGGACTCAATCTGGTTCTTGAGCACACAACAAGAGCTGCATGGAATAACTGGATTGATCAAGAAGATCATTGCTAATGGGGCTTATGATTTCACTCGAGGTGCACTCAGGACTTCATTTCTTGCTTCTTGTGTTTCTGCTTGTCAGAGTCGAACTATGAGCCTTGCTGATACTGTTACGGTGATGGCGCAAAGGTACATGCATTTGCTTTTGTACATGTTATCAATTTGTGCATTTATATTTCCTTCCATTTTGTTTTTTCTTTTATATGTTGCATGATATTAGTGACTTTTCCCTTGTCCGTATGGTAGCGTTCTCTCAATATCTATTGTCTGATAACCTGCTGAAAGCGCTTAAACTGGGGAGTGAGTATTTTACCTTTTAATGGGGTTGTTACCATCTTATTATTAAAATTATTTGAAGAAACTCTTCAAAGAACTTGAGCTTCGTACATATTCATTGAGATCTTCATTACCGCCATTTGCAAATTTGTTGCAGTGCTTATTCCTGTTTTAATGTGTTTGTGTTCATTATCCTCAATTGTTTAAGATATCCCTCTCTGCTCCAGTGACGCTGCTCTTGAATTGAAGCTAGACTGTCAATTTTTATGTGAACCAGAATGGCTATTTGCGCAATTCGTCAAGTATTGGGAACCTTAATCTGTCTGTGCCCTTGCACTTGAATCAGAAGCCCGTTTCTGTCTAAAGTTGTTACTTTATATTTTGCCGAGGAGTGCTACTTTACTAGTAAATGTGAAAAGACAACATGGAAGAGGAGTAGAGAATATGTCTTCTAATAACACATTAACGAATTTATTTTTTGGAGGAAAAGGGAGTGGGGGGAAGTACACTTTACTTCTATTGAAATTTGAAATAGGAAATAAAGCGATTGATAGTTCTAGAATAGCAAAATTTTTAACATTTTAGTCCGGAAGATTAGAACTTTGAGTAGCCTGTATGATGAAAAGAAGTTGTGACTGAATATATTGGTTGCTGTCTCAGTTTTCTTTGAAGCTTGCCTTGCAATTCCTGTAGCTTTTGGTACTATTGCAGACATTTTTAGCTTGTTTGCCATGATTTCTCACCCTCTGTCCTAACAGGCTACACGAAAGGCTTCAGGAATGCAATGGAGATGAAGTCTTGAAGGCAGAGGCTGGTGCGAAGGTTCAGAAGTTTACCGAGTGGGCTCTTAAGTGTATAAGTTTCCATTCCCGGTGCCAGGGAAATAGCGACAGGGTGGGCCATAATTCTCCTGTCGAAATCCAATTACAGCTATCTGCTTTCAAGACATTCTTGGATCTTGCTGGCAACCATCTTACTGGGAAGGATTTCACTGAGGCGTTTGATGCAGCTTGTTTCCCTCTTACACTGTTCTCCAGCTCATTTGATCCTGGTTGGGCATCAGGTATATCAGCTACTGCCATCCAGGGATTGTTGGGCATGCTGGTTGAGGGGGGTGCTGACAATGTTAACCAATGTTTTCTGGAGGCTTCACGTTTCGGGAGTACAGAACTTGTTCGTATTTTGTTACAGGTAATCTGATTTTGGTACGCTACTGATAAGTAATGTCATTCTTAGAAAGTTATGAACAGTTTGACTATTGTTTTATTTATGCGTCCGTCGCATTAGAGAGTACAATACTGTTGCCTTGCGGTTCCCTGGGGAAATGACCGTCAAGTATCTCATCTTTAAACCTCGTTTCTTTTCTTCTACTTTGTCTAAGTTTCTTCTATCATTAAAGTCCTTATAATATCATTCATGTGCCACTTTCTTCACGTCTTGTAAAATTATTCATCTCTTTTTCCTGTTCCCCCCACCCCCCACTTCTTTCTTTTTTCCTTGTAATTATTCATTTACTTGGTCGCTAGACTCGCTACTCCAGTCCACATATTCACTAGTCTTGTTCTAGCCTCCTTTCGCTCTAGTTTATAATGCAACTGTAGGACATGCCAAATATATGCCAGCTCAACTTGTCTTGGGACTTCGAAATTGGACGCTCCAGAACTTCCAATTCAGTATTAACACTTCATCACAAAGTTTAAGCTTGTAAATATTGTGGTTAAATCCAGCATATTGAATCTTAGCTCAATTGGGTTGTCGAGGCTCTGTTAACAAGGACTTTTCATGTTCTTTCTCTTTTAGTAGCAACTGGACTTTTAGTTCTTTCTCTATAAATACGGACTTCTCCATCCTTCTTGAGTTGAATAGCCTCCGAACCGTTATAGTTATCTCTCTACTAATATGGACTTCTCCATGTTCTTGCACTGGTTAAGGAAATCAGCAACTGTTATCAGCAAATTCAAATGTTTATAGGATTTCATTCTGCTTGATGTTTTTTACAGTTCAATATGCCGGCGTACATAAGCCTGTTGATGCTTTGTGCCCAGGCATTTGCAGTCATCAATAATCGTACTTATTTCCTTCAAATATTTTCTGTCGTCAGACCATCATCTCATGTTAAGATGCATCATCTTCACATTTCTTAATTCCTTTAGTTACTCCCAATTTTTGCTTTTAGCACGGATCTTTTGATATAGCATGCTGGCTTTGGTTGTTTTGCCTTTGGAATTGTCAGATTGCTCAAAGGAACAGCTTGGACGTGGACGTCGACCTCGCATTGGGCTTCGCCTCACACTACGGTAAAATCGGCACGATGGAGTGTCTAGTGGATGAAGGCAATGCTGTGGCTTTCTTAGGTCCTCTAATGAGAGCCGCCGAGAGAGGGTGCATGCCTGTTGTCCAGTGGTTCGTCCAGAGAGGCTGCCGGGACATGGAACTTTGTCTGGCCCTTACAGCCGCCACATCCAGCAGCCAGGTTGAGGCCGCATCCTATCTCCTCCCTCACGTCCCCCACCACGTCCTTGCCGCCCTCAGCATCGAGATCCTCAAAGCCGCCGGTGAACGGAGCGGTGGGTCCCTCGATGGGGTCGCGTTCCTCCTCCGTTCCGATTTTTTGGGCGACCCCTCCGCAACTTATGCGGTCGCCGATAGTATCGCTAGATCCGACGACGAAGCGGTTGCCCCGGAGCTGAGGGCTTTTCTCCGGGAGCATTGGTCGGAGGCGGCTTACTTCGAGGGGCTGAGAATCGGAGGATTGCACTTTGCGAACGTGGTGCGGGTTGTGAAACGGGGTGGGTCCCCAATTTGCTTGCGGGACCTGCCTGCGCAGCTGAGGGTGGCAGTGGCTTATTTGCCGCTCTACAGGGAGTGCATTAGGGCGGGAGGGCGGTTGCTGTCGCAGAAGCATAGAGGACAGCTAGTGGAGGCTGCTAGGAGGCTTGGGGATGTCATGTTGGATAAGCCGGGACAAAGAAAGGAGCTGCTGGGTGTCTTGGAACATCATCTGCCTCAGTTTTTCATCGATGCTGGAGGTGGGGTTTGAGTGAGATGGAGAGTCAACCGATGCTATTTTTCTTGTTTCGGTGTCGTCGTGGTATAGGAAATAATGAAAACGGTAGATGTGCTGAAGGTGTTAGATAGCTATTAATATGGTACTTCTTTTTTCGGGCTCTTTGCTGATGTGAAACGAAAAATACATTTTGTATGTGCTTGTAAACGACGTGTAAAAGCTGTATTCGAAATGGTTGGCAATGTGACGGGCGTGTTTGTTGTGGAACTGATCTCGAGTCGATTTGGGAGTGAATGAGGGCTTCTTTTGCTTATAATGAGTCAGAAGCAGATGATGTATGCAACTTTGACAGCTTATAATGGTATATATCTTTGGATATAAAAGTAGATGTGTTTATGTGGTTCTTTCCTTTGGTGCCTGATTGGTGTGTTATTAGAGATTAATGGGCAGAGGGTTTGCTTTGATGTTGGCTATAATATGATGGTGCTCTCCCTTGGTTACTAAGAAAGGTATAATTACAGATTAACATAAAACATTTAGCTTAATTATAAAGGATCTTTAATAATGCTCATACCCCATTAGGGGTGTTTATGATGCATGAAGAACGTACTATGAATAAGCTCGGCCAAACACCATCGTCTTAGACAGAGTATGAGTTTTGTTGGATTCGAATTATTATTTCTCATTTGAGACTTTCAAACGCTTAACTCATATGACACTCGGTAAAGTAATATTTCCAGATGATCATTCCACTTGTCTCGATTTTCATAACCACAATTTAAGAATCACATACTAATCATCTTACCAAAGGTCTCTTGAAACTCAGTATTTTGACCACACACACACACACACACACACACACAAGTCTTATTCAGTAGCACGAGAAAAAGGAAGGATAGGCATTATTGCACAATAATCCAGCAGACTCCGGTTTTACTTCTTCAGAGTTGGACCTTTGTCGGCTTGTAATCAACCACAAGGACTTTGTCAAGTTGAGGCAGGAATATGTTTGCAAATTCGACATGATGCAGATGAGAGACATATTCAGCAATCCCTTGTTTGCTTTCAAAGGACGACTCGAAGACATGAGTGAAACCTTGATGCAAGTTTTCGGCACTCACATCTTTACCCCTGTTTAAAAGAGTGAAAAGAAAAAAAGAAGGCAGGAATAGGATTAGATTAGAACTAGACTCAGCTCTGTGAAGCATGACGGCCGGAATGGCAAGAATTTAAGAAAGAAGTGTAGAGCATCATTCTTAATCGTGTCGATCACAATAATTACCTCCTATGAAACGGTCTTACGTAGGGATGGCCAAAAGTACCGAAATGCTGAAATACCGACTTTGCCGTACCAAAAATTACCGAAAACACCAAAAAATCATACCGAACCGAATTTTTTTTTTTTGGTACGATAACAGTATAAAAATTTAATATTTTCTGTATAACCGAAATGCCGAAAAAGGATCGGTATTTCGGTATATAGCGTTATATCGTATTTTTTGAGTAATTTGATTGTTCGGTATTTCAGTATAATCGATATCTTGGTAGTTCGCTATTTCGATAATTTCGAAATAACAATACTGAAAAAAATTCGGTACGGTTCGGTATGGACCGCAAGCCATACCAAATTTTTCGGTACGGTATCGGGTGCATTTTGTTGGACGGAAAATTTCGGAACAGCATATGGTATGGGTAAACATTTTTTGTAAGACTCTCACGAAAGGGCGGCTTAGCACTAAATTACAAAAGGAAATGGAGAACTCTGCAAAGAACTAAAATAACTGTTAAACCAAGAACCCTAACTTTAAAAAAGAACCAAAAAGCCCTAACAATCTGAAAAAACTAAGAAAAAACTAAGAACCCTAACCACAAAAAAACTAAAAAGCCTTAAAAATATGAAAGACCATTAAAAGAACTAAAAACAGAACCCCATTAAAAGCTGATAAGCAAAACAACTAAAGAATTCCGTAAGACGGTGTCACACAAGTTATTGGCTTGGGGAAATTATCCAACTATCTCTCATAATTACAAATACCCCTCAAAATTTGTTTATATATTACAAACTGCACACAGCACATTAGGAGAGGGGTAGTCATTTGCAAACCTCAAGGGAGGATTTGTGATAATTTCAGGGGGTATTTTGCAAACCTCATAGATGCTTTTTTTTTTTCCTTCAATTTTCGCAATTCCGAATATCGCCATAAGAACTAGATCTTCGTAGCATTAACCTCATTTTAATATGCAAAAATATAGAGATAATCTAAAAAAAGAAAAACGGAAAACCCTAAAGATCATATGCATCTGCAGATGTCTATATTCGAATAAATACAGGAAAAATCTGAATTGAGGAAAACAGGAAAAAAGAATCTTTAATGTGTAGAGAGAGAGAGAGAGAATAAGTACCATCTGAAGGCCTTCATGGATGGAACAAGATTCACAAGGTTGGCATACTGTTTGATGTATTCTTCAATTTGTTCTTCAGAAATGCCTTCCTTGAATTTTGCAAGCAATATGTGCTTCACTTCTCCATTGACTTCCTCCATTTCCGTCCCTCCTCTTTTATTTTTTCTGCTGTGTTTGAGCGCATGAGAGTTTCAGTCGACATGTAATATTATATGGGTTAATAGGTTAAAACATCATTGGACTCTTCACCAACCTGCAGTTGGGTCACTGAACTCAAAAAGTTTGCTTGTAGATAACAGAACTAAATATAGTTTGCAATGAAATCACTCAACAATTAAAAAATTTCATGACCGTTAACTTTTCTTTGACTTTAACGGTGCTCCGTTAATTTGTGACCAATCTCCGTTAAAAAATTAAAACACATCAGCATGCCACGTCATTTTTCAGTCCAAATTTCATTTTTTCTAACGTCCGAAACCCATTTGAAAGTTTTTATTTGTCCAATGAGTTGACTGCAAACTTTTTGAGTTCAGTGACCCAACTGCAAGTTGGTGAAGAGTTAAGTGATGTTTTAGCCTATTAACCCAATATTATATATACTTGCCTATTCTTTTTCTAATCGCAAGTGTCTAATTTTTAGACTTTAGCAAAAAGGAGAAATCCCTCGCTTTCAGGGTTTCCATTCCCGACCCGTCAGGGATTGGTGGAGGAATTAAATCATGTTGATTCAACGACCTATTAGGTGGGAGGAACAATGTCTGGTACCCACAAGGAGCTATCCCCCATATTGGAGAGTTAAAACTCCCACACTGCGGCTGCCAGGACTCTAACCCGCGTCCTTGTAGCAATCTGCCACCCAGGAACCAGTAATAGAGGAGGGCGAATTAAAGAGAGTAATCCAATTGTTTGGTTCAGTCACGTATCATTATTTACAATTTGAATAATTATATTTATATTTAAATTTTAAATTTTATTCAAACTACTTGTTAATATGGATGTTTATTTGAACAATTACATTCACACTACAATCTCACTTCCGACATTAATTTTTGGACGAATTTATAATTGTTCAAATTGTACTGCTAAATTGAACTAAGACTTATAGATCGAGATCTGTACCCAGCACCCCACAAGCACTTAATAAGGTGCTCACCGTAACGTATACCCACATATTTATCAAATTTATATTACACTTTCCATACTTATATCACATCCAAAACTATATAGAGAATACATCACTCTAAATATAGCAAGGGCGACATCTTACTACTTCTAATACGGATGATTGTTTGAATAATTACATCACACTACAATTGTTTGTAATTGTTCAAATTGTACTGTTGAACTAATCTAAGACTTATAGATTCGAGGATCTGTACCCAGCACCCCACAAGCACTTAATAAGGTAATCACTGTACTATATACGCACATATTTACCAAATTTATATTACACTTTCCATACTTATATCACATCCAAAACTATATAGAGAATACATCACTCTAAATATAGCAAAGGCGACATTTTACTAGGTGTTCATGGTGCGGGATAATATTCGCCATTCAGTATATTTTTTATTTGATTATTTAGTTGTCCTAATAAATTATTATATTTTGATTTTCAGCAGTTTGTTTTTTTTATCCAATTTCATGCTTGTGTATAGGCCCGTGAAAAAGAATCTACTGCATATTAAAAAAAAAAGACTTTAATTTCCATGACATGTCTACAATTTATTTATTTTTCTTATTATTGAAATAAATTATTATTTAAAATATATTTATACTGGATGGATTTACATAAAGAAGGATAACTAATTGAATGAGATTAAATAAAGAAGTAATATTAAATTTTTGTTGAAAAAATATAAATACCAATATTAAATTTAATATGAAAATTAATAAACACACATTAACTAATACATATGACATGGAAATTAGATGAGATAAAAAACTTACAATCTAATATATAATTTCCATATATAATATTTTGATATATAAAAATAAATATATTTAAAATTAGATCTTATATCGTGAATTTATTGACGGGTTATACACTACTTAAATCATTAAAGTTACCCATCATCCCTTCAATTTAAACAAGTCGTAACTCTACCTCTTTTCTCCTTTTCCTCTCCTAAATGCCTGTGCAAATTACTTACTCACTTAGTATATAAATATACTACATTTTGGCATCTAACCTTAGTAAGATAACAATGATATCTTGATTATTTGTTTTTCGAGTTTAGTGACTGTCATCCTCGTTTTGTTACATATATCTCGAGCTTGATCAATATTTTTAAGCACCATAAGCAAACAAGTAACCTTCAACTTGATCACGTGATTCAACAATGCATGATATTTATCATGTTCATGAACTCGAGAGAAATTGCATCCATGTGGTTGGAGACATCTCCTTCTATTTTGTAAATGTTATGAAGACTAAGATACTCCACCTCTACACTGACCATCGTCGAAATCATATTTTTGTTGATTTTCTCAATATCATTAATCGGAGTGAGTATATCTTTATCCTATAAAAATTGTGGAACATAGGTTACAAAATGGACGGGTACATACTTTTCACAATGACAGTGCGAGGATCATTAGCACACCTCGTGTATGAATATTGTGCGATCAATTAATGCGGGCTTCTCCATCATTTTCCTCACTAACAACTACATTCACTACTTGTAGAGATGTTAAACGGGCTAGCCCTAGCGGTTCCGGGCTAGCCCCAGCGGGCTTCGGATTAAACGGTCCGGGCTAAAAAAGCCCGGATTTAAACGGGCTAGGAAATATTGGCCCTAACCCTAACCCTAACGGGTTTCGGGCTAAACGGGCTAAACGGGCTAAATGTTTAAAAAATCTATTTTTTATTTTTTTATAAGTAAAAAAAACAATAACAATATATTTTATATATATAGTAACAACTATACTATAATAAATATTAACAAAAAATACACTTTTATGTATATATATATATATATATATACACTATATTAACAAATACAGTAATAATACATATTATATATAATATTAATATATATTATATATATAATATTAATATAGTGTATATATATAATATTAATATAGTGTATATATATCGGGCTAAGCGCCAATGCCAGCCGGGCTAATGCGCTAAGCAGTCTGAGCCAAATTTCTGATTTAAACGGGCAAAGAAAATATCTACTTAACTCGGTTTTTTGGCGGGTTAAACGGGCCAGCCCTACGGGCCCGAGCCCGTTTAACATCTCTAACTACTTGTAATATCCAATCAATAAAATAGTATGCTAAATATGGAGTGCGCAAATCCTACCTTTAAGAAGAAAAAGTAAAATGATACCACCGAAAATCTAGAAAAATGCTAAATGTACACATAATGTGTACACATATGTGTACACACATGCATTTTATCCATCCATTTAATGTGGTCCCATAATAAATGAATGAGTCCCACATTAATTGAATGGATGAGATGCATGTGTGTATAAATATATATACACATATGTGTACATGTAGCATCACCCAAAAATCTATGGGAATGATAATGTCATTCGTGCCCCTCAAGGACAAATACAAGTCCTATATATCATTTTTTTTTTCATACAATTATATCCATGCAAAAGGAAAACTCAGAGTTATTTACAGAAGAGGTGTACTTAAAAAATATATTTACCAAAATGGTGTAAGTTCAAACATAATTACCAAAAGAGTGTTGTTTTGTATTCAAGTAGGTTTTAATTGGTTTTTTTTAGTGACTTCTTTTACTGCTTTTTTTACGGCCTTTTTTACTTTTTTTTTAAATTATTTTTTTCTTTGCATTTCTTTTTTCTTGTTTTTTACTATTATTTTATTATGTATTATATGGCAATCACAATAATTATTTGAAGAATGCTAACAATAAAAAATTAAAATCAACATCATCACAAAGATTTTAGGTACTAAACCAACGAGCTATTTACCAAACGAAAAGACAAAAGTAACATTCCTAATTTCTTCCGAATATCTTGAGCCGATAACCGATCTTTATCTGCAAAAAAACAAAGAAATAAGAGATATAATCATACCAATTAACGAATAAATTTTTTAAAATTTGTCTTTATATACCGTGGTTTAGACGGACATCCTTTTCGGTTGTGACCATTTTACCTGCAAATTCCTCAAAGATTTGTCTTTTTTCTTTCTTTGGTGTCCATTTCGTTTCGTTAGACCTGGCAAACGGACGGTCTCGGTCCAAACGGGCCACACGAAAAACGGGCGGACCAAATCTGGGCCGGGTCAAGAAGGCCCGATTTTTTTTGGGACAAAAATATTAAGCCCATGGTCCGCCCCGGCCCGTCGGCGTCAACTTTTTTTTTTTGAAATATTAATTCTGAATAAATATAGAAATATTTTTTGATCCTTAATTATTATATTATTCACTATACTACCACAACTAGATAAATAAATATACAATTATTTTTATTTGATAATTACATTATTTACTACACTACCACAATCAAAAGACGAATATACAAATATTTTTATTTGATCATCATATCATTTATCACTACTTTTTTTATAAAAATCATAAAATTATATTATTATTGATATGAGATACTACAAAGCTATGTTGCACAGTGCGGAGTGCGCGGTGCGGCAGATACGGAGTGCGGGATACGATTTTTTGAAAACGTTAGAGTGCGATACGGCAAGGATACGTCTGTAAAGAGGAGTACTTAGAAAAATAATAATATAGCTTTGTAGTATCTCATATCAATAATAATATAATTTTATGATTTTTATAAAAAAGTAGTGATAAATGATATGATGATCAAATAAAAATATTTGTATTTTCGTCTTTTGATTGTGGTAGTGTAGTAAATAATGTAATTATCAAATAAAAATAATTGTATATTTATTTATCTGGTTGTGGTAGTATAGTGAATAATATAATAATTAAGGATCAAAAAATATTTCTATATTTATTCAGAATTAATATTTCAAAAAAAAAAAAAAGTTGACGCCGACGGGCCGGGCCGGGCCCGCCCGGGGCGGACCATGGGCTTAATATTTTTGTCCCAAAAAAAATCGGGCCTTCTTGACCCGGCCCAGATTTGGTCCGCCCGTTTTTCGTGTGGCCTGTTTGGACCGAGACCGTCCGTTTGCCAGGTCTAACGAAACGAAATGGACACCAAAGAACGAAAAAAGACAAATCTTTGAGGAATTTGCGGGCAAAGTGGTCACAACCGAAAAGGATGTCCGTCTAAACCACGGTATATAAAGACAAATTTTAAAAAATTTATTCGTTAATTGGTATGATTATATCTCTCATTTCTTTATTTTTTTGCAGATAAAGATCGGTTAGCGGCTCAAGATATTCGGAATAAATTAGGAATGTTACTTTTGTCTTTTCGTTTGGTAAATAACTCGTTGGTTTAGTACCTAAAATCTTTGTGATGATGTTGATTTTAATTTTTTATTGTTAGCATGCTTCAAATAATTATTATGATTGTCATATAATACATAATAAAATAATAGTAAAAAAACAGTAAAAACAGTAAAAATGCAGTGAAAAAAACAGTTTAAAAAAAGAGTAAAAAAGGCCGTAAAAAAAAGCAGTAAAAAAAGTCACTAAAAAAGCAGTAAAAAAACAATTAAAACCTACTTGAATACAAAACAACACTCTTTTGGTAATTATGTTTGAACTTACACCATTTTGGTAAATATATTTTTTAAGTACACCTCTTTTGTAAATAACTAAGGAAAACTCCATCTATCCCCTTATTGACGGTAGATATTACTTTATCAAAACCGGCCTTTACTCATTAGTCAACGACGAATAAAACATAGCATGCTCAACCCCACATCTTATCTAGGTTATAATATATCACTTCCAATATAAGCCTGTTTCAATATCAACAATAACAAATTCGTTTGATAATGACATGTAATAAAAGTTATACATACTGCTCGAATTAACCGAAAGTAACTTTTGATTTCATCCAAAGTAGAGTTCTGCACATTTTCATCCGTGAGATGTAAATCTATAAATGTTAAAAATTAATATTAAATTAAAATACATAATAGACTGTACGATTTAATATTGTTATTCTTAACAAACATAAAAATAGATTTTTTTACTGAGCCTAAAATAGTAAACTACTAAGATCGAATAATAATAAGATATACTTTTAATGGTAACTATAATATAGTTAAAAATTAATAATAACATAAATATAATTTACTATGAGTAATGATTTTATACAAATATAAGCAGCGTACACAAATAATTTCTATAAGCATAATTACCAGAATCCCTAGAAATTTAGCGCCCTATGTGGCTAGTGTCATGAGGAAGCAAATGTCATGTCTTATTCCACACCTCATAGGCTCTCGACATAGTGCTGAACATCAATAACATAACAAAAAAAAAAACACAATAACTGATATTTTGATGCCTAAATATGTGCCTCAATAATTTATCTTCATCCTCCCTATCATCATCCAATAATCCCAATGTGTAGCATGCTTCTTGGAACAATCTATACCAATTTTAGATGAATATAAATGTAATAGTTTAGAAATATTATACTTTGTTTGAATAAAGTTGAAAATATTATTAGAAATAAAACTGCCATAAACATGAATTTAGATTAATAGGGTCTTACTCAGACCGTTCGAGTTTCTTTCTTGTCTGCGAGAAAAGTATTTTTATGGAAATTATAGTTTTAAATTCAAAACAAGTTGACATATACATAGTTATTGATTCTCATTGTTTTGGCCACCTCAATCATTGCACAAAGTAATAACTTGTTAAACAACAGTAAAATAATATATAAAAAGATAAAATATATATATAATAATTGGTAACTATACGAAAAAATATATTATAGCACGTATATGATCAATCAGTCTCGAAAATGATTGTAGATTAATTCAGCCTTTTTTTGAAATATCCTCTTTTTTTCTTAGGCCGATGTTATTAATAGTGCATGAGATATGTACTCATTCGGCCTATAAAGATTCTATATTATATTACAGCTTGTGTTATGGCGAGACGAAGGTCTTATCAGAGTCTTGCTTGCTTACCGGACAAGAAGGATCAAACTTTAGACCCACTAATGGACTATAACGAGCTGAGTAGTTTAGTACTAAAGCCGTGAGTGACTCTTGGCTTCCTTTAGTGATAGACGCAATTAGACTACTCTATTCCTACGAAAGGAACTGACTTTCCAGGTAGTTTCATTATTTCTTAGTTCTACTGGAACGACTGTATGCGTTGACCTTGTAATAGAGTCTCTCCTCTGTGGTGAGCGGAAGCGGGGGAATGCGACATCTTTGGTTTAGAACAAGAAAGATCGTGCTTTGCAATCAAGATTTTGACGTAATTTCAAGTTACGAAACCCCGTATTTTTGACATCAATCACTAATAATGCTACGCTCAATACAGAATTATTGCATAATACTTTATACAATTATCAAAATAAAATATTGTTTGTTAAATTTTTGCCACTTTACGAACATAGAGTTCTAAAGTTGTTCGCTTTTATTATAATTTAAACTAAGTGGAAATAATATACTAAAAAAAATACATAAAAGGATAATTTTAGATCGAACTAATTTTTCTTTCAACAAAATTTCCTTCATTTTCGCCGTGGATTGCCTTGTTGCAGTGTGTATGCTTCATACATCCCGGATTCTTCATAAATAATATTAATGCAAGTTTGAATATTAAAGCAATATCAATATTATGAGTAAATAGTTGATCGAATTAGGGAGAGATGTGTTCTTTACTTGAGTTATTGCACAAATTAATAGTAACTTGAACTAATGAGAAATAACCTGGTTAAAAAAAGTAAGAACTTAAAGTTTATGTATGTGACTGCATACTAACTACAACATGATAATATATATATATATATATATATATATATAATTAAGTTAATAATAATTCTTGCAACTCGTGTAGCTTTTGATTCAAATATGTGTAATAAGTTACATGTTGTATGATTAAAAGATATTACATTCTTTATTTTTTTGTATATTTTATCAAGCTAAAATAGTATAATTATGAGAATTATGTAAATCGATTTTTTAGGAATTCAAAAATTCTCGCAGATAATAAATATATATTAACTAAAAAATAAATAATACTTTGAGTTCATAAATCAAAAAAGAAAAGAATAAAAAATAGTACAAGGGTATTGCTGATGTGGGCTCTGAAATTTGAATTATATTCCCTATTATTTGTTCCAAACCAAGTTAAAAATATTATTATAAACAAAATTTCATGAGCATAATTTAGATAGATTTAAGAATAACTGAGTTATTTTCCTGAAAATAACTATTTTTATTCTAATATTTAAACACCTAAAACTATTGCCCATTAATATAGAAAATTATAAATATTAACTTGCTCTGTCACTTTTTAAGAATAATAATAAATTTAGCGTACATATCACAATCTTATAAGACTAGTATGATTATAAATTATTTAATGAGTAGTTCAAGTACATTTTTTTTGTTTTTAATATATAATATAGATATAAAAAATAAAAAACAATAAAAAAAGCAAGATGAGGTGGATTATTTAAATTGAACCGACAAATAAAAATAGATAGAAATGAACGATAATGATGTGAATTATTTAATTTAGACCGAAAAGATAAATGAATAAAATAAATTAGGAAGACTCGATGATTATCTAATGAAGATTGACAAAAAATAAATTAAAAAAGAAACAATTATGATGAAGTGGATTATCTAATTAAAATAAAAAAAAATAAAAATCTATACTTTTATTAAACGAGAGTCGTGACACATGTCACTTTGTAAGTTTTTTTATTTTTTATTTTAAAATATAGTTTATATATAGAGATATATTCTTAATTTTCATAAAAAATTATAGATATGTATTGTGGGAGTTTTATTCCACAACTTACACTCATCTATCAATAAAAAAATTCTTTCTTTATTTTTTAGCTTAAAATTTTAAATATTTATAATTGATTAAATCAAGTTTATTTTTAATGAAAATTATATCAAATTAATTTTTATTTCACAATTTTCAACGAGACATCCATATAAATATAATAAATTTGATGGATTTACAATAATGATCGATTGCACAAAAAAATTATATTAGAAAAAATATGAATATTTATTTTCAGTAAAATTAATTGATGCAAAATAAAAAAATATATTAACTCATTTATTGCCTACATAAAAAATAAATCATGATATTTATTTAATTATAATAACTAAAAATAATAAACCATACACTGCACACACACATATATATTAAGACTTAATCACATATTACTTTCGTCCCCAAAATTTGTTCCTACTTTTTTTCGGTATGTCCAGGAAATTTGTTCATGTAATGGACACTAATTGACTTAACACTCTGCTAATGTGGTACTCTTTCTCGAATTATATTACACCCAATAATAAGCTCAATAAGTTTTTTATTAATATTACGCTAATATGATACTCATGTCGAACATCATCAAAAATAAATTTAGAGATCGATAAATTATTTTTTAATAAGAAAATATTTTATGCGTTGCATCGCACCGGAGAACATCTAGTAAATTAAAAAGAAATGATGAACGTGGTGAGATTTGAAAAATTGTGACCACTCTTTACATAATTTTTTACTTTTTGCTATTACTATTTATAAATGACAGGTCAATATTCTTCAGGAATATGCACTACCATCGAAATTAGGTATAAATGTGAATGTATCATTTAGAACAAACAATATTTCTCAAGAATAGTATAACAACTTGCACTACTTCAGGAGCAATAATTATAAGAAATGTAATTAAAATACATAGAAAATAAAACAATATGAAAATTAAACACTGCTCAAAATAACTCAATAAATCAAAAAACAAAAATCTTCTTCAAGAGCACTTACAATATTTCTAGGAATATTACTTTTCATTTTTCGTCTGTAATTTACACATATCTTTAGATCTTATAATGTCCTTCAGGAACACATCATATTCAACTAAAATAGCGACATAATATTGTGTTTTTCAAGAATTACAACAAATCTTTTAATTTTAATAATCTTTTGGACTATGAAATATTACTAGATTCATTATTCTTCGACAAACGACGTATATAATTTGATAATATATTTTCAGACCATCATATATATTGCTTATATATGACGATATAAGAATCAAAATAACTAGTAGATAATATATTAGATATACACATATATGAATGTTCAATTAAAAATAACTAATCTAAATCGTTAAATAGATCTAATAACAATTATATAAAATATGAGAATCTAGATGAGATGGAGATAAATTTATGAATGTCTCAAAATATGACAAAAATATAGAAACACCATATGGCATGTAAATATCAAGAGTGGTAGGAATCTAGCCAGATATTATATTTCGCACCCCAATGACGCTTAGTAAATACTTATTTTGTTATATAAATATATATTTATTATATTTATGCTATACTTATTATACGTATACTACATTCAAAATTTTATATATACTATATTATTCTATATATAACAAAAAATGCATCTTGTTAGATACTCCTATAATGCGGGGTAAAATTTACCAGAATCTATCAACACGCGGTAGAAAATACTACGTGAGAATATGAAGAACTTGTGAAATCCAAACATAGATATATATCAAAAAGGTTCATATATATATATATATCAAGGACATTGAGCTGATCTAAGAAAAAATATTTTTTATTTTTCCCAATGGTACCACAAAACTTTTAAAAATAAAAAATAATTGTGTTGATAACATGTACTCCCTCCGTCTCTGAAGATTAGGCACAATTTTCCTTTTTCGTCCGTCTCAAAAAAATGGTTACATTTCATTTTTAGAGAATACACTTTATATTTTTACCCTTTTTTTAATTTTACAATATTTTTTAACTAACATAGCCTTCTTCTGTATAAAGTGTGACAATTTCTCTATTAAAATACATCATCATTTTAATTTTATTAGAACCCATGCCCTAGAGAGAGTACCACTCTTTAAAGACGAAGGGAGTAATAAATTTGAGAGTAAGAGAGTAGTATGAGAAGAGAATAAATTACGTGTTATCATTATTAGAGATGTATACCTCTATTGATAAGAACAAATTTAAAATTCTAAAAATACAATAATTATCCATTAAATACATAATTTATTTACGACAACGACGGAATATTTCTTATGCGAGCTGTCCAAATAAAATAATAAGAAAACTAATTCAGAAGTACATATAAAATATTTATTTTTCCTGCCGCACAAATAAAATGAAAAACTGCCCGGTGGATTGATACATTCTGAAACTCAATTGTGAGAAAGTTGAAGGTTAAAAACATTCCCACATCGGCAATGTATAAGAGCGATAACCAATTTATAAGGACAGTAAAAGTCACAGATGCACGCCGAGTCCGTTAACGTGGACTTGTAACCCGAGTGGGGGCATTAAGGTGGTGCGGACGTTTGGCTGGCCCAGCTGGTTTGATCCAAGTTGCTTGTTTCTGGCCCGCCCGTTCCAAGCACTTATTTGGGGCATGGGGCTCAAGCGAAGGCTTGGGTTCTGCGTCCTTTAGAGCGGAGGGTACAGCGTGAGGCTGGTTTCACAGAGCAACGACTACCTCCCGATCTCTGCAGTGGAAGGAAAACGGGCCGGTTCAGCTTGGCTCAGTAAGAGCCGATTGGGCCAGCACAAATCGGACAATCATTTTTTTTGTTCTAACTCTTCTTTTTTTTTGCAGGATCGTGTTATATATATTTTTATTTTTTCGATTTATATTTGGATGGAAAGTTTGAGTTCTGTTTGTTTTGTCTAAATTCGATTAAGTTTTAAATTTTGATTGGAATTTTGGATCGAACAACTTCATTGACCAACGAATTTATATATATATCCATCCCTGAATTATATATCGGATAATTATTTATTCATAATTATATATAAATAAAAATTAGGTAAAAATATACATTAAGACAAGTACTTACATCGACTAATTTTTTTTTTATTTATTGATTGCAATTTATGGTCAAATTTATAAATTTTGACTATAAAATCAAAATATGTGAAAATTTAGCGGGCGGAGAGTATATAATTAATAAATCAATACAACTAATAGAGCATGTATATATATAAATCTCAATCAATAAACAATCACATATAGGAGTTGTTGTTGTTTTCTTTTTGTGAAAATTTAGATTGCAAGTTACAAAAAGCACATTAGAACTTCATAAAAAAATTTAAAATATATAATATTTAAACAAACATATGATTGATAATATATTAAATTTTAAAATATGTATATATGTCTAAAATAGTCTATACTATCTAAATTTAAGAATTTATAGTACTGCTAAAATAAAAAATAATAAAAAAATGCTTTCCCAATTGGCTCAGTAAGAGCCGATTGGGCCAGCACAAATCGGACAATCATTTTTTTTGTTCTAACTCTTCTTTTTTTTTTTTTTTGCAGGATCGTGTTATATATATTTTTATTTTTTCGATTTATATTTGGATGGAAAGTTTGAGTTCTGTTTGTTTTGTCTAAATTCGATTAAGTTTTAAATTTTGATTGGAATTTTGGATCGAACAACTTCATTGACCAACGAATTTATATATATATCCATCCCTGAATTATATATCGGATAATTATTTATTCATAATTATATATAAATAAAAATTAGGTAAAAATATACATTAAGACAAGTACTTACATCGACTAATTTTTTTTTTATTTATTGATTGCAATTTATGGTCAAATTTATAAATTTTGACTATAAAATCAAAATATGTGAAAATTTAGCGATGGAGAGTATATAATTAATAAATCAATACAACTAATAGAGCATGTATATATATAAATCTCAATCAATAAACAATCACATATAGGAGTTGTTGTTGTTTTCTTTTTGTGAAAATTTAGATTGCAAGTTACAAAAAGCACATTAGAACTTCATAAAAAAATTTAAAATATATAATATTTAAACAAACATATGATTGATAATATATTAAATTTTAAAATATGTATATATGTCTAAAATAGTCTATACTATCTAAATTTAAGAATTTATAGTACTGCTAAAATAAAAAATAATAAAAAAATGCTTTCCCGTCTAGACGCCCGCCTAGGTGGCCGATTAATCACCTAAACGCACATGACAAACGCTCAGGCCATAATCGGGACATTCGGGAGCCGCCTAGCGCCTAGGCGGCAGCCCAATCCGATTTTTAGAACAGAGATTCTAACTCTTCTTTAGTTGGACAAATTATAAGTAATTTATTACTGTTTTTTTTAGCAGAATCGTCTTATATATATTTTAATTTTTTCGATGTTATATTTGTGTGGAAGGTTTGAGTTCCGTTTGTTTTGTCTAAATTCTATTAAGTTTCAAATTTTGATCGGACAACTTCATTGATCAACGAATTTATATATATATGTATATTTACACACAATTATTTATTCATAATTATATATGAATAAAAAATATAAGAAAATAAAATTAAAAAAATACACATTAAGACAAGTCAAACAAGTACTTACATAGACAATAATTTTTTATTTATTGATTGCAATTTATGGTCAAAATTTAGGAATTTTAACCATTAAAAGTCAAAATATACAGAAATTTAGCGGACGGAGAGAGTATAATTAATAAATCAATACAACTAATAGAGCATGTACATATATATATATATATATAATCAATGAATAATTACATATAGGAGTTGTATTTTTATTTTCTTTTTTCAAAAAATTAGATTACAGGTTATAAAAGCACATCAGAACTTTATGAAGAAAGCTGATATCACATTCATGGCCCAACATAATACTCCAAAATCAAAAATGGAATGCAGTAATCTAATTTACATTTGAGAATTTTTTGTTTGAGTTACCTTACTTGGTACAAAATTACATAAAGTAATTGATTACAAATTTAATAAGCACCTGAGAATACCCAACATAGAATTCGTTTACTCGGTTAGAAATCATGGTGATAATGTATTGTAAAACGAAAAGAATACGAGAAATATGTGAAGAGAAGAAGAATTGTGTATATTGCATATGAGGATCGAATACCTCTATTTATAGATACACATGTAGGATTTCAGGGGTACATATGTCATTCACCAATATACATTTATTTATAACATGATTTTTTTTAACTACTTCACTAATATTATATAACTCAAAGTCAAGTCGAGTCGTGTTCAAGCTTACCAAGTTTCCAAGCATGTCGAGCTTAAGCTAAAACAAATAGAGTTTGATCGAGTTCAAGCTGAGCCCGAGCATCAAGTTTTGTAGCCGAGCTCGAACTCGAGCCCAACCACGTTCGACTCGCTCGATCCGATTACCCCTAGAGATGTCTTTCAGTGATCTTGTTGTGGTTGTAACACCCCAAACTAGGCGGCTATTACAGTGCCGTGGAACCCCAACGGGACCCACCAGGCGAATGAAAATTAATGAATTAAATAATATAATTGTAGTACCGAACCACATTATATTACCAAATACTCCGGTGAGGAGCTTTAAGTACCATACACCCAGGAATACAGAATAGTGGTATATTTTATATGAAGATAAAATATACAACACTGAATGAAAATGAGTATCCAAACAGAAATCTGCAGCGGAAATAAAATGAAGACAACATGAATGACTGAAAGAACTGGCCCCCCCTACTAGTATTACCGGGACTCCTCGCCGTCAACATGCTCTTCCCGTGCCTGCCTTGCCGTGACCTGAAAACAATATCCCCCAACGGGGTAAGTTACACAGAACAACAATCCTCAAGAGTTGAATAAACACAAACATGATATATCCTTTAATTATGAAGTTAAGCTGAAGAGGGGCATCGTAGTACGCCCGTAATGTTCTGTGCAAGTGCACAAGACGAGTGCCCGGACACACCCGTCCTTATACCTAATTAGTCTCACGGATAGGGGTGTACAAATCGGGTTTATATTCTAACCGGTTCGGGTTTTAAAACCGAACCGGTTTTTGGTCGTATTCTGGGAACCGGTTTTTTGACCAAACCGGTTCGGGTTGGGTTGGGTTGGGGACTGTAAAAACTCGACCCTATACTAACCGGTTTGGGTCGGTTTGTGACCGGTTCGGGTAGGAAAAACTGGTTATAACCGATTTTTTTTTAAAAAAAAAATTAAAAAAATAATATATTCTTATTAAATAAACCCATTATACATTAAATATAAACTTTTATTAAATAAACTCATTACAACATCAACTTTTATTCAAACATTTAGAATTTAAAACATAAACTTTTATTCATCGAGAGTGATATCTTCTTCGGAGCTAGCCTCGCGCGAAGCTTCATCGAGAGCAATTTATTCATCGGAGAATGAGATTGCAAAACCTTCTTCCACCTCGATATCGTGTATTTCTTGTTCAATGTCTAGTTCTCCTTCAAGACTTTGAGTGTGTTGTATACGCTCGGATGCGTCCAAGTGATCCTTCAAGCAAATACACATCTCCAATGATGCCGGTGTGAGTCTTGTTCTTCGTATAGATAATACCCTGCCACTAAGAGAAAAAGCGGATTCCGAAGCTACCGTAGAAGCTTGGACGGTTAGTAAATCTCGGGCCATAGCGGTTAGAACGGGAAATTGAGTTTCCCTTCCTTTCCACCAAGCCAAAATATCAAAATTTACGAATTCATGGGGTCCCATAGTCGATAAAAAATCGGTTCCAATATATCTCCCATATTCGCTAGTCGATGATTGGTCACCATCACCCCTAGCCCGTTTAGTGTTTTCTTCTCTTAAACTATTATATAAGTTAAGCATGGGATCCGCGCTAGTAGAAGTAGAAAATGATGATGAAAACGAACTTGAAGAATCATTTCTTGAACCATACTTTTTAAAATAAACCCCGAATAAATCTTTGAAATTTTTGTTAAAAATGGCTTTTGCATCTCTTGAATAGAAAACGTTTTCGTTATGCAACTCTAAATCAATTGAGATTTTATCGATAAGTAGTTCCACCCCGCTAATATTCATACATGGGTTCAAGGCGGCGGAACAAGTAATTACCGGTGGCATTTCTTTAAAATATTTTCTTAGTTTTTCTTTCATGGGCGAAACCATTTTTCATATAAATCACCACTTAATTCGTAGTCGCTTAATTTTGAACACATTAAATAAATTTGATTAAGTACCAAATGACTCGTGGGATAATAAAGTTGTTGTGTTTTTAAAAACTTTGAGCAATTCGCTTATTTTACCGAGTTTGTATTATTAGACGAGTTATCAAATGAGATCGAAAAAACTTTTTCTTGTAAGTTAAAGCTATTTATTACATTTTGTAACATATGAAATAAATTTTGACCCATGTGAGGGTACTCAAAATTTTCAAAAGCAATCGTACGCTTCATCATTAGCCATGTATCGGGATCAATCCAATGTGCAGTAACACAAAGGTATGAACCGGGCAAACCATGAGGTGTCGACCAAACATCGGTTGTTAAGTTTACATTTGTATTTAAGTTTGCAAAACCGTTTACTAGTTCTATTTTAGCCTTTTTCCATAATTTAATACAATCGCGTCTAAGAGTAGCACGACTTACTTGTTTATATCGCGGTTGAAGAGTATTTTGAATCACCTTAGTCAATCGAGGGTTATCGAAGTGGTTGAACGGAAAACCTTCTTGAATCACGTAGCTTGCAAATTGTTGTCGGCACCGCTCCGCCTTGTATGCAAAAAGACCCCCCTCTCGTGACATAGATGCTTGACCGGCTTCCGGAACGGATTTGAGTCCTTCGCAATACTTGTCGGTATGCATCTTCAACGTCGTGTTGGATTCATGTTTCAAAAACTTACCGCAATGTTTACAATGAGCCTTAAGTTGCCCATCCGACAACTTCACGAGGTTGAAATTACACCAAATTTTTTGGTTTTGGGTTGTTTCTATAACTTCAACAATCTCGGGTGCATTCGTGGAAGCGGAAGAAGATTGAGTTGCCATTTGAATTGAGAGAAACGAGAATTTTGTAATTTTTTGTAGTACTTGAAGAGTGTTTGAGTATTGTGACTAAACCAAAACTCAAATAGGGTATTTATAGTTGATTAGGGATGGCAAAATGGTAAAAAAAAGGGCAAAAAACGGTCAGATTTTTGAATGCAACGGCTAGCTAACGGACACCTACAAAAACCGGTTTTTTCGACCCGGTTTCAGAAACCGGTTCCCCTAAAAACCGGTTTGGACCGGTTTCTAGCGGGAAAATGTAAAACCGGGTAGAAACCGCCGGTTTTGAGACAACCCGAACCGGTTTTGGTCAAAAACTGGTTTTGACCGGTTTTGGTTTCAGTTTTTTTTTCCGGTTTCAGTTTCGGTTTCGGTTTTTTTGCCCACCTCTACTCACGGAGGTCAGCGTTACCGTGTGCACAGTCCATTGTGTCGGTGAACCCAAACACATGACTATCGTGTGCCCGACTAAAAATTCCACACATCCGCACCCGGCCACGCAATATGAACCCAGAAAGTCACACGATCAAAAGTGACCATGATGATTATTAATGAATAACAACCCGATAAGGGTCAAGAATGACTCACCGAGATGAAATAATAGTGAAATGAATGATAGCTCTTTGAAATGATTTGGAACCGTCGTTCCTCGTGAATGAAATGATTATTTGACAATTACAAGTCTCAATACGGTTAATACATTATGAATGCGTTATGATTATGAATGAACAACAACGAAAGGAATGAGTATCCTTTTAACCGAGTAAGAATTAACTTACTCAACACCGGTGAAGAATGTCATTCCATGAACAAACGTCCTAAATAAGGTGTCGGTCGCTCGAACAACCTTGAATAACACAATTACCAACAATCCGTTCAATATACAAATCAAACACGATTATAACTAACTCAAAACGTCGATACGACTAAACCAAGTTCATTGGGGAATTATATCAAACACGTTGTAACTAATCTTCGATTGTTCACAACCAATCCTTAATTATACCATTATCAAATCCCCAAGGAGTGTTTCAAACCAACAAAACATATTCAATACAATCAATAATCCAATATGAATATTCAATTCGTGATTTCAACAACAACTAATCGAAAACCCCCAAATCCAACTCAATATTCAAAGTGTTCTTGAATAATCCTTCAATAATCCAATGAATATTCATACAAACTCATAATCATATGTATATCTCTTCATACAACATGATTATAACGTCCAAAACATCATATCTCAATACAAAATCGAAATCCAATATGTTGAAGAATTTACCTTTGAAGATCCAAACACTTTGATCCTATGAACACGTGTTAAATCGACTATCCAAGCTTCACAAGCGAATGAAGATGATGAAAACCGAACACCCAAGTGATTGATGATGAAAAATCTCTCCATCAAGCTCTCTCTCTCGGAAACAAGGTGAAAAAGTGAGAAAAATGAGCTCAAAGTCCCGTCCAAGTACTTAAGTACTGCCATAGTTACGGTTGTAACTCGGCCTACTTACGGCCGTAACATATCCAAGTCAACGGCCTTACGGCCGTAACCAACCATGTCGTACGGGTGTAACCCGTCTTCGTCGAAAACCTGCCGGCAGTCATACAGCCGTAACCGCACATACCTTACGGGCGTAACTCGACTCATACGGCCGTACTCGGCACTGCTTACGGGCATATGGAGCCTTCATCGAAACTGGCCAGGCACCCTGCTCGTTCGTACGGCCGTAACCGGTCAAGCCCTACGGCCGTACCAGCCTCAACTTACGGCCGTATGCCGCAACCCTTACGGCCGTAAGTCCCATTCGTCCGAACTGACGTGAAAGCAACGATCGCATGATATGGCCGTATCCGCCTATTCTTACGGCCGTATCTCCTCTTCGTCCAAAACATCCTTAAACCAACGAATGTATGTTACGGCCGTAATGCCTGATTAGTTACGGCCGTAACTCGCTGCTGGAGGTGAAAAAAATCCGACAACTCCGTTTTCTCTCTACAAATGATGAATGATCCGACATACCATACGTATGTGAATATAAACAAGTCCACAACATGCCATAGATGATATTTCTAAAACAAGACTACCAATCACGATGAAAATGATAATACTCTCGTCTCGATACTCAAACGGAGATGAATGACGATCGGTAATTGATACACGGTTACCATATGCCAACGATGAATACAAATGAATGAATCATGAATGATGAGTGATTATTAATGAGTGAAAATTACTGAGTGACAATTACTGACTGAAAATTACTGAATGATAATGAATGAATTACAATCGGGTATTACAGTGGTATTGCCATTCTGGCATATTATGCCATGCTGAGTAGGGGTGGAATTTCGGAATCGAAAACCGAACCGAAAAAACCCGAAAAAAGAACCGAAAAACCCAAACTAAAGAAGACTGAACCGAAAAACAAAAAAAAAAGAACCGAACCGAACTAATTTGGTTTGGTTCTCGGTTCGGGGTCGGGCGAAACTGAACCGGACCGAAATGGACTTTCAACATACTAAAATGACCTTATTTTTGTGATTTTGGTGTGTTTCAAATTTTAGTATAATTCGTTTTCCTTTTGTAAGACCCTCATGGGTCAAAGGAGGATCGATAATATGCTCAAAGTGAGAAAAATGAGCTCAAAGTCCCGTCCAAGTACTTAAGTACTGCCATAGTTACGGTCGTAACTCAGCCTACTTACGGCCGTAACATATCCAAGTCAACGGCCTTACGGCCGTAACCAACCATGTCGTACGGGCGTAACCCGTCTTCGTCGAAAACTCACGGCGAATTACATACCAGAATCGCACATACCTTACGGCGTAACTCGACTCATACGGCCAGATTTCGCAGATCGCTTACGGGCATATGGAGCCTTCATCGAAATCCGTGCACTCGCTGCTCAGACGGCCAGAATCGGCCAAGCCCTACGGCCGTACCAGCCTCAACTTATGGCTGTATGCCGCAACCCTTACGGCCGTAAGTCCCATTCGTCCGAACTGACCTGAAAGCAACGATCGCATGATACGGCCGTATCCGCCTATTCTTACGGCCGTATCTCCCCTTCGTCCAAAACATCCTTAAACCAACGAATGTATGTTACGGCCGTAATGCATGATTAGTTACGGCCGTAACTCGCTGCTGGAGGTGACAAAAATCCGACTACTCCGTTTTCTCTCTACAAATGATGAATGATTCGACATACCATACGTATGTGAATATAAACAAGTCCACAACATACCATAGATGATACTTCTAACACAAGACTACCAATCACGATGAAAATGATAATACTCTCGTCTTGATACTCAAACGGAGATGAATGACGATCGGTAATTGATACACGGTTACCATATGCCAACGATAAATACAAATGAATGAATCATGAATGATGAGTGATTATTAATGAGTGAAAATTACTGAGTGACAATTACTGACTGATAATTACTGAATGATAATGAATGAATTACAACCGGGTATTACAGTGGTATTGCCATTCCGGCATATTATGCCATGCTGAGTAGGGGTGGCATTTCGGAATCGAAAACCGAACCGAAAAAACCCGAAAAAAGAACTGAAAAACCGAAACCAAAGAAGACCGAACCGAAAAACAAAAAAAAAGAACCGAACCGAACTAATTTGGTTCGGTTCTCGGTTTGGGGTCGGGCGGAACTGAACCGGACCGAAATGGACTTTCAACATACTAAAATGACCTTATTTTTATGATTTTGGTGTGTTTCAAATTTTAGTATAATTCGTTTTCCTTTTGTAAGACCCTCATGGGTCAAAGGAGAATCGATAATATGCTCATGTAATTTGTGATTCAATTAATTTAGGTTGAGAGAATGAGCTACTGTGATTTACGATTGTTATATGTTTTGAGATATTTGTAAATTGCTACGCAACTCTAGCTTTTATCTTGAACATATATATAACTCTTCTTGTTATATATAACTTATTCTATTGCATATAATATTTGAATTTATATTGTGAAGAACCGGAAAAACATCAAACCAAATCGAAACCGAACCGATATTTATAAAATCGAACTTAACCGAACCGAACTTTAAAAAGAACCGAACCATACCGAAACCGAATTTGGTTCGATTCTCGATTTTGCACAAAAAGCGAACCGAATGGAACCGAGTCCACCCCTAATGCTGAGGAAAATGGCACATCGCTTGATACTATTTAGACGATATTTTTAACCCTAAATCGCCAACTTTTGTGTAAGCTATTAGTGACATACATTGACTCAAATTAACCTGAACCATAAAAATCAAACTGGAAACCCCCAAAACTGATATGCATAAATCGAATTTAATGTGATTCCAAAATTGAATCGGATCGAATCTGTTGAGTATTGGTCCGAATCGGGTGAAAATAAGATTACAATAATTATAACAAATATAACTATTACACGAATCTACTCGGGATAGGGATTAGGGATTACACAACTTCTAATTTTACGAATCAAAACAAAAAGGAAAAATAAACTGAAACAGTGAGAAATAGGAAGACCAAACCACACGGCCGAAGCCGAAGAAAAACACTATCGGAGAAAATTCCGGCCGGCTCAGTCCTCCGTCCCCGTAGCCACGTCCTGGACTCACAAGACCCGCGGCCAGCACCTCGAACCGAACCCACCACCGGAAACCGGAAGCAACCTCCGGCGAATCCAAGCACAAAGCAAGATCCGATCGGTCCAAAACCCCAAACCCAAAAACGAAGCACAAAGCTTCAGAAACCCCAGAATATCGATCCCCTTTCTCACAAAGCTCACCAAGAAAACCCTCAAATATTTCACTCGGAAAATCGAAGGATTCAAAGGGAAAATATATCTTGCTCTATTTTATTTAGTTGTTCTTTCATGTCCACCGAAAACGGATTTATAGGAGAATCGGAACAACCAAACAAAGAGAAGAAATCGGATTTACTTTCCATCGGGAGAGCAGTCAAAGCCGAGGAGAAGGAAAGAAAATCGGGGTGAGAGAAGGAGAGAGAGTGAGCAGACGTGGGGGTGAGAAAGGGAAATGAGGGTAGGGTTAGGTTTATGGGTTTCATAAGTAGGTTTAATAAAAACCAATGGCCGTGATTAAAGATGCGGATGAACGGCCAAGATTAATCCAAATTTTAATGGGTCGCTTCCAAAAGGATTCCTGCGGTCCGATTTTAAGTGGGCTGCAGGAGATAGATTATTTTGGGCCCTCATTATTTTATTCATTTGGGCCACATAATCCAACAAATCTCCACCTGGGCCAAATGAGTCATCGGGGTACATAATGGAGACGGAGGTCATCATCGCCGGACATCACCTGCACACAAAACACAAAGTAAGTACAGGTAATCACAAAGAAAGCAATCACTAAGAAAGCAGGACTATCACAAAGATGTAATAATTCACTAAGAATGTAAAGCCTTCACAAAGAAGGCAATGACTAAGAGTTAGTCTTGAGTTCCCAAGTTCAGCAGATCAGTGCAGGACACAAACTTCTCCAAAGGTAAGCATTTGGTGCCCATATCTGCAGGATTGAATTCTGAAGGAATTTTTCCAAGATCAAGTTCACCTTTTTCAACAATGTCACGAATGAAATGAAATTTGACATCAATATGTTTAGTGCGATCATGAAAGACAGGATTTTTACAAAGCTGAATTCCAGAGTATTGGTCCGAATCGGGTGAAAATAAGATTACAATAATTATAACAAATATAACTATTACACGAATCTACTCGGGATAGGGATTAGGGATTACACAACTTCTAATTTTACGAATCAAAACAAAAAGGAAAAATAAACTGAAACAGTGAGAAATAGGAAGATCAAACCACACTACCAAGCCGAAGAAAACACTGTCGGAGAAAATTCCGGCCGGCTCCTCCGTCCCCGTAGCCACGTCCTGACTCACAAGACCCGCGGCCAAAGACTCGAACCGAACCCACCACCGAAACCTAAGCAACCTCCGCGAATCCAAGCACAAAGCAAGATCCGATCGTCCAAAACCCCAAACCCAAAAACGAAGCACAAAGCTTCAGAAACCCCGAAATATCGATCCCCTTTCTCACAAAGCTCACCAAGAAAACCCTCAAATATTTCACTCGTAAAACCGAAGGATTCAAAGGGAAAATATATCTTGCTCTCTTTTATTTCGTTGTTCTTTCATCTCCACCGAAAACGGATTTATAGGAGAATCGAACAACCAAACAAAGAGAAGAAATGGGCGGATTTACTTTCCATCGGGAGAGCAGTCAAAGCCGAGGAGAAGGAAAGAAAATCGGGGTGAGAGAAGGAGAGAGAGTGAGCAGACGGCGGGGGTGAGAAAGGGAAATGAGGGTAGGGTTAGGTTTAGGGGTTTTATATGTAGGTTTAATATAAACCAATGGCCGTGATTAAAGATGCTGGATGAACGGCTAAGATTAATCCAAATTTAACTACTGCTTCCAAAAGGATTCCGGGCCGGGTCCGATTTTAAGTGGGCTGCAGGAGATAGATTATTTTGGGCCCTCATTATTTTATTCATTTGGGCCACATAATCCAACAGAATCAAACCGAATTAATTTATAAATTCTTCTCATTATTGAGATATACAAATTTTAAGGTGAAACCTACTTTATAGATAAAACTACAATTTTTGTGTAGCGTGGCAGTGTTGAATTTTAATGCACGATTTTTTTTCTAGAACTTTCGTGCTGATAACATATTATAAATATTGAGCTAAAGAGAGAAATATAAGAGGATATGAGAGATACCAACAAAATTGTGTATACATTGTGAAAGCCGTAAGTCTCTATCGATAAGTAGAAATCTAGAGTTTCAAGGACATATATTTATGTTTACAAATGTAAGTGCAAATTTAATAGTCATAACTAACATGTTGCTTGAATCTTACATATAGATTACAATATTTTTCTTTTTCATAAAAAAATGTTAGAGAGCTGGCTATTTTCTTGTGAGTAATTTTCAAGTGCCGAGTCAAATATTGTCACATTTAAGTGCAAATTTGAAAGTCATAAATAACCTTTTGCTTGAATCTTATAAAACTTATGATATTTTTCTTTTTCATAGAAAATGTCAGAGAGCTGGCTACTTTCTTGTGTGAGTAATTTCCAAGTGCCGAGTCCAGTATTGTCACATTCTCATGAAACACTAGATTCCAGCGACTTGATACGATGGACAGCGCGAGCAAATGGCGTTCGATAACATATCGGGTGGTTGAGCGAGCATGGTGCAGTGTGTTGCTTGTTTGTGCCAATATATAAATGTGAAAGCAATTTTTAACATGAATTTCGCTAAGAAATAAAAGAACCGTGTTACATATACCATCTCTTCTTCTCTTCTATGGAAACAATCAACAAAAATTGTATGTGGATACATACATCATACATGATACATACATACCATACCATTCCCACCTCTCTCATTCTCAAGTCTCGACACGATCTACGACACATAATTAAGCATAAGTCGCAGCATCCCTTACAATATTAAAGGGCATGAAAGCCAATACCATGAGCAGTGCCAGGATACAAATGGGAACCAGAAGAAACAGAAGCGGCGGCGGCGGCAGCGGTGGAAGTACGATCGGCAGTATCAGCAGCGACGCCGTCAGGCAGATCAGCAGAAACATCGATTCCGACGTGAAACAACGAACCATCAATTTCCCATTCTGCCCTTTCGAGAAAGATCGACTATAATTATAGTCCAAATTCCTTCTTCCCATACCCATCTCTTTTTCTCTTCGTCGTCCCCACAAATGTTTAAATAGTATCTGCAGATTCTTTTTTTTTTTTTTTTTTTTTTTTGGTCTTCAATTATAGAACAGATTATAATCTGGGTTGGATCTGCTGCCTTATTCTTTGGTTTAATGGAGTTGAGAAAGGGATTTGGAATGGAATCTGCCTCTGAATGGGTGGGGGTGGGGGTGGGTGGGATTCAGTGAATGGGGAGGAAACAAGTGGGGGCTGCTGACAAAAAGAAACATTATGGTAGTATTTGAGTATTGGAGAAGGGTGTCCTGGTTCTTCACCCCTGTACTGAAGCCCTCTAGATCATGACCAAGTATAATGTACGATGCAAGAAACATGTCTGATGTGGTTACTAGCTTAATTCTGATTAATGTATAATATAATTAGACTTAATTACATAAATCGTCCGTGTGGTTTGTATTTGCCACATGCTTTAGTCCTATACTTTTTTCAATGGCCACGCCCATGATTTTTGATCCATTACGGGTTTAATTCCTTGTGGTTTGTCGGGTTTCAAGAGTTTACCCTATACTTTTTTCCAAATTGGTCATTACGTCCTTGTGGTTTTTGATCCGTTACGGGTTTAGTCCTTTGACCAATAATTCTGTTAGTTGATCGTTAATTTAAAGGGTATTTTTGTCTTTTCATATTTTTTTTATTATTATTATTTGAGTACGTTGTAATTACTTCTTTATTTTATGATTATCTTATACATATAAAGATCGAGCCCTTAAATTTATTTTGGAGTCTTAATGACTCCAATTTTTATGTCTTAATTATTATGGAGTCTTAAAGCTTCAACTCATTATCTTTAACATCCGAATATAATACACAACCATCAATACAAGAAAACCAAAGACCATAAAACACAAATAATCAAACGATTGGGACATGATAGGTTAACAATTTCATTTCCTCATTAATTGAGGATAGTTAATTACAATCATTCATAAGTTACATGAAATGAGGCCTATAAATAACACATACATTTCTTTAGCTTGCCACACCTACGAATTGATATTAAAGGCTTGAATTACTGAAAATAAGCACAATATATTTGATTGGTAAAGTTTTATCTATCTTATCATATCTTATATGGCGGTTGGTTGTTACAAAAACCCATGAAACATACGTAGTTGGGGATGCGCCTGTTGCAAATGGTGCCAAGTTGATTGGATCGGTCGAAGCTAGACTCACACCACTGTGCAAAGATGGGTTGGTAACTCGCCAAATCCTAATAATGAGGACATGGGTTGTAATATCCGCATTTTTTCTTTCCTTTGTATTTTTATTTTTGGTGTATTTCTCGATCGTAGTGACCCTCGTGCATTTTACAGTGTATCTTTTCTGTCATCTATTGATCTGATTCTCGTTATTGTTGTACGGAACCGCCATTTCGGGGTTGCCATGGATCCATTTCGTGTTTTTGGTTCCCAAATATTGATTCCTATTGCTTTTATTCTCTTCCCGGATCATTTTTCATCATTTAGGACCCAAAAGGGGGTGTGAGCCGCGGCTCAAGGTGTGTGCGCCGCGACACACACATTTCTCCAGTTGTTGGTCGAGCGAACTGTACTGTGTGCCGCGACACACCCATCCGGTGCCGCGGCACAGTGCCAAGTCAGTGCCGCGGCACACTCGTGTGACATCTGCGACCAAAACCCGATCAGACTGAGTGCCGCAAGACACGCAGCCGTGGCTGCACACTACCGAACCTCGAGTAAATTTTTGGCCCGCTGCACACCTCACTGTGCCGGCACACAATGCGGTCAACCCTCTATAATTGTGTTGTTTTGAGCGAGAACGGCTCAAAACCTTCTTCTTCTTCCATCGACGCGAGAGAGAGTGAGAGAGGAGGAGAGATTCTCATCATTCATCAATTGGGGTTGATTTTCATCATTCTTCTTCGGTTGTGAAGCCTTGATAATCAATCTAACGCGTGTTCTACGAATCTAAGTACTTGAATCTTCAAGGTAATATCTCTTGAAACCCTACCTTTTGGATAATTGGGGATTTTGGGGTTTTTGTCCGATTCTTTCCGCTTTGTTGATGGATTCTTGATGAATATGATTAATCTTGTCGATATCATTAGTTTTCCTACGGATTCATGGTATATTTACATAGTTTTGCTAATCGAGAGGGTTTGGTTGTGGTCCGCCTCGTTGTTATTTTTGTGCGAATATCCATGAATCATAGGCGGGTTTTCGGTGTATTCCATTTCCGTATTCGGCTAGAGTTGGTTGTAATTATGTTCTTCGAATCGTTAGGTTCGGTTCCGTTGGTTCTTAACGCTCATTCGGTGATTATCCTTTCCGCTCGCGCGTCATCAATTACTCAAGGCAAGTATTTTTGGAAACCTTTATGCTTAACGTGAAATGATAATGTATATTGTGTGTGATTTCTCACCTCGGGAGGGTCCGACGGATCACGGAGGGAATCCAATGGTATAACCACGGATTCACGAGTTTGTTTCGCTAGCCACTGGGAGGGTCCTTAGGGATCACGGAGCGGGATCAATGGTATAGCCCTGTTCCCAAGGCGATGTGTGTGCGTGAATTGTTTTATAATATGGCCACTGGGAGGGTCCTTAGGGATCTCGAGCGGATTAATGGTATAGCCTGTTCCCACGGCAAATTGTTTGACTGTTTATTTCCTAAAAGACATGTCCGGTTTCGTTTATGAAATGATATTGGTGCATGTACTATGAAACGTGTAAGCGATTGGTTTGCCTTAATTACTTGTACTAGCGTAATTGCTAACCCCTTTGGGGACCCGCTTTTGGGGAAATTCTTGTTATGGATTTCAGTTATGATTATCCGACGAGCGAGCACCGGACAAGACGAGGATGTGGGCTAGTGGTCGTTGACATGTGCATTCGGGTCTTCTCATTTCTTTTGTTCATTTCGATTTGGTTGTTTCCAGCTTATAAACTTATAGATTGTACTCGCGAGTACTTAGGCTTTTCATTTCAAACTCCGTATTGTATTACTTTAAAATGGCTACATTGTCGATTGTTGCTCATTTCGCTTATTGTTTCTGGTGTATTTTCATAAGATGTATTATTTGATTGTGTATCCTCACTAACCGAGATGGTCACCGAGGGGTACCCGCTTGTTGTAGCCTCGGTGGGTCCCATGTAGGGTCCACTGTAATATACTCCGAATATCTTGGGGTGTTACAGAAAATGGTATCGGAGCACTAGGTTTATGGATACCTAGGCTTGTTGGTTATTTAGGTCTAATCGTGTTTTGTTTTGCACATTGTCACACCGCTGCCAGCATCTCAGTACTTCCAGTGCTCGTAAGTTTTCCTTCCTCTGTTCCTTATATCCTCGTATCGTACCTTTGATTCTCAATTTGTGATTGTTCTTTTCTCGTACTTATCATCGTATGGCTTTTGCTACTTATTTAACTCCAGTATGGATGCTGGAAGAGGTCGTGGTCGTGGTCGCGGTCGTGGTCGTGGACGCGGCCAGGGACGTGGGCCTGGCAACGCCACGGTCTTCGAGCCGGCAGATCGCGACCTGGCCACGATCATGCTTCTTCTCAGAGCGCGCCGACCTTGGTATTGCGGCCGTTAGGCAAAGAAATGGTTAACCAGATGGCGGCTATAGCTCAGGTGGTCCAGAACCCCGATCAGGCCCATGCTAATCGGGGCGGAACGGATCGCTGGCTTCAGGATGTCATCAAGATGCATCCTCCTCAGTTTTCGGGAGCTTCGGACCCGACCGGCTGGGAAGGATGGATCAAGGAGATATCTAAAGTCTTCGTTGCCACCAACTGTCCCGAGGACCGAAAGGTCCCTATTGCCCAGTACTTTCTCACTGGGGACGCTATGGATTGGTGGGAAGCCGTGGGGCCCAAAGATCATGTTGCTTCGTGGGTCGAATTTCAGGAATTGATGGAGACCGAATATTGCCCGTGGCCGGTCAGACAGGATCGGGTACATGCTTTCTATGATGCACAACCACGGGATATCCCCGTATCTCAAGCCATTGCCGATTTTAACAAAGAATTGGGCTATGTGAAGACCCAAGTTGTCGAAGAGAGCGACAAAATTTTTCACTTTTCCAGGAGCATGAAATTGTCCATTCGGGACTATATGTCAGGACTCGTCTGCACTACCTTGAAGGATTATCAGAGTAGGGCCCTCGCTTATGATATGTCAGTGACGGCTAGTGATTTGGCTCGTGAGAGCAAGAAGCGTAAGTCGGCCTAAACTTTTCTAGTCCCAAGAGTGGAGGCCGCAGAAATCTCGAGCCGCGAATATTTCTACGGCGGTTCGGCTGCTTCTCTGGGAGCTTGGGTGCCGCGAACCCCCGCTCGTGAGCCCACATGCTTTAAGCGGCTTTTCGGTCATAAGAACCGGACTGCCTCGTCCGCCTTTAACTTGTCATACTTGTGGTCGGGCCACAAGGCTTCTTTGTGATCGGCTCGAGCTTCGCGGTGCCGTTCTTCTCACCCAAAGACCTATGGAGCCGAGTGTGAACCAGTGGCTCATTTGCTCACGCCTCCACCGAGTGCCTACGAGATAGGGGTTGGGGTCAGCCCGCTAGGGGTGGAGCTTCGATGTCGGCTCGCCCGCCAGCCGCGTATCTATGAGATGAGGAGGACCGATGATCCAGCAGCTAGTGTGGCGACAGGTACCGTTCATATCCATTCCCATCCTGTCAGTGTGCTTTTCGATTCGGGTGCTACGCATTCATTCATTTCTCTAGAGTGTGTACGCCGTTTGAGTCTCGACTGTTTGTCACCCTGCGAGCCTTTCATCGTTAAACTTCCTAGCGGTGATAGAATTGTCGGTGATCGAGAGGTCCGAGACTGCTCTGTGTTTATTTGTGAGAGAGCTTGACTCTCTAATCTTATCGTCGTGAGTATCGAGGGCGAGGATTTAATTCTCGGGAATGATTGGCTCGAGCGGCATGGTGCAATCATGAACTACCGCACGAGGATCATTACCATGTTAGCCGAGGATGGCACTGAACACTCTTTCGCGGGGCGAAAGAGAAACCAGAAGTTTGTTATTAACGCCCTGAAGGCGATGAAACTCCTACGAAAGGGGTGTACTAGTTATTGGTGCTACGCCTTGAAGGCGGAGAATGGTGGAGTCGAGTTTTCGTCGATTCCAGTCGTTAGTGAGTTTCCTGATGTTTTTCCTGACGAGTTACCGGGATTGCCACCGGATTGTGAGGTTGAGTTTGCTATAGAGTTAGAGCCGGGTGCGGCTCCGATTTCGAAGGCGCCGTATCGCATGGCACTTTCAGAGATGTCAGAGTTGAAGAAGCAGTTGAGTGAGCTTCTTGAGTCAGGGTATGTTCGACCGAGAGCCTCGCATTGGGGCGCACCGGTCTTGTTTGTGCGTAAGAAGGATGGTTCACTGCGTTTGTGTATCGACTATCGTGAACTGAACAAGGTGACCATCAAGAACAAGTATCCTTTGCCTAGGATTGACGACTTGTTCGATCAGTTGCAGGGAGCGGCGGTATTCTCAAAGATTGATTTGAGATCGGGGTACTATCAGCTCCAGGTGAGGGAGTCCGACGTGCCGAAAACAGCTTTTCGGACGAGATACGGACATTACGAGTTTGTAGTTATCCCTTTCGGGTTAACTAATGCGCCGACGGTGTTCATGCAATTGATGAACAAAGTCTTATCGAGTATCTGGATAAGTGTGTCGTCGTCTTCATTGACGATATTCTTATCTATTCGAGGAATGAGGAAGAGCATGCCCATCATTTGCGGATAGTGTTAGACATTTTGAGGGCCGAGCAACTCTATGCGAAGTTCTCGAAATGTGAGTTCTGGCTGAAGGAAGTAATATTTTTGGGTCACGTGATTTCAGCCGAGGGAGTTCGAGTGGATCCGCAGAAGATTGAGGCAGTGTTGGACTGCGCACCGCCCACAAGTGTGAAGGAGGTCCGTAGTTTCTTGGGTTTGGCTGGCTACTACCGTAGGTTCGTCGAGGGTTTCTCAAAACTAGCTCGGCCACTTACACAGTTACTCTAAACCGAGAAGTTCGTCCGGAATGACGAGAGGCGCCCAGCTTTTGAGGAGTCAAGAAGCGTTTGACTTCGGGCTTCGGTTTTGGCGCCATGTGGCAACGAGGGATTCGCCGTTTATAGTGATGCTTCGGGTCAGGGTCTTGGGTGCGTATTGATGCAGCACGGCAAGACCATTGCCTTTGCGTCGAGACAGTTGAGGCCGTATGAGCTTAACTACCCTACTCATGATTTGGAGTTAGCGGCAGTCGTTTTTGCGCTCAAGATCTGGCGTCACTATCTTTTTGGCTCTACATGTCAGATTTTTACCGATCATAAGAGCCTGAAATACATATTTACTCAGCGGGAGTTGAATATGAGGCAGAGGAGGTGGTTAGAGCTGATTAAGGATTATGACCTCGAAATCTTTTATCATCCGGGCAAAGCGAACGTCGTGGCCGACGCCTTGAGCCGGAAACCGATTGCGTTGCGAACGCTTGAGGTCTTTACGTCTCAGTCTGAGCTTCGGCGGACTTTGATTGAGTTAGATATTGTGGTTTTGTTGTCTGGAACTGTCGGGCAACTTTGTGCTTTAGAGATTTCGTCGTCTTTGATCGACGAAATTAAGCTGAAGCAGTTGGAGGATCCGATGATTACTCAAATCCGAGAGAACATTCTTAAGGGAAAGTCTCCTGGCTTTGTGATTCATGAGGATGGTGTTTTGAGATTCCAGAGTCGGCTTTGTGTACCGAATGACTTGGAGTTGAGGCAGAGTATTCTGCGCGAGGCCCATGCTACACCTTACTCCGTTTATCCTGGTTTGAGTAAGATGTACAAGGACCTGAGGAGGAATTTCTGGTGAATGATATGAAGGAGGAGGTCGCGCAGTTTATAGCAAAATGTTTGACTTGTCAGCAGGTCAAAATCGAGCATCAGCGACCGGATGGGTTATTGCAGTCACTTCCCGTCCCAGAATGGAAATGGGAAGATATATCGATGGATTTCATTACGAGTTTGCCGAGATCGAGATCGGGCATGAATATGGTTTGGGTAATTGTTGATCGTCTGACCAAGTCGGCACATTTTCTGGGCATCAAGGATACTTGGGGCCCGGAGAAGTTGGCCCGTATATTTATCGCACAGATTGTGAGGCTTCACGGTACTCCGAAGTCTATTGTTTCGGATCGTGATGGCCATTTCGTATCACACTTTTGGCAGGCGGTGCATAAGGCGTTGGGAACTCGTTTGGGTTTGAGTACCTCTTTTCACCCCCAATCAGATGGGCAGTCGGAGCGCACTATCCAGACATTTGAGGATATGTTGCGTGCTTGTGCTCTCGATTGGAGCAATGACTGGGAGGAGCATCTTCCATTGATCGAATTCACGTACAACAATAGTTGGCACGCGTCGATTCGGATGGCACCGTATGAGGCACTCTATGGGCGGTGATGTCGATCACCGATTTGTTGGAATGAGGCATCTGATTTAGTCGGGACCGAACCGGATGTCGTTTTAGAGACGAGACGGAAGATAGAATTAATTCGAGAACGGATGTTGACTGCCCAGAGTCGACAGAAGTCATATGCCGATGTCCGTCGTCGACCTTTAGAATTCGAGGTGGGAGACCACGTTTTGCTAAATGTGTCACCGACGAGAGGAGTTTTTCGCTTCGGGAAGAAAGGGAAGTTGAGTCCTAGATTTATTGGACCCTTCGAGATTCTCGAGCGAGTCGGTGGGTTAGCATACCGTTTGGCGTTACCTCCGGCCTTGAGTCATGTTCATAGCGTTTTTCATGTTTCCCAGCTGAGGAAATATGTCCCGGATCCTAGTCACGTCATCGATTATGGTGAGTCGATGTCGCCGAGGATATTACTTTTGAGGAACGTCCTTTGAAGATTTTAGAGCATCGGGAGAAACGACTGAGGCATAAGACCATCCCTTTGGTCAAGGTGCAGTGGTCGAAGCACGGTGTCGAGGAGGCAACTTGGGAAACCGAGGATAGCATGCGTGCTAGGTACCCTGAATTGTTTGTTTCTTAGGTTTCGGGACGAAACTTGTTTTTAGAGGGGTAGAATGTAATATCCGCATTTTTTCTTTCCTTTGTATTTTTATTTTTGGTGTATTTCTCGATCGTAGTGACCCTCGTGCATTTTACAGTGTATCTTTTCCGTCATCTATTGATCTGATTCTCGTTATTGTTGTACGGAACCGCCATTTCGGGGTTGCCATGGATCCATTTCGTGTTTTTGGTTCCCAAATGTTGATTCCTATTGCTTTTATTCTCTTCCCGGATCATTTTTCATCATTTAGGAACCAAAAGGGGGTGTGAGCCGCGGCTCAAGGTGTGTGCGCCGCGGCACACACATTTCTCCAGTTGTTGGTCGAGCGAATCAGACTGTGCCGCGGCACACCCATCCGTGCCGCGGCACAAGGCAAGGCTGCCGCGGCACACCCGTCCGTGCCGCGGCACACTCGTGTGGCATCTCGCGACCAAAACCCGATCAGAGTGCCGCGGCACACGCAGGCCGTGCCGCGGCACACGGCCGAACCCTGGGAGTAAATATTTGGCCTGTGCCGCGGCACACCTCAGCTGTGCCGCGGCACACAATGCGGTCAACCCTCTATAATTGTGTTGTTTTGAGCGAGAACAGCTCAAAACCTTCTTCTTCTTCCATTGACGCGAGAGAGAGTGAGAGAGGAGGAGAGATTCTCATCATTCATCAATTGGGGGTTGGTTTTCATCATTCTTCTTCGGTTGTGAATCCCGGATAATCAATCTAACGCGTGTTCTACGAATCTAAGTACTTGAATCTTCAAGGTAATATCTCTTGAAACCCTACCTTTTGGATAATTGGGGATTTTGGGGTTTTTGTCCGATTCTTTCCGTTTTGTTGATGGATTCTTGATGAATATGATTAATCTTGTCGATATCATTAGTTTTCCTACGGATTCATGGTATATTTACATAGTTTTGCGGAATCGAGAGGGTTTGGTTGTGGTCCGCCCTCGTTGTTATTTTTGTGCGAATATCCATGAATCGTAGGCGGGTTTTCGGGTGTATTCCATTTCCGTATTCGGCTAGAGTTGGTTGTAATTATGTTCTTCGAATCGTTAGGTTCGGTTCCGTTGGTTCTTAACGTTCGTCGGTGATTATCCTTTCCGTTCGTTGCGTCATCAATTACTCAAGGCAAGTATTTTTGGAAACCTTTATGCTTAACGTGAAATGATAATGTATATTGTGTGTGATTTCTCACCTCGGGAGGGTCCGACGGGATCACGGAGGGAATCCAATGGTATAGCCCCGGATTCACGAGTTTGTTTCGCTAGCCAGCTCGGGAGGGTCCTTAGGGATCACGGAGCGGGATCAATGGTATAGCCCTGTTCCCAAGGCGATGCGTGTGCGTGAATTGTTTTATAATATGGCCAGCTCGGGAGGGTCCTTAGGGATCCCGGAGCGGGATCAATGGTATAGCCCTGTTCCCACGGCAAATTGTTTGACTGTTTATTTCCGGAAAAGACATGTCTGGTTTTGGTTTATGAAATGATATTGGTGCATGTACTATGAAACGTGTAAGCGATTGGTTTGCCTTAATTACTTGTACTAGCGTAATTGCTAACCCCTTTGGGGACCCGTTTTGGGGAAATTCTTGTTATGGATTTCAGGTTATGATTATCCGGACGAGCGAGCACCGGGACAGTACGAGGATGTGGGCTAGGGTCGTTGACATGTGCATTTGGGTCTTCTCATTTCTTTTGTTCATTTCGATTTGGTTGTTTCCACAGTTATAAACTTATAGATTGTACTCGCGAGTACTTAGGCTTTTCATTTCAAACTCCGTATTGTATTACTTTAAAATGGCTACATTGTCGATTGTTGCTCATTTCGTCGGTTGCTTCGGGTGTATTTTCATAAGATGTATTATTTGATTGTGTATCCTCGCTAACCGAGATGGTTAGTCGAGGGGTACCCGCTTGTTGTAGCCTGGTGGGTCCCATGTAGGGGTCCACGGCGCTGTAATATACTCCGAATATCTTGGGGTGTTACATGGGTAACTTCTACTCTGCGGGGTATGACCCTTTGTTTTACGTCCACCATTCGAATGTCGACCGTATGTGTAAACTCTGGAAGTATTTGGGCATTATAGGGACTAAACCTGTGAAACCCTACAAACCACAAGGACTAAACCCGTAACGGATCAAAAACCACAAGGACATGACCCGCTGAAAAAAAAGTAAAGGGACTAAACATGTGAAACCCGACAAACCACAAGGACTAAACCCGCAACGGATCAAAAACCACAAGGATATGACCTGCTGAAAAAAAAGTATAAGGGCTAAACCTGTGAAACCCGACAAACCACAAGGACGATTTATGTAATTAACTCATATAATTATATCGTAAAAAAATGAGACATGGTGTATCATATAATCATGAGTTAATTACATGTTTGGTCCTTGTGGTTGACCAAAATTGCATGTTTGGTCCTAAAACGCAATTTATTACACCAATGGTCCTTGTGGTTGTCCAAATTGGATTGACCGGTCCTTTGACCGATTTTCCATCCAATTGGAAGTTAACAGTGGGGGCATTTTCGTCCTTTCATATTCACAAAGACTATTTTTGTAACATATTAACCACATGGACGATTTATGAAGTAAATTTTTAAATTCTAAAAATGAACCTGGTGGGATTCAAACTCGGGACATTCGGGTTATATAACAAAATGTTTACCACTATGCTAAGTGGAAAGTTATATTTATCCTTTAGTAAAATATTTTATTTCAGTTTTTTTACAAACTTTGTCCTTGTGGTTTGCAAACTTATATATTTTAAATATATGAAAATATATTTAAAATATTACGAAAATTTAATATATATATATATATATATATATTTAATGGAGCTTATATTTTCTATTTACATTAATTTGTTGATATTACAATTTCCAACTTATTTTTATTAAACTCTAAAAAAAAAGAGTTAAAATTATATTGAACGATACATTAAATATATATTTGGATGAAGTATTTTTACGTAACAATATAATTTTAGGGGAACTCAAAATATTTTAAAGATATTTTCGTACATTTAAAATATATATGCTTGCAAATTATACAAATTATTTTCAGCTTTATTTACAAACTTTATACGTTTTATATATTTTCGTACATTTTTATACATTTTAGTACCTTTTAAAAACGTATAAAGATGGACGAAAACATATAAAAACGGATAAAAACGTACAAAAATAGATAAAAACGTAAGAAAAACAGATGAAACATATAAAAATGGATAAAACGTAAGAAAAATGGATGAATGCGTATAAAAACAGGCGAAAACATATAAAACTGATGAAAACGTATAAAAACGAACGAAAATTTTCGTAATATTTTAAATATATTTTCGTACATTTAAAATATATAAGTTTGCAAACCACAAGGACAAAGTTTGTAAAAAAACTGAAATAAAATATTTTACTAAAGGATAAACATATTGTTTGCAAATTTTAACAAGGACTTTCCACTTAGCATAGTGGTAAGCCTTTTGTTATATAACCCGAATGTCCCGAGTTCGAATCCCACCAGGTTCATTTTTAGAATTTTAAAATTTACTTCACAAATCGTCCACGTGGTTAATATGTTACAAAAATAGTCTTTGTGAATATCAAAGGACGAAAATGTCCCTACCGTTAACTTCCAATTGGATGGAAAATCGGTCAAAGGACCGATCAACCCAATTTGGACAACCAGTCCACAAGGACCATTGGTGTAATTAATTGCATTTTAGGACCAAATATGCAATTTTAAGTCAACCACAAGGATGAAACATATAATTAATTGTGCAATAATTTACTATTTCACATTATTATATATTAATATTCGATCGTACTTTTATATAATGTAAAAATAATACTAGGATGTAATAACATGTTAAATTTATCTTAATGCATATTTTTAAATTATTTTTCTTTAAATTTTTATTATATATAAATATAAATTTTAATTAATTCAAACTATATAGATACATGCAAAGCAAGTCACGTGCCTTTTCTGTCACTTGATTCAACGCATCGGTCCTTTTAATACAACTTGATCAAATTTAAGGGGGGAGTTAATTAAGACCCTCCTATTTTACAAAGCAAACCCTCTCTAGGGACGGATTGTCCTTTTCTTTCTTTTTTTTTTCTTTTTTTTTTTGTTTTTTCTGTATTTTTTTTGTATTTGTTATTTTTAGTGTTTATTTGTTATGTATTTTTTGTGTAATGTTTTTTTAGTGTTTATTTGTTATATTTTTTGTATTGTGTTTTTTGTGTAATGTTTTTTGTATTCGTCTAATGTATTTCTATTTAATTAAACAACACCAATAACACGTTAAATATTAACACATTAAACAACTACAACAACTGTTATTATTCAACTAAACAACAACAACATTAACACATTATTTAAAAATAACACCATCAAATATAGTGCATTTACTATGTTTGTGCTCTTATATTCTCAATTATTTCAGTGTACATGCGTTGTCGATTGGAATATAAAGTTTCCCATACAGATGCATTGGGAAGTCTGTACGCTCCCCATTGTGGGTGAGTATTGGAAAGTGATGAATTTTCATCTAGTGTCACATAAATATAGTGAGCACAGTCGTCGTCCCCCACATGGGCAATCACGAGGGGTAAATGATTACTGATTTATGTTGTAAATATAAGAGCACAAACATAGTAAATGCACTATATTTGATGGTGTTGTTTTTAAATAATGTGTTAATGTTGGTGTTGTTTAGTTCGAATAATAACAGTTGTTGTAGTTGTTTAATGTGTTAATGTTTAACGTGTTATTGGTGTTGTTGTTTAATTAAATAGAAATACTAGGGCTGAGACCGATTCGGTTCTTGGTAAAAATTAAAGAACCGGAACCGGTTTTTAAATAGATAAACCGGTTCAATTTTTGACCGCTTTTTTTCAGGAACCGAATTAGGAACCGAAACCGAAAAACCGGTATTTTCTTCGAGAACCGAAATAGGAACCGGAATCGAATTTAATGTGTAAAAACCGGGTTTTTTCGATTCTTTTAGGAACCGAATTGTGCAAACAAACCAAATTTTATTAAAAAAACCCCGAATTTTGAGTAGAAACCAAATTTAATGTGTAATATTTTGAACAAAATACATTTAATTTGCTTTATTTAATACCTATATTATGTAAAAATTTATATATAATATTATTTTTATTATATATATATATATATAATATATATAGAACCGATTCCAAACCAGTTTTTTCTAACATCATAAAACAGGAACCGGAACCGGAACCGAATTACTAAAAAGGAATCGAATTAAGAACCGGATCCGGTTAATAATAAAAAAATTGGAACCGAAACCAAATTTTTCGATTCGATTCTTATTAAAATTCGGTTCTTCAGGTAAAAATTCAAGCCCTAAGAAATACATAAGACGAATACAAAAAATATAATACAAAAAACATAACAAATAAACACTAAAAAAACATTACACAAAAAACACGTAACAAATAAACACTAAAAAACATAACAGACATAAAAAAAACAACCAAAATGACAGGAAAAAAAAAAGGACAAATAGGGAGGTTTTGTAGGGGGGTCTGTATGACAGACCCCCAAATTTAATTCTAATACAACCCACATTTCTCTTTCTTATCGCGGCTGAAGGCTTGATTTGTCTAGTCAAGATGTCGAGCAATTCCAAATTTTATGGCTATTTTGTATGAGATCATATTCAATCGAAATTTATAAAATTAAAACATCAATAATATAAAATAAAAGAAATAGATTAAAAAGATAATATCGGAGTTTACTTTAACAACAATGTTAAATCACATTTTCATTGTCTTTGTTAATATAAAAATGGAATTTAATTTTGGGACGGAAAACGTAAAACATTACATAGGACAAAGCATATACTCCACCGGATCGATACTCTAACCAAAAGACCTTAATTTCTTTTGGTTTAAAATAAATTTTTTTCAGTATTTTCATTCAATTTAATACAATTATATCTGTAAAACACATTCTGGAAGAATTTCCATTGGAATTTGATAAGTGCTGGAAAAACCACAATATATATCTTACATCAACATTCGACAATAAGTAAAGCCACAACATTTGAAGATAGTTTCTACAGCATAAGATATTCTACGGCTACAGTTGTTGTCTGATACTAATACTATACTACTCTACCTGAAGTTGAGAAGTTAGTACCATGTATGAATTAACGACGCAACCACACTTTTGACTTGTGTGAGATGAAGCTGCTTCAACGAATCAAGTTTCCGATCTATGACAAAAACGAAGTTCAAGATCAGCATACACCAATCTGTGTCAATGGTGAAATTGAGAGGTCGAGTTTATCAATTTGTGTGAACGATACCGCTCGTTAAGTGTTTCATAACTATTGTATACTACCGTGATTTATGTAAACAAACTCATGTGTGGAGTTCGTGGATGTTTGAGGAATTCGCCTTACTTATATAATACAACATTTTACATGTGATATATTATTGTATATTTAATCTGAAAAACCTCATGTAAGCATCAAACATACAAAATAGCACATTGTTGTTGTAACTACATTAACATCTAAAGACTTCAACAATGTATCTATTTTCAAAAAAAAAAAATGATATATTTATTCACCCCTCTAAACCGATCTTTAAGTATACTGTAGCGAAAAATACCCACTAATTTATATTCATTATGGGGAAATTACAGCCAACTACCCTATTAGATGGTCTCTTTACACTTTAGTCCCTATTGTTTCATAAATTACAGCGAAGGACAAAAATCTGAATTGGTGTTGACTTCTATTAAAAAGACGAAAATGCCTCTCTATTTACTTGAATAAAATATTTCTTTTAAAATACATTTCATATTAAACAAATAGCTTATAAGTTATTAAAGTGTTTGGCTAATACATTTCTTTTAAAAAATATTCTTTTTTCATAAAATAATTTTTTTTCCGAAATATAATTTTTTCCAGAAAATATATTTTTTTTCACAAAAATATTTTATTTTATTTTATTTTTTTCCAGAAAATAATTTTATTTTTTCGAAAAAATAATATTTTTTCAAGAAAATAATTTTATTTCGAAAAAATATTACTTTGCCAAAAAATATTTTTTCCTCCAAAAAATATGTTTTTTTAATTTTTTCGAAAAAAATATTTTTTTTTTCAGAAAATAATTTTATTTTTTTCGAAAAATAATATTTTTTTCAGAAAATAATTTTATTTCGAAAAAATATTATTTTGCCAAAAAATATTTTTTCCTCCAGAAAATATTTTTTTAGTTTTTTCGAAAAAATATTTTTTTTATTTTTTTCCAGAAAATAATATTTTTTCGAAAAAATAATATTTTTTCCAGAAAATAATTTAATTTTGAAAAAATATTATTTTGCCAAAAAATACCTTTTTCTCCAGAAAACATTTTTTTAATTTTTTCGAAAAAAATATTTTTTTTATTTTTTTCCAGAAAAAATAGTTTTTTTTTGAAAAAATATTATTTTTTCCAGAAAATAATTTTATTTCGAAAAAATATAATTTTTCCCAAAAATAATTTTTTCTCCAGAAAACATTTTTTAATTTTTCGAAAAAATAAAAATTCCATAAAATAATATTTTTTTCGAAAAGATAATTTTTTCCCAAAAAATTTTTTTTTTTTATTTTTTCGAAAAATAATATTTTTTCCCAGAAAATACTTTCTTTTTTGGAAAAAATATTTTTTTCTAAAAAGCTTGAAAATTTATTACACTGAAGTCCAAACGTGTTATATATATTACAATGAGGTCCAGCATGTGCCACCCACGTGAGGCGAAAAATAAATGGATAAACAAAAAAAGGAAAAATAAAAGGACAAATTCGGAATATCAGTACTCTCTCCAGTGACATCATCTGAAAATTTGACTTTTGTTCTTCTTTGTAAATATGGTTTCTGGACAGTGCAAAATTTGTCATTCATTGTAATATCTGAAACAACAGGGACCAAACTATAATTAGACCATCAAAAAAGATAATTAGATGTAAATCGCCCTATTGAATATATATGGTCGTCTACTACCGCCAATGGATAAGTAGTAGTAGTAGTAATTTTATGTATTAAACATATGAAATGGGATCTATCAACTCTGTGCACACGTGCATTTTGCTTTTATAATAGTGATCATTGTTATTAAACTCTCTCCCCTAGTTAAATATTGACAATAGTTATATTTCACAAATTATTGAGATAAATTAGTGAATGTGATAGGTTGACAAATTGTGTAAATATTGATTGCAAGTCTATTTATGAATAAAATAAAAAATATTAATGGTGAATTTGTGGTGGAAAATTATGTCATAGCTACCGCTACTCGATCATGAGTAATGCTCATGATGTTAATGTATTGTATATTTGCTTTAAATGTTGTATCAATGTACTAAATGTAACAATACATTAATGCCATATCTAAAGCAAATGTACAACACATTAAAGCATCACGATGCATTACTTCTCGAGATAGTTAAGAATAAATCGGGACGACGATTAAATGATATGATGTGATTGTAATTATTGATTTAATTATGTAAAAATTGTAAGCATCAAGGACAAATTTTTTGAAATGTAGAACTTTGAACCGAACGAGAGAAATAATAATTTACATTTGTTGAGCCACGCGAAATTCAAGAGTGTGTCGCTTAGATCGCTTGGTCCATGTTGTTCCTACAGGCTACAATTTCTTGCATCAGAAGGATTATGTGACGTGTCCCCTCACCAACTGAAATCATAACGATCCCTAGGGTTCATTATTTGTCCCTAATAATACCAACACAATCATTTTTTTAGATCCCCTTATCAACTTCATTTTAAATTCTTTCATTTCAAAATTATGTCATAATCAAATTTATTTTAAGTGTTCAAAGATAACTAATGCATTCATAAGTAGAGGAGAAATTCATTGAAATGTAATTTGTTATGTTCAAGCAAATAAATATTTTTCAATCTCGATCGGAACCATTCGATTGCACAAAAGGTAAATTATCGAGTCTAACAAAATAATACTGTAGACCACGATGACTAGATAAATCATGCGGGGATTCAATACTTAAATATTTCGTACTTAAACCGTATTCAGTGAATATGAATACAACAGTACTCATGTGTTCGATAAAATGAGTACTATCATATGCATAACATCTTACCACTTAGACCGTGTGTGTGTGTATATATATATATACATATATATATATATATATATAATCATATGGGAATGGTTTTTATGTTGTGAATTGAGAATAAATCTGAATCATTGATCTGGGTGTCAGATGTACGATCCAAATTGACTTATGCATACAATATATGCGTTTCGTGCATCAAACTTGCAATGCATTAAAACTCTGCATTATATGCATCAAAATATCGATGCACTAAAATATTACATTTCATGCATACGTTTTTATGAGAATAAATCTAGGCCATCCATTTAATCAAGATCTATGGATCAAATTCATTCTTATTTCTTAACTTAAGTATCATTCTCACCAGAACTCACTCTCATATATATATATATATATATATATATATATATATATATATATATATATGGATAGGTTCAGGTAGGAAAGTTTTTTTGTAGGAAATAGGAATGATTGTAAGTCATTGGTTCTTGGAGATTAATGGCTCAGATTTCGTTCTGCTATGCTAACACGGAAAACTAGTTGTGCTAACGAATTTAATTATTGGGTTGACTGATTTCACTTATGGAAGTTCCTACAATCATAGGAAGTTCCTATATTCATAGGATTTCATATTTTAGGTTAATATCTATTTTGTATGGGATTTCGTATCTTTTAGTCGTTCAAATATTTTAATTTTTGGTGTATTTTTTTTACTTTTTTTAAAACTAACACAATCTTTTTCTATTTGGTTTGTATTTTAAAAAATCGAAACTGTTGTGCTAATCATTTGTTTTGTATGTGTTGCAAATTGGAAAATAGAATGCGGTTCTAGTTATGTTCCAATTATGTGATTTTCAAGAATTTCAGCCGCCGCTTCTCTTCTAGGGCACTCCGCGGCTGCTGAAATAGGTGAAGCTGCCGCCACTTTTGTAATATCCGTACTTTTCCATTTTTAGCAGTTTCCATTTTTGGTGCATGTCTACTTTTATCGACTCACTTGTAACCGTTTCGACATTTTGAATCTACTTTATTCTTGGAGTTTTTCCATTTGGACGAGTTTTAGTAATGTTTTCACGTAATTTCATTTTATGACATGTTTGCCGTATGAACGTTCGATTCTCGTAAAACTCATTCGTTTTCATTGTTTCTTGGTTTGTGCAAGTTCGTATGGCTGAGTTGGTCGTGTTGAGACTTTCGGTTTGTAAATCCAACGTCGTATCGTGATTTTTGGGCACTTGGGCCATTTTTGTAATTTCCTATAAGTTTAGGGAACTTCATCTTCTTTGTCGTATTTTGGATTCCCCGGTAGTCGGAATTATATTTTCTTTCAGCGCTTAGCTCTGTCGCCTTGTATATTTCGTGTTCGTATTTCTGAATTCTGGCCTTGTCGTGCGTTTTGAGTTTCGTACATTCGGCAGCAGCGTACTGATCTGGACAGTACTGAACTGCTGCGTGGGTAGCGCACGCTACTCCTTGTTACCTTGCGTACGCTATCGATGTGCAGTTAGTGTACGCTAACTCGTTATTGTCAGCGTGCGCTATATTTAGCGTGCGCTAAGCATGTCTAGCGCACGCTAGCGACGTCGGGCAATACCTACTGGACTGTTTATAGCCCCGTTAGCGCGCGCTACCTTGTGATAGTTAGCGTGCGCTAACTATGCGTTTTAAATAGATCATCGGGCAAGTCAGAACAGCAGTTTTCATTCTTTTCTTTCGTTTTCTTCACCGGGCGACTCCAGAGGGCGATTCCTTCAGTTTTGATCGGAGAATTCTTCGTATTCCATCACCGTAGGTTCGTGCTAACACATCATCATCAACGTAATCATCCTCCATCGTCCGAATCCGAGGTATTTTCTTCAGGAACCCTAAACTTGTCTAATTTGGGGGTTTTTCGGGTTTTTCTTGATTGATTCCAAATTGTTCATGTAGGTTACGAAATTTCTTACCGATTGTTGTTATTGGGTGGTTCCCAATCCATTTTCCTCGAGTTAATCCGTGAATTGTTGATACGGGGAGATTTTGCGTAAACCCTCGCCCGTATCGATTGAACGTTTATTGTCATGAATTGTAATCGGGGTTATGGGTGTATTCCATTCGATTATTGTTGTCCGTTAGGACTGAGTTATATTGATCCTTCATTTAGGAACTGTCGTTTTTCGTCCGGATCATTCGTAGTCGTTGTTCGTCCCCATTTCGTCGGAGATGTCTCAAAGGCAAGTACTTTATATTTGTTTACCTGTTCTAGTGTTTGAATTATGGCTATTCGTGGTTGTTTGGATGGATATGTGTATGTTAACCTAGGGACGGTCCGACGGGGCCTCTAGGGATACGTATTGCCGTGTGTGTGCGTATCACGAACTATGGTTAACCACCCACGGATGTCCGACGGGGCTCTGCGGGGTACGGTGGCCGTGAGTCTCGTACCAACGGTTAACTTTGAATTGTTTTGCTGGAGAAATGTGTTTTGTGCTTGTGCACCGTAAATATTCCGGAATATAAATGATTTCTAAAATGATTTTTGGCGCATATATTCATCTGATTAGAATGTAGTTCAACTGGATTGTACTTGCACTAGAAGTTGTCGCTAACCCCTTAAATGGGGGAAATACTCTTTGTATTTCAGGTACCGGTCTTGGAGACAAGCGAGCACTCGAGCCATATGAGAATGATGGGCAAATATGATACTGTTTAGGAGTCATTTGTTGGTGTTCAGTTCTGTCATTTATTATGAATGTCTTGTTTTGGGATTTCTGTATTATGAACTTGGTATAAGTACTCGAGTACTTCCTTTTTGAATTTATTAATGTTGTGTTCCCGTTTTGGGATATGGATTTGATGTCAGATTGTATTTGTCGGATTTTAGTCTTTTATTTGAATGTCGTGGTTTGAGAAATTGTCGTTTTGTTGAGGATTGTATGTCGTTGTCGAATGTCTTGTTGGTACGTTAGCCTGGTGGATTCCACAGTGTGGGGTCCACGGCGCTGTAATATGCCCTGACCGTCTTGGGGGTGTTACAGCTGTAGTAGGGCACCCTGTTGCAGCCCCTCCTCTATGCCTACTAAACGTCGTTCAACTATGGAAGACGCATTATGAGGTGCTAGATCCGGTTATGCTTGACGCAATAAAATTTCAGTGCACATGCCGGAAACAAATTCAAATAGTTACTTCCCATTTATTTTTCGTTTGAGACAATGGGGAGAAGGGCATTGACGAATTGTTCATAGAGAATACGAGTTAGGGAACTGCTACCTGATGTATTTATTTTTAGCACTTTTATGTGATGGTTTATGCACATATTGAATAACATTTTAGCACATTTGATAATACTATTTTGATAATTATTGTGATTGTGATTGTTAGCACTTAAATGTGTAAAGTTTTGCATTGTTAGTACATTGTATTTTTGTTAATATTTTATTAATAGAGTTTAGCACTAAATGTTATTTATGTTAGCACATTTAATAGGTAATACTAGCATATATGGTATGTAATGCTTGCATAGCAGTTTATGAGATTTACACTTGCAGCGATTGTATATACCATCTTTATACCTCTTTTATTAATGCTTATTGTGTTTATTGTATTTTTTTAGTAAATGACGCGAAAATTATTTTGTACCTGTACTTGAAAACGAGTATGATTATTTATCTTCCAAAAAAATAAAGCACAACACGTTGTATCAAAATTGATTGCATTTTACACAATAAAGCATAACAAAAAATCACATAATTGGAACATAACCAGAACCGCACTCTAGTTTCCAATATGCAGCACACACAAAGCAAATGGTTAGCACAACAGTTCCGGTTTTTTAAAATACAAATCAAATAGAAAAAAAAAATAATGTTAGTTTAAAAAAAATACACCAAAATATAAAATATTTGAACGACTAAAAGATATGAAATCCCACAAAAAATAGATATTAACCTAAAATATGAAATCCCATGAATATAGTAACTTTCCATGATTGTAGGAACTTCCCATAAGTGAAATTAGTCAAATTACATTGGTACCACCAATAATTAAATTAGTTAGCACTCCTAGTTTCCCGTGTTAGCACACCAGAATGAAATCTGGGCCATTAATCTTCAAGGATCAATGGCTTACAATCATTCCTATTTCTTACACTTATACTATTTCACTCCATAACGCACTATATATATATATATGAGTATTGGAACATTCTTTTGGCCTAGCAGAATGAGAACATAGTACTCGTATAACAATATGATTATATTAGTTATTGACTTAGCAATATGAGTACGGGAGCGCTCATTAGTCGAGCAATATGATTACTGAATTACATTACATTAATATATAGTAATATGAGTAGATGAGTACACTTCTGCGAGTAATAAAGTAAAAGAACAGAAACTATGCATCTTCGTATGAAAAAAGCATCTACCTAATGCAGTATGTATGACTTCTCGCAGCAGTTGCTGTAGACCCATTTGCTTATGCTGAAAAATCCTTGCATTTCTTTCTTTCCATATAGCGTACAACAGCTCCGTAATCATCACCTTAAAGAAACGGCAGCCTCGCGTTTTGCTCCTCACGCTGCTGCAAATTCTTCCTATTTTAAACTCCCACTTTCCAGAATTCCTCTGTTTACCGGTCCAAATTAGAAATGTATTCCATAGTCGACTAGTTTCCGGGCATTCAAAGAATAAATGGTTCATGTCCTCTTCAGCCGATTCACAAAAGACACACGTTGGATCTATATCAATCTGAAATTGTCGTATACGATCCTTCGTGGCCAATCTTTTCCACAAATCTAACCACATAATAAACTTAGCTTTTGGTGTTGCCATATTGTTGAGAATCAGTTCACGCCACACCACTTTTTCCCCAGCAGGCCGCAACCGTTGATACACAGCTTTACCATTGAAATTGGGTGTCCCCATCAATTGTAGCAAATCAATCCCACCCAAATTTCCTCTTAGTTTCAATAGTTTACGAAACAAGTACGAAACTTGTACCGGTATATCCATGGTCAATATACCGCGTTCTTGAATGTAATATGAATGCATCCACCAGACCCAAAGTTTATCCGTCTTTTTACTTAAAGCCCAAAGAAGTTTTCAAAAATAATATCTACAAAGCAAATAATATAAATTATAATTAATGAAGCTCAAAGAGCTAGAAGAAATTGTCTTTCAAGTATTAACTTAGTTTTAATTTTCATACTCTATCATTTTACGTTGCTTTTGCATATTTTCTCAATTTTGAGGGCCTATTTTTAAATTTCTGCCTAGGGCATCGTCAGGCACAGGACCGCCCCTGTGGAGTATGTTGTGTTCTGAACATTGATGTATTTTATAAGGTGTGTCGATGATAGAGTTTGTTGAGAATCGAGATAGACTGTGTTGGCCTTTGTTTGAATTTCGTGTTTATGAAGTTATGCTTGTTGAACTCGTAATTTTGGATGTCGGATAGTTATGTGGATGAAAATTCATTATTTTGATAGATTATTATTTCCGCTGCTTGCTTATTTTAAAATGATTTTTTTCAAATTTGCGAACGTGAGTATACTTTTGTAAAATCGATACTCTAAAATACTTTGTCGGTACTTGTAAGTGGCGGCTTAACGTATTTCTTGAAAGTTGTTTGAGTTTTGGTAAACTGGTCATGTATTTTCTAATGAGGTCCGGTGAGATTTGAATGATATTTTTTTTGTTTCGGAATGTCTTTGAGTATTTTAAAAGATGTTACCATCCCTTTGACATGTTTGTAAAGGATTGTAAAAATAATTTCCAGCCCAGTGAATTTTGTTTTGAACATATTTTGCAATAAGGAAAAATCTTAGTTTTAATATTTTACTCAAGCGTGTGACTTGAAAATCCTTCACACTATAGGATTTTTGTATTCTAAGACAAAAATGTAATTCATTTCAAAAAGGGTGAAAGGTGAAAACTTCTAAGGTTTTAACCATTAACAATGTTTTTATTTTGGAAGAATTGTGATAATTTCCAAGGTTGGATGAAAAGCCTTTCATAATTTTATTAGATTTAAAATTTGGCTAAATGCACGAGCGTGTGCAACGTTCGTTTGGCTAAATGCACGAGTAGCGTGTGCAAGATCCATTTGGATGACTCTGCGGGTAACTTGTGTCGGGGTTCGTTCGGATGAGTCACAAATCATATTTGTATAGACCTGAAAAAATGGTGAGACCCACGAACCGACCCAACCCGCCCATGAAAAATTCGGTGTTGAGCTTTATTTTTTAGCCCATACAAACTTGGCCTTTATAGCCCGCCCATATTTTGGCGCAGCCCAGGAAGGCCTAGACTAAGGTCGTCGCGCTTCCACTAGGGGTGTTCATAAACGGGTACCCGTTTTTTCGGGTATCTGAAAAACCGGGTACCCGACAAATCGGGTATCAATTTAAGCGGCCCGCGGCCCGACCAGGTAAATCGGGTACTCTTTTACCGGGTACCCTAGTTTTCTGGTCGGGTCAATAGGGTACCCAGACCCGAATTGTATTTTGCACAATTCTAAATTATAAAAATAAAATAATTTTTTCTGTAAAAAAAAATTGCAAGAACCCAACAACTCTACTTAATAATTAATACATCAAAATCAAATAACTCACCAAATCACATATATTTTGATCAATCCCAAATGAATTACAATATCTTAAAACAACATAAGAGATTAAAGTTTTAATACAATAATTAAATAAACAAGGTATATAACTTTGAAATAAGGCTAAAATGCTCCTGGGGTCCCTTAACTTAATTTCAGGTAACGATTTAGTCCTTTATATTTTTTCCCCCAACTAAGTCCTTTATCTTTCAAATTTTAAGCAAAGTTAGTCTTTTCCGCTGGTCTCCGTTACAATAATCAACCAGACGCTTATTTTAAACCTACGTGGCTATAAACATTTCTAAGTGTCAAATTCCTAACGTACGTGTCTATTTCCTAACCTATGTGGATTAGGGTAAAATGAAGTAGGCCCAACTTCGCTTCATTTGGTCCTGTTCTCAGAAAAATTCACGAACAAACGAAGGAGAGAAAAGAGGCGAAAATGAAGAATGGGGTAGAAGTAGGGTTTCACATGCGACGAAGAAGAAGAAACGCGAGCAGAGCAGAAGAAAAAGAAAAAACATGAAGCAAAGCAAGAGAAGGGGAAGAAAATATACGAAGATAAGAAGAAAAAGAAAAACGCGAAGCAAAGCGAAAAGATGAGTCTAACCTTCTGTCTGTTTGTTTGGTTGGTTGTTGAAATAAAATATGCATTTTTTCCGTGGTGGGGGCTTAGGGTTTCTATTTCTAGGGTTTTTTAAAAGATTGAATGTGGGGTCTTGGCATGTGTTCTGTTATAATATTCCTTTCCATGTGGATGTCAGTATATCTAACTGTTGTTGTTGATTCATGTGTTTTTGTCTTTGTTTGGCACTACATTTAACTGAAAATGACGGAAACTGAAGGTTATTGGTTTAATTCTTCATTTTATAGGTTATAATGGATAGTTTTATAGTTGATGTTTACCATTGTGGTCAGTTTGTAGACACACAAATGATTAAATATGAAGGGGATGTGGCTACTTGGAAATGTGATGCTGATGGGTGGTCCTACTTTGAGATTCTTGGGATTTGTAAGGACATGAATTTTTTAGAACTAGTTGCAATATTTTATGAAGTAAATGGGGTTAAAAGACAATTACTGAATGATGTTGGTGCTATGGAAATGGTAAATTGGTCTAAGGTAAATGGAAAGGTTGACTTGTACCTTATCCATCCAGTGTCACAACCAGAAGTAATACCCATGATTGAAGCCCAACCTGATGTTGAGGCACAACCTGATGACCTAGGATATAATAGTGAGGATAGTGCACTAAATGTAAGGTTTGGAACAAAAAATAACGTTGACTCTGATGATGAGGTTGACCTTGATGATGGGTTTGAACAAGTCCCAACTGTGGGTGTTGGGTTTGAAGGTGGGGATGAACAGAAGAAGAACAATGGTTCTATAAGTAAAAGTAAGAAGACTAAATCTGGGAAAAATAGAGGGAGGCCTAAGAAGAAAATTATTGAAGAACCTATCAATGAGGGAGATGTTGTTGAGTTAGAAGAATCTGTTAGTGAAGATGATTTATACATTGGTAAAAAAAGGAGGAGCAAAGTAATGAGGTGTGATAGAGGGCTATATGATGAGGATTACTACACAGAAGAAATTGAAACTGAAGATTCAGAACTGTCTAGTGATGAAGAAGTAGAAAAAGTTAAATATCCCTCATTTGTTATGCCTAAAAGAATGAATGATTATAAGTGGGTGTTGGGCGGTCTGTTTTCAACTAAGGAGGAATTCAAACATGTTGTAATTACATATGCAATCCACAATGGCAGGGATCTAAGATACATTAAGAATGATAATACAAGAGTTAGAGTTGGTTGTAAAGAAGGATGTGAGTGGATGACATATTGTGCAAAATTACCTATTGAAGATACTTGGCAACTTAGAAAGGTCATAGACAAACACTCATGTAGCAGAGAGTATAGGGTCAAAATAATGAATTCAGCTTGGTTGGGGAAAAAATTACCGTTTACTGTGAGGGAGACCCCAAAAATTAAGTTAACTAATATTGTCAACAAAGCCCATGAGAAATGAAATGCTGGGGTCAGTAAAATGAAGGCTTCTAGAGCAAGTAGGGTTGCTTTTGACATGGTTGATGGATCATTCAAAGAGCACTACACTAGATTATATGATTATGTACATGAACTCCTAAGATCAAATCCAAACAGCACTATCAAACTCACTATTCAGCCCACTCAACCCACTGAAGAGCCTGGTGAGATTGTGTATTGGCCATTGCTACCTAGTTTTTAAAGAATGTATATGGGTCTATATGGTTGCACTCAAAGTTTCTTGAGGTATAAGCCTATTATTGGACTTGATGGATGTTTCTTGAAAGGGTATTTTGGGGGTCAAATACTTGCAGCAGTAGGTAGGGATCCTAATGAACAAATGCTTCTAATAGCACTTGCAGTTGTTGAAGGAGAGACAAAGGATTCATGGGCTTGGTTTTTGGAGCTATTAGTCAATGATTTAGGTGGCCCATAAGTGTGCAAACGATTCACATTCATGTCTGATCAACAAAAGGTATAATATACATAATTTTGTCATATTAGTAATGATATTGTGATTTGTGTCTTATCTAATAAATTGTTGTATTTACATGTTATTGTGTAGGGCATGTTGCCTGCCATGGAAGAGCTTCTTCCATGTGTGGATCAGAGATTCTGTGTCAGACATCTTTATAACAATTTTAGGAAGAGATATCCTGGTAAACAACTGAAAGAAATGATGTGGAGAGCTGCAAAGGCAACTTATCCATAAGAATGGGAAAGGGAGATGAGGGAAATTAGAAAGGTATGTTAGCAATCTAATTAGTCATCACATTTATGTTTAGTTTAGTCATCTAATTAATGTACCTATTTTTTAAGGTAAATGAGGCAGCTTACAAGGATTTAATAAAAATACCACGAAGATTTTGGAGCAAGTCAAGATTTACTTATCACCCCAAATATGATGTACTAGTAAACAACATGTCTGAGACATTCAACTCAGTCATTATTGATCCTAGGAAGAAGCCTATAGTCACCATGTTAGAGGAAATAAGGGGATATTTAATGGATAAATGGGAAATAAATAAGAGGAAAATTGATGCTTACCAAGGATCGGTCCTTCACAAGATAAAAAAGAGGCTGGAAAAGGAGAAAGAGCTTTCTAGGTATTGGTTTTGTAGGTGTGTTATGTTTCTGCTTCTGTTGTATATGTATATGTTTATGTTTCTGAATAATGTATATGTTTCTGTTTGTAATATGTTTCTGTTGGTGGTTTGCAAGGCCTGCTGGTGATAACATTTATGAAGTCAGAAGCATCTATCATAGTGGAGAGAAATTCACTATCCATATGAATGAAGGGTTCTGTTCCTGTAGAAGATGGATGTTAACTGGCATACCCTGTTGCCATGCAGTTACATGCTCTGATGAAAGAAAAAGAGATCCTGGAGAGTTGATACCAGACTATTACAGAAAAGAGGCCTACATCAACTGCTACAGTTCAATGATCTACCCCACAAATGGTCCAAACCTATGGGAGAAAATATCATATCTAGACATCTTGTCTCCTCCATTTAGAAGAGCTCCAGGCAGGCCCAAGAAATCAAGGAGGAAAGATGCAGATGAGAAGAAAAAAGATTCGACACAATTAAGTAGAAGGGGGATGCCATATAAGTATAGTAGATGCAAACAATGAGGTCATAACAGGGCCTCTTGCCCTTTGCCACCATCTCAAACTGAAGAAACAACTGCACAAACACAGGCACAAGGATCACAGTCAAATGCACCAACACAAGAATCACAGCCACATGCACCAACACAGACCTCCCAATCAAATGCACAAACAGAAGCTTTACAACCAAAGAAGAAGGGAAGACCAAAATATCAGTCTGCACTGCTGCAAGTCAACCCACTGCTGCAACTCAACCCACTTCTGCAACTCAACTCAATTCCACACCCAGAAGAAGCACTAGAGGACTGTCCAAAGGTCCCTTCATAGTGAAGCTACCAACAAGGAGGGCTACTCAGATTTAGTGTTTATGTTTAGTGTTTAGTGTTTATGTTTAATTATCATAGGGGGAACTATTAGTGTTTAATTTCTGCCCTTTTGGTACATGTATCCTGCTTTAATTTATACCCTTTTGGAACAATAGTGAATGGCAGGTTTAATGACTATGTTGGCAGATTCCCTTTGTTGAAACTAAAGGGACAATAGTGAATGACAGGTTTACTATGTTTATGTGTATTTTGTTGGTTCTACTTTGGTCCAAATTATTGAAACAATACATATGTTGATTTCAAACAAATCAAACATCATTTTCAACGACCAATTCATACTTCAAATTCAACCATTACATATAGCTTTTCAGCTTTTCAGTTAAAGCCTAATTTCAAATCATGTGCCCCACATTTGGGAGGTTTGAATAACAACATTGCACAAGTTACTCTTAAAATAAAGCATATGACAACAACAAACTTCATCTTCATCTTCATCGGTTTCTTCTCCTCATTCATAGTTATCAATGTCCTCATCACCATCGTTAACTCTATATCCTTCTCGGAACATTGTAAACATTCATCGTCGTCATCATCAACATAATTTGCAAGCCAATCTAACTACCACAGAAAAAATTCCATAGCCACAATCTGTGCTAGTAGCCTACAATATCAAAGAGGACAAAATTGTTTTAAGTTGAATAAAATAAAAGACTTACTTAATATGACAAAATAAGATAAGGGACCAAATCGCTAATGAAAAAAATATGCAGAAAGCAAATCACCATGGCAGAAGCCACGAGCTTACCACAAAGTGCCTGCAACCCCAAAATGTCTTGCCATTGTTGGGTCCAACTTTGATGACGGTGCGAACAACGGCTTTGGTTCCACATCTGCGCTTGGGTGGTTTTGTAGGAGCACGTTTCCCACTTGAAGCGAATGAAACAGAATGGGAACTTCTGGATTGTGACCCATTGGAGCGATAGGAAGCCATTGTTATGGTGTTCCGAGGTTTCACAAACTATGCGCAAGCCTTCAGGTTTTCGGATTTTCAGATTTTCAGAACTCAACAATGGTGAAAGATGAGATCTAGGGTTTAAATGAAGAAGATGACAGTCAGCATCTGATTTGGCATCAACGTGACCAACTTGACAGCCACTTGGACAACAGTTAACGGCGTTACCGAAAAAGCATAACCAAGTCTAACTTTGTTTAAAATTTGAAAGATAAAGGACTTAGTTGGGGGAAAAAAAGATAAATGACTAAATCGTTACGTGAAATTAAGTTAAGTGATCCCATGAGCATTTTAGCCTTGAAATAACTTTGTCATAAATATTAAGAATATAATATATATAGGGTATGTTTGGATGCATTAACTGATAATCTAGCTGATTGTTGATAATCTAGCTGAAAACCTATAATCTAGATTATATTAGATAATCTAACTGAAAATTGACAATCTAGTTGTAGTATGATAATTTAGTTTATTGTATTTAAAAGTGTTTGGCAAAACTAGCTATCATACTAGCTGAATTTATAAAATGACATAAATGTACATCTTTTATATTTATTGTTATATTATAATATTATAAAAACAACCTTAATATTTATATATTAACTCTCATGTTGCTTATTATTCTTTGACATTATGCAATATTATTATTTATTTTGTTTTCAACTTCTAATGGTATTTTAGTTTTTTTTTATGTTATCACTTATATTATTATACAAATTTTACACAAATATTTATTAAGGGTAAAATCGGAATGAAAAAATAAAATATATATATATTATATATATAAAATATACATTAAGGTAAAATCGGAATGAAAAAATAAAATCTGGTAGCTTTGAGTTGAAAGCTATATTCGAAAGCGTTTGAATTTAATCTAGATTAAATTAGCACAATCCAAACAAGATTTTGAAGGTCAAATTAGATTATTTGACCAACTTTAATCTAGATTAAGATTATAATATAGATTGAGTGGTCATCCAAACATACTCATAATATATATAGCGGGTCGGGTACCCGGTCTAAAGAATATTCTCGGCCCGTAGCCGGACCCGGATTTATTTTCTTTCATCGGGTCGGGTGCCCAGCCCGAAAAATATTTAAAAATTATAAAATTATCCGATACATTTATCTCGGGTCAATGGGTAGTCGGGTCAGGGTAGTTCGGGTCGGGTTTTTATGAACATCCGTACCGTAGCTCCCACAATTCACTTCACTTTTCGTCTCCAAATCCAATTTCATCTCTCCACTCTCAACAGTACCCTCTCTTGTCTCATCTCCCGCACAGTCGCATCGCACTTCTATCTCACTAGAGGATCATCGGCAGCGATCCTCTCCCTCTCACGGAAAAAGGAAAGAAAAAACAAACGAGGGTTGTCGACTGTTGTAGAAGCCAACTAGCGAAGCTAACAGACAACCCTGCTTTAAACCCTTCCGCATTTCGCCTTGAGAGAAGTAGGCGTCGGCAATGACGATTATGAGATTCATCAGCCGATTAATGCTCCAGAAGTCTTCACCATCTTCTACTCCACGGTGGTTGTGCACCTCGATGGAAGAACCGAAGGCTGCGGCTGTGGCTGCGCAAACAAAAAAGAATACCCGTCTCTTCTATCAAGGAAATGAAGCAAGGAGATATGATATTCTCAACCTCACCAATTATTTCCGCACTCGCAAGAATTTCCACGCCGCCCTCCAGGTTAAATTTTTTCTTCTTTCTCTCACGTTTCAGTCGGTTTTTTGATTAGGTTCTTCGTAAAAGGTCGTCAATCAAGTTTTTTTGTTCCAAAAATAAAAATAAAAAAGAATCACTGTTTGGGGAAAGTAGGCTTCCTCATTTCCAGAAATCAGTGTGCTTTACTTTTTTACGTTTATAAGGAGGAGAGAGTGAACTAGAATTCATGGTCAGTGCGTGTCTGTTTTAGTTAATGGTTTCATGGCAGTTTGCAAGTATGAATAGGAATTTACTTAATTTCAATCTAATCTATTATTAAGAGCTCCCAAAACAGATTTTTCTCATGAAAAAGATAGAGAGAGAATGGGAGGGAAGAAAAGGTTAGCAACATAAACAGAACACCACAAAATAAAACGTACAATATCTGGTGTTTTCCAATCTAGAAACGAATTTGTCGTGCATCACTTTTTATAAAACATAATAATGAAAAACGATATCTAATACATTTTATAAAAATATTACAAAATATTATAAAACTAAAATAATTACAATAATCACTACTTCAATTCTTCTGAAACAGAAACAGTTACTCTGTGGTGAACGGCAATTCTTCTGGGTATGCCTAACACTACTACAGTTGAAACATGTCTCCACACAGCTCACTTTACCCCCTGTAGGAGTAGGACTCTTAGACCTCTCGAACCATCAAGGAGTCTTCCAAGAAAAATGATACGTAATTTGGCCAATTTCTAGATTATTCAAGGCCCAGCGCGAGTGAAGGTGCTAGCTCAATACACTACTCGTAGTAAACGCTCTGAAGCCCAGACCATACTTGTTGATGAAAATAGAGTGGATTCTGCCAAGAAGAAGACGGCGGATGAAGCCGATGAGGTGAGCTTGTCGAGTCTGGCCGACGCATTAGGAACTAAGTCACAGTCATTTTTTCTTTTCCGCTTATTATTTTTGTTTTTCATTGTTATGATTTTAAAAAAATTAACAGGTCGACTGTTCGCCTGAAATGCACGACAAATTCGTTTCTAGATTGGAAGACACCAGATGTTGTACGTTTTTTTTTTTTTTTTTTTTTATGTTGCTAACCTTTTCTTCCTCTCATTCTATCTCTTATCTTTTTCCTGAGAACAATCTGTTTATAGTAGTTTTTTCTTAATTAAGAATTGGGAGCCCTTGGATGGAATCAGAGATACTTAAGAATAGATTAGATTGAAATTAAGTAAATTTTTATTCATAGTACGAAATTAAAAAAGCTGGAAGGTAATCTTTTTTTCTTTCGACTTAAGAAAAATGTTGACTCTTTTGAGTATGTGTATGTGTGTGTGTGTGTGTATATATATTGCTTCGGAAGTGTTTCTGCATTAGTTTTTGTTATTTGGTATTCTGTATTCTTTAGGTGAATGAAGCTTTATATGTGAAAAATTGCTTAACTTCATGGGATTGATAGGGGCGGAAGAATGCTGCTGGCCTTGTTGAAGCAATGCGATCTTTTGGAACGTCTTTTGGAACTTCTAATGGTAACACCTGCTCAGGACGTGTGTGTGAGTGTATTAATCTACTCAAGAACTGAAAAGGTTCTCATGTATTTGTGCGAGGATGTAGCCAAACAGAAGAAGTCACTATTCAGATTCTATGTTTGCTTTTTTTTTTGTTTGTTTGTTCGTAGAGAAAGTGTTAAAAAGTTTTTTTTTTTTCTGGCTAATCTGGTGGCGAAGTTTATTGTCCGAGGAAGCCATTTGCGAGATCAATGCAGGAGGAAATTGTTAATGCACTTCACTTGGGTGAGAGAAGTAGGGCTTCCCATCTGCTGTCTGAGCGTTGTAGTGGAGGCCAAACATTGCAAGCTGGTGATTTGATTTCTATTCTTCAGTATTGTGCGAGAGCACCAGATCCATTGGTAGGTGTCCTCCGCCTTCCATATTTCCTGATGTCCATCTAAAAATTGCACTAAGATGTTTGATTGATTTTGTCTCACTTTTGTTACCTGAAAATTACTTTTTATACAATTCTGGTGCTTAGAAAGTAAAACTTGAATATGTGTATATGTGCATATAAGGTGAGGGTGGGGGAGGAGATGATAAGTTATTGTCTTGGACAAAAGACTGAACATGAGTACATGACACTTCTGTCATTTGCAGTTTGTGATGGAAACTTGGAAACTCATGGAGGAAAGGGATATTGAGTTGACCGGCAATTGTTATTTTCTTACAATTCGATCTTTGTGTAGAGGTGGCTATTTAAAAGAGGTAACACTATGTTCTGTTCCTTCGTTGTAGTCTAATATCCATATATTGGTTGTGCATCTGCCTCATACGAAGTAATTATATCTTCCATTTTTGGTCTGCTGTTTGTACTTTGTAAGGTCATAGAAAATCGGGTGCTTTGCATTATGTGCTCAATTATATCTACTTGGTATACTTCTCATCAGGCATTCAAAATTCTGAGCATTCAAAGGGAAAACTCTAACATATATCCAACATTGCCCGTTTACAACAATTTGTTAGAAGCCTGTGTCCGAATGAATAGCTTAACTCATGCCACTGAATGCTTGGATCTGATGGAGCAACAGGGGGTGGGCAAAAATGCTGTTACTTACAATTTTCTTCTCAAGGTATGTAAAATGTTCCTACATTCCTTGCTTAGTGGTTGACATTTTCCACAATAAACTTGAATTTAGAAACAGAACGAGTCAAGTGATGAGTTATATTTCGTTTGACATATCGTACTGTATGTTACTCTGGGGAGAAAGGTTTCAGTTGATGTTGTTCTGCAGCACTTAGTTTTACATGAGGGTTGTTGATAGAAAAAGATCTGCTTTTTTGGGTGTTTTTGTAGCATCTTCTCTACTGTCAGCTATGCATTCCGTAAGTGTTTCTCCATCTGTTAATAAGCTCATTAATTGGATTATTACCATAATTTTCATATCCAGTTTTTTAATCAACTTTTGAATTTCTTCTAGGTTGGGAGTTCTGTAAGCTCTAGCATATTCTTATTCTAATATTTCCGTGCTCCCATTTTTATCGTTGTGATTTTTAGATGAAATGTTATTTCATATATCTCTTTATATTGTTTTGCTTTTTTGTTATGTTGCTTATTATAGCATGGGAGTTGGACCAGGCATCGAACTTGGTACTCTTAGGATTTTAGAACACTTGACTGCAGTAAAAACCTATTGCATATGGCCTAACAAATGCAATATGCATATAATTAATAAACGCAATCTTAGACCATTGACAATAAGAAAGTTAAACGCCATTTGATGTTGAAAATATTAGTATGTATTAAATGTCACATGACCAAGAGCAGGAATAGTATCTTCTAGTTTCTAGTTGTAGCTTCACGGTTGCTTTCACGAAATATTGAAATGTTGATTTAGAGTCTAAAATATTAGGATTCTATATCGTATTGAGGGCTCAGGTTCAGGTCTAAAGAGTGGGTTCTCTGAGAACACTGAAAGTCATGATTTAGAAACTTGGGAGCAACACTTATTCTGCTAAAGGACACTAACATGCTACTACATCCCGTGAAAAACTTCATCCAAGTGAGGATTTTATGAATTTGAAATGAAAATGGGAAATAATTTGAAGTGATGAATTTTGAAGTGTCGTTAAGTTATGTATTACACAAGTTACTGTTTCTGAACTTTTTCTTCTCAGCTTGCAGTGTTGCAGCAGGACCTCTCAGTAGTTCGTGAAATTTGGAAGGAGTACATCAACTGCCATAGTCCAAGCATTTTAACTATTCGGAAGTTCATACGGTCTTTCACAAGGTTTGGAGATTTACAGTCTGCTTATGTTGCCTTACAACAAATGATAGCCGTGGCTTTACAAAAAAGAGATAGTATCACTAAAACTCCTGAAGGAAGGTTGTTTGATTCAAGCTTAGACATCCCTATCCCTTTCCGTGATGATTTGGCGCGAAATGGATATGAAGGCAGTAGTTATACTTCTGTTCTTTTAAGTCCTGAATGTTACAAGAGAGGGGACACGAACGAGGGGTTACATTTTGAACTGGTGGCAAAAGAACTGGGGGTTGAAGGAATAAGTTTGTCAGAACAACCTTTCTCCGGACCAATCATGCAATTATTGAGATGGTCTATCGGTGATATTGTTCATACTTGTGCTAAGTCAAGAAATGTTTTGTTTGCTGACCAATTAATGTTACAGGTATCTCAAGTTTGTCATACAAAATCAAAGACTTATCAATTATTATTTCTAGTATGTGAAATTATTAGAAGAGAATTAGGAGATAAACTGCCAGTCGAAATTGCAAAAACGTTGTCACAAACCTAAAAAAAAGTGATTAATCATTGACGCAGAAATTTCATGCATTTTCTCTTTTCAGATGCAAAATCTTGGCTTGGAGCCATCATCCGGTACATATGATGGCTTCATAAGAGCATTGGTTGCTGGGAAGGGTTTTCATGATGCCATGGAAGTGGTAAGATATTATGTTCCATAGCGAAGTTACTTTTGGAGGGTGATACTAACCCATGCACTTTTCATCCAAGTGCAGCTAGAAGTCATGGAACAGAAAAAGATGAAGCCTCATGATTCGACACTTGCAGCCATATCACTTGGCTGCAGCCGGGGCTTAGAACTGGACTTGGCCGAGACATTCCTGGCCCAAATATCCAAATGTCATCACATTTACCCTTTCAACGCATTTTTCAAAGCATGTGATACTCTGGTGAGTGTAGCCTCTAACCGTGCTGAATCTGTATGAGTAACTTATTTAGAATTGGATCATGCAACTGAGTTGACTCAGTCAAAGAATTCAAGAATGATTGGTTGGTTATATTACTACTGAATAAACCTTACGCAATCAATTTTTATTCATATTAGTGATGATCATTTCAAACCATTCCTCGGTTTCAGTTGTTTCTGTAAGCTAATCATTTGGTTCTATCAGGGCATCCAATGTCATGAAATTCTGGTGTTCTTATTGAAATTCTCTACCTATTGACTGCAAAATCCCCCCCTCAACATATTGCAGGATGAACCTGAACGAGCTGTTAGGATATTGGCTAAAATGAAGTATTTGAATATTCAGCCAGATATCAAAACCTATGAATTGCTGTTTTCATTGTTTGGCAATGTCAACGCACCTTATGAGGAGGGAGATATGCTGTCGCAAATTGATGCTGCTAAGAGGATAACTACCATAGAAATGGATATGGTAAGGCATGGCATCCAGCACAGTCGTACATCAATGCACAACCTGGTAAGCTCTGCTTTGTTAGTCGTCAATTATCGTATTCAAGGACACCAATCGGAACTAGGATGTAAATGATTATCCTCGCCAGTCAGTTAATCCTCTTAGTAATTTTCTATACTATCTTGTCTCAGAGTGTGAAAAAGTAAAATCTTACATGGGGAAAATGTCATTTCTTAAAATCTTGAAATAAATATGAATATAGAGAACAAAGAATCTATCTAATGCCAATGCCATCGACTCTGTCCTGGTTTTGGCAGCTGAAAGCTTTAGGAATGGAGGGAATGACAAAGGAGATGATTCAGTACTTGCTTGTTGCAGAGAACCAGTTCCTACACAGAGGCAGTCATCTAAGTATACATACTTATAACACGGTTTTGCATTCGCTTGTCGAGGCTAAACAAGTAAGTTTTCATGGTCGCTAATGAAATTTCCTGTATTTATCCTTTATTCTCATGTATTGATAGTATTGATACGAACTCTCTTTTTCTCTCTTGTTTTTTTCTTAATATTTTTTCTTCTCTTTTCCTGTTTAGAGTCACATGGCAATTGAGATATTCAAGAGAATGATTTCATGCGGACTCTCACCTAATGCATCCACTTACAATATAATGATTGATTGCTGTAGCATTATAAAATGTTATGGATCAGCTTGTGCCCTGATCTCGGTGATGATTCGTCGTGGCTTCGCTCTCTATATGGTGACTTACACACCTCTGATTAAGGTATTTTCTAGAACTTTCTTTCAGCAAAAAATATCTTGAGTTTAGTCTTTGAAACGGCATTGGAATTCCATTAACACGTTTTCTTGTTGGATATGTGCTTTTGTAATCTTCACCCTTTAGAATCACATATACCCAGTTTCCAAATTCAATGCTATTATTTCCTATTTGTTACATGTATTATTAGTGTCTCATTTCTTAAGATAGATTTGCCTTTTAAAACATACACTGATAATTGTATTGCGGAGACAACTGATAGTCCACCATTACTCCTGATGGCAAAACTTTGGGATATTCAAACTTTGTTTTTTTTTTTAAATTTTAACACTACTCTGCATGGATGCGAGTTGAAATCAAGATGTTCATTTTTTTGTTAAGGGAGCGTACTTCTAAATCTAGTGGTCTAATATGATTGCAAATGAATTGAGGTAGCATGGATTGTTTTTTCTGCTGGATTATATAACATGCATGGCGTAAGATCAAAAGAGGCGTTCAAGAAGTTTTTGATGTTTGGTTAATAGTCCTTGTGCTGACCTGCGCTTATTTAGGAAAATTGATTCTCTTCTCTATACGTGTAGGATGCAAAGTAGATTTTTAGATCTGACGTTCAACATCTTTCCTCAAAGCATTTTTTTTATTGGACAAGCGTCCTCTGCCGTTGGCAGACGAATTATTTTAGTTCAAAATTTTCTTACCATTTGGTCAATGGCAACATAAATTATTTTAGTTCACAATTTTTTATCTGTGTCAGGTCTTATTGAACTCTGAGGACTTCGATCAGACACTTAATTTACTGGATCAGGCGAGCTCAGAAGGGATCCAACCTGATTTGGTGTTGTACAACACTATTCTTCTAGCAGCTAGGGAAAAGGTAACTGTAGACTGAGAGTAGCATATATTCCATTTCTTTTTTGTTCAGACATCTTTTTTCTTGAGGGTGGATGCAGCACTATTTTGTTGGTTACATGTCTGATTTTTTCTGAACATGCATTTTCATCGCTGAGTCATGTTTCATGATGTACGTGTTGATTTTACAATATCAATAACGTAATTTGACACGACCTAAGAAGCACGGGTGCGGGGGTGCGGGTGCGGGTGCGTAGTACGGGGATACGGGGATTCGCTAAATTTGAAAATATGGGGATTCGGGTGCGGGTGCGATACGGCATATATAAAAATATTATAATATATATATATATATACTTTTGTAACATGTTTCCATAAAGAATCTACATCCCCCGTTGGTTTAGAAGCAGCAGCTGAACCAGTTTCTGTTGCCGAATTTGAAGAAGACAACGATTCCATGATAAACTGAAAAGGATAGCAATTAACAAATGTTAAGTTCAGTCCAGTACGCGGGGTATGTTAAGAATCTCTGCTTTCCAGGACACGACTATAGCAATTATCTCGACTCATCACTATCTCATTATATTTTCCATATAACTGGGAAATTCTATGATGTTGATTGTTTTGGAATTTCATCTCATGTCACTTTGTCACTTTGGGCCTGTTCTCTCCAGCTTATTTTCCGTTCCGTTGATTCGATTCAATTGATTTTTTGATTCGATTCGATTCAGTTTTTTGATTGATTGATTCAATTCGATTGATTTTTTAGTTGATTGATTCGATTCAATTCAGTTTTATTTTATTTTAGGATTATTAATTATTATTTAATCATTTAATTGATATTATTATTATTATTATTATCATCTTCGTTGATATTATAGTGATGGGCGTTTGGGTCAGGATCGGGTGTTTCGGGATGTTCGGGATCGGGTGACATTTTAAACTACCGGAACCCATCCCGATTTTTTTTTGAAATTTAAAGAATTTAATGCCCTAATAATTATTAGAACTTCGCATAAAAATAGTCTGGTGCCTGATCGGGTACCCGAAATTCAAATTGGAATACCCGAATCCCAAACCCGAACTTTTAATCGGATTCGGGTACCCGTCCTGAATTTCTTTTTTTAAAATACATGATTCCGTACCCGAATTTTTTCCGATAGGATACCCAGACTACCCAACACGAATGCCCACCCCTAATTATTATTATTATTGTTATTATTCCTATTATTGCTAATTATTATTGGTAATTATTATTATATTGAAAAAGTTAGTAATTAAAAAAAAAAAACAAGAACAATAACCATAATAAATCAAACATAAAATAATTGAAGTATTGGACAAGAACATTTTAATGGTTGAAGTATCGAGCAAAATAATAATACTATTGAACATTAACTATTATCATCATCTTCATAATCGGTTAATTGTTGTTCCTCTTCTTCTTCATAAATTTGCTCTATCAACTCCACATTATCCTTGGCTGACTTCCATATTTCATCGGTTATTGTAAGTCGTACACTATCCATGGCTTTTTTTCTCGCATCATCGTACATGTTATGATCAGCTCTTGATTCCATTACTTCAACTTCGTGTGTGAAAGCAATCCCTATATCATGTAAACGAATAAAATTGTGAAGCGTAAAACAAGACACGATAAAATTGTGAAGCGTAAAACAAGACACGATAATAGCCAATTGATGAGCGTCATCCATTTGTGGCACCATTTTTGAAACCTTCCACCTATTCTTCACAACCGCAAAAACTCTTTCAATTACCTTTCGACAAGAAGAATGTCGGTAATTGAATTGTTCATACTTTCCTTCTGGTGCACCCCCTTTTTTGAATTCAGGCTGGTATCTCAATCCTTTTCCTTGATGAGGACTCAAGTACCCGAGTGTATTGGGATACGCTGAATGGACTACAAAGTATTTTCCTGTGCAACAATAATAATATTAATTTTCTAAAGTAGTATAGTTTTTTATATTTTTCATGACAATATAAGTTAAGTAGTACCTGGCGGTGGATGAGGGAATCCAAATTGAGCATCGCTTAAACTTCGCCTCTATACGGTTGAATCATGGGCACTCCCTTCAAAGCCGACATTAATAAATGTAACCAACATATTGAGTGAACAAGCGACCATTACATTCCATGTTTTGGTCCCATGACGATCTCTAAATGTCTTACTTTGATCATCTGCAATACCTGATTGTATAAGAGTACCATCTATAGCACCAACACAATCCTAGAAAAAAAACTAAAGGTCAATACATTGAAACTATACAAGTTGTAATATTATATTATATGTCATCAAATGCAAGAACAATTACCTTAAAAAAAGGCCAGTATTTGATGTTGTTTTGAATTTCGGGAGGTGTTTCATGAAAACTTTGATAAGGTTTAATTATTTCCGTTGACAAAGAAACCAATGCTTGCAATACCTCTCCAAAATACTTCGAAATTGTTGATATTGAGTGTTGAAATCTTTCTGCATTATCACGAACAGAAGCATGTTTGGCCATCATGAACAAACTTAACCCAAGTTGCTCTTCAATGTGTATATATCTACCATCTACTAGCAATTTTTTTGCTCTAAAGGTATTAGCAAGATTTATAAAAACATCTCTATGTAACCGCAGTTGTTTTTTACACAAGTTATGGTGACCCATCAATAACCTATGTATGAAATCATGGCCCGATTCTCCCTCTAAGTCTGAATGCAAATGTATCTACTTGAGTCATTAATCTCTTCAATTCATGCAATGCTATATACATCAAACTTTGTCGCACCAATTCTTTATCCATTCTACAAAGGAACATTAAACATAAATACAAAGTTGATTAGAACTAATAAATATAGGCGTAATGGAAACAATTAACTATAAATAAGTTCTACAATAATAAGACAATGTCAAATAATAGTAACCATAAAATCCACAACGAAGATAAATGTTAAATGTTCTACAAGATAAATAATATATGTTCTATAACGAAATCAATAACACTAAAAAACCCTAACAATTCGACACAATAAAGTGTCACTTAATCCTCAACCACCATCTTAGTAATCAGATTCAAAATCATCTCTCTGCATGCTTGGGCTGTTGACATCATCTGGAAATTGAATATGCTTCTTCAAGAAGTGGAGCCTGTACTGATTGTTAGGTAATGTGTTGAAAACCTCAACGCAATCCGGAGTACTCCGTAGACATCCACAACAAATTCTGGCCCATGCTTAGAAACATCACATGGACTCTAAAATTATGAATACTTGTTGATATTTATTCGGGGGTGGCGAAGAATGACCTTTAGAGGAACCAATAGACATGTTTTTCTTTAAAATGTCAAGGCATAAATTAATGTCATCCTCCCTTGAACTTTTCTTATATGGCAAGGCATTAGTATCACTGCATTTACGCTTCTTGGTAGCAAGATTTTCAAGGGAAACTTTAATTTCACTCCCTTCATTCTTCATGGTTCCATTAATATGAATATCATCAAATACATCATCCTCTGAGTTATTATAGTAATATATGTGTCCATATTATTTTTCCGTTATTTTCTTCCATAGTTATTAGAATTATATATTATTGTTCCACCTTATATAACTTTATTTAATTCTTAGAAAATATCTTTCCATTTTTATTTAAAAATCCTATTATTAGATTTATATATATATATATATATATATATATATATATATATACCTACCATGGATTGGCCAACTATAGGCACGTTTATATACTATTTCCATATTATACTACACTACCTTTTTCTTGTACTTTTTTAAAATTATTTAATAATAAAAATTAAATTTCTCAAGTACGTTGAAATCAATTTGACACACATATATTTTTTAATTCCTATTAGTGATAAGATAGAAAATAAATAAAATCATATAATTGAATCCGTACATAACTTTTCATAACATAAATTTTACAAAAAATGATATATATATATAGTGCTTATCATCAATTCAGATTGTTAATACCATCATTATATAATATATACACACAAACACACAATATATATATATATATATATATATATCATTTCATTGAAAACACTTTTATTATATATTTCCTTTAAAATTTAAAGGATTCAATGCCCTAATAATTCTTACAACTTTATATAAAAATAATCGGGTAACTGAAGTTCAAAGTGGAATACTCGAATTCCGAACCCGAACTTTTTCGGGTATCCGATTCCGTACCCAAACTTTTTCGGGTATCCGATTGGGTACCCAAACTACCCGACTCGAATGTCCACCCCTAGCCACATAAATACAGAAGGGGAAAAATAATTAATAAAGAAGAAGAGGTAAACCAAAAAGTGAAAGAAAATTAATAATATATTTATCAACAAGTATTCATCTCCTCATACTATTTATCAAAATTAATAATATATTTTTTAAAATATTTATATTGTTAATAGGTATTATTATATTAGCTTATTATTTATAATCATTTATTATTTCTATTAATAATAATATCATTTATATTATTATTATTACTCATTTTTAAATTATTAGTTACTTTGATTCGATTGATTGATTTTGATTCGATTCAATTGATTGATTCAGTTCAATTTTTTGATTCAATTGATTCGGTTGAATTTTGCCAAAGAGAACAGGCCCTTTGTCATTTTGTCTTTATGCACGAATTATAGTGTTAACTAATTTTAGACAATTATTTGGCGCTATAATCTTCATGCTACCGACCCCAACATAGTTGAGATTATATGATGCTGCATTTTCATCGCTAGCACTATCTACCAATAAACACTTTCAGGTTCTTCATGAACTCTTTTTGATCTTTATTCAAACAGCAGCAGGATGATTGTTATGATCAGTGAGATCATTTCAAGAAAGAGTATTTAACTATTTCAGAAAAAAAGGAAAGAGAGGGCTTGTTGCAGTCTGTGTCAGCATGAGTCTAGGAATGCCAATCTCCATCTCCCAACTTGTCATATTTTTGGTAATAAGTTAATTGAGTCCAATTCTGATATGGGAGTCTTTCAATCACGATAACAACATCTGAGCTATTTGTGGTCGACTAACATGAATCATCCTTTGAAATCACCAAAAAAATCAATTAATAGCAAAAAAAGAGGAATACATAAACGAAAATACGAAGTGTAAATAAAAATCAAATAGGTTTTTAGAGAAAATGATAATAATAATAATAATAAATAATAATAAAAAAACAAAGAATCAAACTCCATCATCCGCCGTATATTTTTCCTCCACATTGTCCTCCCAATCGCCATATTTGCTCCAATCCCAAGGATCTTCACATTATTTTCAATCACATATATCCATGTTTTCTTGGGTCTTCCCCTATCATTTACAATTTTAATCTGTTCAAGCCTCCTCATCAGGCATCAACAAGTTTTCGTCTCACAGGCTAAACCATCATAACCGTTTCTCTATCTTCTCATCTTCTATAGAAGCAATTGTTACCTCCTCCATAATCACGTAATTTTCTAGTCGATCATTTCTTGTATGGCTACACATTTCACCGTAGTATAGGCATCTCCGCCAAATTCATCTTTTGGAGCCTTCGTCCCATCTATCAACAACACTATCTATTTGCGAACATCATATGCCAAGGAATGTCATCTTGAATTGCCCTTGTCAAGTTCGTCCATGACTATGGCAAAGAGAAAATGAACAAAGACCATATCCTTGATGCACCCCAATTGTAACGGGGAACTCTTCTGTCCTCCCAGTAGTATTTATACTTGTGCTAGATCCATCATACATGTCCTTTATGAGTTCAATATATTTACGATCCCTTTGCTAAGGCATGCTAAAGTACTTCCCTCGATACTTTATCATATGCTTTCTCTAAATCAATAAATACCTGTGTAGATTTTTCTTTTTACCTCGATAGTGTTGCATCATGTGTCTCATAAGATGGATTGCTTCCATGGTCGATCTCACAAGCATAAATCTAAATTGGTTTTCCAAGACGTTCACACATTTCCTGAGCCTTTGTTGAGTCACATTCCCATAATTTCATGATATGACTCATTAGTTTAATTTTGCAATAAATAAAACAATCTTCAACATCACATTAGTTCTCATAAAGGTTTTCGTTCATACCATGAGTCTTTCAGTCATGTAGCAGAACTTTAGTCAGGCCTGGGAAACAGATTTTCTAGTTGTATAAAAAGATGCTCCCTCTGCTCCAGCCAAAGGTTCACATATGATGTATTCACAGGTTTTTAGGTAATGATTGGATGTGATAAATTAATAAGTTGTGTAAATATTGATGGTTAGTGTGTGATTGAGACTAAAAAGTAAAAGGTATTGATGGTGAATGAATGAGTTTAAAACTGATAAATGTATTTTAAGAAGACAATTTTCGTGAAATGTAATCCTTTCAGCGGGATGGAGGGAGTATTTCTGTTTTGGTAAATGGGCATGTCAAGTATCTTGTTTATTAGGAGTGTATATAAGCATACATGAGTCCCGCGTACGGTCTCAATCTGCAGTACGAATTCCTGAAACTAAATTTTAAAGTAAATAAATACCAAAAACAAATAAATAGAATACTCTGAGAAAACTAAAATAACATAAATAGAAAAAAATGAACCCTAAAAGCTAAAAAGAAGAAAACTAAGAACTCTTAACAAAAATAAAATGAAAACAACCCTAAAAAACTGAAAAATCTTTGGAAAAATTAAAAGAACTAAAAAAACTGAGAAGTTTATTAGAAAACTAAAAAGACAACTAAAAAACTAAAATAGGTGCACTTTGACCCGACCCACTGGAATAGGATCCATATGACGTCTTATGCAACTTGTCAAAAGTCACTATTAGTCCCAGTTCAGTTCTGTAATTAGCTTTTCTGTTGGTTATTTATTAACTATTCTAAGCCTTTAAATAATTTTTTCAGGGACGACTTGATGTGATTGAGCTTATTGCAGAGCAAATGCATCAAGTGAAAATCCAGCCCGATCCATCAACCTGCAGTCATGTTTTTGCTGCATATGTGGACAACGGCTTTCACAGCACTGCCATGGAAGCATTGCAAGTTTTAAGTATGAGAATGATTTCCGCAGACGAAAATATTCTCGAAGAGAACAGGTTAGAGTACGAGAGTCTTATTTTTGATGAGGACCCGGAAACTGAATCACAGATAGTCGAGATTTTCAAAGATTCAGCATATACTGGTGTTGCGCTGCTCTATCTAAGATGGTGCGCGACTCTTGTATTTCCAATATCTTGGTCGCCAAACCAAAGTCCGTGGGCAAAGAGGCTTTCAAGTGATTATGCTTCTAGACGTCATGGCTAATGGATTCCGAAGAGTTTTAACAAGGAAGCGGTGCTTGTTTGGATCCTTAAAATTCGTCTCTGCATTTTTTTTTTCAACGATGGCCAAGATGCATTTAGATGATGATGATGATGATGATAGTTGGAGAAAAGCATACGAGTGAAAAGCAGCTAGAAGCTGTTAACGTACTTGTTTGGTTTCCGTGCAGTCATTCAGTTTTGAGGAAAATCTCCACTTTCTACAATTTGTAAAACTACCTGTAGAATCTCCATCAGCCATGGAAGAGTATGTGTCAAGACTACAGACGGACTGAAAGCTTGATCCAGTCCAATTGTAAATATTAGCTCAGCACTTCTTCAGAGTGCAAATAAGAGGCCTGAGCTAAATGACAGTTTTTTGTTTATTTAGCAACGCCCATGAGGCTCGTCAGGGCTTTCCGGACTTTCGGTTATTTAGCAGCGATCGATCGATCATTCGTTGCTCGGGAGAACGTAAGTGGCTGAGGACTTCCGACTCTGATTAAATCTGATGTGTAGCATTTGCCCACCAACCTCATGCTCGATGGAGTCTCAGGATGCATTTAGGCAGGCACAATGATTAAACTGAAAAGGAAACGTAACCTATCGAGTAATTCAAATAACATAATCGAGTAACATATTCATAATAAATGTCTCTTGACATTGTCTTATGGGCTGTTTGGCAGTTGCTGAATGATTTAGTGCAGAATGGTTGAGAGGGCAGAATGGTTGAGAGGCTCTGTATGGTTGAATGCAGAATGAAATTTGGTTGTTTGGTAACTGTTCTGAATGGTAACTCTGAATGGTAATAAATTACCATTTTACTTATAAAAATAGCGATTAAAAATCTTATTTCCCCCTTTATCAAAACCTCTCCTTTTTATAAATAAAAAACCCTAATTTTTATAATTAATTGTGTATAATATTTTTAAATTTAATTCATTTAAAATAATAATAATAATAATTATTATTATTATGTATAATATTTTTAAATTTAATTCATTTAAAATAATATTATACATAATTATTATTATAATTTTCTAAATGAACTAAATTAAAAAATAATAATAATAATTATGTAAATTATTTTTTAATTTAGTTCATTTAGAAAATAATAATAATAATTATGTATAATATTTTTTATTTAAATTCATTTAAAAAATAATAATAATAATAATTATGAATAATAATTTTTAATTTAAGAGGGGTAAATTTGGAAATTGTTTGTCTCTGAATGGTTGAGAGAGGGTATGTATGCTTAATGGTTTAGATCTCTTGAGGTAAAAATTTTTTTGCCAAACAGCCGTGGCCTCTGAGCGATTAAGTGGTATCAAACAAACGGCCCCTTACTGGAGATTGTTAATTGAAATGATATACTATTTGATTAGACTTTCACATAATTTATAAATGTGTAATTAATATTTTTGGGAAAAGACATTAGCCCTTTACTATATGTTATTACAAATTGAAAAATAACCAGCATAATTGTTTTTTCTTTTTTCTTTGTGAATAAAAAACATTATTGGAATGAGCTTACCAAAAAATTTGTTGTCACTAGTTCGTCCATGTTTACTTGAAGTATGTTACTCGAAATATATAGCGTGCTATCGGAATGTCGCATTTGAGTAAGAGTCGAAACAGAATAATTTGAATATCAAAAGCAGGAGCTGACCATAATGGCATACCATAATTGAAAAAAAAAAAGATTACATAAAGTCATAAAAAAAAAAAAGAACTCCCCATTAAAGCAACAGCACTGGTCCTGTTCATGCTTCAAAGTGGAACAATAATATCAGATTAATGTGTCTTCTTGGACAAGCATTAATGTACTTCAAAAAGAGTACACTTAATCACACACACACACATATATATATATATATATATATATATATATATATATATATATATTAATTACATACATATATAATATGTAAATATATGAATCAAATGAGAATGTCTTTTCAATAAAAAAAATAGGAATAAATCTGAACCATTGGTCGTTAGCCATTCTACCAGCGATCATAGGCTAAAATGTTTATTTTGGCAGAGATGCTATTGCAAGTATAATAATAATTTTTATCAGATTTTCGGTCCAAGTCGTACTTCACATTTGTAAGTCATAGAGTCTTACTCCATGTGCAAATTTTATTATTATTATCAATATAATATTATATATATATATATATATATAGGATCAAACGAGAATGGTTTTTATCCTGCGAATTGCGAATATGCACGAGTTTTGTACTAATTATGCATGAAATATATGCATTTCGTGCATCAAAATTGCAATGCATTAAAATACACATTATATGCATCAAAATATCGATGCATCAAATTTTTGTGAGAACAAATCTAGGCCATCCATTTATCAAGATCTATGGATGAAATTTATTCTTATATCTTAACTTAAATTGCATTCTCACCTGAACGTGTATATATATATATATATATATATATATATATAGTAATTGGTTCAAATGGGAATGAGTCCGTAAAATGGGAACATAGGATCAAATCACTACCATTGATGAACCACAATGAACGATCAAGATTAATTCTTAATATGTTAAATTAGAAAACTAAATTGATGCCCTTAATATTGTTAATTTGGGAAACTAAATATTATTAAAGACTAATCTCCAAGTGTTAATTTCAACATTCAATAGTTGTGATTTGACCCTACTTTCTCATTTTAAGGACATGATGTGGGACAGTCACAATCCCGTCTCATGCACATCCCTAATCATTATAAATTCATTATAGAAATCTGAAAATTAAAATTACACAGTCGTTAGAGGTCTAAATATAAATTATTATTTCAAATTATCAATTGAACATCAAGTAATTAATTTTGAAGCCATTTAATAAATTTATAGAAATTATTGTAAAGTTCTAATAATAAAGTTAAAAAAATAATAAAAAGGTTACTTTGCAAGAAAACTGATAAAAATATTCTTTTTTATCGTTTCTTTCTCATCATAATTTTAAAATAGGAAAAAAATATTTTTTTTAGTTTTTTTTGTCTGTTTAGGCTCATATTCATAAAGCTAAAGAAATAATAATATTATTTGTTTCTAGCATTACCTTTGCGAAATTGAATTATTAGTATCATATTTTCGAATATAAATTAATATTTCAAATTTTCAATTAAACATCAACTAATTAATTTTGAAGCCACTTAACATACTTAGAGAAATTATCATGGAGTTCTAACATTTAAATAATGAACAAAGTTAAAAATAATAAAAAAATTACTTTGCAAGAAAACTGGAGAAAAATATTATTTTATCATTTCTTCCTTGTCAAAATTTAAAAACCAAATAAAAAATATTTTTCTAGTCTTTTTATTTCTCTAGGCTCATATCTTGAAGCTAAAGAAAAGATAGTATTTTTTTATTTCTAATAAATTATTAGTATCAAATTTGTGAGGCTAGAGAGATAACAATTTGTTTGGTAATTTTAATTTAATTCATTGGCTTCACATACATAAAGCCATTGCATGAGAAAAAATTAAAAAAAAAAATTTAACTCAACGTCTTTAGTTTCACCCACGTGACACAATTGTTAACAAAATATATATATTATTAATTTTAATACATTCAAATCCTTTTATATATTGGCGTCACAAATGTACACCTGTATGGACACTTTAGCTTCACATATGTGAAGCCTTTGAACCCAACTCGTGTTCAACTCTTAAAACTTAATAGCTTCACATATATTTGATACCTTTTTTTAAAAAAATCGTGTTCAACTCTTAAAACTTAATAGCTTCATATATATTTGATACCTTTTCTAAAAAAATTCTGACGCAGTATATCTTTAGCTTCACCCTTTTTATGTGAAGCTATTAGGGTGAAGCTATTAAAGCTTATTTTTAGTAGTATTTCCCGATGTTGGATTAATGCTTCAATACGCCCCCTCACGCGTAGCTCGAGTCAAAGCTTACAGCGTGGACTTTTTAACTCGGGTGACGCGAAACTAGAACACTGTGGGCCGTTGGGCTCGCACGTGTAGAGAGTCTTCTCTGATACCATGTTAAAGTCTGTAGTTCCATCCTAAAACCAATTGGCAATGAGAGGAATAACACCAAATCTTTATATATTAGTGGCAATACTAATTGTTGATGTCTGATTTGGTCAACGTCACGTGTGTTGATCTGGACGAATGGATCGAAGCCACGTAGAAAACAATAAATAAGGTGAAAAGGATTGGATCACTAAATTTTATTAATGACCTTAATATGAAGTAGAGCCGAGCTGACTATTTTTTAGCCGGTATGTCTACTTTTCTCACTTGTTACAAATTCTCTCTTTTTTCTCTCTTTTTATCATAAATGCGAAAAATCCCAAAAGTCATCTTTCACTGTACATTCCTTCTATATATAGACAATCTGGGCCAGTCGGGAGATGACAGCTGGCGAATGTTGGGGAATATGCCCAAAGCACTTGCCAGTCTGCAAATATGCATTGGACACGTGGCGGCCTCTAAGGATTGCTTTGGGAAGGGGCATGACTGCATGCGTTAATTGGCATGCGGGCCTGTCTCGCATGCTTCTGGCGACGCTTATCCGCTGGGGTCGGTCCTCGGGTCTCCCGCCGTTCAGGTCGGCCTTGTTGTAATCTTGAATCAGAGCATTTTTATCTTCTATCTGCTCGGCCCTTCCGGATCGGATACCGGGTCGGCTTTGACGTCTCTGCCCGGTCCGGTTTTTAACGAGCCCGGGAGAAAATTGGGTTTATGCCCGGTCCGGCTTCAGGCTCTGCTCGGCTGGTTCAGCTGCCTGGAGTGCTTACGTGGATTCCAAGGTGGATGAGCTATCAACACTAATATTATATATCTATATATCTATATAGGGGTGGGTTTAGGTGAGAATGCAATTTAAGTTAAGAAATAAGAATGAATTTCATCCATAGAACTTGATAAATGGATGATCTAGATTTATTCTCACAAAAATTTGATGCATATAATGCGATATTTTAATGCATCGATATTTTGCTGCATATAATGCATATTTTAATGCATTGCAATTTTGATGCACGAAATGCATATATTTCATGCATAAGTAATACAAAATTCATGCATATTCGCAATTCGCATGATAAGAACCATTATCATTTGATCTTAAATCTATATAAATAGGTAGATAGATAGAGAGAGATATAGAGAGAGAGAGAGTACATGGAGAGATCATAGAAACAAACAAGCTTCACATAAAACAACAAGCATCTTAATTTGTTTTTACTTCCCATGGGAGAGGACGATTGTCGCTAGTCCTGAGTACCTTGAGACTCTGCTTCACCCCAATTTAAAAGTAAGTTTTCCACCATGATATGTCCGTCCCTTAATCCCCTCGCTTAGTCAGCCAAGTTCTCGAATTAAGGTTTCATCCCAAAAGAAAACAGCAAGCATCTTATAATGATGAGAATAAAGGTTAGGACATGTTTCGTTTATATGTTTACAGTACTTAGCATGAAATATGTCTTCTTCTTTAACTTTAATAAAGTCATTGAAGTTACGTATCCAAAAAAATAAATAAAAAAAGGTGTGAAATGGACATTGAATATTGTTAATACACTATTTCTGATCCTTTCTTACAGTGTCCATGAAGACGAAGAAACCTAAATATTCCCTTACTGCCCTACTCATATATTAATTCTTAATTTCCACATCATTTTAATGAGGCAAGAAAAAAAAAAAAAAAAAAACATATCATCGATCACAGTACTGTTGTCTATCATGCCTATGCTTTGCTCATGGTATCCAAAATTAAGACTCCCAAAATTATATTACAATCCTGCAGCCGAATTTAGCTCGACGTCGCGTTCAAATTTTTCCGTAAAGAATTTACGGCAACCGGAGTGCGCGAAATCTCTATACCCTCCGGCAAACCAGGTGATCAGAGGAAGACACCATTTTCTCTGAAGAATTCGCCATGACATTTATTTCGCAAGCATAATATCATGAAAAATGGATACGAAATTTTGACTATAATCACTTCTTTTTTTTATTATTATTTTTATATTATATATATTTAATTAAAAATCATGAATTTTTTTTATTCTTCTTCTTAATTTCAAGAATGTGATGCGCGCGCGTGTGTGCGCGCGCTAATAATTGCGCAGAGTGTTGCAGCAATTGTATTTGGAGATGGATCATCACATTCAAGACTGTATCCACTGACAAAGAGAAGATCAGAAGCTGCAATACCTATAGCCGGAAACTATAGGCTGATTGATGCCGTTGTCAGCAACTGCATCAACAGCCCCGGCATTGCCAAAATCTACGTCATCACACAGTTCAACTCCACTTCTCTCAACTCACACATTTCAAGAGCTTATAACTTATCCGGTGGTGGTCGGATCTCCGATGAGGGCCTTGTCGAAGTCATTGCAGCTTACCAGAGTCCGGAACACAATGACTGGTTTCAGGTATCGATATATAGAAGCTCAACATATATATATCAGAGAATTAAAGTTACAAAAGTTAGTTTCTTGAATTACAAATAATCCTTTATATATATATATATATTTCAAAATATAAAGTGTTTGTTTTTATAAATTTACCTCCCGGAATTAGTGAGTAGGCGAAAATGACGTTCCGTGAAAAGCTCGTATTCGAGTTTGGTTAGCATTTGTTTATGTACATTTATTAATCGAACTTGGTCGAGTGTTATTAACTAAATGAACACGAACAACTCAGAGCTCGACATTGTTCGATTCATTTATAGCCCTATTTCTGAAGATAGATAACCAAATATTGTGTAATTGCGCTATATTTCAATGATATTATTATCACCAAGAAAATCCACATATCGAAACAAGTTAATAACACGTAATCATTCTCAGTTTTTTTTTTTCCTAAAGGGAAATGCGGATGCTATAAGGAGGTGTTTATGGTTGCTCGAAGAATATCCGGTGGCCGAGTTTTTAATTCTTCCCGGCCATCATCTTTACACGATGGACTATCAAAAGCTTATAGATGTCCACCGGAGAAGCGAAGCCGATATAACAGTATCCGTGTTTGGCCGAACACAGAACGAGGATTTTGGATTCGGCATTTTTAAAATAAATGCTGAAAATCAAGTTCTTGAGTTCATAGAGAATTCAGAAACTATTAACACCATATCAGTGAGTTTCTTACTTATGTCTCATTGGCAGATTTTTTGGGCTAATATTGCAATTTTTTTTCTGCACTAAATTTAGTTGTTTGCTCCTTTTGTGCACAAAATTAGGGAAATTTTTGCAAATTAGGACGAAACATTTAATCTTTGTGGATGAAAAAAATTAATTTCGCCATTATATGATAGATCATAGGCGGATCCAGCATTCGAAAACTACTGATGCACCGACGCACCACAAAAAAAATAACGGACGATCGAATTTTTTTTCTAAATTTTTCATTTTTTTTAATAAAAAACTACCAAAACAACGTCGTTTTAACCAAAACGACGTCGTTTCAACTGAAAAGCATCAAAACGGCGCCGTTTTGGTTAAAACGACGTCGTTTTGTATATTTTTGGTGGTGCACGTGCACCATCATGCTCTAGTGTAGATGCTTGCACCACCATGCTCTAGTGTAGATCCGCCCCTGATGATGATAAAGATGATGATAATAATATTAATGAATATAGAGCCCAAAAGTATTTGAAACTATCAATTGAGGACCACAAGTACAAAAATTAATCAATTAGGAGTATCGTGGTTTGACTTTTCAATATTGAACTTCGATTTATATATATATATATATATATATATTTATCATTTCCAGGTAGAGAAGAAACTGGTAAACTTTGATGAGAATGTGACGTACAATCTTCCGAGCATGGGAATATATGTTATCAACAGAGATACCATGATAAACCTCCTGACACAACATTTTCCGACGGTTAATGACTTCAAAAGTCAACTAATCCCAGGTGCTATTTCTCTTGGAATGAAGGTCTGTCTCTTCTTTTAACTTCATAAATATATATAAGGAATGATAGGGAACGCCTCCAACCACCCCCGTATTTTATAGGTCGTACCTTATGCTTTATAGATAAAATAGTCATAATAACATTATAATAAAATTAATTGTAAAACACGCAGTACAACCTCTGTAAACCACGGAGTGTGTTTGGGGTGTGATTGAGAGAGACTTCTTCTCCTTCTTCCATATATCAATCATTCACACCTTCTACGATTCACTTTTTTTTTTTTTTTCACGGAATGAATCTGGTGCTTAAATCCGTCCGTGCTTAAGTGATATTTAAATATACTCCAGTACTCATATTGTTCTGTTAAATAGTATTAGAGTATTCAAATAGCTATATGAATATTACTCTACCCATTTGGCCGATTACATGAGTACTCTTATTCTTTCAGCTGAACACATGAGTAGGGGTGAGCTCGGTTCGGTTTGGTACGGTTTCTAGCTAAAACCGATACCGAACCGTATCTTATCGGTATCTAGCATTTGAGTACCGAAATGATTCGGTTTTAAATCGGCTCGGTGTGATCGGTTTTGGTATCGGTTCGGTAGCGGTTCGGTGTCAATGAGCTGATTAAATGGGCCACTTAAGTTGGGCTTGCACCAGGCCCAAATTAAACTACTTGGGCTAAATCAGACAATTGTAAGTTCAAATAGAAGGATTTATACATAATTAATCCACTTCAAAGCTTGAATAAAAATAAAATCTACTTCAATAACATGATAATAACTAAGGATTCAAAAAGTCCAATATCAGATTAAACAAAAGTCTTGAATTTCCTCCTCAGCACAGGTCCATCAATTCATAACAACCTGCACAAAGAAAAAACAAAGTCTGCAGAATAGTCATCTGTTTTATCGGTTCGGTTCGGTTTTTAAAGTCGGGATCCATATCTAAAACCGAAACCGAACCGCATAATTCGGTTTTCAAAATTTTAAGAACCGTACCATACCAATATCTTATTGGTTCGGTTTTTCGGTTTCGATTTTTTCGGTATTTTCGATATTATCGTTTTTTATCGGTTTTTCTGATCACCCCTACACATGAGTACTCATACATTCATGCACTCATAGTAAGATACTACTCTATTATATATATATATATATATATATATATATTTGAGTTCTGGTGAGAATAGATTTTTAATTAAGAAATAAGAATATATACATACCATTAATTTAACTAATTTTAATAATTCAGATTAAATGCAGCAATGAGGAAAAATATTCTTTTCATATATTAATGATCAATTTACCAAATTAGGAATCAATCATTAATTAGGAAACAATCCAAATATTCATACAATCCGGACCATCTATCACATTCAATCAAGGGCAGAAGTGTATTCTTATTTCTCAAAATAAATCTCGTTCTCATATGATTCATTTCCTAAAACTCTCTCTCTCTCTCTCTCTCTCTCTCTCTCTCTCTCTCTCTCTCTCTCTCTCTCTCTCTCTCAATACATTTGTACCCATGTATTCATTTAACTGAATACATAACTATTGAAGTACTATTTTGTCCAAGTATATAAATAATGGAGTACTCAAAATCCTTAGACACAATTTAAGTACGGAAAACTTAAGCACCGGAATTTCCTCCCTTAAATTAATTGATAGATTCATGCTTATGGTTTCGATGGATATTGGGAGGATATGAGAAACATATCAGCATACTACTGTGCCAACATGGAAAGCCTTCGGAAGCCAAATAAAACATACAGGTAGGTAAAAGAAGATAGCGGGTCGTATTAAATTTTTCGTATACCCTCTTTTATTGGTTTGATTTTTGCCGAATTAAAATTAGTTTTACTGAATAAAATTAATTTTCAAACTATTGATTATTGTTGATTAAAGCTTATTTGATTTTATCTGCAATGTAATTTACTATATGAAATTACTGATAATAATTACCGTACTACGTTATTAATTTACAAAATTTTATAAAAAAAAAAGTATGATCAAATATATGAAATTACTGATAATAATTAGCGTACTACATTATTAATTTACAAAATTTTATAAAAAAAAAGTATTGATCAATATATAAAATTAAAACGGACATTGCACCAATAGTTAAACTCGCCCATCTGACATAATAATTTCATATTTATTTCGTTACTAGGTTTTACGACACGGATTCTCCGATATACACATTGCCGCGTCGCTTGCCTCCGACACTTGTAACACATGCTACGATCACCGGTTCTTTTATCGGAGATGGTTGCATTCTCGGTGTAAGAAAAAGAAAAAGAAAAACATAGCATAGGAAACATTTCCCCCCCATTAATTCTTGTTTTTTCTCCTCATGTTTGCAATGTAGAACTTGTTAATGCAGAAATGCAGGATAAAAGGAACAGTAGTTGGTATGCGGACAGTAATTCGGGACAATGCTGTAATTGAGGATTCGGTCATTATGGGATCTGATCATTACCACCATGATGTAAGCCAAAATTAGTCAACCTTAGATGAAAAATCTTGTTAATTTTCACCTAGAAGATGGGGTATAAGTGAACTAAGCCGGCTCGTGAGCTACGCGGGATTGACTTTTAATAATTCCAAATCGGGTTGAAGAAACTCGAGTTAGAGCTATTCCGAATAGACCCGACAATTTACCTCACGATACGAAAACACGACACGAAAACGACACGAAAATTTAATATTTGTATTTGCATTTTGAGTACATGACATGAAAATACACGAACAAAAAAGTACACGATCGAGATTTAGTGTCGGTTTTGTGTTTACCATTTGGGTACACGACACGACACGAGGTACACGAAATAAATAAATAAATAAATATTTATATATATATATATAATATCTTTTAACATAATTTAAAATTTTATATTTAATTTTATAGAAACGTACATTTTATGAATTATGTTTGTACTAAACTTTAAAATTCGAAAATATAATGTAAACTTTCATAAATTTCGTGTAAAAATTCGTATTTTCGTTGCCATTCATTTCATTTCGTCTATTAAAAACTATAAAAATAATATTAAAATTGTTATTTTTATAATATTTTAACATTTATTTTATATTATGTGCATGACACGAAAACACGACACGAATTTGCACAGTGACATTGACACGAATTGATTTTGGGTCGTGTATGTGTTTGGACTTTTGGTACACGAAACACGAAAATACACGACACGAACGATTTACCAGGTGTAATTTCGAATAGGCTCGCGAGTCTAATCGAGCTTCATCATATTTACAATCTTACTTTCTTTTTAACTAAATAAATTATTATATTAATGAAAAATAGATTTTTTTGACTTTTTTACTAAAATTACATAACTTGAGTGGAGCCTAGCTGAATTCGAGTACATATTAGGGCTGGGGGCGGGGCGGGTTGGGGCGGGGCGAAGGTAAAACCGCATCCGCCCCGCAATTTTTGTGCGGTGCGGGTTTTTGCGGGGCGGGGCATTTTTGATATTGAAAACCGCACAAAATCATAGTTTTGCGGGGCGGGGCAAATACAATATTTATATAAATATCTAAGTGTTTTCCCTTGTTATATGCGGGGCGGGGCGGTTTTTTGCGGGGCGGTTGGAAAAAAAATAAAACCGCATTCGCCCCGCAATTTTGGTGCGGTGCGGGTTTTGTGCGGGGCGGGGTGAAATCAACATTTGAAACCGCCCCGCCTCGCTATTTTGCGGTGCTGTGCGGTGCGGGGCGGGCGGGGCGGTTTGTTTTGCCCAGCCCTAGTACATATACTAAAAAACATCTTTAATCAGTTGAATTCGAGTATAAATCAAATGATGCTCGTCTCGTCTATAAAATCTATAAAAATAATATTGAAATATTAAAATTGTTATTTTTATAATATTTTAATATTTATTTTATATTATGTGTCTGACACAAAAACACGACACGAATTTACGCGGTGACACTAACACGAATTAATTTCGGGTCGTGTATGTGTTTGGACTTTTGGCACACGAAACACGAAAATACACGACACGAACAATTTGCCAGGTCTAATTCAGAATAGGCTCGCGAGTCTAATCGAGCTTCATCATATTTACATTCTTACTCTGAGTATTTTCTTTTTAACTAAATAAATAATCGTATTAATAAAAAAAAATGTTTTTGACTATTTTACTAAAATTACACAACCCGAGTGGAGCCGAGCTGAATTCGAGCTGTTCATGTTCAAATCGACTCGATTCGTTTACACCCCTAGTAATTAAGCAACGGCTTGTTCTAACAGATGCCGAATTTGCAGAATGGTGGTAAGAGGGAAGGGGAAGCTGGAGGCATTGGCATACCTGTTGGGATTGGGGAAGGTTCTTACATTAGGAATGCTATAGTTGATAAGAATGCAAGAATTGGTAGAAATGTTATGGTATAGCACTATTTATGGTTTCATACATTCATCACAATATCAGTTAAATAAATATATTAATTTATTATATTTTTTATTTTCAGATTATAAATAAGGATAGTGTGGTGGAAGGGAACATGGAAGCAAATGGGTATATCATCTCTGGTGGAATAATTGTAATTATAAGGAGTGCTGTGATCCCAGATGGGAGCATCATTTGAAGGTTTTTACCACTCTCACACGTAGAGGTCGGGAGTGATTCTAATCCCAATCACCTTTCGTATTATACATTGACGGAGATTGGGGGACGTGGTCAGATGTGTAAATCAATCCAAACGAATCAAACTCATGCTTGTTCAAAATTCGTTTGAAATTTTATAGAGTTACAAATGCTACGTTTGAGCTTAGTTTGATTAGTAACTGATTCGATCTCGAACGAGCTTTAATCGTGTCTTATATAAATCGAGCTCGAGTAGTTTGATTTTTTATATGTAATTATAATTTTTATTCGAATTCGAGTCGGTCTTTATATTTTGTCAAATAAAAATTTGTATTCAAGTTTGGTTCATTAGATTATTGGACCGAGCTCAAAATTTTTTTTACCATTCGAGTTCGAATTGAATATCGAGTAACTTAATTTAATTTCTAGCCATAGATGTTGGGAAGTGGACTCGACCCCCAAAAAATATTTTAGTATTATAAATGTATTTCTAAAATATTAACACACGTCTCTTAAAAAATATTTTAGTATTATAAAATATTTCTAAAATCCTTACTCCTCCATGGTCTAATATCACCATTGGTTCTTGTCACTTTCATTTTTAATTTCGCCACCAAAAACAAAAAAAAAAATCAACATAAAGTTAGTAGAGTTTCATTTAGTGTTTTTAATGGGCCAAACTATCTAGTACAAATTCGGCTGTCTGGCTCAAATATCTAATAAGATTGATTGGTCGATTTCTTAATGAGCCGGTTCGATCATGACTTGTTATCCGATAGTGAAATCAAGTATATTCAATCCGAGATCATGACTTGTTATCCGATAGTGAAATCAGATATATTCAATCCGATAGGTAAATAACTTCCTAGTACTTCTTAATTTAAGTTAACCCAATATTAAGATTCCAATGTAAAACATAAGTATAGACTATACATTATGCTTAATGGGCCGAGCTATCCGGAGCTGCCCCATGAACCGAAACCCGAATACACGGTCTGATGGACTGCTTGATTTTTTAATGAGTCGGTATCGCTTCTAACTTGCTACCCAGTTCTTTCGTGGGCCGATCAGATATCCGACTCAAATTGTACTGAGTCGGACCAAATATAGTAATATCCAACTTGGTCCGACCTGTTAACGGCACTTGTCGCCTCCCTAGGGATATTGTTAACCCTTTTTCGCTTGAGAACCAGAAACATGTAACTAATGTCGGATAACTGCAAACGAATAACCAAAATCAATAACTAAATTATTAAAAAACGGGGACGACCGTCTCGCCCTTTATTCAAATCAACAACTAATTCATTATTTTGGCAAGTGGAAAAAAATTATAACCATGCTTTTGAACACTTACCTTGGTGAGAAGAACCACCGAACCTCCTTTTATATACTTATGCATGATTTGTTTTGAGACATTAAAAGGGGTACACGTTCATTCATTTAGTAATACAAATCCCATGTAATATTCGAGGGTTATTTATTGGGGTGTGTACGCGTATGTTGGGTGTGATTATGATTTTGAGTACTTACCTTAGACCATCTCCAACACTTTACACAAAAATACTGCAACTTTAAACACAAAAATACAGAAAATCAACAATGCATCTCCAACAGCTTACACAAAAATACAGCAATTAGTAATGCATCTCCAACAATTTGCACAAAAATACAGTAAAAATGGATATTCTATTATATTCTTTTTCTAATGTTAATATTTTGTACAAATATAAACGCATTTTATCTCCATAACTAATAATGAAATTTATTTATTCATCAATGAGTTTTTATCAATCTAAATGTAATTTTCTTATTAATCTAATTTTATTATAATAATTTCGTTTCATTGATAAAAGAGTTGTATATAAAAAGAGTTATATTCCCTAAAAAAAAAGAAAGAATTGCAAAAGAAAAGAATTATTATAAAATTAATATAAAACAATTAAAACATAAGGAAAAAAAATAGCGTCGTGAACAGTATTGCGGTAAATATAACGCTGTTCCTTCCTCAAAAACAACGTGGAGATAGTGTGCTCTGTTGGAGAAGCATTTGCAGAAAAGAAGCGTTCATCGCAAAAATGGCGTCTCTATTGGAGATTAGTGTGGTTATGGTGTGTGCATATCGGGGTTCGTTTGACTGAATACACGAGTAGCGTGTATAGGGTCTCGGATGACTTCGCGGATAACGTGTGTAGGGTTCCATTTGAATGAGTCCACAAATGTTGGGCTCATTTAAACGAGTACGTGGATAGTGTATGTTTGATATTTTGTGAATAATTGCTTTGTGATCGTAGACCCGCATGATTGGGAATTATATTTGCGTTATCTGGTTCGAGTACGTGGTTGTATTTTTTTTATATATTGTGATATGTTTTTAATTTTTTGTGGTACTTGTATTAGCACTACTCACTCTCTTTTGGGGGCAAGCAACTTTCAAGTGTTTAGGTACAAGTTCTTTAAGAAGTACTCACTCCTTCGGAGTCTCTTGAAAGATTCCACAAGCCTTGTTAGTTTGGTTCTGTTATAATTGTACAATCAGTTGCCTTATATTTACTGCATTGTTCTTTTGTATATATACTTGTCGATTAGTTCTAGTTTTGTTATTTCAACCTAGTAAATTATAACTGCCACCGGCCAACTCCCACTTGCCGATCGTCGTCGATCATCGTTGGCCACTATTTTTCTTTTGCGATGACTGTGAAATTCAGTATGTAATTTTTTATTTCAGTATGGAATAAGGAATTTTTTTGTTAGTGTATTATTTATATTATTCCGTATGTATTTTCAAACCGAATAACATTGTAATTGGGATTGGGATAGTTCGGTCCTTTGGGACAATAGTCTAGAACCGAAATCTAAAATTTGTTATGTAATTCTGGTTCGGTTCCTGGTCTTTTTCTTCAGGAACCGAACTTCTGGGAACCGAAGTATTTTTTTCAGGAATCGAAGATGCCCGAATCGAAGTTTACACTTCAAATTTTTCAGAAAGCACCGAAAAGACCCGAACTTTTTTCGGTTACTTCGCTTACTTTGGTTATTTTTAAACTTCTTTGAGGAAGGAATAATAAATTATGGTGTTTTAATAGGTTCATATTTCCGGTATTACCGGTTATAATATATTATTCGGTTATTGATATTAATTTCGGGTATTACGGTTATTGAGATTTTGAAATTGTAATAACCGAACTCGAATCCGAAATTTAATTTCAGGACCCGAACCCAAAATTGTTTAATAATTTCTTTCTCAATACTCGAATCGAACTGAACCAAAATTAACAGTTTGGTTTGAGTTTTCCGTTATTTGGGTTCTAAGTCCCGACCCTAATTGTAATTATTGTAGAATGTATTGGTCAACATATGTGTTGTTGTAAATTCTATACTTACAACGTACTATAATTGTTGTTGTTGCGGTAGCAAATCAAATTTCATACTGAATAACATAATTGATGCTGCGAGTTCCATACTATATAACATCACTGTTGTGTCGAGAGCTTTGCCCAGTGGTAAAAGAACTCAGACATTATTGACTGAGGTTCTGTGTTCGAGTCCTCTTACCAACAAATAGTGGTACTGAATTTCTACAAAAAAATTCTCCATACGCGTAGGACCAAGCGGTATTTATCCGTAGGGCCAGCCGGAGAGGGTTTCTGGAGTATGGGGCCGCAGTGAAGTGGAATCAGTCACTTAAAAAAGTTTATCCAACACAATTTGTCCAGAGCCTTTGCCCCTGTGGCAAAGGACTCAGACATTGTTGGCTGAGGTTCCGTGTTTGAGTCCTCTTACCAACAGATAATGGTACTGGATTTCTCTAAAAAATTCTCCATATGCGTAGGGTCAAGCGGTATTAACCCGTAGGGCCAGGCCGAATGAGAATTTTTGAAGTATGGAGCCGCAGTGCGGTGGAATCAGTCACTTAAAAAAGTTTACCCAACACAGTTTAAACCAACTGGCTAGCCCAGTTGGCCACCTCATGGGTGTAAAAACTCATGTGGGGTGGAGGTCAGGGGTTTTATCCCTTTTGCCTCCATCTTAAAATCTTTCCCGAGGCATATACGCTCTAATTAAGTTTTTGACAAAACTTCATACTGAATATCATCTGTGTGGGTTCGATTCAGGGGGGACTTCAAGTTCTCTTTACCTGGGAGGATTCTGGGAGGATCTGGCTGTACGTCAACAGAACTCGACAACACACTGGTCAATTCGTGCACATCCCGCGATTTAACTTGGTGACAGTAATGAAAAAACAGAACTGTTACCCTTAAATATAATTAGGTATAAATTTAGAAACTCAGTTATAAAAAAAAAAAAAAAAAAAAAAACACCACTGTTGTTCCGCATTGAAACTGCTAAACTAAAAAATAATGTAATATTAAAATCCATTACAAGATTTAATAGGAAAAGAAGGTAACTCGTGGCTCTTATAGAACACGTGGGTGTGGAGTGTGATTTTGAACTTACCCTCTATAATTGGAGGGTAATTTTGAGATATAAAAATTAAATTTTTTAATTTTTGTTTCTTCTATGTTATTTTATTTGTCGAGATCTTTAATTTGAGTATAATTTTGATACATAATTTTGTAGTTTTGAAAAAATTATTTTCATAAATAAAAAATATTAATTTATCACTCAAAATAATAAAATTAAAAAACTACAAAATTATGTATCAAAATTATACTCAAATTAAAGATCTCGACAAATAGAATAACATAGAAAAAACAAAAATTAAAAAATTTAATTTTTATATCTCAAAATTACCCTCCAATTATGGAGGGTAAGTTCACCCTCTTTTTAGGAGGGTGAACAAAATCACACTCCAAGATTTATCACTGTAACTTGCATGTAAATAATAAGAGTAATTTTGTTTCTCCATTGCTTTATCGTTTTTTCATGATCTACAATTTTAGATACATATTACATACCAAAAAAATATAAAAAAAGCAAAAGAAGTAGTATATTATAATAATAAAAGCAATACAAAAAATAAAAATAGTTTAAACACATAATATCAAGTGGGAATCAATTTTTTAATACCAAAGCATAAAATTGATAAGTTCTATATCCCCATTCATAAAACTATAAGTTTTTGGTACCATTTTGATTGAAAAGACTAAAATGTCCTCTCTTTTTGTGTTAAAAGTTGACTTCTCTCTTTTTTTTTTATATATTTATTTTAAACTATTTTTCTTCTCTTTTTTCTTTTTTACTTTCCTCCTCCGATCGATATTAATGTTCAGGAACCAAAATTTAACTACAAACATATACATCAAAACAACACAGCCATTTTATTTTTGACAAAGGGTCTCTCAAAAAATCTTATAGAAATCACAAGATTGTTCGAAAATAAAAGTTGACGTTGAAATAGGACTTCATTTGTCGTCTTACGAGTTCATAAAGAAGGTATGTATCATTATTTGAGCGATGAAAAAAATTCCAGATCTGTTCTTACGGACACGATCGCCGCACACGATGGGAAGCCGCGTGTGCAACGATCGTGTGCAACGATCGTCTTAGCGACCTTAACATCGTGCGCAACACTAACGTGTACACGATCGTTTAACACGATCGTATAAAATCGTGTGCGGCGATCGTGTTCATGGGCGAGAAACTTGCACCACGATCACCGCATGCGGTAGTATACGGCCGTGTGCATCGGTCGTGTCCAAGCGCACCGTAATATTGCTCGCTCATTTTTACGAATAGTTATTCATCTTTTTGTAATCGGATGTCGTGGCGGCGTATTTTGATACATCACGGTGGTCATTGGGAGCGATCGACATATGTAGACGGGGACTCCTTTTTGTCTATATCGACACGAGCAAAGTTAGTCGTGCAAACCTCGTGGGGGTTATCGGAGAGGGTTTGGGTGGTCCAAATGAGTCCGATTACAAATTATGGTACTTGACACACATGGCCAAAGGAAACAAAGTAAAAGTCCTATTAAGGGCGATACTGAGATACTTCGATTACTAGTAGAATACAAGGAGGATCCGAGGTCTATGTTGAGAACAACGACTCCTCCACTCCCGAGGTTAATATGGGATGTAGCACCAAGAGTAGAGCCGGCAACATAAATTATGACATGCCTTCCAAAGAGTATCAATACGAAGAAGATGAGGAAGACGAGGAAGATGAGGAAGATGAAGAGGTGCATACATCCGAAGATGAAGATTGTTGTAAAGACTTGCTTGAGTCACTATCTGCGGAATTTCTTGCTTGGGTTCGCCAACCGCCCAAATGGATAGGATTATGAGTCGTCGGAACTTCTCATCCGACCATCAATCTGCGGCGAGCATGAGCATCTACAATCAATGCGTAATGGATCATTCCATTTCGGACCCGGTAATCTGCAGGACTTTGGGTTAGGTCGGCGGCCTCCACCGGTTACCGATCGGCTAGAGGTGGGGTCCACCTTTCGTTCGAAGACGAGTTGAGGATAAGCGTAGGAATGTATCATTTGGAAAACATGCTACGAGTGTATCACCGATCGTTCGCCGATAAACGTATAGTGTTTGTCTGTAAGAGTGGGCGAAGAAATTGTCGGTTTAGGTTGTGTGCTATTGAGGTGCAACTATTTGGAGAATTACTAAGTTGACATTGGAGCACATTTGTTACCACGATTTGAATCGTCTTTGCCGCACGATCGGTCACTTCGAGGTTGCGCCCATTATTTTGCTAAAAGATTGGCCAGGTGAGGGTCACTTTGAGGCCAAAGGAGATGATTGCGAGAGATGTGTAGGGAGTATGGCATTGACATGCTATACGCTTTGCTCTCCGGACGAGGAATATAGCGATAGAGAATACATATGGCGGCTTCGATGAGTCGTATCGAGGCTCCCATCTTATCCGTATTTGTTAAAGCAGCGTAATCCAGGACAATTTATGATTTGCGAGCGACTCGTGAGGGAGTGTTTCGCCACATGTTCGTTGCACTCGGACGGAGTATTAGGGCATTTGATACGTGCCTTCGACCGGTGATTATAGTTGATGGGACCCACCTAAAGGGAAGAAATAAAGGAACTCTATTTGCGGCCGTCACATTTGATGGGAACGAGCAAGTTTTCCTCTTCTTTGTTGGTCTCGGTCCGATAGAGAACGGCGAGTCATGGACTTATTTTACGTATAACCTATGCAGATGCTACAATCCGACGGAAGATTTCTTGATTGTGAGTGACCAACATAAGAGCATTGAGAATCTTTGTTGAGCCGTCTATCCGAATGCATTCCACGGGTTTTGCTATCACCATCTTGCAAAAATCTGACCTCCTATGGTGCGCATGCTATAAGACTCTTTAGAGCTGCGCCTACACGCATCGAGAAGAAGTTTTGAAAACTACTTTTGAAACTACATATCGAAAGCCCTAATGGGCGCATGAGACGCCTTTACGAAATTGGGCGAGAGAGGTGGGCTAGGTCGAAGTGTCGATGACGCTATAACTTCTTGACATCCAATCTTGTTGAATGCTTTAATAATCGTATGTTGTGGGCTAGACGTTTACTGTTTGCTCGTTACTTGAGATATTTCGCCTAATTTTAGAGAATTGGTTTGATGAGAAGCGGGAGAAGCTACGTCAAGAGACCATGAGTTGACAATGCACACTTTTGAAAAGCTTTCTAACTCTGTGCAAGCCGATCGACTCTTAAAGTTCGAGCTACCACCCCACTTGTTTATAAAGTCGAAGAAAACAAAGTTTCTTATGAGGTCGACCTTCGAACATGGACATGTTGTTGTCGTGAGTTTGATTTGGATCGATTCCATGTCGTCATGCCGCCGCTATAAGGTACATGTCTTTCTTTGTTGTGTGCACGATCGTTACCCACGATGGGCACGATCGTTACCACGATGGGCACGATCGTTACCCACGATGGGCACGATCGTAACCACGATAGACGCGATCGTAGCCCACGATGGGCACGATCGCACCACGATGGGCACGATCGTAACCCACGATGGGCACGATCGTAACCACGATCGCCCTTATCGTAACCACGATCGCCCTTATCGTAACCACGATGGGACACACGATGTGCACGATCGTAACACAATGGGCACGATCGTAACACACGATCCGTGATCGTAACACACGATCGTGACCCCACGATCCCGTGATCGTAACACACGATCGTGACCCCACGATCCCGCGTGATCGTAACACACGATCGACGCGATCGTGTTTTCCCATCGTTTGCAAAACAGGATGGTCCGGATTTATCACCTCATCAATAAAAATACATTATCCTATACAACATCCTTGACATAATTGCTTATTGTAACAGCGCTAGCGTGATGGTTTGTCCGTGTATGATTTTGTTAGTCGTTATTTCAAGCAACAAGGCCTTAGAGACTTATAAGGAGCATATTAGTCCCATCCCACATCTGATGAGTGGAATGTCCCACCGAGATCTCGTCAATCGTTTGCGTACCTCCGAGAAGAATGCGACAAGCGGCCGACCAAGGATGTGTCGCGCACGGTCCTATGTTGAAAATTTGCACGCTTGTTGACGGCCTCAGGTGTGCGTTAGGTTTATAGTAACCGGCCACAATAGATAATCTTTCAAAGCATTAATTCCCATAGGGGGTGTGGATTTTAATATCCTGAAGAAACTCAAGAAATCGATGCACAACCGAGGCAAAGGCCGTGAGAAGAAGAGGTGTAGCATTTGCCGTAATGATGACCATGACATAAGGGGATGTCCATACCGTGAAACTTAAATTGCTTATGTATTTTTATATTTTGTGACTTACTAGCAACAATCATGTGTTGATATTTTAATCCTCGATGGACCATGTATTAATTCGGTATTCGATTATTAGTTGAAATGCATAATTTTGTGTATATTTTCTTTACCTTTGAATTGAAATTTAAGTGTTCAAGAATGTAAAGCAAATAAAGGTGACTATGGAGCCAAACATTAACCATAACAAAGTAGCTCACTTCAAAGAGCAATAGTTTACGATTCAAAGCATATAACTTTACAAAACAAAATTTAATCACCATCACACAAAATATCTAATAATAACATAACAAAAACAATCAATTGGATCCCTTTTCCCCAATCTGCTTTGTATCTTTAGTCTTGTATCACCGTCTTCATGAACTTCCTCTTCCAAAATAAATTTTTGCTTTTACTCTCGAAATCTCCAAATCATTATCATCATCACCATCTAGTATGGTGGAGTGCTCAGATGTTTTTAAATAGGCCCTGTTTCATGGAACACATTAATTTGTAATGATAGTCACTACACATACAACAAAATCAAAAACTTACTCGAGCATTGAGTATCTTCCTCTCGGCCTAGTTACGTATGGTGGGTTGGGAGTAGGTATCCTCCTCCTTCTTTTTGGTGGTGGTGCTTCGCTTCCTCCTAAATCGGTTTCGTAATCGGCCGCTCATTTCGCGTATTTGATTTTAATGAATTTTAAGCGAGGTTAATTGATTAGGGTTTGAAGTGAAAAGGGGTGGAGACCGACACGATGGGATTTTAAAGTAAAGGGGGACACGGGATTTTATAATAAAGGGGGATCGACTTATAATAAAGGGGGAAGCGGGATTTTATAATAAAATAATTTGACCTATGAAGTGAACACGATCGTGTACACGATCGCGCGATCGCGTGTTCCAATCGTGTGACACGTTGGCCACCAGTGTCAAATTGGCTGTATCCACGTATGCACACACGCCGTGTACACGATCGCGCGATCGTGTGTTCCAATCGTGTGACACGTTGGCAACAGTGTCAAATTGGCCAGTATCCACGTATGCACACGATCGTATACACGGTCGTGGCCACGATTGAACACACGATCGTGTGCACAAGAACGTCAAGAGTTTTCACCAATTTCTCAAATTACTCGTCAATTTAGGTGTTAACACTTATATATTAACAATTATTTGTTAATGATACACTTATATAAAAAGTTATAGATTGAATTACCATAATATATTGCATATCATGTGTCGTCCAATTGTTCTATTAGTACGTACGGATAAGTTCAATCATCTGGATGAATGACCTCATATACTAATGAATTACAACGAAATGACAAATAGGAGTTCGTATAAGAAGCCATATTGTAATTAATGTTTGAACATGCGATGTTTGAATCACAACACATCATTCTAGATAACACAATACTTCAAATTTGCAAAAATACCAAAAGTTCATATGCACACGATCGTGTACGGTCGTGGCCACGATTGAACACACGATCGTGTGCAAGAACGTCAAGAATTTTCACCAATTTCTCACATTACTCGTCAATTTAGGTGTTGTTACTTATATATTAACAATTATTTGTTAATGATACACTTATATAAAAAGTTATAGATTGAATTACCATAATATATTGCATATCATGTGTCGTCGATTGTTCTATTAGTACGTACGGATAAGTTCAATCATCTGGATGAATGACCTCATATACTAATGAATTACAACGAAATGACAAATAGGAGTTCGTATAAGAAGCCATATTGTAATTAATGTTTGAACATGCTATGTTTGAATCACAACACATCATTCTAGATAACACAATACTTCAAATTTGCAAAAATACCAAAAGTTCATATGCACACGATCGTGTACACGGTCGTGGCCACGATAGAACACACGATCGTGTGCACAAGAACGTCAAGAATTTTCACCAATTTCTCAAATTACTCGTCAATTTAGGTGTTGTTACTTATATATTAACAATTATTTGTTAATGATACACTTATATAAAAAGTTATTGATTGAATTACCATAATATATTGCATATCATGTGTCGTCCAATTGTTCTATTAGTACGTACGGATAAGTTCAATCATCTGGATGAATGACCTCATATACTAATGAATTACAACGAAATGACAAATAGGAGTTCGTATAAGAAGCCATATTGTAATTAATGGTTGAACAAGCGATGTTTGAATCACAAAATATCATTCTAGATAACACAATACTTCAAATTTGCAAAAATACCAAAATTTCATATGCACACGATCGTGTACACGGTCGTGGCCACGATTGAACACACGATCGTGTGCACAAGAACGTCAAGAATTTTCATCAATTTCTCAAATTACTCGTCAATTTAGGTGTTGTTACTTATATATTAACAATTATTTGTTAATGATACACTTATATAAAAAGTTATTGATTGAATTACCATAATATATTGCATATCATGTGTCGTCCAATTGTTCTATTAGTACGTACGGATAAGTTCAATCATCTGGATGAATGACCTCATATACTAATGAATTACAACGAAATGACAAATAGGAGTTCGTATAAGAAGCCATATTGTAATTAATGTTTGAACATGCGATGTTTGAATCACAAAACATCATTCTAGATAACACAATAATTCAAATTTGCAAAAATACCAAAAGTTCATATGCACACGATCGTGTACACGGTCGTGGCCACTATTGAACACACGATCGTGTGCACGGCCGTTCCCACGATGGTACTCACGGTCGTTTGCACACGGTCATGCCAGCCATCGTGCGCACCGCAGCGACATCAGACGCATGACCGTGGGAAGGTTGCACACGATCGCAACACACGATGGCCACGATCGTGTGCATCCATCGTGTGTAACACAGAGCCAACACATTCAAATTTAACAACACTGACACATTCATCCAAAACTGTCTAAATACAACATAAATATTGTACAACACAACATAAACCATTCTACATGTCTAAAGACAACATAAAGATTTTAGCAGCTAGGCCATATCGATATTTCTTAATATATCTTTCATTAAGTTCCTTGATTTGGAGCCTTGCTCAAGGGTTTGCAGAGACGAGTCGATCCAAGTACATGCACGCGAAGGGGCCACAACTGTGATTGTCGTTTTGTATGAACTGTAGCTCTCGTGGCATAATTTTGAAACTCATCTCCGTGTCATACTTCGTTTTCGATTGGTTGTTCATCCAATATCCGGATTGAGCTAGCACACGAGGCATCAGACGCATAATCGGTCGCAGTTGGTTGAATCGGTAACGACCATCTTCGTGGTGGTGTGACAAGGAATCGTACAACTCCACGGTCCATGCTATGATGTCAATCTTGATAGTCACCCAGTGGCTTTGGTCGAGGCAACAAATGGCAATGATCTGTTCAAACACAATATGTAATCATATAAGATCATCACATCAAACATAGCGAATCATTTATACATATAAATTTCAAATGGCAACAAATCGTCAATTATTTATAAATATAAATTTCAAACTTACTTCGTTGCAATTTAACCATGGAACCGCATGTGGTGTATCAAGATCTGTCATGTAGTCCTCGATGCATTTAGGAATTTTCCACTCCTTGTAAACCGGCTTCCCCGTCACCTTGATGCCAAGTGGATCATCCGGATGGAGTCTTGCAAACTCGTTGGCCAAAACTAACTACAAAAAGCCAAACCACAAAATTAAAAAATATCGATATCAAACCAATGATATACAAGTGAGTAGGTTATAGAACTTACGTAAAATAGGGAGCCGGCAAGTACAGTGCCAACTCTACCGACACCAACACTACGGACTCCCCTCCGAAGCCTCGCTCGAGTCGCAAGCACATAACAGTCTATCACCTCGGCATCAAAGTCTTCACGGGTAGACTCTATCCGGTCAAATAACGCCTGGGTGAGAGCATGCCCAGTCTCCAAACACCGGACAATAGCATCACGTGGCTGCTCCCTCCTAAACTGTAGGTACAACTTCTTCAGAGCCTCGCTATCTCTGGGAGGCGCAACCACAAAAGGCTCTCGAAGAGCAGCAGATGGTCGACTCACTCGCGGTGGAAGACTACGCTCACCCAAATGCTGCGTTCCGGCACTCTCACCATCTTCGTCACCCTCAGCATCCCTCTCACAACTGTAACGATCAGAGAGCTGTACAGTCGGCTGCTCGATCTCAAAAACTGGCTGCTCGATCTGAAATGGAGGTTGCTGCTCAGGACCACCACCCTCACTGCGAAACATCGAACTGTAATGATGCTCGTCCTGAAACCAGTCGAACATCGTCCCATACTGCTGAAACGGCGCCTCAAATGGCTCATACTGATGCTCGTAATCAAGGGGCTACTGAGTCCGCTCAACAGAATGATTAATCTGAGAATGGTGACTGTGCTGGACCTCAGAATGGTGGGTAGGCGGATGCTGAGAATGGTGACTCGGCTGACGCTGAGAATGGTGACTCGAATGATGACTAGGCTGACGATGAGAATGGTGACTGTGTGCTGCGCCAGAGACTGAGTGACGTGGAGGGTCAGGAATCCTCCGTCGGGCGCTGCTATCAGATGCAGAATGACGAGGCCTATCATGGCTCCCAGCTGAGTAGTGTACCGGGCTCCTAGAACGCCTATGCATAGGTCCGAAGAAATCCACGATCCCAGAAAGCACCCGGCGAGAAACTCGAGCAATAAATGCGGACTCAGAATCGTCGTACAAGATCGCCTTCAAACGGCGATCGAAGTACTCATCCCTGCTCGTGTCCTGGGTGTGGTCCGGACAAGGAAGTCCGTGGACACAACACACCCTCTCTGGCTGCCTCTCCCGGTCCGATGTCTCTGCACCATGTACTAGTGGGGTACTCTGTCGGCGTCGCTTCGACACTTTATGTGCCGACTCATATGTAATCAATTTTCCGGCAGCCTTCTTCAACCTATCCATAACTTTCTTCCTCGGGATCGGCGCAGGCTCATCCTCCTTATTCCTCACGGCTATTCTTACAGGCTTAATGAATTTAACGTCATAAGGCGAGCCATTCTCAAAGCTCAGGTAGTAGTACTCAGCCTCATCCTCCTCCAGATGCGGTAAAGAGGGAAGTACTTTGTCCGCAACAATAGTCATTAAAGCATACCATTAGATGGGCAATCACATAATGTTGTAGAGATGAGTGAAGTTAGGAGAAAATACGTTTACAAATTTATGTACCTTATCGTCGAAGAAATGAGTGAAATCACAAAACATCTTCCTCGTAGTCCACATCAAACACCGGGGGACTTGGACAGTTTTATCTCGACTACCACACAATGCTCCCAATGCAGGAATCATCTCATACGACCATATTTATAAAGCCCAAACAGGACCATAGAAGTGATAGTCCTTGTGCTCTTGTCCCTCCTTCATGGCAACGTTGCCTATGTAGTAAGATAAAACCCCAAAGGCATAAGAACCCCAAGGAAACATATCCCATCGCTCGAAATCCTCCACTAATGCCCATGCCCATGTCTCGACCATCATGTCGTCACGGCATAGGATAAAGTAGTAGTATATAAGCAAATTGGCAACCTTGAGATAATCTCTTATGTCTCTACCAAAATCTCGAGCATTGAACCTCTTCCGCAGAACACTAACCTTAATGTTTTTGCCATGGAGTATTCGTGGAAAATACCGCTTCGGACGGAAGGAGATGGTCGTCACAGGGATGGAAGGTAGAGTTTCCAAAATGGAGTCCCGTGATCAAGGCGAAATCACGGGCCGTAAAACGAATGGTCCTCCCACAAACCCGGAACCACGACTCATCCGGGGATTTGATCACCCTCCAATTGACGAGCAATCAAGTGATGTAGGCGATTTGAACTCCCATTCCTCCTAACTTTAATCAAGCGCCCCGGGACCCCTCGGTCAAGCTCTCGATAGCTCGATCGGCAACGGCGGAATTGCGGCCCATACTCCTTAATGTCTCAATGATCTCTTTAAATACCGCCTACCGTATGTAAAGATTCACTTGACGTGTAACAAAACGCAATGTAGGTCTCTTCCATACGCAACTTGATGCAATATGGACATACAACTCATAAGAATATGATAAAATGCTTAAGAGAACGAAAAAAAATTACGCCTTGCACACGATCGCATGCACACGATCGATGCCCGTCGTGTGAAGACCATCGTGTGCCACACGACGGTTCACACGACGGAAGCGATCGTGTGCTGCTGCGATCGTGTCTGGCGGGAGCTTGCACTTCTAGCACACGACGGCACACACGATCGGCGGCCGTCGTGTGTAGCGATCGTGCCCACGAAAGACCATCGTGTCGCGATGGTCTCATCTTCTTCACGATCGTGGGAAGATGAACAACCGTCGTGGCACGATCGTGTGTGAATGAAAATACACTAACCGCGGCTCATTGGCGAATTGCTCTTCGATGGAGTGTCGCTAGCGGAACTTCTGGCGTCTTCAGATTCTCTGTGGTAGTCGGAAGTCGACATTTTCTGGCCGGCGAAGGGTTTCACGACGGGAGACTTTTTTTGCAGAGAGGAGGAGAGTTTTTTGGAATATTGAGTTGTGGGACCTTTTTTTATTGTTGTTTAGTTTTAATAATCTTCCTTTTTCTTTTTTAGTTTTTTTTTTCTCTTATTGGTAGACTTTAAGGGTAATAAAGTCTTTTAACACATTTTGGTATCAAAAACTTATAGTTTTATGAATGGGGATATATAGCTTGTTACTTTTATGGTTTGGTACTAAAAAAGAGAGATCCCTAATATCAATGCATTAAGTTCAAAGTAGCAGTATGCTCAACAAACAATAACAGTGCAACAAGTTCAAAGTAGCAGTATGCTAGATACATAATAGTAGTGCAATAGGTTAAAAATAACAGTATGTTGAACACAAAACAACAATATAATACTATTTTATGTTCAACATACTGCTACTTTAAATTTATTGTACTGTTATTATATTTTGAGTATACTACTACTTTGACTTATTCCGCCGTTATTGGGTGTTTAAACTAGTTTTATTTTTTAAACTATTTATTATTATAATAAACTATTTTTTATGTTTTTTATGTGTTCAGGTATGCATTATTGATGTATCCGAGCTGATCGGCTACCAAGAATCAGATTGCTCCCTCTGCTCCGAGCTAGAAAATCACCGGAGTTCCTGCAGAAGACGCCGAAATGGTCCCGGCACAAACTCTCCAATACTTAAACTGGAACAGGTTTCTGGAGAAATCTAAATGTAATGTGTGTATGTGTGTTTTCTTCTCTCTCTTCTTCGAAGGAGGACAGGCCTTCCGATTATTTATAAAAGAGAGGGGAACTTGTCCCTGAAATCGTGCCTTTGATTGGGGGAGATCTCTGATTTCCAGGGGTATGTCCGTGAAAATCAGGGATTCTACTTTTATGATGAAATCCCAGTTTTCCAGAGACCTTGTCTTATTTGAGCTGGACCCTTTCTAGCTTGCTTAATTGACGATGTCGAGGTCTATCTAGTTATGAGCTCAGAAAATAGACTTGGGGGTTGGATCTCCTTTTCGGGAAAGTTCTTCTCTGAGAATGCCGAGCTCATCCGCCCTCCAACCTACTCCAGATCGGTAGTTCAGTTGGGCTTGCTTAAGAGCTAGGTTTAGTGGACCAAATTCTTTAACAGACCTGAATATGATGTCTCCAAGAGAGCTGACCTGTGGGATGACCTGCTGGTCTAGACCTGGCAGGTCTACACCTGTTGGGGGTAGACTTGTAGGGACCGAGCTGCACCTAGTAGACCTAGGCTCTGAGCTCCACTCTCCAAGTTTGCTGGTCTAGACTTGGCAGGTCTACATCTGTTGGGGTAGACTTGTAGGGACCGAGTTGCACCTAGTAGAGCTAGGCTCTGAGCTCCACTCTCCAAGTTTGTTGGTCTAGACTTGGCAGGTCTACACCTGTTGGGGGTAGACTTGTAGGGACCGAGCTGCACTTAGTAGAGCTAGGCTCTTAGCTCCACTCTCCAAGTTTGCCGGTCTAGACTTGGCAGGTCTACACCTGTTGGGGTAGACTTGTAAGACTTGTAGGGACCGAATTGCACCTAGTAGAGCTAGACTTTGAGCTCCACTCTCCAAGTTGTATACTAAGTCGGTGGGACCTACTGGAACTTCACACAATAAGCTGGGTCTTTAGTAATCGGACTTTATTCCGCTATTTCGAGATGAACCGCAATAAACTGCGCAGATATATTTTGGGTCATGTCAATTATGTATCTCAAATCAAAGATCATGAAAATATAATTAATTTGATATTTTTTTTATCTAAAACGGATAATGTATGAATAAATATTGTATTTTAATGGGGACAATTTATTTGTGCGACTAACCTATTAGCCTCTTCTTTCAAAATTTGGTTTCAACCGTTCTTTTCTCCTTTTATATATATGTGATGTAATCTCACCTTTGTGTCAAAAAATTAATGAACTTGAGTGGTTACTAATTTTTACATCAAAGATGATCATCACCGAAATCAATCTCATATATACTTACAGTAAAACTTCTCTAAAGTTATATTCTTGGTAATATAAAAAATTTTTTCTACATGAAGGTTATTCCTAAATAGAGTTTTAAGAAGATTTTTTTTAAATTTTAAAGTGCATATATAATATATAAATATTATAATTAATAGATACATTATGTAATATGTTGTAAACTTAGGAATTAGGCAAGAAAATTGTTTATGCTTTAACCGATGAAGAAATCATTGAAGGAATTAGGCAAGAAAATGAGGAAAATAATTCGGAGGATGATAGCATAGAAATCTGAAAAATTTCATGTGAAGAAGGCTTTAAACTGCTCGACAAGTTGAAAATATTTTGAGTTGTGAAGGTGGTCGTTTAGACAATTAATGGACACATGAGTTGAAGGATATGATTACAACACAAAAGATTAAATCTTTGTCACAGTCAACCTTGAACAAGTATTTTAGATCAACTTAAATCTATTGTAAAAATTATATATATATATATATATTATGATTTATTCCTAAATGGAGGTGTGTTTCCTTATGTTGGGATTTGAAAATATATGAATTATGACAATATGGAATTTATTCCAAATTATAACTAGTCCCAAGTTGGGACCATAAATTTTATTAATAGATAGAGTTTATTTCTTGACAGAATATTATTTTTGAGAGGTTTTATGTATATAATTTCTTCTAATTTATTCTTTTCTTATGAGTTTTTCAACATATCATATTTTTTTTTTCAACGGATATATATTTTTTTTCAAAAAAAATATATCAACTGACACGTGGAAAGTTCTCGTACTCATAGCCACAAATTGCTTTTTCCTTTTGGTTTTTTAGTTATTTTTTTCTTGGATTGGGATCCTCTACAGTATAGCACCCTGTTGTGCTGCATCCCAATCGTCGGATTACACACACCCGCACAGGTGTGTGTGTGTGTGCGTGTCAAATCCGATGGTGCAGTGCAGCACAGCAGGGTGCTGCACTGCAGAGGATCCCTGCCCTTTTTTCTTTTTTACACTGTTTGGTCTTAGTAAGTATGGATTTTCCACACAAGAAATATTGCGTTCATGTTAGGTCGGTACTAAAATTATATACTTATTGATTTTAATTTGTATATTCTTATTATTATGAATTATGCGGATTCAAATCAATAAATATAAAAAAATATACTCCATCCATCCACAATCAATGTTCCCTTTTTGCCATTTTGGTATGTCCACAAAAAATGTTCCTTTCTATTTTTAAACACTACCCCACAATAAAATTTACTAAAATATTTTTATAATTTTTATATATTCACACATTTTACAGGCTGACCCACATATTAACATTAAATTATTTTTAATATGGGACCCAAACTCCACTCACATCACATTCACTTAACATTTCTTAAAACCCGAACCTAAAAAGTTGGGGAATATAGATTGTGGAGGTAGGGAGTATAATTTTAGTATCAATTTAATGTAAGATCAACTTTTTCTAGCTTGATCATAAAAAAATATATTTTAATTATACTAATATAATTAAATTGTGGTGATTCAACCACTGATTAGTAGGGGTGTTCATAACCGCACTGGTTTTTCTGCACCGAATTTACTGGTACCGGTTTTCGGTAATGAAAAATTCGGCCGTGACCCGACCAAAAGTCTGCACAAAAAAGCTGCACTCTATTTTTTCGGTCGGGTCATAGGGTACCCAAAATTTAATACCACTAATTTTAAATTTTTATAAATAATTTATAATTTTAATATAAATTTATTTTAAAATTTATTATATAAATTAATTCCCAGTACTAAATACATTATAAATATTTTCCGTACAATAAGTAAATTTCAAAACTAACTAAATATTTTTATATATATCATTTTTTTATATAATTATGCTTAATTCAATATTTAATTATATATATGAAAGAATATATTATTTTTATTTAAAGATTTTATAAATTTCCAAACTAGTGAGAATAAATACCATGAGTGAAAATACATTAACATGTATTCTCATATTAAATATATTTCATATTAGTTGAAAGATAAAATTTCATATAATTGCAAATTAAATAATTAAATTTATAAAAAAATATAATTATTAAAAATAATCGGGTTTCGGTACCCGAATTTACGCAACAAGTCGGCCCATGACCCGCCCGATTATATGACTTTTTTCGGAGATCTACCAAAAAATTTAAAAATTTTAAAAATACCCGAAATATTTAGTTCGGGTCATCGAGTATTCGGGCCGGGTAGTTCGGGTCGGGTATTTTTGAACACCCCTACTGATTAGGTGGTGGAAGGAATAGTATAATGCTCGCAATGAATTTTACCCATATTAAAAGAATAATTTTTTGACATTGAGACTGTCAGGATTTCAACTGCCCAAAAACCAGGTGAGTCATCTCTCAAACTAAAAAGGCTTTCGGTTGATTTATACCCCTCAAACTCAAACCTTCTCTGCTCATCTTACAGGTAAAGTTACCTCACTGTTATTTTCTTATTTACATTTTTTTTGGGTATTAGTATGATTTGTCTGATCTCAAAGCTCATGATTAAGGATCTTAATCATTTGGTATTTAGCAGATTTCTTTCGTTGCTTTCTGTTTTTTTTTTTTTTTTTTTTTTTTTTTTTATGACTTCAGATACATCACTCTGTATTCTTGGATCCCCCTTTTTCTTAGTTTCTTCTTCTTTTTAATTTAAAGGGTCAAAATATTAAGCAATTATGTACATTCCGATCCAGATTTTGGGTTCTGGATGACTGGATCTAGCTAGTGAGTGAGTGTGTGTGTGTGTGTGTGTGTTCTTCTTTGTTTTATATGATAGTTGGGGATCTAGATTGAGATGTACAACTTTGAAAGGAACAGAAATGGAAAAAAGCTTTGATTTTTATGATTTGATTAAATTATCCGTTTGTCCAATGATTTTTGCAGTTGGTTATCAAATTGCTCTGTTTGACTTTCTGAAAGTATTAAGTTTAGATGAATTGGTTACCAGATGGCTCTACTTTGTGTTAATGTTTTCTAGTCTTGCAAATTTGTTGCTCGACAGATATGGCATCTTGCGATAATTCCGACCTAGTCAAGAGGGACATGGGGGATAAAGAAGAAAAGAAAGACGAAGACAAGGGTGGGTTTCTAGACAAGGTTAAGGATTTCATCCAAGACATTGGTGAGAAAATCGAAGAGACGATCGGATTCGGGAAGCCCACCGCAGATGTATCCGGAATTCGCATTCCCCACATCAATCTTGAGAAAGCGGACATAGTCGTCGACATCCTCGTCAAAAACCCAAATCCCGTCCCGATCCCTCTCGTCGACATAGACTATTTAATCGAGAGTGATGGGAGGAAACTAGTCTCCGGATTAATCCCCGACGCCGGGACCATACACGCGCACGGTTCTGAGACTGTTAAGATACCCATCTGTCTGATATACGACGATATTAAGAACACGTATGCTGATATAAAACCTGGAAGCATAATCCCGTACAGGGTTAAGGTCGACCTCATAGTGGATGTTCCCGTCTTTGGTCGGCTTACTTTGCCTCTTGAGAAGAAGGGGGAAATCCCGATCCCTTACAAGCCGGATGTTGACATCGACAAGATCCGTTTCGACAAGTTCTCGTTCGAAGAGACTGTGGCCACTCTTCATTTGAAGTTGGAAAACAAGAATGATTTCGACTTGGGGCTGAATGATCTCGACTATGAGGTTTGGCTGTGCGACGTGAGCATTGGTGGAGCTGAACTCGCAAAGTCGGCTAGACTCGGAAAGAATGGGATTACCTATATTGATGTCCCGATCACATTTAGGCCCAAGGACTGCGGTTCCGCACTTTGGGACATGATAAGAGGTAGAGGGACTGGGTACACTATGAAAGGGAATATTCATGTGGACACGCCTTTCGGGGCGATGAAGCTACCTATCTCCAAAGAAGGTGGCACGACTCGTCTGAAGAAGAATAAGGAAGATGGATGTGAAGATGATGATGACGACGATGAGGTATGATAACTGTAGTAGTATATATAATTGTTGTGCATATTTTATTAGTTGGTGTTCGTTGAATTATTATATCATGGACCTTAGTTTATGATGTAACATTGACACGTGAGCACTAGGCAATGCGTGTGCGAGAAGAATTGAAAGGGTATTTATGTCATTTTAATCACTCGTCTCGTATATATTAACCACGAATTCATGATGGATCATCAACGCTGGTCCATGATATAAATTGCATGTGTCTAATTGTTATATCATCGACCAGAGTTCACCTTACAAATGTGCATTATTTTAAGCTTAATAGATACATTACCTAGAAAATAAAATGCACATTAGTATATAGGTACATTATAATAAAACTAATCATTACATTATATATAACAGATAAAAGTAATCGATACACTTGAAACGGACTGGTATTCTCTGATAAAAGTAATCGGTACACTCCGGTCCATGATATAATTTACGCCTTTAGTCGTCGATAAATTCCATGTTGTACGTGACTGGTATTCGTTTTCATTGCGCGACGTGAGATATTATCATATATTGTTAATCTGTATCATGATCCGAATATATCTGAACTTTTGCAGGATTAAGGACTAGTTGGTGGAGGAAGGTATTTTATCTTCTATTTCCTGAGGCTTTTTTCACCTTAATAAATTTATACGAACTCTCGAGAGCAAACTTTATTTCGATATCATGAGGATTTGGTGATGTTTATGAATTATGTCTACTACTTACTTCTGTATGGTGGTGATTGCAAACATGGAGTATCTTTTTTGCTGTTATATCTGTTGCTTATGTTTGTTTAAATTATTTCCTCAAGAAGATTGTTTAAAAAAAATCTATAAAAATATTGGTATTATTTTTGGGATTTTCTACATGTAAATTGGACCAAATATTCTTAAACTTAAACCGTATATCAAATCGGACAATTAATTGGGCCACTGGATCATCAGAAAAATAAGAATACATCGCAGTCCTTGATGATGGTCTGGATTGTATGAATATTTGGATCGTTTCTTAATTAATGACTGATTCTTTATTTGGTAAATTCATCATTATTATATGGAAATGATCTTTTCCTCGTTTTATGCCTTTAATGTGGATCATTAAAATTAGTTAAATTAATGGTATGGATGTCTTTTTATCTTTTAACTAAAAATCTAAATCAGAACTATATATATATATATATCCTTAATAAAGTATATTATAAAAATGTCTTATTATAAGAATAGTCTGAGGAATAATGTCGTAAAGAAAAATGTAAAAGTTAATGCATAGATAAAAGTGAAACTCGTTAGGAAAACAGTGATGAAATTTTATTTAATACACATTATATATTAGAGATAATTTGTGTTACAATATCATGATTGTATTGATATAATTAAATTAAAATAATTAATTATTAGATTAACATGTTAAAAACAGAAACACTGGCTTTCAAAACTCTGCAGGCGGCGGCTCCGGCGAGGGACCTTTTGTTTTTTTGCCGTGAAAAGAATATTATACTCCCTTTGCGTCCATTTTTTAGTCGTGTTCATTTGAAAAAATTATTGTATACCTTAAAATATTAAATTAAATTAAAAGAACAACTAATCTTTTAATTTTTTTCATTCGTGAAACATGGACATCCGGCTGGCTATCATCAGACCTTCGGTGGCCAATCATTATTTATTTATTTCTTACCTCTCGCTGGGCTGTTCTCCGGCGATTCGTTGGCTGATGGAACACTGTTTGCTGCCAATTTATATTTGTTTGGCATCCCGGGGCGTCTGTTCTATGATCCCCGACAATTGTTTTTTTCTTTGATGGTCATGGGCCGGACTTATCCGGCAAGTCGCCTACCGACGATCGGGGACCTCCGACAACGGCTATGTCTACAATTAGCAAAATATATTTTCTCCATAGGTGCTCAAAACACTACTATGAAAACAGGATACGACATCGGTTTTTTTAGTTGTTTCACATCGGTTATAAAACCGATGTCGTATCTACCGATGTCGTTTTTTTACATCGATTTACAACCGATGTAAATTCACATCGGTTTTAGCCGATGTGAAAAATTCTAATTCACATCGGTTTTCAACCGATGTAAATAACTCTTAATTCACATCGGTTTATAACCGATGTGAATTTACATCGGTTGCAACCGATGTTAATAACACTTAATTCACATCGGTTTCTAACCGATGTGGATTGTTCCCAGAATTGCCCAGTCAATTCCTGTATAAAAAAATTGGCCCAACCTACACCAATAATTTTTTCTGATCAGAAACGAAAACAACCAAACATCTCAAACGAAAACCAACCAAACAACATCTCAAACAACAACCAACCAAACATAATTTTTAAGCAACAAATGTATTATGAACTATGAAGCAAAGAATTTTGTAACTATCTCAACGGTTTACAACAAGCATTATCAACTAACTACAAAATAAAAATACACATCCTTATAAAAGTCCCAAAAACTTTTAACTTCATGAACTTACCGATTCGAGAATAACAAGAACCAACCGTTTGTATGTCATAGAAAAAATCTAAACAAATTTGGTAAGAAAATATTTCGCCCATGCGTTCAATTTCTTTAATGCTCTCTTCGAAGCGCTTGAGTATCACTAAATATCTCATATAATTTATGAAAATACTTTTCAAGACAAAAACAAAAAAAATATGATTAATTTGACTTGATAAAATTACCTCCATCCAATTTTCTCGTAATCCCACCGAACTATGGTCCGCATCCAGCCTATGACATAATATCCACACTCCCAACCACCATTTTGTTTATTACACTAAAAAAGAAATATTAAAAATTGCAATCGGTAAAAGAATATTTGTCAAGCAAGATAAAATCACACAAAATTATACGTAAGTTTTGGGATTGAAATTTTACTTACTTTGGGATAAATCCATTGAATGACCTGCTTGGATTTACTCGTGTGCGCACCATACAACACTCTCAATGAGGTCACAATACTAGAAGTAAGGAAAACATAATTGTGTTATGAATAGTACAAGAAGTCACGGGATTATAAGACACCAACTAAATCAAGGTATGCTAAATCACCGAAATGGATAGATTCAAATGAAGTTGATAAAAATTAATAAAAGTTGAAGGCTTCATGATCTATGCTAAAAGCCTTTTGGGCCTCTTTCGTTGATCTCGGCCGCCTTACGCAAATAGAGAATTTTGAGTTGCTCATAAAAACCACGGTTTCTCCAAAGGGAAAGAAGAGAGAAAAGGCAGGTCTTGAAGAGCCTCCAACAACTTTGGGTGGGAAGGAGGGAGGGAGGGAGTATATTGCTTTATCCTTTTCAAGGCCAACATACTGTTAAAATAAATTTAGTTTGATGCTCTGTATACTCACCCAAAATTTCAGATAAAAATAAAATGAGGGTGTGCAAGGGTACAGGGCAATTCATCCTCGACCCGGGGCAATGATCATGGACCCATCACAAATGAATATACAAGAGATAAGTAGTGAATATGAAGATGATACTTCACCAGTCACTTCCATGATGAATCTGTAAGTGATGACATGAATATGTGGGTGACCGGTGGACGTGATATATAGCATCTAATGAATATTCAAGGATAGATATGCGAGTGACAGTGATGGATATGCTAGTGACAAGTGATGAATATAAAGATGATATTCGGCACCCATCTCTTGTATATTCATCATGGGTCCATGTTTCATCATAGACCTGGGCACAAGACCAATTGAGGCTATATAATATAAACCCATTTTGTTTGGTTATCCACAATTAAACACATTAAGAAAGTCATACATATGTCGCTCTCCTATTTCGCCTCTATTACGTTGCACCTTTAGTAAAGAAGGAATGCAAAGCAAAGAAACAACATATTCAAATGACAAAACGAGCAAACAAAACTGAACACAAAATAACTAAGAGAAATTCACAGCTTTCTATTGGTTCCACAGGTCCTCGAGAACATCCAAACCTAGAAGGCCACATTTGGAAGGAAATGATGTATTAATTTGTTGATTTTGGAGAAGGCCAATATAACAAGAAAAATCATGTAGCCAACAAGAAGCAGATACTGCGCTTAACAAAAAAACTGAATAGAAATGTATAAATCATTCTATCTTTATTCATTTCACTTCTTCAGAAGCTTACCTCTGCACTATGAATTTGATATCCTGATCGGGCTTACGATGTAATGAACAAAACCACACGGCAGTCCCTTGCTTAGGTAAAATTACCAAGAGTTGCTAATGTCGCCTGCATTTTGAAAAGAAACAAGCTAATTTTGATAAACAAGTTATAAAATTTCTTATTTAACCAAAAGTGTTGCATTGTTTAAAATCTGACGCTAACTGTTAGGTCGTTGTACTTACTCGTGGTGATAAGCTCCTAGAAAATTTGTTTTTCAATCTGGATATGTCGTAGAATGTACGATGTGGCTTCAGACTTCTTATTACCCATACTTTGTATGGACTGAGGCTCAAGGAATCCATACAAATTATCATTCATCGTGTCTACGATTAATGATTTTAGGTACCTAATATCCAATAAAAAGAAGTTTAACTTTTGATAACTATAAATTAAATGCAGATTTTTATCAGAGTTGTATAACCGATTGACACTATAAAATCACAATTTGTTCACTGACTTTAGCAAAAGTGTTTAATGTATGTAATAATCATCAACAACATTGAATCTCAATTAGCACTATCATCATGATAAAGCTACGTTTCACAGAAAAACGATTTAACAAAATCTCAGACATAACACTAACATAAACTCATATTATTAAAAATTAGTTATAAAATTTACTTACGTGATCCAGAGTTGCATAACTGAGATGCTAAGCCAATCATTCCCGTGAAATATTTCTAAAACATCGGTGTGACATATGTACAATGGCACCTCAGTATCAACTACGCCAAAGAAATCACCCAACGGCACCCGCAAAGGATTCTTATAAAGGGATGGGGAAATTTTAAGCAATTCCATAATTGGATCTTGTACGGATTCTGAATCATCAACCGGTCGAACTCGCTTCTTTTTTGGTTGCACAATATCCTTAAAAAATATTAAATAATATAAAAGTAAGGACATCGGATATAAAACAATAGAACTCTTTAAATGGGATGAGAAGTGAGGAAATGGTTTCATAGCAACAAAGTTGATCAAAGAAATAACAACTGATTGTTACCTTAAATATTTTAGAAAATTGTTAGAAAAATAAAAACGAGATCAATCCACCCCTAGTTATTAACATTGTCAATCGAGATTTGTATGTAAAAAGATAAAAATAAAAATAAGGAGCTATATCAGAGAGTTTGGGATCGATAAGGACTATTAAACAATAGTTTGGGCATAGGGCAAAGATATGGCCATTAACTACTACCCACGTGTCCTGAGCCCGAATCGACATATGGGCTTCCGCCCACACAGATCCCAATACCCTAACCATTCTGCTACTGCATGCAAGTGACAGGCCTTCAAATACTCAAGGATGGAAAATGGTTGGCAGTGAAACCAATCCCAAATGCATTCGTGGTAAATATTGGTGATCAGTTGCAGGTAATTTATGTCCATCCCTTAAATTTACTAGCATTAAAGTATTGTGTCTTACATTTTATATTAGTATTGGTAAAAAAAATTTTTACCAGTGAGGACATAATGACTATTGCTCGATCCATTTCAACAAAAAATGTCTGCTGACATAATGACAAGTGAGGAAATGGTTTCATAGCAGTCAGGTTGATCAGCAGCATTCAAAGGCTTTTATGTTAGCAAATGTGTGACACAATAGAAATGTATACCCCTTATATCCGACTATTATTAGTTATTCTATTTCTATTTAATAAAATGTATACTTTTTCTAATAAAGACAAAAGGAAGAAATACCTGTGCTAAAACAGATTTGATTAGACGCCTTGGCCATGCAATAAAACCACCTACGGCTTGCCCCACTAAACTTACCTCCGACGTGGGAACCGGGACTGGAGCATCAGGGTCTCGAACATCTTCAACCATCACTCTAGCTAAATCACCAGATAGAGGCACACCGTGTAAGGTTGGCCCCCCCTCAATAACTCTCCCAAGGGCTACCAGACGAGGAGGATGCTCATCGATATACAACTCAACTCGATCGATCTTGTCCACGTTTTTCTCCTCCCCTAAGGGGTTTGCAGCGACAATACAACTCCCCTTTGTGCTGACACGTAGAGGAGGTGTGTCATTATGTACTGGAGTATGTTGAGATTGATTCAATGATTCCAAAGCGGGGCCGAACTGCTTCATTAAGTTTTGTGTGACTTCGTGTGTAATCTCTTGTGTTAGGCGCTTCAAAAATTCTGGACTTACTGATGATGTTGCCGACCCACGAGAACGACCTCCAAAGTACTCTCGAATGCCCACACCGAATCCAACACCACGAACACGACCGGGTGCTCTGGTCGCCCAACTGCAGCTGCTAATATATCCTTGCGACCCTCGTTAACAAAGGAACCCTGTGAGCACTGCTCCTCAAACTCATCCTACAACAAATAAAGATAGAGCATTTGAATAACTTGTAAAACAATCATATATTTAAATAAAAATTAATAACAACAAGTCAAACAGTGAAATGGTCTTTAAGCATTTAGAGCTTTCTAGTTATTGAACGAATGAGTTATTGTGATTTAAGTTTTTTATTTTTTTGATGATAACATTATTGTACTTGTAATAATCTTCAGCCATCTGCATGTAATCAAATAACTCATCATTAAGAGAAAATAGAAAAAACGAGTGCCTGAGTACCTAAAATAATACACTAACCTAAAATTATATAATTTTTGACTTTAAAAATGTAATTATTTCATGCTAATTTTCTCAATTTCGAATAATTTAAAATATTGATTAATTTTCTCGATTTTTAGATCAAATTTGAAATTCAAAAATAATTTCATTTTTTAAATCATTTCGAATTTAAATATTTTTTTAATATTTTTATATTTTATTAACGAAAAATGAACGCCGTTAATTTTTTTGCGGAAATTCAACAGAAGAGGATTTTATGCAGGGGTGTTTGTTTGGTGCATTTTAGCTTAAACACAGAGAGTTTTATTATGTACATATAGGAAAAGCAGAACAAAATTAATAACTTACAATTCTCTTAGCGATCTCGTGTGCTGCATCAGATGTCATCTCACCCGATTTCTTAATTCGACCCAACTTATATTTTTGGTGGCGTGTCGGAGGATATGGAGGATCAACAATTGTATCAGCACCAGATTGTTTGGCTTCCTCTTGCCGTTGCTTTAGTTTACTTTCCATGATCTTCTCTTCAAACCAATCATAACCTCCACGAGACATCGTATGGGGAGCCGTGTTCAGTTTTTGGATGTCCTGTGCTTTTTTCCTTTTTACCTGTGATTATGAAGAGAAACACTAACACAAGAATAACAATACACAAGCATTGCAGTAGACAATAAAACTCAGATTTACCTTCTAAGAAGGATCTAGTCTAATCTTTTTGAATTCGTCCCAATCAGTCTCCGAGATATTGTATTTTTCACAAGGAGACATGTCCTTGTACGCACCATATACCCAGTCACGTGTCAATTCTGATTTAAACTGTCTCCACTTTAAGCCCACTGATTGCAATATCTTATCTTTCAATTATTCGTTATTGCTAATATCAAAGTTGGACTAACAATAACAATGAAAATTAAAGAATTAGGCAACAATAATAATACGGTAAAATATCTTAAAATGTCCAAACATGCAAGTTAAGTGGATAAGGTTTTACTGAACATACCAAAACATCCTGCCAAATCATATTCTTATCCGATTCTGGTACTTCTAACCATCTAGGGTGCAAAATAGAAACATTATCTCGAGCAAGTTTTCCCAAATACGTGCTTAACTTCACTTTATGAGCTCTTTGGTTTTTCCCGTGACCTTATCGAGGTCAAGCGGTAATTTTTCCATCCACTCGTGTTTTTGTCATATCTCTACATCGTGTCGATTGTCTAGTTTTTCTCGATATAGTCTCCTGGAGAAGTGGAACGAGATCTCGGTGGAGTAGACATGTGCCCGTTTAGTAATAAGTTAATAAGAAGATCATAAGCAATGAAATAAAAGAAATTCATTTTTAAGCTATAGACATGTGGAAATATATTTATTGACAACTAACTTTTAAAATCAATCAAGACTTTTTAAAATCAATCACAGACTTTTAAAACCAATCAAGAAAGATTAAGATTTTCAAGAGCAAGACTAATAATCACAAACACCACTAATCAAGCTAGCATCATTAATCCGTTAACTAACATTAGTAACTTAGAAGAGCAAAGATTAACGAATTAAAGGCGCAGATTAATAAACAAACGAGCAAGATTAAAACCCACGAGCAAGATAACAAGCGGAGTAACCTCACCCCTCTTAGGCATATGTCTACCAATACCACTAACTTCAAGAAGCAAGGGATAGCTCCAAAGAGGTTACTTTAGTAGCAAGAGTTTACTCCCATAAAACGTAGCCTTACTATCCGTATCAATAACCATGTGAAAACCAAGAACCACACTAAATGTAGTCTTATTCCCTCAAAGCATAGCCTTACTTACTCCAAGAATCTCATTCCAAATTACAACTAATCCAATTATTCAAAACCATTTTCAAAAATTAGTACCGCAAATTACGATAACAACAATTAGATCAAACCTCCGAAGATTTGAAAAAAAGAACAAAGCAAACATTCGTAACTACACAAATGATAAAAACTCATCAAATACAAATCAGAAATATCAATGGATCGAGATGCCGATTACGCATACCCGTCGGTTAAAACTTCTATTTGGGGGCTAATATTGGTAAATGTTGTTGCGCTTCTTTTCAATCGAGCACTGATTGAGCTATCTAAGGTGTTGAAGAATTTCTCCAACAACTCATACCGAAAGTACACAAAACAAGCATACCATTGCACAAAACAAAGTTAACCATATGAAACATAAATGATAATAGTAAATGATTCTTCACCGACATGTAATGCTAGAAGAGTTAGTTACTAAGCTATATTTCAAAGAACTAAGGATGAATCAGAAAATTCAAATCCATGAAGAAAAAAAGCTCTTTCATTTATCTTGAGAAATACAAAGTCATTTTCCCAAACACCTTGAATGCCATGATTCTCGGGATTCTAAACTCAGATACCCCTCCTCATTGCTTGCTATAGTAGAAACCCAAATAAAAGCTAATTACTTAATAGTAAATAATAATAATAATAATAATAATAATAATTCAACGATTTATTTCAAGAAATTCATTCAGAACATATGAAAAATGAATATTTAAGCAGATCTAGACTATGCAGACTTGGAATCAAACTTTCTTAAAAAGCATAAAATTCATTCAGAACGCAGTAACAGAGGTACATATCCCAATTCTTCTGCACAATTTGTAGGAACAGTTCCTTCTCAATCACACAGTTCAGAAATTTAACCACACTTGGTCTTCTTATAGTAGCAGGTTGCTGAAAGTTAAGATACAAAGGACAATGGTCCAAACTAACATGAGAGTAGACGCTTGTTTGTGTTAAGAAGTTGTTTATTTTCCTCATATATTTCCTCATATATTCATTCATTCGTTCATTCATTCATTCATTCATTCATGACAAGGTCCAAACTAACATGAGAGATCCAACTCCATGTTTGTGGATCAATTTTCAAACTGGACAAGGTAATCAAATAAATAATTAATTCACAATAAAAAACATCCATCATTCATTCATTCACATATTACACATATTAAACATTCATTCCCAAGATTGTAAACTGAAATCACGTTTAACATTACACATATTAAATATTAGAAAATAACAAAATAAAAATCCAAAGGTAAAAGCCTAATTTATATAAGAACGTTCTCCCATATGCCTTCATCATGATCATGACGAGTAGCATGTACATCATCCACTTCATTTTCTTCCATCATAGAAGGCATGCGTGCAACAGTCTCATAATTTTCAAGTGTTGAGCCTTCATCTTCATGAGTAACATCCATGCTTCTACCTTGAAGCACCACTGACCATCTTTCATCACATGGATCGTTGATATAAAACACTGCTTTGCTTGACATGCCATGATGAAAGGCTCTACAATACAAGCTACCTTGCGAAGGTCTACCAATGTAAATCCCAACTCATCAATTCGCAAACTTGTGTTATTATCAACCCACTTACACTTAAAAACAGGCACTCGAAATATGACATAATCAACCTCCCAAATATCTTCAACGACTCCAAAGTAAGTTACAGATGCCATAACAGGATTTTTATCTTTAGAACTAGAAAAGTGCATGGACTCGGCCTGAAGAGTGACCCCACTGTTTTGAACAGTACTCTTGTCATCCTGTGACTTTGTGTAGAAGGAGCAATTATTGATATCATATCCACTCCAAGTAATGACATCAAACTTAGGCCCGTGTGCCAACCATTTTAATGTATCGGAAGCACTATTATCAAGACTAATTTTTTCTTTAAACCACTTTAAGAAAGTTTTGTTATGCCTGCTCAACAACCATTTTTCGTTCATGCGAGGATAATTCATCTTTAGAAGATTTTTGTGAGCAGTCAAGTAAGGGAGGACCTCGTCAGTGTTATTTAATATATACAAATGCGCTTGAAACACTTCATCTCGACTCTTAGTTTGGACTTTCACACCGCGAGTTCCCTTACCTTCATGTCTCCCATCATGACGAGGCTTCGGAGTCTACAGCTTCTATCTTTGACAAGTAATCAGACAAAACTCAACAGCTTCTTCGGCAATGTATCTCTCGACAATAGATGCTTCCGGATGATGTGTATTTTTGGTATACCCTTTTAAGATCTTCATGTACCGCTCAACAGGATACATCCACCTTAAATAAACGGGACCACATACTCTAATTTCCTTACTAAATGAACAATTAAGTGAACCATGATGTCAAAAATGAAGGAGGAAAATACATCTCTAATTGACATAAGATAACGGAAGCCTCTTTTCCCACTCATCCAACTTCATAGGGTCAACCACTTTCCGCATACGGCATTAAAGAAATAGCACAAGCGAGTTATGGCATGTCTTACCTTTTTAGGTAAGATGCCACGTATGACCACCGCCAGGAGTTGTTGCATTAATACATGACAATCATGAGATTTCAATCCAACTAACTTAAGATCTTGCAATGACACAAGACTCTTGATATTGGAAGAATATCCCTGCGGCACTTTCATGCCCCGTAGACACTGGCAAAAACTTGTTCTTTTTTTTTGATAAAGTGTGACATGCTGGAGGCAAATAGGTACGTTTACCTACTAATTGTGGATGTAGCTCTGGTCGTATACCCATCTCAAGCAAATCTTGTCGAGCCTTCACATTATCTTTCGTCTTGCCTTTAATGTTCAAAAGTGTACCAATTACACTATCACACACATTCTTCTCCACATGCATAACATCAATACAATGCCTAACATCTAGATGGGACCAGTATGGTAGATCAAAGAATATCGACCTCTTCTTCCAAATATTTTTCTCAATAGCCTTCTTCTTGGTCTTCCCAAATATAGTATTGATGTTTTTAACCCGATCATAAACCTGTTTACCCGTCAAGGGTGTAGGTGCAGTTCCATCCTCCTGAGATCCGTCAAAAGCTTTTTTTAATCTACGATAAGGGTGATAATGTTCAAGAAACCTTCGATGTCGAGTGTAAGCAGTCTTTTGCCATTGCTTTAGTTGTATGTAACTTGTGTTTTCTTCACATATAGGACATGCGTGATGCCCCTTAACACCATACCCACTAACATTTCCATATGCTGGAAAGTCGTTAATGGTGCAAAATAACAATGCACGCAACTTGAAACTTTGCTGACGATACCCATCAAACACGTTTATCCCTTCCTTCCATAACATTGTCAAGTCTTCAATCAAAGGACTTAGATAAACATCTATGTCATTTCCTGGTTGTCTTGGGCCTGAAATCATCATAGATAACATAACATATTTCCGTTTCATGCACAACCAATCAGGTAGATTGTAAATCACAAGCATAACCGCCATGAACTATGCTTACAACTCATGTTACCAAATGGATTCATCCCATCCGTAGCAAGTCCGAGTCTAAGATTTCTTGCCTCATTCCCAAAACTGGAAACAAGTTATCAATTTTCTTCCATCAGAAAGAATCAGCCGGATGGCGAAGCTGTCCATCACATTTTCTCCCATCCGCATGCCATATGAGGTTCTTCGCATCATCTGCATTAGCAAACAATCGCTTAAACCTTGGAATTATTGGAAGATACCATAACACCTTCGCAGGGGAACCTCGTTTTGTGCTATCACCACTAAAATCATCAGACTTGGATTTGTACCTCGATACCCCGCATGTGGGACACTTATGCAATGTTTCAAACTCTTTTCTATATAATATGCAATCATTGGGGCATGCGTGTATTTTCTTGTACTCCATTCCCATCGGACACAATATCTTCTTTGCCTCATAATTACGATTCGGTAATGTGTTATTTTCTGGAAGCATCTCCGTCAACAGTTCAAGCAATTCGGTAAAGCTTTTATCACTCCATCCATTTCTTGCCTTCAGATTAACCAGTTTTAACACTGCTGACAACCGTGTAAAGAGTTTACATCCCGGCCACAAAGGTATCTCTGAATCACTTTTCAATGTATCATACACATGTGCTCGTTGAAAAGATTCTTGTCCAACATCACGAATCATGTCTTCAACTCGATCATATGTATCCACATCAATGTCATGAGTGTCTTTCGAGTGCTCACTTGAAAAGTCCATCAATTCACCATGCCATGTCCATATTTTATAATTCTTGTTAATTCCATCACAAAGAAGATGTTCTCGAATCTTGCCAACTTCATGTCTTCTTCCATTCACACAATTGATACAAGGACAATAATACTTTTGATCGGGTTCTGGTCGATTTTTTTGTGCAAATTCTAGAAATTGTTCAACTCCATTCTCATATTCAACACTTATTCGACTAGCTTTCATCCAAACTCGATCCATTTTAAGACTGTTAGATCAATTTGGACAAATAAAATAGTTTCAAAACCAAATGACGAGAAGATATTCAAAACGAAAGTAACATCTAACAAGAATGTAACTAGTAAGATTCCGCAAGACTATTATGGTATTATGTTTGTTTTGATACTGGGTTGCACAACAATGATATGTTATGTATGCATTTTATAAAATGTTATATCGCCCGTACATGTTTGTATAAAGATTTAGTTGGTAAAATATAGTTTTGTCGATGTTGACTATCAATAGTCGTAATATACACTTTTAGCGACTAAACAAGTATAAAACATTTTGAAAAGTATCCGACTTGACTAATATGTATATATAAAACATTACAACTTTTATTTCGTCCGTTTCAGATAATTCCGATGTTAAGGCGTCCAAAAATGACTTTGAAGTTAATTTTCATCATAAACTAAAAGCTATCAATAGTGTAAAAATATATATTTTCAGCATATCTTTTGATAGACCATAACTTCTTCGTTTTTAAGAGTTACGACGTGCGCGAGCACTACTTTTAAAGGTAAAAACATGATTTACACTTTTATAAGTTTTCCCTTCTGACTAGAAACGGGTTAAAAACACCCAAAATGGGTTGGTGATGCCGGTTAAGTCAGGGAGCGAAGATCCTTTCTATCTAGTTGAACCAAGATTTAACTTACCCGTATCCTACTTTCAATTTCAAAAAGAGCTTTGGGCGATCGGGGATAAAAAAGGGTTCAGCCGCAGTACTATCAAACTAGCAATAGAAGGCATAAGAATGCTCTTAGGAAAGCAAAGCTAATTCGCAAGAGAGCTTGAAGTGACTCCCGATACGAATTTTTAAGTGTTCAAATAAAACCATTCGCCAAGCTTCAAATTCATGCACACAAAAACAAAGAAGGAAAACCAGACCATAGAATCAAAAGTGCAACGAAAACTACAAAGGATTGAGTTACCTCGAGAATACGATCACGGCGATATCTCGCTCGCTTGTTGGGAACTGGCGGCTCTCTTTCTAGTGTGGTTAATCGGAGACGACGACCAAAAACACCCTAGGTCTTTACACTAAACGGCGTAATACTCAATCATGTTCTCACCGTTTATCCCTAAATTTGTCACGGAGGTTTCACCTTTGAGGGATTGATGAAACGGGATGATGGATGATGTAGAGCGATTGAGATTAGGGATGATGAAGGAACACCGATTATCGTTTTCTTGGACAAGTTTGGTGAAGAAAGATGAAAGGGGAAGGTTCGTTGAGTGTTGAAGACAAATGAAAGGGAGAAGATCGCTGCAGGTTGAAAAAAATATAAACGTTCCACATCGGTTACACATTAAAACCGATGTTAAACTATCGCTATTCACATCGGTTTCTAAAAACTGATGTTAAACTATCGATATTCACATCGGTTTCTAAAAAGCGATGTTAAACTACTGATATTCACATCGGTTTTTACAAAACCGATGTTAAAAAACTGAAATTCACATCGGTTCTTCTAAGAACCGATGTTAACGTTTAAAAAAATTACAATTACACCACCGTCTTTTTTTTTACATCGTTTTTCTTAAAAACCGATGTAAATTGGGCGATGTTGAATCCTATTTTCCTAGTAGTGAAACATGCACTATATTTTCGATTTGCGAATTCATAATCATAATGTCGTAACCAATTGTATCTCAACCGTTCAAGGTAACGAGGCATTACGACCCGTGCAATGTACGGGTTTTGTTTTTCGATAAAATTTTTTAATTTTTTTCTTATGTCTATAACTCAACTTTTTTGTATCTGTTATTATAATTAACAAACGGCTTTAAGCTAAAAGTATGTACTTTTTCCTTTTATTCCATTATGCAAGGTCATACAAAAGAGCGTAAATATTAGTTTCTCACTAAAAAAAATTGTGGGTTATTAGTAAAAAATAGAAAATGACAAAGTAATACTAATGAACTAAATTTTCTTTCAAGGCCAAAATTTCTGAAAACCCATAAAATGGTAGAAGCGACCGTACTTATGAAACCATTAACATTGACGTGAATAATATCCGCATGTTTTTTTCATGATTTGTATTCATCTTTGTTTGTAAAAACCTTATTGTAATATATGAAGCCTCCTTGTCTAATTATTTTATTTTGTTGTTCAATGTACCACACTCCCTGTAAAATAACCATTAATATCAGTGAACTAATATTGTTTTCTTTTGGATTAGTATTGTTTTCGTTTGTATTAATATGATTTGATATGCAAATAAATTATTTATACACACAATATGTAGTATGTAACCTTTCATAAGGATATGAACGGTCTATTTTAATTACTTGCAAAATGAAGCTATTTATGAAAGAGAGTTAATAAATGATTCCAAAGAATTTTGCCACCGTTTGGGTTTTGTTTGGGTTTTAGTACAAATACTAATAAAGCTTTAATTAAGGTGTTGTAAAAGTTCAAAAAATTAACTTATTGCTATAGTTATGGCAAATGTTATTACAAAATTCATAAAGATCTAAATCATGAATACTCAACTTAATTCAATTAGTTGGACAATAAAATGAGATGAAACCAAAAAGGTTTGTAACGATTTTTATAAAAATGAAGTGATGGGCATTCAAGTTCATTCAAGTAAAGAAATTTAAGTCGTAAAGATTTAACATGAAACTCAATTTTTAAATAAATGGTAGCTAATTGAATTTTAGGATTTTAATTAATACTTTAAGACATGAAACATTTAAGACATGGAGTTAATACTTAATATTATTTAATATATTAAATTAGAGGAAATAATTTAATATGAACTAATATTAAATGTAAAAATATCCATTAATTAATATCATTAAGACTCCATAATAAATTCAAGGACTCAATCTTTATATATACGAGACATGCGTAACTGCTACTATACGCTAAAAGAATCTAATTGTTAATCATGTATTCTTTCTGTATATTGGCGAGTGTATACTTAATTATTGTTTAGTATGTTGTATGAAATGTTTTAACTTTCTTGTATAAAAATTTAAAAGTGTTTGATGTTGTTTTAGTGGTGTTGTATTTTATATATGGGCTTTTGGTTATTAAGTTGTGATGGCTTTGTTTCTTTTGGTCTATTACTTATTTGCATGATAAAAAAATGGCTTTATTTCTTTTGGTCTATTACTTAGCCCTACAATACTTGTCCATTAGATGGATTTTGCATGGTAATATGAAGCACACGGGGTCTATCTAATTGGTTATAGTTTAATGTGCGTTAAATATTTTCTTTATTAAGTTTGTAAGTTAAAGTTTGTGTAATAATGTATATATAATAATGCCACATAAACTGTATAAAAATCGTTACAAACCTTTTTAGCTTCATCTCATTTTATTGTACAACTAATTTCATTGAAAATTAACATTGAAGTCTAACTAATATTAATAAATTTATCAATAAACTCAATTCTAAATAGCCAACTAAATGAATATTAATTAACACACTATTAATAATTACTAAAACCTTTGGACTCCACTATTATGTCTTACACTTAATTTTTTTAATTTACAAATGGGTTTGAGCAAAAATTATGTACTTTTTCTTTTATATTCATTATTCAAGTTGCATGCTTACATAAACTAATCATGCTAAAAAGTATAATTCAACCATTTAAATATTGCTTTACATACATGCTCGTGCACATTTTCTTTAATCAATTCGCATATGTGAGTTACATCAATAGAAAACACACATAAATTACTTGTATATGAAAATGCATTAACATAATACATATATCTATATATATTGCATTAGGTTAAATCATCAATTATTATTGCAACCTTTTCAACTTCATCTCATTCCATAACCGACTTTTAATTCTATACTAATTACTAAATATCATGTGATAAATTCCGGCAAGCCTTGCACTTCTATCTCGATGTTGTATATACTTCACATTAAATGCACCGGTTTTGTTTTTCGATAAAAGTTTGAACTTTTGCTTATGTTTAAAACTCAACTTTGTTATTTGATATTATAATTTACAAACGGATTTAAGTCAAAATTATGTATTTTTTACTTTTTATTCATTACTCAATGTGATATTTTTAATATGTCATATTTTGCTATTATGGCAAACTCATTTAATGGGCGTAAATATTGGTTTCTCACTAATGATTCTACATATAGAAAAAGAAAACACTTTGCGATGCGTGGACCTTCTTCTTTTCAATAATAATTCAATTGCACACGATAAATTCATTATAATATTTCTCAAAGAGCATTCGAAAGCAACTACTTACATGTATCTATATATATGTTTATCTATAACAATCACCTAAATATGTAAGAAACAAAGAAAATAGTTGGTATCCCAATCTTTGGTTCCATTTATGTGAGCATGCATGATCTTGTGTGATTTTCATGGTACCTGCGTATGATAACTAAATTAAGAAAAAAAAAGACCAAGTTAATTACAAAGATCTAAAAGATGTGTGAATCATCTCCAAAATGTTGCAAAAGAGAATTTACATACGGCTACCAACAATCAAAGATTTAAAAGATGTGTGAATCATCTTCAAATGTACATACTAAATGTGATTTTAGCCGGTTTATATAGGCATGAATTAGGTTAAATCATTAATTATTCTTGCAACCTTTCGCAACCCTTTCACTTCATCTAACCGACTTTTAATTCTATACTAAATGTCATGTGATCAATTCGGGCAACCCTTGCACTTCATCTTCATGATTGTATAGTTATTATGAGGCTGCATTGAATTCCGAGCATTAGATATCTTGTACTCTATGCAATTACTAAACGACTCCAACTTGGTTCTAACTCTAAAAACTTTATCATCATAACTCCACATTAAATTTAGGGACTGAATCTTATAGTATTATAGATAATTTAAATTTAATATGAACTAATATTAAATGTAGAAATATCCATTAATATCATTAATACCCCACAATAAATTTAAGGACTCAAATTTTAATGACATTAATCATTAAAACTCAACATTAATTATTAGGACTCAATCTTTATATATATATAAGATGGCCAGTGACCCGTTGACTATTTCACCATGGACAAAAGCCTATCTGTAATGTAAAGAACAATGATATTTTTCTAGTTGGTATTATAGTGCGTAGGGCTGAGCATAAATAGTTCGGATCTGATTTTTACCCGGACTCGGACACCGAACCTGTTAATCAGGTCCGGGTCCCGAGTATGTATTTGCCTAAATTTGGCTTTCGGGCCGGACCGGGTCAAAACCCAAAAAATTCGGGTCCGGCCCGGAACAACCCGGTAAAAATAAAAATACATGAAAATTATTTATTATTGTAATTTACCCTTGGTGGTGATAAAATAATTAGAGGTGTTAATAGAAATCCGAAAACCGACCAACCAATCCGAACCAATCCGCACCGAACCAAAAATCCCCGACCGAAAGCAACCCCGAACTTGAAACTTACAAACCGAAACCGAAACCGAATTAATTCGGGTTTAAATAACTTAAAACCGAACCGAACTGAATTACCCCGAATTGGACCGAACTAACCCGAATTATTTATATTATATAAAATTTTATTTATATGACAAAATTTTAAACTTATAAAATAATATATCTATACATATATCATAGTTTTGATAAAAACAATTATTAAATATATAAATTAAAGATCTATATTTTAGAACAAGTTTTATTAATATAATTAATATTTTTGTTACTTTATTAAATAAATATAAACCAAACCAAACCAAACATACCAGTATATCCCATTCAGAGCAGGGTCTGGGGAGGGTAAGATGTACGCAGACCATGCCCCTACTTATTACGGTAGGGAGGTTGTTTCCGTGAAGACCCTCAGCTTAGTGCACAACATATTGAGTGAAAAATACAAAGGGAAGCATATGATACGAAAAAACTCAAATACCATACCTGAGTCCATGGCTTAATCCACATGGGACTTACCTAAGAGGAATTTGGCCACTGTAACACCCCCAGAATACATCCGGAAATGTTACACGCCGTAGGCCCTTCTTACAAGGATCTACAAGGCTAAACTCTACTAGACTACAAAATGATTGACCGACCGGGGTCAATCTAAATACAACGCAGACCGACAAGGTCGTTAAACAATTCAGAAACAAATGAACTTTACATCTCAATGACAAAAATAAACTTGAACACAGAAAAGAACGACAACTCAATTTAATAAATGAAAACTACACCCATGCAAGGGTGAATACTCGAACGACAGAGAAATACCGACCAAAATGAAACAAAAGAAAGGACTCTAACTCTGGTGTGATTAGTATCATTGTCCTCCATCTCCTTCCGAGCCAATCCTGTGACTGCTCCCGAGCTGCCAAAACCTGAGCGCATAACAGGCACCCACCCCCCAAAAACTCGGGGGTTAGCAAACTGGAATTTTGCTAGTGCAAGTACATAACACACAAGATATACGAATAATAATAACACAAAACTCAACAGTCGTGAAACCTTAACACGAACCACTCATTCAAATGGTCAACACAGAATAGTATTACATACACAAGGTGAAAGATAATCACATTTTCATATTCTCCGTACAGAACATAACACCAATAAAACTTTAAACGAGCCCAAGGAGTCAGAGAAATCCCTTTTTATAAAAGGAAAAGTATTTTGATAAGAAAGTGCGAAAACATTAATATTGACTCGGGCCATCAAGGGGTTTGAAAATCAAATGGAAATACTTTAGAAAATACTTCAGAAGCTCTCGGGTCCTTGACCCAACATGTGGAAAACAATTTGCAAGAAACTATCACAACGTTATTCGGGGTCCTCGACCCAAATGATAAAACACTATCACAAGTGAATCATTACAACATCTCACGGGGTTCTCGGCCCAATCCAAATAATATCATCACGAGATCAAATCTCAACATCTCACGGGGTCCTCGACCCAATACACAGAATAATCAACACAGTACAATCAAAGGCACAACCTCTCATTCGACAAATCCTGCTCAAGACCCCTGATTAATTAACCCTCGGAGATCTCGTCAAATATCCTTGGTTAATTAACCCTGATACCAACATTTAAAACAAATTGGAACGAACTCCAGAAACACAATCCGCGGTCTACATCAAGACCAACATTAATACTACATAATTATCCACACATATCTACATATATATATATATAATATAAGTACAGATATTCATAACATGATTCATACACTTCAGCAACAATGATTTCACGTAATTATAATTCGTATATCAAGGTACTTCCCTTGGTAATCTCTCGCGAATACTCCGGAAATACAGTTGATTGGAACAATCCAGAACTCCAACGAAAACAACGATCGGAGAGGCTCAACACTGGATTATCGTAGGAAATTCGTCCTTAATATCCTATCACAAAATAAACAACCAATCACACAAGGAAAAGCATAAAAAGATGGCCGAACCCTAACTGTTCTCTTCGTAACGTACGTTACACACATACGTAACGTACGTTACGTCTGCACGTTAGCGCACGTAAGCTACAAGGATTAGCGCACGCTAAGCATGCATCGATGCTTCTTCTCGGGCCTGACGATCGCTTTGCTCGAGGGTACAACGCATTTAATGCATAGAGCTTAACCTACGTTATATTCACACATATCTCACTCATGTGAATCGAATAACCCTATGGTGTTGATGTCTACGAATTCCCTGCTTAATCCTCCCATCATAAGACTCACTCCAAATATTGATTATAGATCCTCAAAGGTAGTTCGAAAATCTGAGGTTGTTACCAACATTAAGTCTATGATCATTATGGAAACACCATACAATATGGTTTATTAATCTCGAATTTTACCTTACTTGATTATCATAACAAGAGTCGACTATAACGTTCTTAACTCGGTAACTAAAGCATGAACATTCCAACTTCCAAAAACATGGTGTTCGGATAAAAATCATCTATGGAGCTTAATAATCCCGGTGGTATGTTCATAACATCCTTAAGAACACGAATTCAAGGTTGAGGTAGCATTAACATACCTTAATATGAAAGAAACGCAGAGACAAGAGGTAGCATCCAACTTCGATTGCTTGAATGTCAATCCAAGATGTTTCGTAACTTAAATGATCGAGTCTACGTGTTCTATATGTGTTTTAGAGGGCTGGAGACCCTCTAGAAATGGAGGAAAACGAATTACAAGTGAAAGGGACGAAGAGAAATGAAATGGGGTGTTGTCCATATATATAATATCTTGAGATTTACGTACGTTAGCCTTAGCCATTTACGTACGTAATCGATTTAGCGCACGCTACCCTTCGATCTTTAGCGTACGCTATCGTTCACTGATAGCTTACTTTCTCGTTCTGTACTAGCTTACGTACGTTACTCCCTATGCATTACGTACGTAAGCTACACACATTAGCGTACGCTAGTTACAAACCTTAGCGTACGTTAACACCCATTGACCCTAAACTGCCTGTGTTCATCCGCGGAATCTTTCCGAGCCCCACCACCACTGGCCCATGTGCTAGCCAAAGATGTTCAATAATTGACCTCCTTACGACGCTACGTCTAGCTCGTAGCGCACGCTATTTCCGCCAGAACGCACGCTACGCTTACTGTTATCGTGCGTTACGTCGTAGTTGCATGTGATGTTTTAAAGGTTTTTATTTTCATGGATGAGGATTCGAATACGAAACGCCGATTTCGATTATTGATAGCACCATTTCAGGTAATACAGGGTTCAAATACAGATGAAAATACCCAACAATTTATCCAGATATTACATACTATCCCTCTTAAAAGAAGTTTCGTCCCGAAACTTAAAGTAGAGTGGTGGAACAACCAAGAAAAAGTAACTACTTGCTCAGCCCCAAAACATCATGAGCGATGCGCGAATACAAGGTTCTAAAAAAAATACAATGATTGGACCTAGGAAGTATCAGGATAAATTACACGTGAACATGAGAAGTTAGAGTGGAGAAGTAAAAGCTCACAGAATTAAAGAAATTCATAAACGGCTCAGACGTACTAAAATCGCGTGTCGAGCTCGACCCACCATAATCAAGTTCATAACACATTGGAAATATTAACCGCACGACTGGGAACAAATAGTTTCGAACAAAATTTTGCAAAGATTAAGTTCAGATGTGAATAGACCACAATAATTCACGGAGTCTAACAAATCGGTTCTGAATTTCGTTCGACTGACGGTAGGTTCAGTAGAACATGGTAGTTTAAAATTGTCAAGAGGGTCACAGATGAATCATCAACAATGAAAGTCTCCCAACACCGAAATTACTAAGAAGAGGATGGGTATTACGTTCCCCCATACTAAGAAGACATGTCAGCCCCGAAACTGAAAACAGCAGGAGTTGGAAACGAAAAGCAATTAAAATGAAAAAACGATCAAAGTCGCGATTGTTGGAAACAGCAACGACTAGAACACAGCACAAAATCTTCATCCGCCTATGATAGGCTCTTCAGCAGAAGACATAAGGTTTTGGGACATTCTCCGGCCACTTGCTCTGCTCACCGACAGAGTAGCATTCTTTGCCAATTCGGAAATTATCTCACAATGTTTCTCCCGGTGGCCTTCACACCCGCACCGATGACAAGTCAAGAGTGGTGAGGGACAGTTTACACGGATGTGTCCCGTACGGTTGCAGTTGAAGCACACTCTCTTCTTACCGGGAGTCACTGTTGCTGGTTGGGGATTCCCAATGCTCATTCTCGACCGCGACGACGACGCATTCGAACGACGTGGGGGTTTGAGAACCTTAGTCTCGTCACCGCCCAAAAATTTTCCAGATGTCCTCGGTCTCTTTTCTCCGCTCGTTGGCTCGGTCACTGAGGAGGTTTCATAGGTTATCGTCTGATCTTGATATTCCTTCACCGTAACATGAATCGTTGTCGTACGAACCACCTCACCGCTTCCGCTTCCTATATCACGTCTACGTCCGCCAAGGCTCGTCATGCTAATGCAGATAGTACCGTTTATTGTTATCACATAGTTGGTTGTACGGTATACCACAATTATCAACATAAGGTTTAATTAGCATCCTTAGAATAACGGTAATATCGTAAAGCACGAAATTTTCTGAAATCAACTTCCAGTCCCTCGTCTAGGATGATCATTATGCGTATGCTTTTAAAAAAATTTTGAAACAAAAGCCGAATCACGTTTTGCTCAAAACTTGTAAGTACTGTCCTTTGTTTTGGAAGAGGAAGTTTATACAATGACTCTAAAAAAATTTATTTTCGAGTAATGCCTACAAGAAAATTGAAAATCGAATTATAACTAATTTGAAATATTTCAAAAGTGTTGAGTCCCAAATACCATAATTTTGAAAATCCTTCCTCTTCTACCAAAATGTTTATTCGAAAGAACTTTTCACCAAAATACGTGACCATTCGACACGACTACATTAAATTGTGAGGTTTACAATGCTAGGAAAATTTCAAAACACTACTTTGAAATGTTCGTAATTCGGCCCGGAAATATTACATGCCGGGGATTCTGCGCCGGAACCTACCAGGCTAAAAACCATTTAAAAATCATTTCAAAATATGCCAAAAAGCCGATGACGGTAGCATTTTCCAAAACTTACAAAATCATTTGTAGAATATTAAATTCCGTCATAAAAATACCGTGAAAATGTGCGAGACTAAAATGCCAAAATGTCAAAAGTCATTTCACAATACTCACGCAGCGGATAAAATTAACACTCAAAGATTTATCCTACTGAAATGCATAAATCGATAAATATGTTCGACTACTGAAGTATACTACATAACCATTCTCACTCGACGCGTATATGCAGGTGATATCGTAAAACAATATAATCTCTAACAAGTTCAAACCCTAGGTTCACGTTAAGCACAATATAATCAAATACGTATGTAAGGGGACTTACGATTCGGGAGGCTTACCATCACGGATTGCTTGAAGATGATGTTGTAACCACGATACTAATCACAACTCTGACGCGCACGACTTACACAAGACATGGACTTGACCCAACGGCATAGGTTTTTCGCAAACCTAAGCTCCGATACCATATTTGTAACACCCCCAGAATACATCCGGAAATGTTACACGCCGTAGGCCCTTCTTACAAGGATCTACAAGGCTAAACTCTACTAGACTACAAAATGATTGACCGACCGGGGTCAATCTAAATACAACGCAGACCGACAAAGTCCTTAAACAATTCAGAAACAAATGAACTTTACATCTCAATGACAAAAATAAACTTGAACACAGAAAAGAACGACAACTCAATTTAATAAACGAAAACTACACCCATGCAAGGGTGAATACTCGAACGACAGAGAAATACCGACCAAAATGAAACAAAAGAAAAGACTCTAACTCTGGTGTGATTAGTATCATTGTCCTCCATCTCCTTCCCAGCTAATCCTGTGACTGCTCCCGAGCTGCCAAAACCTGAGCGCATAACAGGCACCCACCCCCCGAAAACTCGGGGGTTAGCAAACTGTAATTTTGCTAGTGCAAGTACATAACACACAAGATATACGAATAATAATAACACAAAACTCAACAGTCGTGAAACCTTAACACGAACCACTCATTCAAATGGTCAACACAGAATAGTATTACATACACAAGGTGAAAGGTAATCACATTTTCATATTCTCCGTACAGAACATAACACCAATAAAACTTTAAATGAGCCCAAGGAGTCAGAGAAATCCCTTTTTATAAAAGGAAAAGTATTTTGATAAGAAAGTGCGAAAACATTAATATTGACTCGGGCCATCAAGGGGTTTTGAAAATCAAATGGAAATACTTTAGAAAATACTTCAGAAGCTCTCGGGTCCTTGACCCAACATGTGGAAAACAATTTGCAAGAAACTATCACAACGTTATTCGGGGTCCTCGACCCAAATGATAAAACACTATCACAAGTGAATCATTACAACATCTCACGGGGTTCTCGGCCCAATCCAAATAATATCATCACGAGATCAAATCTCAACATCTCACGGGGTCCTCGACCCAATACGTAATAATCAACACAAGACAATCAAAGACACACCTCTCATTCGACAAATCCCGCTCAAGACCCTCGATTAATTAACCCTGAGATCTCACAAATATCCTTGGTTAATTAACCCCGATACCAACATTTAAAACAAATTGGAACGAACTCCGTAAACACAATCCGCGGTCTACATCAAGACCAACAATAAAAGCAAGTTTCAAAGATATAAATTTCAAAATCATTTGATAACGGGTCTTAGCTATCACTCAAATATCCGTTACCAATAAGCCCGCCAGCGCCTCTCGCACACACGTGTACCGGCGTTCACTCCACTATATTGGCCGCCCATTGCACATGTCACCGCCGGCGTTCACTCCCACTTGATCCGCCCCTTGCTCGCGCATTAAGTAACACCGGTGTTCACCAATCATATGGAGCCGCTCATTGCAGCGTACAACAGGCCGGAGTGCACGCCCCGCCCTCAGAGGTACCCGGATATGACGTCTCTCATAACAAGTATTCACATTATTACAAATACCAAGCACACGGTCAACCGTTGCAACAATTATCAAATCAGTTCATCAATCCACATAATTTATTCGCCAGTACGCAACTACGCAAAATAAACAATAACTCGCACGTTATTCATCAAGACTTAGCACATTAGGCCTTCAACACTATCAATTAATACTACATAATTATCCACACATATCTACATATATATATATATAATATAAATACAGATATTCATAACATGATTCATACACTTCAGCAACAATGATTTCACGTAATTATAATTCGTATATCAAGGTACTTGCCTTGGTAATCTCTCGCGAATACTCCGGAAATACAGTTGATTGGAACAATCCAGAACTCCAACGAAAACAATGATCGGAGAGGCTCAACACTGGATTATCGTAGGAAATTCGTCCTTAATATCCTATCATAAAATAAACAACCAATCACACAAGGAAAAGCATAAAAAGATGGCCGAACCCTAACTGTTCTCTTCGTAACGTACGTTACACACATACGTAACGTACATTACGTCTGCACGTTAGCGCACGTAAGCTACAAGGATTAGCGCACGCTAAGCATGCATTGGACAGTTCTTCTCGCCTGACGATCGCCTTGCTCGAGGTATAACGACGTAATGCATAGAGCTTAACGTACGTTATATTCACACATATCTCACTCATGTGAATCAGAATAACCCTATGGTGTTGATGTCTACGAATTCCCGGTTAATCCTCCCATCATAAGACTCACTCCAAATATTGATTATAGATCCTCAAAGGTAGTTCGGAAAATCTGAGGTTGTTACCAACATTAAGTCTATGATCATTATGGAAACACCATATAATATGGTTTATTAATCTCAGAATTTTACCTTACTTGATTATCATAACAAGAGTCGGACTATAACGTTCTTAACTCGGGTAACTAAAGCATGAACATTCCAACTTCCAAAAACATGGTGTTCGGATAAAAATCATCTATGGAGCTTAATAATCCCGATGGTATGTTCCTAACATCCTTAAGAACACGAATTCAAGGTTGAGGTAGCATTAACATACCTTAATATGAAAGAAACGCAGAGACAAGAGGTAGCATCCAACTTCGATTGCTTGAATGTCAATCCAAGATGTTTCGTAACTTAAATGATCGAGTCTACGTGTTCTATATGTGTTTTAGAGGGCTGGAGACCCTCTAGAAATGGAGGAAAACGAATTACAAGTGAAAGGGATGAAGAGAAATGAAATGGGGTGTTGTCCATATATATAATATCTTGAGATTTACGTACGTTAGCCTTAGCCATTTACGTACATAATCGATTTAGCGCACGCTACCCTTCGATCTTTAGCGTACGCTATCGTTCACTGATAGCTTACTGTCTCGTTCTGTACTAGCTTACGTACGTTACTCCCTATGCATTACGTACGTAAGCTACACACATTAGCGTACGCTAGTTACAAACCTTAGCGTACGTTAACACCCGTTGACCCTAAAACTGTCCAGGTTCATCCGCGGGAATCTTTCCGAGCGCCACCACCAGCCGTCCATGTGCTAGCCAGCATGTTCAATAATTGACCTCCTTACGTACGCTACGTCTAGCTCGTAGCGTACGCTATTTCCAGTTCGTAACGTACGTTACGCTTACCTGTTAGCGTGCGTTACGACGTAGTTGCATGTGAAGGATTAAAGGTTGATATTATCATGCATGAGGATACGAATACGGAAACGGTCGTACTTCGATTATTGATAGCACCATTTCAGGTAATACAGGGTTCAAATACAGATGAAAATACCCAACAATTTATCCGGATATTACATCACTCCCGATGAACGCTGCTCAAACAGAAGAGAGGTTGACTCCGCGCACAGCTCCCTGTCAAAAATACACCACACGCAAAAGGCAATAGGATAAAATATACAATAAATGTACAAATGCAATCCTCTAGGTCAAAGCTAACCGAGACAACCCAACCCTGAGGCTCTCAACTACAGCACCACTCCCAACTAAAGAATCCACAACTCTGATCTGGCGTCTCCAAGCGCTTCTATCAACAATCATGGCCTCGAAAAGGTTTAAGGCCTTCAAATCTAATCTCAGCTGCTCATCCCACGTCTTCCTCGGTCTGCCCCTCCTCCTCTCCCCGACAACTACTAAACTCTCGACCCTCCTCACCGGAGCAGATGTCTGCCTCATGCGAACGTGGCCAAACCATCTCAATCTCCCTTCCCTAACTTTCGCTGAAATGGGCGCCACTTTTAGCGCGTTCCTGAAGACCCCGTTCGAGATTCTATCTAACATTGTGCGACCACACGACCAGCGTAACATTCTCATTTCAGCCGCTTCCAACATGCTTTCAAGCGACTTCTTCATCGCCCAACATTCAGAGCCATACAACATTGCAGGTCGGATTTCCGCTCTATAGAATTTATCCTTCAATAAATATGTTTGAGTCAAAACCGAATTTGACCGAACTAATCCGAAACCAAAATATTTGGGAGGGTTTGGGTTTTGAATTTCGAAAATCGAAACCGATCGAAACCGAAACCGAATTTTAAAGTTTGGGGAGGGTTTGGGTTTCGAAAATTTTACCCCGACCGAAACCGAAAACACCCCTAGAAATAATGATGATTGATGGCTCGATTATGATTGCACATTATTATAATTAAGTTTATTTATCCTAGAATATTGTTGAACTTGGTAGTTTGGTGACTAAATGAAGATATTAAGATTGATAACTGTATTTTATGGGAGTATATAAAGAAAAAAGCATTTTAAATGTAATAACAGGACACTTAATATGAAAAAAACAATTAGTTTTTTACTAAATCGGGCTATAAGTGGGCCAGCCCGGACCGACCCGATTTTAACAGGTCCGGACCGGGTTGGCCCGATTCCGAACAGGTCCGGGCTTCGGGTCGATAAAATCCGTCCATTTATATTCTCCATTCCGGACCGAGTCGGTCGGGGCCGGGTCAGGCCCGGTGCTCAGCCTTAATAGTGTACACTTGAAAAGATCGAGGTATTCCTTCATTTTTCTCTAATAACAATAAATTTTTAAAAAAATTGAAAAATAAGTTAAAGATATAATTAAATTTTTAATTTTATTTTGTTCTCCAACGATTGCCATCTAAAGTTTTCCTATAAATATGACTTCAATTATTAATGAAAATCATACATGTTAATCATTATTACTATTCTCTCTCGATAGTATGCCGTTTTATAACATGTTATCAGCACGACTCTAACCATTTAAGTAATATGAAGAAAGTATGCTTTACAATTGCATCATATAAATGATTTTCTCTATCAGAAATCTAATTATTACTCGTTACTTCGTTAGTTAGTAGGGAAGAAGATAGTGCTTGTGAGGGAAATTTTAGACAGGATTAGGATTGTGTGCGAACGTAAAAAGTTCAATTCGGCTTGCATTATTCGACTCGAAAAAGTTCGGCTTGCGTCTCAGTTCGCACATGCAAACTTATACGCAAATGTTAAAATTGATAGTTCGGCGAACCGGACCAAACAGTGCAAAATAGTTCGTTCCGATCGTCAAAGGGCTTAGAAGCCCGTTTGATCAATTATTCCTTAGATATGATGTAAACACGTGTTGAAAATATGATAAAGATACAAATTTATCATCATTTATCTAATTTTTTTCATTTCTAATCAACTTTCATCGATTTAATTCATTTCTAATCAACTTTCTAATCAATTATTCCTTATACTAGTTATTCAGACCCGTGCGTTGCACACGTATTGCATAATTTTCTTTGATATCTGATGTTTAGCGTAAAGTATTAAAAGTACTGATAAAAGGATTGTTCGAACTGTTAATTATAACTTTTTAATTGATTGGATCGGGTTGGGTCGAGTCGCACCAAATCGGTGTTTACTAATAGATTGTGGTACATTTTTTTTTCAATAATATGTACGCCGTCTCCTAAGTTTTTATTTGGTTTAATAGCAATACCTTTACAATCGATGGACGACAACATCCAAAAACACTTTCAACATAACTGAAGATTATTAACCGATCACAAAATCAGAAAGAGTTCTTAATATCTAAGAATGTAAAAAATAAACAAAAAATGAGTTGGTTTTGACCCCGAAACTTTGACTAATCTTTTAATTACCTCAATATAACCCAAACAATTAAAGGTTGTATTATATTCAGAACTTAGAAAAAAGAAATTTAACCATTTTTAAAATGTATTTTGACATTGATATTTTGACATTGTTGATAAGTATTTTTAACATGATACTAAAAATTTAAGACATTAAAAACAATTGACTTTATATGTAAAGATGTATTAATGACATTAATAATTAAGACTCATTATTTAATTATTGAGATTAAATTTTAATGACATTAATCATTAAAACTCAACATTAATTATTAGGACTCAATCTTTATATATATATATATATATATATATATATATATATATATACACTGATATTTCAATTCAGAAATTAAGGGTAATAATTAAATGGTTGCCTTAAATGATTTTTTCCTTAAACAATGATTTGTGTGCCATAAGTATTAATTCACTAACCTAGTGTGATTTATCGAGAAATGGATCTACTTTTTTGAACCTAATTTCACAGTATTTCAGTTCAATTCGGCTTTAAAATTAATATTTTTAATTATTATTATTATTATATATATCAATAATATTATATGTAATAATTATTATAATTGTTCACTTTAAAATTATTATCATTATTTTATTGTTGTAATATAACTAATAATAATTATTGTTGCATAGATTATTTTCTAATATGTTAAATTACTAGGCGATTATTGATATTAATTAATATCATTAATCTCATTATTATTGTTTGTTGTTGTAATATAAATATAAGTATTATTTAATATTGTTATTTAATGATATTATTATTATTAATTACTATCAATAATAGTATCAATATTATCAATAGTATCATATATAATTTTTTGTATTGTTAATAATTATTGTTGATATCAATATCATTATTATTATTATATATAATTTCAAGTATTATGTATATTTAAATTATTAGTGTAATTTTATTATTAGTATTATTGTTATCAATACTATTAAATATAAATTCTATTATTATTATTATTACTATTGTTGTTGTTGTTGTTATTATCTATTTATTATTATTGTTGTTGTAATATATATTATTGTTGTTGTTGTTGTTATATATATTGTTATCTAATATTACTTATTATTATTGTTATTATTATTCAATAACTTCGGTTCGGTTCGGTTCAGTTTGATTCAGTACAGTTCAGCAAAATTCAGTTCAATTCAGTTTAATTCAGTTCAATTCAGCAAAATAGCTCAAAAAAATCGAGCTTTAAGCGCTATCATACTTAAATCATGCTTATATCATATGATAGTTTAGAAGGTTTGAGATTGGTTGTACAGGCCTTTGTAAAGGTGCTGAAATTTTGTGAGGTGAGAAGTTGTACTTGAATTGTTATTTTTGGAATGAAAAGCTATCTTTGTTCCAAAAAAATATTATTTTTGAATTTTTTATTGACAAGTATCTAATTTAATAACAAATATATTTAACTCATTATAACTAACCCAAAAAGAAATGATTCCTATATTATTTCTGTATTTAATGTTAAAATAAATAAAAAGAATGGTGTGATTTCCCTTACTAGTTCAATTATTTTAAAGTACAACAAAAACAACATTTTTTACTATTCAATGAATAACAACTAGAAAAGAATATATATATATTTTTACAAATAATGTATATTACAAAACAAATAAAGCATATGACAAAATAAAAGGAAAATTAAAATAAAAAGTTGAAGGGCCCATTATAAATATATACTAGAAAAGAATATATATTTTTTGTTTGTATATTATAAAACAAATAGAAGTAGATAACAAAACGTAAGGAAAATAAAAAGTAAAAGAGGGTCTATTATAAAAATATATATCGGAGCCTAGTGTGGGTCGATCTCAGGATCAATGACTTTTAAAACATCTAATTTACCATTGCACTAAAATTAATCTTTTGTTTATCTCTACTAATAATTATATACAGTAAGAAATTAAAAAAAAACGGGCCCCTAAAAATTTTGGGCCCTATGCACAGGCCTATTGGGCCTATGCCCAGGTCCGGACCTGATACTCCATCACTCATAATCTAATTTTATCACTACGTCTCAAACACTTCACCTTGCATCACAAGTATTAGTACAAGTTTCACTCCATATACACATAAACCATTTCAGGTAATACGAAATATAACACATAAAAGAAAAGACTTACATCCGCAGGTTGCACAAAGATGATGGTCCTACCAAGACGATTTCTTTATGCCCATCAAACCCATGATACTAATCTCAAACGATAACATAAACGACACAATGTGACAACGCACAACTTAACTCGTCAATCGACAATTCAGATGACGCGACAAAACGCGACTCGACTCGAACCAACAACCTAGGTTTCCACAACCTAAGCTTCGATACATAACACCCCTAAAACCATCAGGAAATGTCACACGCCATCGACCATTCCCACAAGGATCTACCAGGCTAAACACTACAAGTGACATCATATTGTTTGACCGACCAGGGCCAAATTACATACAATACGGACCAATAATTTCGAAAACTTAAATAATAAAGTTACACCAAAAACTTGAGTAACATAAACCGAATAAGTTACATTTCAATATATACCCACATAGAGGTCAAATACACTGCAGCGGAAATGAGATACAACTAAATAATACAAAGAAACTAGACTCTCGAGTGATAGTATCATTGCTTGTCATCTTCATGTTGATCATGTGACTGCTTCCGCGAACAGCAAGTACCTGGCATGCATAAAAGGACTTCACCCCCCATATTGGGGGTAGCGCTCAGAATATATAGCACTAGTGCAGATACTCTAACTATACTTAATATACCCCGTAAAATATCAGTCATGAATCAAACAACAACAACAAAAGGAGAAATTCTGAAAGGTTTTAAGGTTTAGAAAACAAAGTCAAGTCCTTGAAAATTTTTCATCATCTAGGGAGTTTTATAAAAACGGAAATCCTTTAGGACCTCTAGTCCTTAGTTATCAAACCACTTCAAAACTCAATTTGGTCTCGGCCCAAAAATAAATTCCAATAGAACATCAATTCAAAAATCCTTAAACCTCAAAATATGCTCATGACTCCTGTCACATATCTCTGTAAGTTCAACAACCCGCACGGATTGAGCTAAACAAAATAATCACAACATGCTCGTGACCCCATAATCGTGTCTTTGTAGGTTCAACAATCCGCACGGGTTGAGCCAAATAAACAATCACAATATCCGGTCCTCGACTTTATGATATCTTGACACGAGTTACCGTAGGTCCGTCGAACCTACACAGTTGGACTATGTTGTGTCCCGACCCCATGATCTCCTATCATGTGTCGTTGTAGGTCTCATCAGACCCTCATGATTGGACCTCAACACCATTTACTAAGTACTGATCTCATGGTCCCTTACCATGTATCCTTGTAGGCTCCGTCGAACCCAAATGAGTGAACTTAGAAACACAACTCACAACATTCACATTCAATCACACCACAATGCACATTGTCAATCATCACAACAACCATCACGAGCATTATACAACCAACGCAAAAAAGTGTATTTTGATCAACAACTCGGCACAATACACATCCAAGTGTAAAAACAAATCAACACAACATATTTCCATCAATCACGACTCGACACAACATATCAAAGTGTATAAATAAAATCAACGCAAATGTCACAACTTCAAAGTCCCACAACAAGAAATAATCAAGAATAACATCAACACAACAATATATCTATAACGAACAATCACATAAATTACATTCAACAAGAATGAACAAACCATCACAAAACCAAACACACAACTTTAATTCACAAGGTACAAATTGTATAGACAATGTACTTTCCTCAACAATGCAATACACGGGTGCTCCAATGGAAATGGCTCAACTGACCGTCCATGAAATCTCCAGCTACCATAAAAACATAACAACACAATAATCCTTATAAATTTCCTAACCAAAAGTAACAAAGAACGACCTAAAACCCAATTGGAAACCATTTGAAACAATAAATCAACATTAAAATGTTTAAGGGTTTCCTCACGAACACCTAATTTGAAATTCCGGTTGACAAAATCAAGATATGTATATATAATCCATGGAACATGATTAACAACACCCAATAACACTACCCAACTAAAAAAGATCGGATTCGGAAATAAAACCAAGAAAATCCTTAGAAAGTCAACTTAGGGATTGTCATGAATTTACCTTTGATCCGGAAGAAACAGGATAAAGGATGATGATATGTACGAACCAAGCTTCCCGAATTGATGAAGGTCGATTAACCCAGTCCAAGAATCATCTCCAGCCCCAAAATCGCGAAGAGAAACCAGGAGGAAAGAAAATGGAGTAATTTCCTAAAATGGTTGTTGCTACTGGTTTATATACCAGTAGCGTGTTACCGTCGTAACCTTCTCAAAGACGGTCGTATCATCCAAACCATACGACCATAATTAGCTCTGTGCCAACTCGCACGAAAATACACAATACACTGATTACGGCCATGATATCACATAACAACGACCGTAACACATTACACCAATACGACCGTAACAGGAGAACACTACAATTGTAAGTGCACTGCTGGGACAACAATAGCACACAATAGTTTCGTCTATCCGCTCTAGCACTCGATGATCCTCGATGACACAAACTCACTACCAATGCCCCAAAACAAAAATGAACACACGAGAAACACATTATACAACTCCATATGCACATGCACACGATCAAAACAACGCATGCGACGACGAGTCACACTCGACGAGTATCACAACGTGACCATAACAAACAATACAACAAGTCAAAACAATTCCTATTAACCATAATCCAAAAAAATATCCGGCACAATACGACAAATGATTCACAACAAACGGAAATAAAAATCTCATATATTATATTTCGTATACATCTCAATCATTTAACTACTTTCTTTATCCAATTTAATTTAAGTATTTATTGTAACACCCCCAGAAATCCACCGGGAATATTACACGTCGTAGACCCCTTTACAGATGGATCTACCAGGCTAATTACCATGAGATGATAAATGTTTAACCGACCGGGATCAAACTACATACCGACACTGACCGATATGGTCAAAGACTCAAATATTAAAATACACCGACCGATAGGGTCACACGATAAGAAATCAATCCGAATAAAAACTCATTACTGAACTTACACACACAGGTGTCAAGATACAATATAGCGGAAGACTGAAGATAACACAACAATACAATAACATCATACTGAACTCTAACTCTTGATTAGTATTGGGGCTCGCCTTCTTCCATGCCATCCCTGTGATTGCTCCAACAAACTAAGCATACCTGAAATGCATGAAACGCATTTCCCCCATTTAAGGGTTAGCATTTGAAAGGCTAGTACAAGTATTCCAATCATATAAAATATGCCGCACAAATATCCGTTATAATGATAACAATGACAAATCATGAAGGAAGTTCTCGAGAAGTTTTCAATGTTTAAAGTATGACTTAAGTCCTTGAAAGTAATTTATCAACTCGGGAGTTTTTTGAAAATGATAGAAAGTCTTTCTGGACTTCAAGTCCAAGATTATAAAACCTATTCCAAAAATATTAGGGTCTTAGCCCAAATCTCGTTTTATGTAACAAACATTTTCATAAATAGTAAATCCTTTTGGACCCACGTCCTTAGTTATAAAACTATTTCAAGACAATTGGACCTCGGCCTAAAGTCATTTTCCGCAAAGTGACATTTACACAAACATTAGGGTCTCAACCCAGATTTTCTTTAACCCACAATACTCGGAAACCCTAACAAAGTCCGCATTCCGACACCGAAACATTACAACCAAGGAACAAAACACATGATACATATATTCGGGTGCCATTCTAGCCAAGTACTAAGATCCTATATAATGAATCTCAACATCGAGAACAAAACGTTGTGATATTTCGGACATATCACATTTATCGAAAACATCAACATCATCCTTATGATGAAAAGTTACAGATGGTAACCCACGGCCGTACCCATTAGTATCGACCTCCAGAGGCCCTATCAGACCCTCCCAAGGTGGAAAACCACTTCCGCGGCCGTACCCATTAGTATCGGCCCTCAAAGCCCCCGTCGGACCCTCCCAAGGTGGAAGAACAACCACACACACACGTTTACAAAACTGCATGTCTCGATAGTTAGTCATGATATATATAGTCAAGGCACTTGCTATAAATGGCCATTTATCCGACACCTAACTATGACCGACACAGCTCAGCAACAACTTGAGAATTCTAGACGCATCGGTACACATAAACAGGTATAACAACCGATCAAACCATTACAACCAAGCCAACTCTATAACACCCAAATCTATCCACACAACCCAGTGATCACCGAAACATCACAACACATGTCTAAGTGTACTATCTCACCGACACCACTTCTCTATTGACATGCCTCTACGACAAGCAACAAGGCGACTCTAACTTAACATAACATCTATAACGACCCATATAATGCAAAATCAACAAAAATGAATAATCATCATAAATTCATTATACAACCTCAATTCACACAATGTAAATCGTATAGACAAGAATACTTGCCTCAGAGATCAACACACGAATGCCTGACGAACACGACTCAACCGAACGGCCCCGAAAACCTATAACCTTCGCGAGGAAACAACTATAACATATTTACTACAAGAATACCGGCTAAATAACAATGAAAAATGCGTCTAACATTTGAAGGAAGACTCATTGAAATATTTAATCGAACATTAAATATTCACAGTTCCTCAAGAACATTAAAATCATAAATCCGGTTGAACGAATCGAAGATATGGATATACAATCCGTAGAACATGACCAATAACAATGTTTAAGAATGATCGATTCATAAAAATTGGATTAGAACGAGATCAAGAATAAAATCCCCAAAAAGTCAACTTTATGGAAATCCAGAAAAAAAAACACCTCGATTCGATGAAGAATAACAGATTAGGTGATGTTATAATCACCTAGGACTCTTCAAAACACCTTTGATGGAGCAGAAATCGACCGAGGAACCCAACCCTAGGCACTCTCATCTCACACGACGCAGAGGAGGAAGAAATGAAGGAAAAAGTGAGAAGAATAAACTGCTACCCATTTTATATACTGGACAGCTTAGCGCACGCTAATCATTCATATTAGCCTGCGCTATCGAATCATCAACAAAAGACGTTCTGCACAACTGCCCAGTTAGCGGGTGCTAACTGAAAGCATGAGCGTGCGCTAATCCACACTCCAACCCAGTCCAGTAGCTTCTGGATTGTCCCAAAACCACCAGTTAGCGTGCGCTATACTCATCGTAGAGTGCGCTACTGCTGCACCTTAGCGCGCGCTATACCATTACATAACGTGCGCTAATCAACTTCCTATCCCAATGCAGTAGCTTCTGCATCAATTCTGCATCCTCCGTTAGCGTGCGCTAGGAGACTTGGCGTGCGCTAGCAATGCATTGGTAGCGCGCGTTATTCATGAATGTAGCGCGTGCTATTCATACTGCACAGGCAGTGGGATCGCTCCAAAAACTCATCACAACAACGATACCTGCCAACGGAACGACAAATCATGCAACATGCGATAAAACGCCAACGCCCAACACCAACAACCAAATTGCAAGCAAACACGTGACATGACAAGACACGATCATATAGGCACGAACAACATATAATCCATTAAACAGTAGAAAAAAAATCAATGCAATTGGATCGAAAATCTCGAGTATTGCATTCTACCCCACTAAAAATAAGTTTCGGCCCGAAAATTAAAACAAGATACATCAAAGTGCCACATAACAAAACAAAAGCGTTCAAGCAATAATTTTCAAATCTCTACACGAGGTATAATCTACGATACACACGTAGTAACATCACTGGGCACCACTGGACCCTCCACGAGTAGGAGCGGAACTCTGATTCCCGAACATCTCAAAAACGGACTCGCAGTGCACCGCTTGGTGTCCCAAATGATCACACTTGAAACAGTTAACTTGCGGCTAGCAAAAATTCTTCCGAATATGGCCCACACGGCTACAGTTGAAACACATCTTCACACCGCTCACCTTAATCACCTATGGAGTAAGATTCTTAGACTGACCAAATGAACGAGGAGTGCTCTCAGAAGGACAATACAAAGCAGCAGGCTCACAAAATTAACTTCTCTGACCTCTGGAAAAGTTACCCGAGGTCTTCTACCTCTTACTTTATGAACCCGCCTCCATCATAGGAATGGCCCTCTCAGTGGTCACGTTTGATCTAGATAATTCATCACAGTACTACGCTCGATGCCCCTCGTGTCCATAATTATAGCAAGCTACCGGCGGCTACTTACAATTCGCGCATACATGACCCGGAACATTACAATTGAAGCATCTAGGCAAGTTACCCACAGTCAACGATACCACTCTGGGTCTCCTAGATTTTCCAACCGACCTATAAGGTTCCACAACCGATTGATATGGGGGTTGAGGTTTATGGACCCCCGTTTCATTGCTTCCCGATGAATCCCCTGAATTCTTCTGCTTTATTGCCATGGACATAGGATTCGTCGATGATAGAGTCATTATGAACGCTGGATTTTTGCCAACAATGACATTCTCTCCGGCTACCTGCCTCAGATCACGTGCCTCACCATGCTTCTGACTACGTCCACAACTACAATATCGACCTCCTCTTCTCGGCATACTGAACATACAACCGCTCAGCGATATGGAACACATCGCATAACAATACCCATATGCCGATTCAGCGCAACATACCAATGTAAGGCAATAATAGCATCACACAAAATATCCACTCTAAAAAGTTACAGGAATACAATAATTACAGTTGCAATAAATGGAACTTAAGGTCGTTACTGACGAATCACCTGACTGCATCAGCAGAAACTTACGACCCTTACCAATACAAACACTACCATAACAAACCATGCATCATATTAATCCATCATTGATAACATTATTTTTAAAATTCCATGAGGTACCCGTTTAATAGTAACATTTTGAAGTCTAATGTTCATAAAATTTTTCCAAATTAAGATTTGAAATATTTGATACCTCGTGCTGTTTTACCAAAATTATAAGGAATAGATCGAAATCGTTTCTTTTTTTAAATCTTTTGCAAAACCATATTCCGGAGCATCAAACCCCATCAAAGGTTCATCAACAAGAGAAATTGTGTCGTCACATATCGTTATCACAAATAACAACACACTGCATCTTAACGCGCACTAGCCTCACTAATTAGCATGTGTTAACGAACTATAATAACCAAATGTTCTTTTTGGATTCATTAGCGTGCGCCAATGATGAAATTACTATACGCTAACTGACTCCACACAGAAGTTTTCCAAATTCGAACTTAAAAGTTGAGTCGAGTAAGATTCTTCATCTTTCACTATTTTCTTTTGAAAATGAAAATCACATTTTTGCTTTAAAATATAAAAGTTTTATGGTGTGAAAGATTTTTAAAATTGTTTACTCGAGTTATTTGAAAATTGAATCAATCGACAAAAATTACTTTCACAAATAATCCCTTTAAAATATGACAAATGATTAACGACGGTGACAATTTATAAAATATCTGTAACACCCCAAATTAGGCGGATATTACAGTGCCGTGAATCCCCGACTGGGACCCACCAGGCAAATGAAAATGATGAATTAAATAATATAATTGTAGTACCGAACCACATTATATTACCAAGTACTCCGATGAGGAGTTTAAGTACAACACACCTGGACAAAACCGAATACTAGTATATTTTATATGGAGATAAAATACACCACCCTGAACAATTAAACATCTCAACCGGAATTTGCAGCGGAAAATACAAATGACGGAAAGGACTGAAATGACTGAAACAAACGGAATAATTGGGCCCCCCTACTAGTATCACTAGGACTCCTCGCCGTCAGCATGCTCTTCCCGTGCCTTTGCCTTGCCGTGACCTGAAAATCAAAATTCCCCAAACGGGGTCAGTTACACAGAACAACAATCCTCAAGGGTTGAAATTACACAATCATGATATATCTGAAGTTATGAAATATCCTTAGTTATGAATTACGCTGAAGAGGAGTACCATAGTATGCCCGTAGTGTTCTGTGCAAGTGTACAAGACGGATGACCGGACACACCCGTCCTTGTACCTAATTAGTCTCACGGAGGTAATCGTTACCGTGTGCGATCCCAATGTATCACTCCCAATACATGGCCATCATGTGCCCGACTAAAAATTCCACACATCCGCACCCGTCCACGCAATATGAACCCAGAAGGTCATATGAACGAGAATGACCATAATGAATATCAATGAATAATAATAATCTGACAAAGTCAAGAATGACTCACCGATACGAAAGTGATAATGAAGTGATTGATAGTTTCAATGAAATGATTGGAACCGCCGTTCCTCACTAATGAAGTGATTATTCGACAATAAGTCTCAATATGATTAATACAATGATGAATGAGTTATGATTATTAATGATCAACAACAAAAGGAATGAATATCCTTTTAACCGAGTAAGAATTAACTTACACAATACCGATGAAGAATGTCCTTCCACGAACAAATGTCCTAAATGAAGTGTCGGTCGCTCGAACAACCTTAATTCAATGCAATTACCAACAATCCGTTCAATATACGAATTAAACATGAATATAACGAACTCAAAACGTCGATACGATTAAACCAAGTTCATTGGGGCATTATATCGAACACTTTGAGGCCAACTTCGATTGATTACAACTAAACCTCAATAATACCAACCTCAAATCCCCAAGAAGTGTTTCAAACCAACAAAACATCTTCAATACGATCAATAATCCGTTATGAATATCCGAAAACGTGATTATAACAACAATTAATCGAAAATCCCCAAATCCAACTCGATATTCAAAGTGTTCTTGAATAATCCCTCAATAATACAATGAATATATATACAAACTCATAGTCATATGCATATCCCTTCATATAACATGATTATCGCGTCCAAAACATCATATCTCAACACAAAATCGAAATCCAAGATGTTGAAGAAATTACCTCCTGAAGATCCAACCACTTCGATCCGAAGAACACGAGTTAAATCGAGTACCCGAGCCTCCCAAATGAATGAAGATGATGAAAAATACACACTCAATTGATTGATGATGGCAAAATCTCTCCCTCAACCCTCTCTCTCGGATAAAAGTGGAGAAAAGAAGAAATGAGTAAAAATGTCCCGGCCAAATCCTAATATACTGCCGGAAGTTACGGCCGTAACTCGGCCCTCTTACGGCCGTAACATTCCAGGTCAACGGCCTTACGGCCGTAACCGGACAACTCATACGGCCGTAACTCGGCTTCGTCCGAAAGCCTGCCGATAGACTTACGGCCGTAACCGCTCCTGAGTTACGGGCGTGACCCGCCTTCGTCAAAAACATCCGCCGACATCCTTACGGCCGTACCCGCACACCTTACGGCCGTAACTCGGATGATACGGCCGTATCCGGCCAAACTTACGGGCGTAAGCCCTCTTCGTCGAAAATGACCAGGCACCTTGCCTGCAGCGTGCGGCCGTATCCGGCCAAGCCTTACGGCCGTACCTGCCTCGACTTACGGCCGTATGCCGCAACCCTTACGGCCGTAAGTCACCCTTGCCCGATAACACCTTAAATTTACGAACACCACTTACGGCCGTATCCTCCCCTTCTTACGGCCGTAACTCGCCTTCGGCCAAAAATGCCTGGGCAGCCTGCTGGACACGTACGGCCGTAACCGGCCAGCCTTACGGCCGTACCCGCTCAACTTACGGACGTATCACAAGACCTTACGGCCGTAAGTCCCATTCGTCCAAAATGGCCTGAAAACAACGAACCCTTGTTACGGCCGTAACCCATAGTCCTTACGGCCGTAACTCAATGCTGGCCAAGGTGAAAAATCCGATAACTCCGATTCCTCGCTACGACTGATGAATGATCCGACATATCATACGAATGTGAAAATGAACAAGTCTAACACAAGCCAAAGATGATACTCCCAGTACAAGGCTATCAATCACAATGAAAATGATAATACTCCCGTCTCGGTCTCTAAACGGAGATGAAATGACGATCGATAACTGATATACGATTACAACATGCCAACAGTGAACGCAAATGAATGAATCATGAATGATGAGTGATTTTTAATGAGTGAGAATTACTGAGTGACAATTACAGACTGATAATTACTGAATGAAAATGAATGAATTATAATCGAGTATTACAGAAAGTACTAAAGCTCAAACGTTTTAATTAAAAACAATGTATACGCTAAGTCACTACTTATTCTTACCGATAAAATATTTTTCAATAATTTAAATACTCTCCAAATATCCACTTTCTGAGCGTCGTCATAAAAATCTCATTTGAGAATGCAGAGCTCGAATTGCAAAAGTCAACAATTTCAAAACATATGTTAAGTCACCGCTTACACGTACCAACAAAATAGTTACGACAATTTCCAATTTAACTCCGATTGCAAAATACTTGTAAGTTATTTAAAAATACACGTGCAATGGATATAGCTAACGATGAGCATACATTGAGGTAGAAAGAAACAATCAATCAACTCTCTTTTCTGAAAATATACGGCCGGCTTGTCCAAAATTTCAGAAAATTTTCAAAATTTACCCTAACTGTCGTTTAACCGTATTAGTAAAATTTTTTAGAAGATCTGATTTTTCACAACATACTCGTTAGACCCCTTTACAGAGGGATCTACCAGGCTAATTACCACGAGACGATAAACGTTTGACCGACCGGGGTCAAACTACATACCGACACTGACCGATAAGGTCAAATATTAAAATACACCGACCGATAGGGCCACACTACAAGAAATCAATCCAAAAAAAACTCATTACTGAACTTACCCACAGAGGGATCAAGATATAATATAGCGGAAGACTGAATATAACACAACAATACAATAACATCATGCTGAATTCTAACTCTTCATTAGTATCGCGGCTCGCCTTCTTCCATGCCATCCCTCTCATTGCTCCAACAAACTAAGCATACCTGAAATGCATGAAACGCATTTCCCCCATTTAAGGGGTTAGCATTTGAATGGTTAGTGCAAGTATTCCAATTATACAAAATATGCCGAGCAAATATCCGTTATAATGATAACAGTGACAAACCATGAAAGAAGTTCCCGAGAAGTTTTCAATATTTAAAGTATGAATTAAGTCCTTGAAAGTAATTTATCAACTCGGGAGTTTTTTGAAAATGATAGAAAGTCTTTCGAGTCTAAGATTATAAAACCTATTCCAAAAACATTAGGGTCTCAGCCCAAATCTCGTTTTATGTAACAAACATTTTCATAAATAGTAAATCATTCTAGACCTAACGTCCTTAGTTATAAAACCGTTTCAAGACAACTGGGCCTCGGTTCAAAGTCATTTTCCGCAAAGTGACATTTACACAAACGTTAGGGTCTCAACCCAGATTTCCTTTAACCCATAATACTCGGAAACCCTAACAAGGTCCGCATTCCGACACCGAAACATTACAACCAAGAAACAAAACATATGAGACACATATTCGAGTGCCATTCTAACCAAGTACCAAGATCCTGTATAATGCATCTCAACATCGAGAACAAAATATTGTGATATTCCGAACATATCACAGTTATCGAAAACATCAACATCATCCTCATGATGAGAAACCACACATGGTAACCGGCGGCCGTACCCATTAGTATTGGCCCCCAGAGGTCCCATCAGACCCTCCCAAGGTGGGAAACCACTTCCGCGGATGTACCCATTAGTATAGGCCCCGTCGGACCCTCCCAGGGTGGAAGAACAACCACACACACACGTTTACAAAACTATATGTCTCGATAGTTAGTCACAATATATATAGTCAAGACACTTGCTAGAAATAGCCATTTATCCGACACCTAACTACGACCGACACATCTCAACAACAACCTAACAATTCTAAGATGCATCGCCACACATCAACAGGTATAACAACCGATCAAACCATTACAACCAATCCAACTCTATAACACCCAAACAAATCCCAATTGTGTTTTACATTTTTGACTCTATCCACACAACCCAGTGATCATCGAAACATCACAACATACATCTAAGTGTACTATCTAATCGACACCACTTCTCTGTTGACATGCCTCTACGACAAGCAACAAGGCAACTCTAACTTACATAACATCTATAACGACCCATATAATGCAAAATCAACAAAAATGAATAATCATCACAAATTCATTATACAACCTCAATTCACACAATATAAACTGTATAGACAAGAATACTTGCCTCAGAGATCAACACGCGAACGCCCGACGAACACGGCTCAACCGAATGGCCCTGAAAACATATAACCTTCGCGAGGAAACAACGACAACATATTTACTACAAGAATACCGGCTAAATAATGATGGAAAACGCGTCTAACATTCGAAGAAAACTCATTGAAATATTTAATAGAACATTAAATATTCATGGTTCCCCAAGAACATTAAAATCATAAATTGGGTTGAACGAATCGAGGATATGGATATACAAACCCATAGAACATGACCAATAATAATGTTTAAGAATGATCGATTCATAAAAACCGGGTTGGAACGAGATCAAGAATAAAATCCCCAAAATATCAACTTTAAGGAAATCCAGAAAAAAAATACCTCGATCCGACGAAGAACAACGGATTAGATGATGTTATAATTACCTAGGACTCTTCAGAACATCTTGGAAGGAGCGGAAATCGACCGAGGAACCCAACCCTAAGCACTCTCGTCTCACACGACGCGGAGGAGGAAGAAATGAAGGAAAAGTGAGAAGAATAAACTGCTGTCCAGTTTATATACTGGACAGCTTATCGCGCGCTAGTCATCCATATTAGCATGCACTATCGAATCATCAACAATAGACATCTGCACAACTGCCCAGTTAGCGCACGTTAACTGAAAGCATTAGCATGCGCTAATCGACACTCCAACCCAGTCCAGTAGTTTCTGGACTGTCCCAAAACCACCAGTTAGCGTGCGCTATACTCGTCGTAGTGTGCGCTACTGCTGCACCTTAGTGCGTGCTATACCATTACATAACGTGTGTTAATCAACTTCCTAGCTCAATGCAGTAGCTTCTGCATCAATTCTGCATCCTCCGTTACCGTGCGCTAAAGGAGACTTAGCGTGCGCTAGCAATGCATTGGTAGCGCGCGTTATTCATGAATGTAGCGTGCGTTATTCCTATTGCACAGGCAGCAGGATCGCTCCAAAAACTCATCACAACAACGTTACCTGCCAAGGGACGACAAATCATGCAACGTGCGTTAAAACGCCAACGCCCAACACCAACAACCAAGTTGCAAGCAAACACGTGACACGACAAGACACGATCATATAGGCACGAACAGCATATAGTCCATTAAATAGTAGAAAAAAATTCAACGCAACCGGGACAAAAATATCGGGTATTACATTTATGTACGTTTAAATTAATAATTCAGTTAAAAATTTATGAGAATTAGATAAATTATGGACATGTTATGTGGCGTAGAGACAAAAATTTGTATATTTTTATGTTTTTAATTTATTTTAGTTTTTAATTTCTCGTTTTCAGCTTTTTTGGTATTTGTTTTTAAACATTTAAATTATTCTTGTTTTTCTATAATTTGATAGTAATTTTTATATCGGTATTTTTTAACATTTTAGTTTTTAGTAACATCTTAAAGATTAATATGAAAATACTAGAAGAAAAGTCCTGACTCTGGATGAAGACCTTAAATGCTTGTTGTGTGGAGCAAGCGATGAAACAGGATCACATGTCATTTCTCAATGTGAAGAGGCATATACCACTTGCATAGCTAGCGCTCGATGGTTTGGAGTCACTACAGTAGGTCATGCTCAATCATTGATGAACCTAAATGCCTTTAGCAACATCCTTCGCAACAGAAAATGTAAATGTTTGTCGAGTTCATTGTGGTTGTGTGTGGCATGGCTAATTAGGAAAGCTTGTAATGAGCTCATATTTAATGGTGTTGATTTTCGTATTGATAAGATGGTGGGGGAGATGAAAGCAAAATTGTGGAGCTCGTTTTATGTTTTTAGAGTAGAATGTGCTAATTTCTTATATAGTGATTGGCTAGCAAATACGAGATTAGTACTTGATTGTTAAAATAATCTGATTTATGTAACTTTTTGGTATGTGTTGTACCGCGTTGTGGAGTAAAGCTTTATTTACTGATCACAAACAAATGAAACAGCTAAGAAGCAGTTGCTTAAAATTATCTAAAACAACGTAAACTAATATCCAGGTTTCCTAGACCACATTCATGTTACTCTTTCTTATCTGGTAATTTACTTACTACTCCAATTTCCATTTGCCAATCGATCACTAGATCCACAATCTCATTTCAAGATAACTAAAATAGGTTCAAGGATCTACAACTACTTATTGGCATGGTCAAAGTACGGCGACCATAGACGACTTATAACTTATAATTCTGATTTAGTTTGTACTTTTGTTATATATGACTTGTAATGTGTTTAAAAAATTTGATTCTGATTTTTAGCTCTCGTTTCATTTTGGTTTTAGTTTTTTGCCGAGGAAGTATTAGTGATGAACTTTTGGGTAGTACCCCCTCCGTCCACAAAAATGTATCTAATTTTTGACTTTTTTTCGAGTCAAAAATTAAAAAATTTGACAAAAAATTGTGAGTAATATATAAAAAATTTATAAAAAATGTAAGTTATATTTTAGAAATACACAGTAAGACAAATCTAATCAAGTACTTACATTACTATAAATATTTTATATATTGCTTGTAATTTGTGATCAAAGTTTATAAATTTTGACTGAAAAAAAAATCAAAAAATGGGACATATTTTCGTGGACGGCGGGGGTATTAATTTGTTGTTACAAGTTCAATCTGATAGATTTGTTACCGAAAATGTCCGGTACGGTATAATACCGTACCGTACCTTACGGTATACCGATAATTCGGTATTTTTCCGTATTTTTCGGTACGGTACCGACGGTATTTCGGTATTCCGGTATTGTTTCCCACCCCTACCTGCACCGACCGGACACCAACGGGCGACTCCTCAAGTGGTCGCTGGAGATCGCCCAATACGGTATCACTTACGCTCCTCGCACAGTGATCAAAGGCCAAGCTCTAGTGGACTTCGTGGTGGAATTAACGTTCCCTCACAGTCCGACCCAGGTCGGCCGACCTGCCTGGAAATTATACGTGGATGGCTCAGCGACCAATGCGAGAGCAGGGGCAGGGATTGTCCTCATTAGCCCCGACGGTCAGAGTTTCACAAATGCTGTGTATTTCGGTTTTCGAGCTTCCAACATTGAAGGTGATTACGAAGCTTTGGTAGGCGGGCTTGATCTAGCCCTCGCCTGGATGTTCGTCGCCTCCATATCTTCATGGACTCCCTTTTGGTCGTAAACCAAGTCAAGGGAGAATATGAGGCACGCGAGCAGATGGTCAAATACCAAGAGTCATGAAATGTGCACAAAATTTGAAGAAGTACTAATCGAACAAGTCCAGAGAGAGCACAACTCCCGATGCTCTTTCCAAGCATCATCGGATGGAGTGCCGACTTCTCCAATATCCAAATCACAAAGTCGCAAGGCCGCGATCGGCAGAATTTGGTTACCACGGTCGCCATCGCCGAAGAGAATTGGATGACTCGTTCATCAAATACTTAAAGGGCGGAGCGGTCCCAGCGACCATGTTAAAGCTCGCCAACTCCGACCGTGCGACCAGATATACCCTATTGGATGATCGGCTTTACAAGCGAGCCTTGACCTTCCCCTCCTCAAGTGTATTACACCGGAGGAAGGTCGACTCGTTTTAGCTGAGATCCATGACGGGATTTGTGGAAACCATGCGGGCGGGCGAGCCCTCATCCATAAGACAACCAGACAAGGGTTTTTCTGGCCATCACTTCGGAAAGATGCGATCGCCTATGCCAGATCGTGTCATAGGTGTCAGATAATGGGCCCCAACATTAAACTCTCCCCCGAGCAGCTCACCTCAATGTACAGCCCATGGCCATTTGCGCAATGGGGCATCGACCTTATAGGTCCCTTACCGACGGCTCCAGGGGGCTGTAAGTTCGCCATCGTTGGGGTCGACTATTTCACCAAATGGGCTGAGGCCGAACCGCTCAACAAGATCGGCCAAGAGCAAGTGATCAAGTTTATATGGAAAAACGTCGTATGCCGATTGGTGCCCTGAGGCCATCATCTCCGACAACGGAAAAGCTTGATTCGGCGGTTTAGAAGTCATGCGGTGCAGCGAGAAGTGGGGAATCAAAAGGTTATTCTCGGCGCCCTATCACCCTCAGACGAACGGGCAGGTAGAGGCAGTGAATAAGATCCTCAAACACACGATTAAAGCGCGACTCGAATCCAGGCAAGGATGTTGGGCGATCGAGCTCCCAGACGTTTTGTGGTCCTACCGAACGACGACCCGCAATTCAACCGGAGAAACCCCGTTCGCCCTTGCCTTCGGAACAGAAGCGGTGATTCCTTCAGAGATCGCCGTCCTCAGCTATCGAACCGAGCAGGAGATGACGACCGACAACGATGTAGCCCGACGAATCGACCTAGACATGCTCGAAGAAAGACGGCTGACCTCAGAAATGAAGAACACAATCCACAAAAGGAGAGCCGAGAAGTTCTTCAATTCAAAGGTCAAAGAAAGAAGATTTCAAGTGGGCGATCTCGTCCTTAAGAAGATCCAAACCCTACAGGCGTTTTTGGTCCGAACTCGGAGGGACCTTTCAGAGTATCCAGATGGCTAACTAAAGGAGCCTACGAACTGGAACATCCTGACGGTACTCCGGACCAATACCTGGGCAGCCGTGCACTGAAAAATACTACCGGTGATAAATTTGTATTCAATTTCAATGATGTACAAGGAATATAATGAGATTTTTCCTATCCCATCTATTATGGCGATTGCCCCACCGGGCATATCGCATACATGACGATCGGCGATCACGGCGATCCTAGGTAAAATTAATGCGGCCATGGTCACGGAGGTCGATGGAACCAACGGCTTCGCCCATGCAAGGTTCCTTTGGTGAGATCGCCCGCCCTTCGTTTAAATACGAGGCCGGCGTGGCCGGGACCCTCCAAAATAATCGGTAGGCACGATCGCACGTCCTCAAGGTACATCATCTAACATGGTGAACCCGAACAATGCGACGTGCCGTTACCCGTCTCAACGTACACCGTCGAGGTCGCCATCTTCATGGCGGTCCGAGGTGGAAGCAGTGACAAGCCACGACGTGGTGTCGAATAAGCGACAACACTCCGCACAAGGACTCCTCCAGACCGAGATCGCCCGCCTTTCGTTTTAACACAAGGCGGCGTAGCCTAACGGAGGACCCTCACAAAGTGAGTCGCGGGATACACAATATCCCTCGCACACGAAGACACGATTGGGGAGATCGGTCCATCGAACACCCCAACCACACATGACTCTTGAATCGGCAAAATGAAGATAGCTCGCCAGACAGACTAGTCTTTGTTTCCTTACTTACAATAAGTGAACAAAAACAAGGGGGCAGGGATAGGTCGAGCTAATCTCAAATACGATCGAACAAAGAGGAACCACACTCGATCGGCTTCGCTCAAAAACATGCAGGGCGATCGGGGTCGTCCGACAAAAATTACAAGTAAGAATTCCGATTCAAAACATGTCAACGCTTTCAACACTCAGACGATCGGTCGGATGAGCAAAGCAGCGAGCAATCATACACGTACTCGTAAAAATTGCACGCAAAAACATTCAAAGGGCGATCGTATATAAAGAGACATTATGAAAAGAGGAACATTTTATTCATAACACGAGTTTCATACATTACGGGGCCCGAAGGCATTACAAAAGGAAACAAAAAGTACAAAGTTACAGAGGAAAACAAAATGTCTCTCAAGGCCCCGCCGGTTGACCATCGCCCTCAGGTTGCGGATCGGCTTCGGCCTCGGGATGAATGAGTTTACCCGTATACCAACTCAAGTCGATCCCGAAGTCGGCTAAGTCAAGGATCGGTAAGGAGAACTTCGGGTGCAGAGGATTCGCGAGGGCGTAGGATTTGAAGCTCTCCATCAAGGGACCGATCTCGATCCCTGCCTTTTTTGCGGCTCGAACAGCGTCAGCATAGGCCAAGTAATAGGCGAACTCGCCGGCGAGCTCCACATTTTGGTAGGGATCGGTCTCGATCGCCTTCAGTTGGCCCTTCAACTCCACGGTCGTCTTCTCAGCCTCCGCCAGCTCGACAACCTTGGCGGCATTCTCACCCTGGGCCTTCTCCAGCTCCTTCTTCGCCACGTCCACCTCACCGCTGAGCCTATCCACCATCACCTTCAGTCCGGCCGCCTCCTCCTGCGACGCCGCGAGCTTCTGGCGGGTTTCTTTCTCCTCATCACGTGACCGATCGGCAGCCTCCTTAGAGCGGCTCAGCTCCTGCTTCAATCGATCCACGTCCTGCTTAGCCCTTTTGGCCGTCTCCTCATACTCCTTCTCCATTGACCGGATCCGGTTGGCATCCTCGATATTTTTGTTCCGGGCGGCCTCGAGTTCGCGATGGAGATGAGCAGTAGAGGTTCGCCCCTCAAAATCCCTAGCAGCTTGGACGGCCATCGTCGCCGTCTGAAGAGCCAGGCAGCGGTCGCTGCATGGCGTCTCGGATCGCCGACGAGCGATCGCATCAAGATCGGTCGTCCAAGCCTTGGGCAAAGAGGTGATAGCTGGCGACGTAGCGGGGACTTCGAGAGGCATTGCGGAGCCTTGCTCGACGAAAGTCCGGCACCATGGGAGCAACGTCCGGATCGGCAAGGCGAACCTGCGAGCAAACCAAGGAAATCAAGGAGTTAGCCGTGCCATGCTCGAGAATGCCTAACTCAGAAAATTTTGACCCTTTCTTACCTATTGACCATTTCGGGATCGCGTCAAAATAAGGCTTGCCCGGGATGTTTCCGCATCGGCGATCGCCACCTTCTTCGCGAGCTTCCCGGATGAGCGGGGCGGAGACCGTGGGCTTGGGGCACGATCGCTCCATCATCGGGATGGCGAGAGAAAGGAGCCGCGGCGGCCGGGAGGCTCGAGAATTGATACATCCGCCTCGGAGATCGACGGGGACTCCTCCGACCTCCGCCTCTTGCGGCGCAGGCTGTTCCTCTCCTGGACCACCGAATCGGCGGCCCGCGCGCGGCGGGCCTCACCACGGGCGGCGCGAGGCAGCGTCGCGGCAACGCGACCCGTTTTCTTTCCCGGATGAAGGCGGCCGATAAAACCGGGATTAGACATGGCAATCTCTGCGGTAGATCGGCGAGACAGGAAAATAAATCTCTGCCAAAGAAGAAACTCAAACAAGTTAGACACTTACTTAGACATGGCGACCTCTTGGAGACGATCGCCACGCGAAGAGAGTGGATGAAAAGTCATACCGGGGGCCTTCGGTGGCGAGGAAGCGAAGCAGTCGAGCTCCCAACCGATGAGATTCGTGGTGGTGAGTTGAACGTCTTTATAGGAATCCGGCAATGCGCGAATCCGCTCCCAGACGATCGAGAAATCAAAGGGAGATCGTCGATCGATGGAACAAGGGATCTGCAAAAGGAAATAAATTAGATCGGTCAAGGAGTATCGAATAAAGGGAGAATGGAAACCCTTACTTGGATTCCTCTCCGAAAATTGGTGGGGATATCTAACTCCTCCTCCGTGATTCGCTCGATGCCGACCTCCATGCACCACCAACCCGGCCACCACTTTGTCGGTCGCCCGAGCCTTGCTTGGCACCCCAATGACCACCCTACCACAGTGACCTTGGATATGGTAACCGCCGATCGATCCCATACGCACGATCGGCTTAAAGAGATAATTCATCTCCGGTCAAGGCAAGCGAAACAACCTATGACCGCCAAACAATGTCAATGTCTTGATAATGCAACCGGGCGTTCGGCGTCAGCGAAGGCGCCAAATTCCGAGCGATCGGCGGATCTGAAGCAGCGACGGCAAGAAACCGCGGTCAAGCGGCCGTGGTCATCTCGTTGATGGCGACCATACCCTCGGGAGGCTGGTCAGCACGTTCGTTCTCGGAGGGCACGTGCAATGACACATCAGAGGGGATATGATATTTGGCCCTCCAGCGGGTCATGTCCTTCCAGGTCGCCGAACTCCGAATCTGACCAAGAGTCCATTGAGACGGGTCAGCAGCCCGAAACTCCGTCCGCTTCACATGTATGTAGGGATGAGCGGCGGAGTAAGCCTCGAAATCAAACTCCGGACAGGGCCCGGAAATCCCCTCCATAAGTTTAGCAAAAGCCGTATAGACGGGGCCGGAGACGCTATCTTTTTCCCAAGACAAACGCATCAGTTCGTCTTCCTCCACCGGCGACGCATCTCGCTCCTCCGCCGCCGCAGATCCCGCCACTACTAGGGGTGGTATACCGTACCGTACCGATTTATTTTACTCATACCGTATACCGTACCGAAACTTTCATTATATAAAATTGCATACCGATACCGTACCGAATCATTCGGCATACCGAGACTCGGTATACCGAGATATCGGTATGAAACATAGTACATACCGATGCCGTGCCGTTTTTCGGTATAATTCACGGTAATTCGGCATACCGTATATTCAAGGTATACCGAAATTACCGTCATAACGTTCTGTACCGAATCGACATATTAATATACCCAAACAAAACATACATCCACGACTTGAATAAGGCAACATGATTCCATGAACATAAAAAAAAGTAGATGAACATAAAAAAAAACTCTTACACAGAAACGTAAAACAACAACGCATTACAAATCAAAAATTACAACATAAAGGCCACTGCAGTTCAGCTGCCAATGTTTATATGTTAGTAATTCAAGCAGAAAATTGTTCTATTGCGACCGAGCTCCATCAAAGCATGTGAGAGTAAGTACCGGTAGTAAGCCGCTTCTTTTGGCCCCAGTTCCTTTAAGCATTTCATCTCCCACCAATGTATCGACATATATCGATCCTAAAATCTTGACATATATTTACAACAAGTCAACAATACATAAGAAAGTCAGGAAAACTAACAGGCAAAATAATGGAATTATTATTTGGTTTCTACCAAACAATCTACGACCCTCAATAAATTAATAGTAAATGGTGATTAATAAAAAGGGACTGGACATGATTTATTGAATAAGTCTTTGTTGCATTTCAAAAGAAAAAGGGGGAAAGAGGGCAAGGCGGCATGTATGCCTTATATCCATTCAATTTTGAAAATTTACTTCCATGCGAGCATAATAGATTTTTTAAGAACAATAAAATTGTGGTGTGCATGACAAAAGACCAGTGGGGTATAAGGATTCTCAATTTTGTAATTCTACACCAGTGAGGTCTACACCTGCTTGTGGCATACAAAAGATTTCTTGGCATCTACAAACAAAGTAGATGAAGAGAACATCTAAGAACGATCTTCAATGGCATTTGCAGCTGTAAAATAAAATAAAATTATTAGTACGCATCAAATTACATTATACATAAATAAAAATAATTTATATTTACACGTAATTAAATAAAGAAACTCTTACTCTTTTCAATTTCTTCAATTTCTTTGTACAAAATAAGGTCATCTTCGGTTGGATCCTTACGAAAGTCGAACTCCGCTCTTAACCAATCATTAGTACACACCAAAGCTTCTACCATTTTAGGACTCAAACTACTCCTAAAAGGATCCACAACTCTTTTCCCCAAACTAAAAGCGGACTCACTAGCAACGATTGAACTTGGAATTGCAAAAATATCCTTCGCAATCATTGAAAGGACGGGGTACCTAGCTTCACTTCCTCTCCACCACTCCAACAAATTGAAAGATTGATTAGACCGTTTTTCAATCTCATCGGCTAGGTACTTGTCCACTTCATTGGATATCTCTTGAAGTTGTTCCTCTTCATTTTGTGCTTGAACATCATTAAACAATTCATCCCAAAGACCGCCACCGGTACTAGTACTACCATCTCCATCATTACACCCTATTTGGACACACCTCCTCTCAATATCTAAGGTATCATTTATTCCCTTGTACTCCGCCCACAAAGTTACAAAGCCTTTTTTAACCTTATCAACAAACTCTTGGAATTTTGTTGAATTAGCCCCCAATTTTTTGATGCTAACTTTGATCATTTGAAGCTTGTTTCTCGGGTCCAAAATATTGGCAATAAAGATCAAAGGGTTCATATTATCCCAATCCCCCCAATACTTATCAAATTTCAATTTCATCGCACTTGCAACCTTTTTAAGAATTGGATCCGAATCTTCATTGCTCTTTTTCTGGATCTCAATTTGCAACGCAATCATTGATTGGTATATCAATTGGGAGGTAGGATTTTTTGATGCACTTAGCTCTAAAGTGACATCGTAAAATTTTTTTAGAAAGTATACAAAAGCATTTGCATTTTCCCAATCCTCTACAACCGGAGGACCTACTCTTTTTCTACCCTTTTCATCCCTTTCACGAAAATAATTCATAAAAGGCAACCACTCCTCGGACATCCTTTCAAAGACTCGTCTATACTTCAGTGCAACATCAAGCATTTTATAAGTTGCATTCCACCTTGTTTTGACATCCATAGGTACAGTTGACGTACTAGCAAACTTGGCTAGTATGGCAAATTTCCTAAATTTATTCAACCTAGAGGGGGAAGAATGAATAAAAATGACTACATTCCTTATAGATTTAATTGAAGCATTAAGCTCCTTCAAACCGTCCTTAACAATTAAGTTAAGTATATGACAAGCACACCTCAGGTGCAAGTATTTACCTTCAAACAATAATGTATTTTCACTTTTCATTCTTTTTTTCAAGTAATCAATTGCAGTATCATTAGAAGAAGCATTGTCGACTACTATCGAAAATAATTTGTCAATCCCCCAATCTCTCAGACAGACCTCAACCATCTTACCAATTTCTTCCCCAATATGACTAGTGATTTTTGTGAAATTAATTATTCTTTTATGCAACTTCCAATCACTATCTAAAAAGTGAGTTGTGATGACCATGTAATTGATATTTTGGATGGAAGTCCAAGTATCAGTCGTGATACTTACTCTATGGCCACTAATCACACTTTGTAACTTCGCTTTCTCAAGCAAAAATAGTTCAAAAACCATACCTGCAACTTTCTTTCGGTTAGGGATGACGAATTTCGGTTGTAATTCATGCAGAAGGTTTACAAACCCTTTTCCTTCGACAGCCCGAAAGGAAAATTCATCGATAATTACATATTCTACTAACCTCATTTCACACCTTTTTGGATTATATGTATGATGAACCAAAGCGCTTCCTTGCCCCATTGTCTCATTCGTCAATACAGATTGACCTTTCTGGCTTTCATTTGCTTCATATATTGGACTTAACTTACACCTCCTCACTAAGTGGTTTATCAACCCACTTGTACTTCCGTAGTTCACAGGGATCTCAGTTTTACAATATTTGCATATCCCTAAGTTCTGCACGCCCCCATTATCTAACTTCCTTGACCCTCTATCACAATGCTCCCAATATTTACTCCTTTGTTGTGGGTTTACAGGAGGTTTTGACGTTGAGTTTTTTCTTCCTCGTTTTCGGCTTATACACTCATTACGTGTTTCAGATTCTGTAGTATTTGGTGTTTCAGATGGGCTTGCCAGAGAATGAGAAGATTCAGATTCCATTCCTATGAATCACTGCAAAAATAAAAAAAACACGTATTTAATCCATCAATCAAGATGAGTTATTGCAGTCTAAAAAAAAAACACATGCTTGCATCCGTTATATACTCTTAAGGCATAAATTATTCCGCGACAGGAGAAAGTAAAAATAGTAGAGGAGTTCAAGATTTTCTGTGAGTGAACTCTATTTTCATTACGACAATTCGTCAAACACTATTGGAGCATAGGAAGAAACGATCATAAATACACATACAACTAATCTAGAATACCAGAATCGCATCATCACATCAACACCAGAAGAAAATAACTCAAAAAAAAATATCAACAAACGTCTGAGTAACTCCAGAAAGATCAGAAGAAACTAGACAGATATAAAAAATTGATAATTAAGTCTCGAGAAGAAAAACCAAGCAAGATAGGAATGGAGACAATAGATAACATAAATTTACTCGAGGCAAGATAAATTTACCAAGCAGATGATGGTGGAACCGGATTGCTGCTTTAAAGGAAATGTCCGTTCTTTTTTTTTTTTTTTGATGACTAAAGGTGATTTGATGTCCGTTCTATACTGGAGGCAGAAGGATTTGGGGTTTAGGAATTTGAAAGAGCATATTGAAAGTGAAGGGTCGAAGGGAGTGGTGTTTCACGGAGGGTTGAGAGTGAAAGACTGAGATGTGACGGCGCCGCGTGAGGACTGAGGTGAGAATTGAGAGACTCAGTAGTGTTTGTGAATTAGGTTTAGGTTTGGTTAATATTAAGTAGTATTAAAATAATATAATTTATATATATATATATGTATTATATAATATATAATAAGTGACGGTATACCGCGGTATATACCGGTATGTAACAGTATACCGTATTATCGGTACGGCACGGTATACCGTCGGTATGAGAATATTCAAACCGTTGCCATACCGAAAATGTCCGGTACGGTATAATACCGTACCGTACCTTACGGTATACCGATAATTCGGTATTTTTCGGTATTTTTCAGTACGGTACCGACGGTATTTCGGTATTTCGGTATTATTTCCCACCCCTAGCCACTACGGCCTCGTTGAAAAGCTCCTGAAGCTCTGCGGGTGCAATCCCCGCACGAATAGCCTCTACGGCCGTTTCCACGGGGATTCCCACAGGAATTTCCTCCCGGTCCGGCGAAGCCGCGGCGGCAGAAGTGCTTCCGGCCTCGAAGACCTTAGATCCTCTCGGCATATTCTCAAAAATTAAGGGAGAAAGAAAAATTGGGTTTCTTACCTAAAGAAAGGAAGACGGTCGGCACAACAAGCCCCAGAAATTTCTGCAGAATTTCAGCTATGGATACAAAGGACGCGTAAAAAAGTGAAGAGAAGAAGCACAGGCCCCTTTTATAGATGGAGACGAGGGTCTAAATGCAAATAGGAGAAACCTCGAGGGCTGGATCGCAACCGTCACGTGGGGACGCATTAAATGCCGCCCTCGAATCCATGACGCGCGTCTTTTCGAGGGCATGCCAACCGACAAGACCGATAAAACCGTCGGACTCCCCAACAATGGCGCGACGCGTGTCCACGCCACGTTAGAAAGCCCGCCTTCTTTTCCGTGATCCCGACGCGAAAGAAGGTCGTCCATATTTGAAGTCAGATCGGCTGATCGTTTAAACATTGGCGATCGCCAACAGTGCCACCTCACCCCGTGTTTTCAACATCGAGGCGAGCTGGGGGGCAATTGTTGTGCGGCGGTTAATACGCCTCGATAGGCGATCGGCATCACGATCAGAAAAGCCAACCATGAAAGACATACTCCGGACAAACGCCTAGAGTTCGGCATAATGCGGCGATCGTCTTTTGGTAACCAGCGATCGTCTTTTGATACCTGGCAATCGTCTTTAAAGAGCGGACCAAAGGCGATCATCTCATGCCACGTGGGGATCCAGCATCCGTCAAAGTCGTCGAAGACCGAATCTTGGACGATGGCCCACCCGCGGATCTTCAAAGGATACCGACAGATAGGATCATTGACCCCAGCCTGTCACCTACCACACCTACCGACAAGGCCGCCGAAAGGTACGAAATGGGCCCTCCACGGACAGCGACTCGCAACGCGTGCTGGCTTCCCATTGGTTCACCCAGCTGGCCTCCAACTGCAACCTCGGACCTCAAGGGAACAGGCCCACGTGACGGGACGATCGGCCGTTTTATTTTAATATAGAAAACGGCGATCGCCCGCGATCGCCTGAGGGATCCCAATTACCTTGTCCCCTATAAATAGAGGACTCACTGCTGCGGCCAGGAAGAGGGAATTTCTACTACGAATTAAGTGCAAAATACACACCAAAGAGAGAATCAAAGGCTCTTTTGGCAACCATTAACACATTCATAGTGATATTCAAACACATTCATCATATATCCCAAGCAAGAACTCACATATTTATCTATCTGGTTCTTCCGGCAATCTACGCGCTCTAAAGCCTAGATAACTAGAAGTCTTTACACTCCTTGTATTAGATTCTAACATTAATATTTGTACTCGACAGTATATTTATTAATAACATCTCGCGAGAGCATTCAAGCCCGGGATTAACAACCCCGGCAAATCTTGTGTTATCTATTTTCTCACGGAAGTGTTCTCGCATTTGTTTGTTACTCGATCATTCCAGCAATACTATCTCCGGATAATATTTTGGGTAACAACATGTATTCAAACAATGCCAAGATTCTCAAAACATAATATATCTCCAATAAGGAATAATCTGTCCATGTCCAGTTCTGTCCGCCGGATCGCACAATCGAATCCCCATTATGGTAAAACCGATAACACATGATACATCTGTAGATCACTGCCCCGAAACAATGGCAAGTCCCGGATATCGATACAAAGTATGAATGCTCACATAATCAATAATAATAAACAACCAATGCATCAAAACGAGAATATCATTGACATTATAACTCCACATAAGATCGACAAAGGACCAACCACGAACGAGAATATCGTCGATGTGGTAAACTCCAACAACATCGATAAGGATCAACATCGACCGAGAATACCAATGACAAGGTACACTCCAAACAAGATCAATGGAGGATCAATAAAGAACGAGAATACCAACGATTTGGCAAGCTCCAACGAGATTAATAAGGATCAATAACAAACGAGGATACCAACGATATAGTGAACTCCAACGAGATCAATAAGAATAAATAACGAACGAGGATACCAACGATATAATAAACTTCAACAAGATCAATAAAGAACCACAGGGCCAAATATATGAGAGAGAATAAAATCGCCAACACCATACAAATCACATATATGGGATCTCGAAGACAAATCCGACTATCGAACATATCCGACCATACATGGACTATAAACGACCAATCAATACGACTCAAGATGGACGTCATGATACACACGATCCGGAAATGTGTCCGTTGACAAGCCACCCACGGGTATCGATCGAATACACGTCCGGTCTCGTACCTAATCAGTCTCACGAAGTACGTCTCGTGTGCACAACTCAATGTGAGGTTGAAACCAACACATGACAACACATGCCCGCCCTGAAAATCCTACACATGATCGATCAGTACGTATCTGACCCAGATATGTCACGATACAACATGACAACGAAACTCGAAGGAATGCATATCCAAAAAGGATCAAAAAACTTTCCAAGTGAGCAACGATAACTCGATCATGAAAGACCGGTACGACCACAATGTAGTATTCCCATCAGACAACGGTTCACAGTATGATCAACAATGCATACAATATTAGCACATAAACTCCCAAGGTCGCAACCAAGGGTCACGGAAGTACCTACTCGGGAATACTCCGGACATTATCACATAAACTCCCAAGGCCGCAGCCAAGGGTCACGGAAGCATCTACACATGAATACTCCAGACCGTGGGTGCCATATTCATGTCTTATCCATCAACACATTACATGCAATCACAAATTACCCCAAGGTCGCAACCAAGGGTCACAAAAGTATATACACAGGAATACTCCGGAACGTGGGTGCCATTTAGGTCTTATCCCTCAACACATCGGCCCAACAAATTACAGTTCAAAGAAAGAGCACATCACAATATACCAAACAATGATGCACACTCATTACATGAACCATCAACACACACATATGCAATAATGCAACATGATAATTATCATAGTTCAGTAATACTAAATTACCTTAAAACCGGAGACACTAACCCGTCCACGACCAACGTCCATGAACGAATACACAATTATACGAATAGTCCAAAATGAAGTACAGTCCATCACTATTACCAAGACACCATCTCGAGTTCAGTGTCGGCACAATAAACTATCCTCAATATCCACCATTTCATACAATAGACCAAAGATAATTTACATCTCCGTTTCCACTAGACATCTTTAAAATCATATACATTATGATTTATCCTAGTCCAAGCATAATATACATACTATCATCCCGACAATTCATATTCATAATATCATTGCTATATGAATCATAAATGAAATGAAATCAAAACCATTTATTAAACATTATGAACCGAGCAAGCTTAACTTGCTTCGATACCGATACGATGAAACCGTTACCAATTCCGTCGTCTTCATCTACGAGCTCCTCAGCCTCGACCAAGGCGATCCATGCATTCTCCAATCCCAACCGCAGCACAACGGTTAATCATCAACGATCACTTAACGCAACCTAATGCAATAATCAATTAACGATACGTTCGATAACAATCAACAACCGGTATAATCAACCAATCAAACTCAACGGTTCAATGATATCTCGACCATACGAAACCAAACCATTTCAACTCATCAATTATGAATACAAGTCGCAGTTCGACAATCAATCAATTCTAACAAGTTTCTCAACATTCTCGATTCCGATTTCAACCTTAATTACGATTTTAACAAGGTTCCTTCTTGTTCATATTCGCATAGAAAACCAATTACCGTTTATTATCACGAATAATCACATACCGAAATTAATCGTAATCTTTCAAAATTCCATTCATAAATCACGATATATATAACTCAAGAGTTCTTCAAGAACACTAGTCCGTAATCACGTTCATACTCAACAAGACGGTGTACTCCGATGTCTTCTAACATCTAAACAATCACTTAATTCACAATCCAAGGCGTATATCCTTTTGTCCTTCAATATACAATTCATATAACCTCAAGAATCACAACAATACATCATAACCATCATCATACGAAGAAGAACATCAACAACAATATCAAAATCCGAACCAAATAGAGGAGTTTTTCAGCATACCTCTTGAAGAAGAACCACAAAGATCAAACACTTCAGGAAAAATCAAGAACTCCAAGCTTCAAGCTACTAATCAAATCATCGAGGTCTCAACCAAGGTAGAAGGGTCTGGAATAGGATTTAAAGTGAAGAGGGACGAAGATGGGGTGGAAAAATATATTTCTTCTCGTGAAGAAAAGAAAAACCGACCCTTAATATATAATCTGCACAGCTCGTTACGTACGTTAAGACCCAACCTTAACGTACGTAAGACCCTTTAACGTACGCTACATGTCCTGCATAGCGTACGTAATCGTCATACAGGGTTCACTGTCTTATTTCGTGGCATGCATTACGTACGTAATTTCCTTGCCGTAGTGTACGTAATGTAGTTGTTGTCTTGCTACAGTGCTATAGTTGTTTACGTACGTAATGGGCTATCATTAACATACGTAAAACTCGATGTTGACTCGCCTGTCCACATCGGCGCCGAAAGCTGCCGACATCGGGCCCACCTTCCGACCACAGCTCAGACCTGTTCGATTCTCTTCATAACATACGTTATGTGCTCAACCTAACGTACGTTAAGCTCGCTTTGTTACGTACGTAAACTCCTTTGCTTAGCGTACGCTATGTTTGTACTTTTACGTACGTAAACCCCTATGCTTAACGTACGTAATGGCGTTTATACTTGGTCATTTCTCCTCCTGTATGCCGTCTCAATATATCGAACACGTACACGCGATATACTGAATACATATACTCGTTCTGATAACATTCTCATATGATACATCTGATGTACGATACCCTCAAATGCAATCGTCGACCAAGTACGACAATTATACAAATACTCATACAGTATACCCGATATCGAAAGACATATCAAGCATGTAATATCCTAGAATTAAAAATAACCTCGATAGATATACTAGTACAACTCTCATAGTTCCCAAAATTATTCATTCATGTTGTATCGGACCCACTCTGTACAGTACAACTCAGATAAAATAATGCGAAAAATTCATAGCGAAATTTTAGGATATTACATATCTTCCCACTTAAATAAGTTTCGTCCTCAAAACTTAACATCCTGTCATAATCATTATCTCAATCCCGAAATATATTAAAATCATGCCACCATGCTCAAATAATCATCATCAAAACCAAATAACTGAAAGAACATACTTACAGGTCCGTGAAGTCGATGATCTCCCGTGATACTAGCATACGACTCCCATACAAAACCTCAACACAATAACAACCCACCAGCATCGCAAATATAGCAATTTGAAAATATTTCAAAAAATTTTGGAACCTCCAAAAATTAGTTTGACTCGAAAGTCAGAAAAATTATTTTCAAAAGTCACGCTACTACCGCACCGGTAGAGCCACATAACACACATGCCCGGGTTTTATGAAACCCAAGCTCCGATACCATCTTTTATAACACTCCCAAAACCAACCGGGGATATTACAGTGCCGTGGGCCCCGTGCCGGAACCCACAAGTCTAAAAATCATTTTCGCAAACGTTTCAAACACGCCAAAGAGGCAAACACGGTAATATTTTAAATACCCAAATGTTTTACAAAACATGGTTCCCAAATACCGTCAGAAAATACCATTAGAAAGCACAAGGCAAAGATGCCAAAAGGGCATTTAGGAAGTATACACGAGTTGGTAAAATACTGAAAGCCATGTTAAAATACACACGCAGCGGATAGAGACATGATAAAAATATATTTGCAGCGGAATCATAACAGTCGGGAAAAATACTCGGTCTCAAACACATGCCGTAGCCAGTATCACCGGGAAGCTCATCCCTTCACGACCGCTACTATCTCGATCTCTGAGTACCTAGAGATAAAGCCCACGACGGGGTCAGCCACAATACTCAACAATGATAACGATCACGTCAACATAAACAATTACATATCAATGTAATTATAAGGTAAGAATATTTCCAGTGTAATCTTACCGTAGTAACCTTACCAATTCGTGGTAACTCATACCAAATCAACCATTACCTCAAATCACACCTCGCATTCTCAAGTGACGACAGAGTTCGAAAATAACCATTTGTATTGTATTCAAATAATGCCAAGATTCTCAAAACATAATATATCTCCAATAAGGAATAATCTATCCATGTCCAGTTCTGTCTGACGGATCGCACAATCGAATCCCCATTCTGATAAAACCGATAACACATGATACATCAGTAAATCACTGCCCCGAAACAATGGCAAGTCTCGGATACCGATACAATGTATGAATGCTCACACAATCAATAATAATAAACAACCAATGTATCAAAACGAGAATATCATTGACATTATAACTCCACACAAGATCGACATAGGACCAACCATGAACGAGAATATCGTCGATGTGGTAAACTCCAACAAGATCAATAAGGATCAACAACGACCGAGAATACCAATGACAAGTAGGGCTGGCAATTTTCGGCACGACACGAAAACACGACACGGACCGACACGAAATTAATGGGTTAGTGTCAAGCCTTATTGGGTTCGGGTTCTTATCAGGTTGACCCAATAAGGACACGATAATTTCGGGTCGGGTTCGGGTTGGGTTCGGGTCGGGTTCAGGTAACCCGTTATAATTTATTTTTTTAATAAATATTTATTAAAAAAATAAATATTTAATAAATAATTTTTTAATAATTTATTTCTTTTAGACTTTTAGTTGAGGTTTATAATTCTTATTGTTTTTTATCATTTTTTTGTTAGTATTTATAGGTTATCAGGTTGTTATCGTGTTGAAACAGGTTTTTAACGTGTCGTGTCGTTATCGTGTTGCTATCGTGTCGGGTCAACACGAATCCAATCGTGTTTTTATCGTGTTCGTGTCGTGTCCGGGTCGTGTTCGGGTTTGACCTTATCAGGTCGGGTTCGTGTTCGGATTTAGGGAATCCTTATCAGGTCGTGTTCGGGTTTGACCTTAACAGGTCGGGTTGTTATCAGGTCAACCCGATAACGACCCGACCCGCACGGTTTGCCACCCCTAATGACAAGGTAGAATCCAAACAATATCAATGGAGGATCAATAATGAACGAGAATACCAACGATATGGTAAGCTCCAACGAGATCAATAAGGATCAATAACAAACGAGGATACCAACGATATACTGAACTCCAACGAGATCAATAAGAATCAATAACGAACGAGGATACCAACGATATAGTAAACTTCAACAAGATCAATAAAGAACCACAGGGCCAGATATACGAGAGAGAATAAAATCGTCAACACCATACAAATCAAATATACGGGATCTCGAAGACAAACCCGTCTATCGAACATATCCAACCATACATGGACTATGAACGACCAATCAATACGACTCAAGATGGACGTCATGATACCCCCGATCCGGAAATGTGTCCGTGCACAAGCCACCCACGGGTATCGATCGAATACACGTCCGGTCTCGTACCTAATCAGTCTCACGAAGTACGTCTCGTGTGCACAGCTCAATGTGAGGTTGAAATCAACACATGGCAACACGAGCCCGCCCTGAAAATCCTACACATGACCGATTAGTACGTATCTGACCCAGATATGTCACGATACAACATGACAACGAAACTCGAAGGAATGCATATCCAAAAAGGATAAAAAAACTTTCCAAGTGAGCAACGATAACTCGATCATGAAAGACCGGTACGACCACAATGTAGTATTCCCATCAGACAACGGTTCACAGTATGATCAACAATGCATACAATATTAGCACATAAACTCCCAAGGTCGCAACCAAGGGTCACGGAAGTACCTACTCGGGAATACTCCGGACATTATCACATAAACTCCCAAGGCCGCAGCCAAGGGTCACGGAAGCATCTACACAGGAATACTCCGGACCGTGGGTGCCATATTCTGGTCTTATCCCTCAACACATTACATGCAATCACAAATTACCCCAAGGTCGCAACCAAGGGTCATAGAAGTATCTACACAGGAATACTCCAGAACGTGGGTGCCATTTAGGTCTTATCCCTCAACACACCGGCCCAACAAATTACAGTTCAAAGAAAGAGCACATCACAATATACCAAACAATGATGCACACTCATTACATGAACCATCAACACACACATATGCAACAATGCAACATGATAATTATCATAATTCAGTAATACTAAATTACCTCAAAACCGGAGACAATAACCCTTCCACGACTAACGTCCCTGAAGAATACACAGCTATACGAATAGTCCAAAATGAAGTACAGTCCATCACTATTACCAAACCACCATCCCGAGTTCAATGTCGGCACGATAAACTATCCTCGATATCCACCATTTCATACAATAGACCAAAGATAATTTACATCTCCATTTCCACTAGACATCTTTAAAATCATATACATTATGATTTATCCCAGTCCAAGCATAATATACATACCATCATCCCGACAATTCATATTCATAATATCATTGTTATATGAATCATAAATGAAATGAAATCAAAACCATTTATTAAATATTATGAACTGAGCAAGCTTAACTTGCCTCGATACCGATATGATGAAGCCGTTACCAATCCCGTCGTCTTTATCTACGAGCTCCTCAGCCTCGACCAAGGCAATCCATGCACTCTCCAATCTCAACCGCAGCACAACGGTTAATCATCAATGACCACTTAACACAACCTAATGCAATAATCAATTAATGATACGTTCGATAACAACCGGTATAATCAACCAATCAAACTCAACGGTTCAATGATATCTCGACCATACGAAACCAAACCATTTCAACTCATACAATTACGAATACAAGTCACAGTTCGATAATCAATCAATTCTAACAAGTTTCTCAACATTCTCGATTCCGATTTCAACCTTAATTACGGTTTTAACAAGGTCTTGTTCATATTCGTAAATTCATAGAAAACCAATTACCGTTTATTATCACGAATAATCACATACCGAAATTAACCGTAATCTTTCTAAATTCCATTCATAAATCACGATATATATATATATATATATATATATATATATATATATATATAACTCAAGAGTTCTTCAAGAACACTAGTCCGTAATCACGTTCATACTCAACAAGACGGTATACTCCGATGTCTTCTAACATCTAAACAATCACTTAATTCACTATCCAAGGCGTATATCCTTTTGTCATTCAATATACAATTCATATAACCTCAAGAATCACAACAACACATCACAACCATCATCATACGAAGAATAACATCAACAACAATATCAAAATCCGAATCAAAGAGAGGAGTTTTTCAGCATACCTCTTAAAGAAAAACCACAAAGATCAAACACTTCAAGAAACATCAAGAACTCCAAGCTTCAAGCTACTAATCAAATCCTCAAGGTCTCAACCAAGGTAGAAGGGCTGGAATAAGGGCTGGAATAGGATTGAAAGTGAAGAGGGACGAAGCTGGGGTGGAAAAATATGTTTCTTCTCGTGAAGAAATGAAAAACCGACTCTTAATATATAATCTGCACATCTCGTTACGTACGTTAAGACCCAACCTTAACGTACGTAAGACCCTTTAACGTACGCTACATGTCCTGGATAGCGTACGTAATCGTCATCCAGGGTTCACTGTCTTATTTCGTGGCATGCATTACGTACGTAATTTCCTTGCCGTAGCGTACGTAATGTAGCTGTTGCCTTGCTACAGTGCTATACTTGTCTACGTACGTAGTGGGCTATCATTAACGTACGTAAAACTCGATGTTGACTCGATTGTCCACATCCGCACCGAAAGCTGCCGACACCGGGCCCACCTGCCGACCACAGCTCGGAAATAACCTCGATAGATTTACTGGTACAACTGTCACAGTTCCCAAAATTATTCATCCATACTGTATCGGTCTCACTCTGTACAGTACAACTCAGATAAAACAATGCGAAAAATTCGTAGCGAATTTCTAGTATATTACATTATTGCCATTAGGGGTGTGCATTCGGATCAATCCGATCCGATCCGAATTCGGATTGATCCGAAATTTCGGATCACCTTTTGCTCAATCCGAAATTCGAACCGATCGTTCGGATCGGATTCGGATCAATCCGAATTCAGATCGGATCGGATCGGATTTAATCCGAAAAATCCGAAAATTTTAAAAACTAATAAAAATAATAAAAATCATAATAAAAAAATAACAAATTTTTTTTTTATATATATATTTCGGATAGATCGGATTAATCCGCAGTTAATTCGATTGATCCGAAGTTTTTTCCGGCGTTTTACCTAAAAATAATAAAAAGAATTTTTTTTTTATTTATTTCGGATCAATCGGATTAATCCGAAAATCCGCGGATTTAATCCGATCCGATCCGAAATGTTCGGATCTGTAAAATTATAATCCGAAATCCGTCCGAAGACATCGGATCGGACTGATTCGGATCGAATTTTCGGATTTTCGATTCGATTTTTCGGATTCGGTTTTTCTGCACACCCCTAATTGCCATCATCAACTAACGGATCTACTATAAATGAGATAAGATTATTGACGAAGACTGACAACGACGTCCGACGGGTGACAAAGGCCGGCCCACTAACAATTGTTAAATCACCAACTAGTAACTTTTCGTCCCAATCGATAATCCAAATTACCTATTGGTAATCATAACAAATGTCATTAATATTAAATTACCAACTGATAATTCATATGAGTGTATTTAGTTACCAGTTGGTAAATTTAGAAATACTGGGTGCCTATATCAGCATATCGGATGTAGCTTCTGATCAGCACTGCTAATATGAAATGATCAACTGGTAATTTATACTCCCAAAAAAAATGGCCATCAATTTTATATATATATATATATGGATGTGTGGTCATACAAAAAAGGATCGGCTCAGAAATGAGGTGATCAGAGAGAAGGTAAGAGTCGCGTCTATAGAAGACAAGATGATGGAGAATCGATTACGATGGTTTGGTCATGTGAGAAGAAGGCACATTGATGCAGGTGAGGAGGCTAGAAAGTTGGGGAGCAGTAATGTTGTGAAAGATAGAGGAAGGCAAGAAAACTTGGATAAAGATGATTGAAAATGATTTGCGGTTTCTTGGAATTGGTGAAAGTATGGCGTTGGTGTGGCAAATGTGGCGGGAACGTATTCGGCTGGTGGATTGATTCTTTTTCTTTTTTTTTTTTTTTTTTTTTAAATTCCTATTTTCTTTTTTTTCATGTTATCTTTTTTTTTTTTTTTATTTTTCTTTTTTTCTTTTTTTTTTTTTTTTTTCATTCATTCTCTTTTTTATTCGCTTTTTCTCTACTTTTCCCTCTTTTTCCTTTTATATTATTTATGTAACGATTATTGACGGTTTGAAAGTTTGATTCATGTTAGACCCCACATCATTGTGGGACTAAGGCTTAGATGTTGTTGTTGTTGTATATATATATATATATATATATATATATATATATATATATATATATATATATATATATGGGATTGATTATGGTGGAAATACTCTTAATGATGAAATCTAAAATCAATTGCATTATTAAGTAATTTCATTGCATATTTGTTATTATTTGTTGCATCAAGCTGGTCGCTAGTATCAGTGGCGGAGCCAGAGTATATAACTAGGGGGGTCCGGTGAAGTTCAATACGTTGTACCAAAAAATTTTCACCGTATCATATACAGTACAAAAATCCCAGTACGAAAAAAATATCAATACCATACCAAAATTTCGATATATAAATTTTGAAACGAAAAAAAACTCATACCAATACCGTATTGAAGTTTCGTTATACAGAAAATTGGATGAGGTATAATCTATCTAATGTGCAAAAAGAAAAACGAGAATACCGTTTTTCTTGAATCTTGAGCAAGATGAATACTCCAACAAATGACCAGGAAGCGGAATGGAAAATTGTGTGGTTTAATTTATCCTCGGATGGAACTGTTTCTCAGACAGAAATTGTTTGTTTCTCTCGCGCTCGCCCACCTTTTGCTCTGTTTATGTTCGCCCGGTATGTTCTGTTCTGCCATCTGTTTGTGTTTTTATATTTTTTTTGGGTTCAAAACGACGTCGTTTAGGTTTCAGTAAGTTACTTACTGAAACGACGTCATTCAATCTGAGAGCTTGACCCTGGGTTCCAATTCCCCGAGGAAAAAAAATAAAGAAAAGAAACATGAGGGACCCGTGTGGAATCCTCCTTCTCCTCCCCCACCCACCCACTCCGGCAATTCTCCAAAACCCTCCGATTGGATCCTCCTCGAACCCCCTTCCCTTGTAATTCCGGCCGGCCAACAGGGTCCGTGGACCCTCCCGGACCCCCCTGGCTCCGTCCCTGACTAGTATATGCAACAAATAACGCAATAAAAAAAATACATAAATACATATAATTCTACTCATCTACAACCGTTAGATTACTAATACGAATGGCCGACAAAAATTTCTAAATTTTACAATGTCATTAGTTTTGATATGATATATTTCATATTATATATATATATATATATAATCCTCAAAAAATATATGGCCGCGACTGATTGCTTAGTCTTATAGATTGCTCACAGGACTCACGTCGACAGAGTTAAAACGACGGTCGTTGGCCGCACGCAGCCGGGGAGAACTGTCGGGACCCCGCGGCGTGACCGTGCCGTGGTGTTGCTTTCTGCTGAACAAGTCATCATCACCATCTCTTGTGTAAAAACCGTAGGTACGTGCTGCACCGGAAGAGAGGCACTCGTAGGCTTTTCCTCCTCGTCTTCTGTTCTTCTTGATGAGGGCTTTGTACACCATTGGAATGAGGCCTTCCATTTTCTTCCTAACGCGGTGATGATCCATGAATATCCCCTTTTGTCTTCTCTTCTTTGTTGGGGTTTGGGGTTCGGAGTGGAAAGCGGGACGTGTCTGGACTTTGGTTGCATTGGGTTTGGTGGGGAACGGGTCAAGTTCTTTTGTCCACACCTTACCTTACCTCCCATCTATTAATACCACAAACCTTTCATTTTTTTTATCATAAATTATTTTATAAAATTATAGTAACGAAGTTTATATAATTTTTAATGTTAGACTCGAATCAAAAAATATTTTATCGTATAACATTTTCTTATCATTTTTCGTCATCATAATTTAAGAGATATTATGGTCAATGTTGAATATGAATAAACCGAAAGTCGGTTAGCATGAAATTGATGGAGTATATTGTAGTCCGTTTTGTTTGTAATAATCTTTCAGACATACTTGTTTTATCGATTATACTATTCATTTTTGGTAAATACTAGTTTTATCGATTGTACTATTCACTTTGCTTATTGCATGAATTTATACTATTAACTAATTTTAGACTATGGATTGATACTATAATCTTCGTGTTATCGATCCCGATATTGCTGAGATTAAGGTGCAGTTCTCAGTTGATGATATATAGATGATGAATCTTCATTGTTTTTATTCAAAGATGACTTTGTGGACTTCTCCGCCAAATACTTATTTGGCTTATCGTGGTTCCATCATCTGTTAGTTTCGAAGGGATCTCTTTTGCAGACAAATACTAACTTTAACATGAGTTGATTATCAAAAATGGTTTCTAGATGCTGTGAGCCCAGCAACTTTTCTCGGCCATCGGATGCTATTTCTCAAAAAAATATATTAAAAATTAAAGTATTTAATTGTAAATCTCTAAAGGTTAAGTTAGAATTGTGAAAATAAAACTTTTTTTGGTATTTTTTGGTAATCGACTCTTTGAATATATTTACAAGTGTTGATATGTACTTAATAAAAAAGGACCTAGAGCTAGCATGCTTTACAATAAAATTCAATTTTGTATCCTGAGATTCTTGAAAACATTAGTCGACTCGAAATCAAAGATGTAACAGCGGGGAGATGATACCCCGGCTGCTGCAGTATTCTCGACCTCGTAAAAATTTGGCAATGAGCTCAATGTAGTTGTTTGAAGCTTGCATACAACAGCTTTGTGACTCTCAAGCCAAGCTCAATATATATGACTTCAAGCACAAACCAATTTTGAAGTTTTGTACTGACTGTTAGGATTGATAGTAAGTTCACGTTCAAGTTCTGCATGACGGAAGCTGATCCGGATTGAACTAGGCATTGCCTCATATTAAATTAAATAAGTGTGCAGTACTAATAAATCAACAAGAAACAAAATATTAATTATGAATCAAAAACATCTCTCTTTAATTCTGAATTACAAGTAGGAATACTGTTAAATTCAGCTTCATTTCATGACTCGTATATGTTGTTTTCACCAAATACTGAACAAACTGGGCTTTTGTTAAGGATCATCGGCTGTTTGTCACGCCATGAATTCCGTAACCGTGTTATGACCAAGTGAATGGGGGGGGGGGGGGGGGGGGCCTTCTGGTTAGCCTGTCTATGGGTATTAGCGTTGGCGTCTTGTTCTGCTTTGGATACTTGGGTCCTGCCGAGTTAGGCATGCCGACTCGGTTTGGTTCGGGGAGCTTGTCGCTGGTCGTTGACTTGACTATGAAGGGGACTGTATCGGATAAGCACAACTAGTCTGGTGCTACTGCTGCTTCCATGATGAGCTCATGTCAGGTCGAAACAAGTTTGCATGCGTATGTGGGAAGGTTGATCGAGAGTCTCAGGACGCCGCGCAGGCGCCGTGGGCTGCGAGGGACTCTAGGCCCGTGACATGTTGTTTGGAAAGATCTGGTACAAGAATTAGTGTGAAGTTTTTTCACAAAATTAAGTTCAACAAGAAAAAAGCTTTCAAATTTATGCATAATCCACATGTAATGATCACTCAAGTGGTCTTAACCCTTCATTGTCTCACATAAATAAAACACTAAGAATTAAGGACAGAAAATGCTCCGTACACTAACTATTTCTACTGAAACAAGTGACTTCCTTTGCAGTAAGTCCAGTCTGAATCACTGGAAGCAACTAAGCCACCCCCATTAGTGCAAATGGACTCTGCCTTAGATTCAGACAAGGATGTTTTCCCCTTCCCTCTAACAGAAATGCACGGTTCATAGTCAAGAAGAATCGGAGACAGATCATCATCATCGTCTATCACGAAACCATTGTCTCTATGATCGTCCGATTCAACCCGGGAATGAATTTCCTTGTCTTCTTTATCGGACAAGAAGCACCAGCGATCATATTCATCCGTCTCAACTATTAACCCGTCCCGCCACGATATCCTCACCCGAGACAGTGCCAGATCATCTAATTTAGTATCATTCGACACCCATGAAGATTCTGTTAATGAATCCATCCCAGACCGAACAAATTTGCCATGGCGATGTAACTCAAGCCTAGACCTCCTGACAAACGCATCCGGGCTCGAGTACGAATTTGGTGTCTGGATGATATTTCCACTGCTCAACGAAGATATCCCATCTCTATTTCTCCTTTTCTCCGCCACATTATCTACACCAAACGATCTACATTTTTCTAATCTTGAATCACTTCCCTCGTCCTCGTCACCAGGAGATAACGACCACCGGACTGAAGCCTCGGCAAGCAAAGGAACCGGAGGATAACGCGAATCGTCGATCGGATACACATCGCTCGATTCATCATAAAAAAGATTGGATTTCTCGACACCTCCTTTAAGACTACCTCTACGCCGGCACTTTCTCTTGTCAGTGACGCCCGAGACAAGGTGACCGGCACCATAACAAATAGGCGTTGCTGCCGATTTTGAAACCGGGATCTTGGAATGAGGCTGGTATTGGATCTCGGGAGACAGTGAGGCCACAATAGGGGGTGTTTTGACAGCAGTGGCGGAACTATTATTATCTTTATCTCCCTCGCATAATGAAAAAAGCTCCATCATTGCAGAATCTAAACCACATTTACTCACAGGACTACTACAGTCGGTGAAATTCAGATTACTAGAATTGGATAGTTCAAGTAGCTCAGAGGGCAGCTCACCTGAAATAGAACCGGTGTCCTGAGAATTATTCTTCACATTTGCCTGAGATTTCAGAGACCCATTCTTGAATTTATTCACGATGTTGCCGCCACCGGACGGAAGATCCGATCTTTTACCATTTTCTTTAGAAATGGGTTTTGGGTTATTTTTCCGACGCTGCCTCTGGGGTTGGTCCCCTTTTGATTTCTGCGAAAAGGGTTTTCTAGGTGGATTATTTTCTTTAGATCTGGACAGAACCTTCGATGCGTCAGCTGTTTTGGAGAAGGTTTTGGGCATTTTGTGAAAATGGGTTCTTGAAGAAGAATGAGATGATGAAGATGAATAGGTTTTTGAAGAGAGAGAAAATTTCAGACAACCTTCTTGAATAGGTTTTTTGGTGTTGAGATCTTGCAGTGGACTTGATCTCTTCTCACGATTATCTTTCTTCTCGTACCTCTGCTTCTTCATTTTGCCGTCTTTCTCCATTATCCGGTCGACACAGTAGTAAATAAGTAGCTGTAGCAGAGTATGTGTTGAGTGCAAATTCAAAAGAAACAAATTATGGAGTGTGCCGTTAGTTTGAAAAAGTGAAACGTATTTAAACAAATTATGTATAAATGTGTTGATCATACCTAGCCGAAGTTGATATGATCGATACATTTGTATCGTGTATGTCATATTTTCACTATAATCATATTATATACAGTTGTGATTATGCTACACACTAGGGGTGATTATACTACTAATAGTAGTTGGTGTGTATCTTGTACCGTGCATCATGTTGTGGCATATACAAACTCCAAGTGGAAAATTAATATTTTTCTTGATTAAGATTGTGTTTGACAATTTAACTAATAAGCTAGCTGATGGCTTATAAACTAACTTATTGAGATGCTACTTAAAGTAGCGTCTCAATAACGAGACTTTTTAAATCAGCTCCAAAAATAAACTAACTTATAGACTAGCTTATTTTTACAAACGATACACTAAATTCTCAATTCGTACTTGATGTAATGACTTGTTTATTCAAAATATATACTCGACGTAATGACTTGCTTATTCGAAATATATACTTTTTTTTTTTTGAACGGCAGCCGACTTAGTGGTTAGTGTTAGTGCGAGGTTAGACTCCGAACCCCAGGGGCAGCACAGGCTCGAATGCCCGCACCTCCACCAGAGCCACACTCCTTGAGGAATTAATTATACAGCAAGCGGCCGGCCACCAAACGACGGGCCGCCAATGGTGGTGGGTCAAATTTTGGGCCAAAAAGGCCAGGATTTTTGGGCCTAAATATTGAGGCCCGTGGCCCATCTTTAAGCCCATGGGCCATCTGATTTTTCTTGCTTCCAACTTAATTAACCAAAATATATTAAAAGTATCAATAATATTATATAAATATATTTTCAACTATTTTAAAAAGTTCAAACATCCATTTCAATACTATTAAAACCGTTAGATTCTTGCACTACAACCAGCGGTACGGAAAGTAGCTCATCACTTGGTCCATTATCTGTATTCGATAGCAAAATATCAATACAAAAATCTAAACAAAATCAACTTTAAATTGAAATAAGTTACGGTGTAAAGTTAACCCATTAACCTTAGCCTAATTAATTAATATTTATTAGTTATTAAATTTTTCATGGGCCTCTGGCCAGTGTGGGCCTTCTCAAGCTAAAATCTGGCGAGTAAAAAAGGCCAAGTTTATGGCTAAAAGAAAGTTCAAACCCATTTATTCATGGATGGTGGGCCGTGCTCAGGCCACTTTGCTGCGCCTAGAATTAATACCTCCATTTTAGGAAGCCACACCCTGTGACTCGAACCCGAGACATGTGCTATGGGGTAAAACCCCGGTGCCACTAGACCAGAAGGCCTTGAGCATTCAAAATATATACTTGATATTGCAAGTAATAAATACATAACAAACTACTATATAATATGATAAGAAATAAATAAAGTCCAAGTATATTATCATTGTATTGAGTAAAAAATACATAACAACCATATATGATCACTCAGAAATTTTCAATAGTGACGATTGATCCGGACCCGTAGTCGGTCAATCGATGCTTGATAGAGGTGGTCGTCGATGGTGGTGGGCTGATGGATTTTTTTTGTTTTACTTTTAAGAATCTTTTTTTTTTGCTAATCTCATATTAAGCACATTGTGGTCTTTTTATATGGCAAGTTTGGACTATATGACAAGCATAATGGAACATTTCATCTGTATTCTTTTACTCATATTATTGTACCAATATAAGTAAGGTATTAATATGTAAAATATTATTGAATTTGTCACGATGTACATTTCAAAATAGTATTTTTTTTAGACTTTCTTCTAAAGGAGAGACTTATTTCTATTTTTTACATTCCATGCACTTACTTACTCAGTGTATGTGTTGTCCAAAATGAGTTGTCATTAAGAACATTGCTTTTCGAATCGAATGAATCAATTGAATCAATTGATCGAATCGAATCGAATCGAACGGACTGAATCGAATCGAATCGAATCAATCGAATGGACTCGAATTGAACTGTATATTAAGGGTAAATAATAATAATAATAATTGTAAATAATAATAATAATAGTAATCAACAACAACAATAATAGTAATATTATTAGTAATAGTAACAATAATAATTAATATTAATAATAATAAGAAGAAGAACTAAAGTGAACTGAATGGATCTAAATCGAATCGAATGGACTCGAATCAATCGAATCGAATGAATGGACTCGAATCGAATCGAATCGAATCGAAAATCGAAAAATAAGTCCAAAAGAACAGGGCCTAAGACTCTATTTTTTTTATCTGAACTGAAATGAATTGAACTTAAACTACTGAACAATAATAATTTGTAATATTATATAACAATATATATATATATATATCACAACAACAAATATAATATGTTAGAACAACAATAATAATAATAATATATAATATTAATTTATATTAATATTATCATTTATTTCTAATTTTTAGGATTTACTTATGAAATGTAGAATTAATTGTTACTTTTTTAGAATTTTTTTACATTTTCTTGCATTTATTTGTACTTTTTCTATATTTATTTATATTATTTGTTTTATAGGATTTATTTATATTATTACAAATTTATTAAAATCGATAAGAAACATTTGCATATTATTTATAATTTGATACACCTATATATAATGTCAGGATATTTTTATTTATTTATATTTTATGGATTTATTTGTACAATGTTTTTATTTTATAGATTCATAATTTATATTATTAATAGTGATCTATTTTTGTGATTTTTTTTAATTTTTAACTGATTATTATTTTAGAATTTATTTTTTATATTTTTAGCATTTACTTGTATTTTGAATTTGTTTGTATTTCCTCAAGTATATACTTGATTGGATTTATTTGTAGTTTCTTATATTTATTAGAATTCATAAAAAATTTATTATTTTTTTTGAATTTTTTTTTATAATTCAGATGATTTTTTTTGCGTAATTTATATTGTAAAAGTAAAAGAAGATAAATTTTCTATTTATTTATTTATTTTCTCAACTTAAGGTTATTTTTTTACTTAAACAATTTTAAATTTATATTTTAGATACTTATTCACTACAATCCTAATATTCACCTGCATACAGATAGTACAATGTCTACCTATTCCAAGAAAATCCCTACTATCAATCAATCAAACTATCAATAGCTTGTCATCCAACTAAATTATTTCGTTCTCAAAGTAATATCCTACATATATTTTTACTCAAATTAAATCATCCCTTTCAGATAAAGTTCATCCTATATATTATATACGAGGTCTACTTTGACACATAGCAATCATGGTATCAGTGGTTTATTATCCAATTAATAATATTTTTTTACTTTAACTAATATCATATTTGTCTCTTTTTTAAATTAAACTATTTAGTCCAAATAAATAATTTTTCATATCAATTTTTATGAATTTAAATTTTGTATGAGGCGTATAAATTATTAAGACTTACCTCTAAAGCTTGCATACTGATTTTATTTTTATAGTTAAATCATTCATTACAAATAATATTTTTTATATCAATCTTTCCGAATTTATAAAATCATTCCCTACCCCAATCTGTTGGGTACGGGGTTGGATATTGCGCCGTGTTGCGGAAGCGTAAATATCAAATGCGGAAATTTAAAGCACACAGGGATTTATAGAGGTTCGGCTATAAACGAGCCTACGTCCTCTCTCGGTATCTTTTTCAATAGCTTCAAGATAAAAACCTTTGTACCTCTCTTCTATCGGTCGAGGGATAACCGTTACAATCACGTCTTCTATTGGTCCGTGATGAACCACTCACACTTGTCTTTGTGTCGGTCCAAGTTAAACTGTTTTCCTTTTCGTAGGACAAGTAATCAACCTCTCTAGCTTTCTATGGGTACTAGATAAACCTCACTCGATAACGATTGTGATTCTAATAATGTCGGATCCTTGATCCTAATAACACCGAATCCAATCGTATCTTTTCGTTTACCATTCGTGTATGATTTTGTGTATAACACTCAATCACTCAATGTAAGCTCAATATTACAACAACAATATAATGAGTATCAATCTCAGATCAATGTGTAATATACTTGAAGTTGTTGTGTTGAATCAATACCATCTCCTTGGTATTTATAGGCTCCATCAACAAACTAGCCGTTAGCTGCTGCACACTGCATTACGTAAGCTATGTAACTCTGGTTACGTACGTAAGCTTGATTACGTACGTTAACCTCCACGGGTTACGTATGTTAGCCTCTTCACAATCCAGTCCGGGGAATTTCGTCATATTGGTTACGTATGTTAGCATATACTCCATTACGTACGTTAAGCCATACGTCAGTGCTGACGTCATGTGTCCGTTTCCACCTTTCTGACTTTGACTCGTCCAACGTTCACTTGGTTTGAACATGTGTTACGTACGTTAATATGCATCTCTTACGTGCGTTAATAGCCTTATATTACGTACGTTATTCTTACTCCTTTACGTACGTTAACTTTGATTTTCTCCAGCATTTTGCACTTTATTTTCCTTCGATGTTTGGCTTCGCCTCTTCGTTGTTTTGTTTTGTTTATAGACTTTAATCATCAAAACACTTTTAATTTATGTATGGAACAAAATGTTCCAACACAATCAATATCCTACATATCTTTTTATTTTCAAAATAAATCATTCATTCCATATAAATATTTTTTGCATTAATTTCTATTAAATACATGTCCCGTGTAAATATGACTTACCTATAGACCTTTCATATTTTTCCAAGCTAAATTATTCTTTCCAAATGAATATCTTTTTATATTGTTTTTTATATATGAAAATTAAAATTTTTATTTGAGGCGTGTCAATTATTTAAATTTACCACTAAAACTTTTATATTTTTTAAATTAAATATTCATTCCAAATAAAATTATTTTATATCAATTCTTAACATCATTCCATTTTCCTATACCAAAAAATAGTCGGGGGAGACGTTTAAAACATCAAATTTGAACTCCCCGCATAATAAATTCACGAGGTTAGTGTCTTTTGTTTTCAATTGTCCCGAATGGGCCGTATCGCCCCTCCTCACTCCGTATCTAATAAGGAAAAACATTATAGAAAAAAAATATTTCAATATTATACTCGCTCCGCCCCGACCCAACATCGACATGCTCTACAAAACTCCAGTGTGGTGCAATTTTCGATTATAGTAATGACCGCCTCTTATATACATGTGAGAGAGCATAATATTAATTGATGGAAGAAAATAAAAAGATAAGAATAAATAAAATAGATTCTTTGTAATTTTGCTAAGATGAGAGCATCTCCAACCTAAGAGCATCTTCAATGCGGGCTTCAATCTAAGAAATGTTAACACACACGCAAACCTCAAATAAATAATAAAAAATGACGTTGCTACTTTTTTTTAGAGAAGGGTCACATAGGGCCTCTATTTGTAGAGGGTGATATTGAGGCCGTCTTTTGTCAGGGTAAGCAAATTTTTAAGTGCCCATTCTCCCAAAATTTTCAAGCTCCCGCGGAAATATCCAAGAAAAAAGAGATTCTTTTTTTCGATGGTTGGCTTCGTTCATAAAAGAGAATCGTCAAAATAATTCGTTGTTGCAACATCTTCTCCAAGGTACGAATTTCCTTTCATCTATTTGCAGAATAGTTCCGTTTTTTCTTTTAATTCATTGTTAATTATACTGTAAATTTAAAGTGGAAATTATAAAATTTATGAAACTCTCTTTCTCTTGTGTTGTTCGAATGTGCAACACTAATTCTTTAGCGACCATGAAGTCGGCTATATGTAAATCTGCAAAATTATTCTTGTTGTGCCAACTCTGAAATATTATTATTGTTCTAAATAATTTTTTTAGGTATGGTATTAAAGATTCCTTGAATGATTTCAATTTGTATTATAGAATTATTATATAATATGTTATTTATTTATTGGTTGTTAACTACTCGAAGTACTTGATTCTATAGATCTCATAGATTCTGGAGATTTTCGACCGTTTTCTCAATCCGAATTCAGTGATTCCTCTAACACTCCACATTCTTTCAACTCCATTAGATTTCAATGCCAAACTCCTAACTCTCACTCAAACTCATTTGTTGAGTTTAATCAACTTCACAATGGAATAATTCCACTAAACCTACAATATCAAGCAACCTTTCTCAAAAATCCGTTGAATGCTCAAACTTCTTCTCAACCTCAACAACATTATGGACCAAGATTTATGTTATTTTGATTCTTTTATCTGAGTCTTTACAAATAGTTTATAGATATTAGCTTTGAGTTCATACCTCTTAGTCTCAGTAATGGCTTAAACATTTTAGATATCTTTTGATTTTGTGTGTCTAAAACTAAAATTGATTTCCATCCCTTTATATAATATTTTTAACAACTCTCGTTTAGGAATTATTCATTATCCAGTCAAGTAACAAGAGATATCAAGAATCCAATCAAGATTTTGACGGCGTGGCATTTGGAATACACTTTTTAGCATTACTATTATCATTCAAGCAAGATAGAAGTCTTTATATAATTTTGGAAGATGATAAACAGAAACAAAGGATAGCAGCAAAAACAGTCACTTCACAAACCAACAAAACAAGTAGAACAATTAGAGTAAAGATAAAGAAACACAATTATTATAAAACATCTTTTATCAATGCTGACATTCCTACAACCACACAACCCACAAGTAAAGTGCAAATTTGTATAAAAAAATACCAACTAAGCTTCTGCAACACCATATAAATCCCATAAGTGGTTGATGAGATCACACTTTACTTCACGATGAATATTTGTGCTTTGTATTTCTTTAAGACGCTCAATCATTCTAGAAACAAGGAATGAGTAATCATGCTCTAAGTTCACATTATCAATCTTTTCATCCACGTGGTTCAGGGTTGATTCCTTGACGATGCTCGCTTTCGATAATCATGTTGTGTAGTATGATACATGTTTTCATAATCTTTCCAAGATCCTTCACATTCCACATACGAACTGGACCTTTGACTATGTGCCACCTACTTTGTAGCACTCCAAATGCTCGCTCTACGTCTTTTCTCACGACTTCTTGACATTTGGCAAATAATTTTTCTTTTTTAGAGGAAGGGGCTGATACTGATTGGATGAGAGTTACATATGCAGGATAAATTCCATCGGATAGGTAATATCCCATATTATATTGATGGCCATTAACCAAAAAATTACATGGTGGTGCAATACCAGTTACGAAATTATCAAACAATGGGAACTTATTCAGTACATTTATATCATTATTTGTACCTGCCATACCGAAGAAAGCATGCCAAATCCACAAGTCTTTATATGCTACAGCCTCAAGGACGATAGTAGGAACTTTCTTCAATCCATTTGTATGTGTTCCATGCCATGTTGTAGGACAGTTTTTCCAATGCCAATGCATACAATCAAGACTTCCGAGCATTCCTGGAAAACCATGTTCCTCCCCTTCTTTTAGTAGCCTTTCAACATCTTTCTCATTGGGTTTCCGCAAATATTTATCTTCAAAAATATTAATCACAGCATCACAAAAATGCTTAAGGCTTTCAATAGCCGTGCTCTCGCCAATCTGAACATAGTCATCAAGAAGATCTGTTGCACAACCATACGCAAGCATCCGCACAGCCGCTACCATTTTTTGTAAAGGACTTATCCCACAGTTGTTAACACCATCAACTTTTGGTGCAAAATATCAATCATAGTTTCTAATTACATGTAGAATATGGTTGAATAATTCCACATCCATTCGAAACGACGGCGAAATTGATCTGATGTATACTTTGAGTCATCTCCCTTAAAATAATCATTCATAATTAACTCATGATGCTCATGTCTATCACGCTTTATGTACCGTCGGCCTGGAACAAAGCCTCTATGAGTTCGTTTTCTGTCCATAAACATTGTAGAAACTAAGATAGGAACACGAATGCAAATGGATTGCATTAAAGTTTGTGTCATGCTAGTTGAACTTGCATCATTATATTCTTGTTGCGCGTATAAAAGACTTTTCGTGACATACAATGATTCATTATTTGAAGATGAACTGTCCGAATCTGCTTCAGATTCTGAATTTGGAGCCATAACTATCTGGGAACAAAAAGGAAACAAAAAAGAATACTAAATTAAAATGTAAAAACCATTCATACTTTTTGTATCAATTATAATTCTTTCCAGTGAGTACAGTGAATTTTATCGAATAACTAAAAGTATTTGATGCATATAAATTATGGCCACCAATCGTTCATGGTAAATTTATCAACGAATTGTAAAAGAGATTCATCAAAATTGATCTCGAATTATTCTATTTTTGGCCGAGCAACCACCATGATAAATATAAAATTGTTAAATGAAGCATACATGTACAACAGTAAGAATCAATCGTGAAGTAATTTGCTAAGAATTGACCCGCAAGGAAGAACAACTGTACAAGGATTTAGTTGATGAAGAAGAAGGGAAGATGCAGTTTCTCGCGATAGAGAATATGGCAGCAGAGTTAGGCGGCAGAAATAGGGCACAAAGTTCGCGCTTATTTTTTAGAACAGACACGTCAGATTGAAGGTTCCCTATTAGTAATTGTATTGAAGACAAAAAATATACAAAATCTTCTAATCCAAACCCTATTATCTACGTCAGATTGCTGGTGTATTCAAAAGTCGCCACGTGGATCCAATGTTTATAGAAAACCCCTAAGAATAACAACGACCATGGAGGTCGGCTGCCACATAAGCAATGAATAAAAAAATACAGAAAGAATGGGAGACCAACGCAGACCAAGGACCAAGGGAGACCAAGGGTCTCTGCACATGTGGTAGTCTTTTATTGGTCCCGATGATTTTAATTAAAGTTAATCTTAAATGTTAATATCTTTTTATGTTTTCTTAAAAAAAAAAAACATCATTTTTTTTCATTCTCTATAAAAAAACACTAATATTGACATAGCTATTCACAAAACATAATTCTCATATTTCTCTATATATAACATCATCTTTTCTTTCCAAACATTTCATTTCAATTCCATTGATTTTTTCCAAATTCTCCAAAGTTCCCGCCTCACAAGATTATTATATAAATTTTGAAAATATCCACAATTCATAAAAGTTCGTTCAATTAGGTATTTTGTTGTCATTTAAGTTCATAGTTCATCGTAATTGAATTTTAATTTGTTTGTGATTTTTTCCCAAAATTTTTGCTATTATTTTATTTTATTTTAATGCAATTAAAATTATGATATTTAAAATAATTATATGTAAGTTGTGGTTGGATTGATCACTAATAAATTATAAAAATTTAAATAGTTGAGTTGGGAAGATAATGGTGATGTGGGAAAAAAATAAATTAAATATTAAAAAAAATTGATGATTGAATGAGGAGGGTTGGTGAGCTCATGTAGCTCGTTCAGCATTCAAGCAATAAAAGATATTTCCAAGCATTCTTTGAGAGCTAAATTCTTCCTTTACTTAGCAATATTTATGTGCACTTAACAAAATATCTACCTATATCTATGAATCGCTTGAGGAACTGAGTGTAAAATCGAGAATTATCCCATCATATCAATGGCAGAACGCAAGAAAATCATCATCGACACCGATCCCGGGATTGGTACATACTACTATTAATTCAATTGCTATTTCCACTTCTTTGGTTTTGGAATTTTGATGCTGAATCGTAATATGTGTGGATCAGATGATGCGATGGCGATTTTTTTGGCTCTGCGATCGCCGGAAGTTGAATTGATAGGACTCACTACTATTTATGGCAATGTCTACACCACTCTCGCCACACGAAATGCTTTGCACTTGGTAACCCTCCCCCCCTGTGTATGTATGTGTGCGTGCGTGCGCGCGCGCGCGCGCGTGTGTGTGTGTGTGTGTGTGTGTGTGTGTGTGTGTGTGTGTGTGTGTGTGTGTGTGGTTCTAGTTCTAAATCTCCGTCTCTTTTTGAGACTACCATAACATTGCTTATGCCGAGTTCTTTTCGTGATGCTGTTCTGGTGTAGGTAAAATTTTTAGGATTTTGATAGTTTGGTGTTGTACGGGGGCGGGGGGATAAAACATTGATTCTTTCAGTGGAGCACTTAGACAATGCCCAGATCCGATCATTCAATTTTATTCACTAATTCCATGTTTAGATCGTTCGTGATCGGATATTTTCGGTAATTTCTGTAACGAAACTTTCGCAATGCCTATTTCATAGTGCAGTTGGAGATTGCTGGGAGGACAGATATTCCTGTGGCTGAAGGATCTCATGTTACCATCACTGTATGTTTTATGATGTCACTAGTTATCTGTGTTTTTACACTAACATCTGAGGTCACATACACTGATGATTAGCCTAGCCTATTGGCTTTTACTTTTGATTTTCAAATAAAAAAACTAGTCATTTTTCAAATGTACTATATGCTTCAAAAATACTTAAATAGTGTGTAGATTGTGTATCTTCCGATCCATACATGAAAGTGGAGGAAAAGTTATATGAACAGTATCATATAGTTATTAGCTAACTTTTCAAGGAAACCTAGTGGGTTGAAGAACTTCATCGTCCAAACCATTTTGGCATCTAACTATTTTAGTATTTACTTCGTAGAATAAGAAGATAATGACAAAATAGTTGACAATGTATTTGTGATGGTTCTATTTCTTGATACGGGGAAGTGTTGAAAAACACAAAAGATAACAGGACTGCTACGGTAGACTACTTCATGTTGGTGCATGGAGTTACATAGGATTAGCCAGCAGATAAGGTTTTCTACCATCCACATCCGGTGATATTTGATAAGCTTAGACTTAGAGGGAGTTGAATACCCCATAATCCTTCCTGGAAAAAGACAACGTACGAAGCGCGTAGATCGGTTATGAAACCGCAACACCCGAAAAGGAGAGAGAATCCAAGACCCTCCTAACATACCAGCCTAACTTTCACTATCCACATTAGCCCCCATCGAAGCCCTACCTTATTTTCAAGGTGTTGCTCCCTTTTGCACATACTCGTCAGGGAACAATACTTTGGAAAAAAAAGAGGGGCTTCTATGCTGAGCAAAAGAAGGTGCAAGTCAATCTATACTAACACGGTGTCTAAGTGACTTGGATAGTGAAGTTTTTGGCCGGTATGTTAGGAGGGTCTTGGATTCTCTTTCTTTTTGGGGTGTTGTGATTTGATAACCAATGTACGTGCTTCATACCTTGTCTTTTTTATGGGAGGATTATGGGGCGTTCAACTCCCTCTAAGTCTATGGTTATTATATATCACATGGATGTGGATGGTAGAAGGTTTCAACTGGTAGTTGATCCTGTGGGGGAAATCAAATTGGGATGTGATCATTTAATATGACATTAATAAAGCGGTGTCTTTCAAGCATTAGGTCACCAATTTTCTGTTCATTTCCACGTGAAGTAAGAAATTTGGGATGGATTGTGTGACTTATGGTCGGTTTGTATGCTAGCATAATCTTAGCTACGTACTTCCTTTTCCATATCTGTGATGCATCAATGTTAGGCAAATTTGTTTGTGTGGTATAATTTGTAATATTTCTTTCATGTAAAGAAAGGTACAAAACTACGAATTGCTGATTTTGTCCATGGTACGGATGGATTGGGAAATCAAAACTTTCCTCCGCCCAAAGGGAAGCCAATTGAGCAGTCTGCAGTCGACTTTCTTATCCAGCAAGCTAGTCTTTATCCAGGGAAAGTCACTGTGGTCGCCTTGGGTCCTCTAACAAATATTGCACTGGTTAGTTTCTGTTTTTCTAATCAAATTGCAAATAGTTGGTTTTTGGATTAACTTTCTTTTAGATATATTATTTATGCCAGGCTATGCAATCGGATCCTTCTTTTGTAAAAAATGTTGGGCAAATTGTCCTTCTTGGTGGTGCGTTTTCAGTAAACGGAAATGTGAATCCAGCAGCTGAGGCAAATGTAAGTTATGAAATGATTTTGCATGTTTTGTTTGTCGAGCACTCCGGCTTTATTTTCTTCTTTCTTTTGATTGTATGATGCTTTTATTTTGTTTTATTTGATCAACTAGATTTTTGGAGATCCTGATGCAGCGGATCTTGTTTTCACAAGTGGAGCTGATATTCTGGCCGTAGGAATAAACGTCACCCATCAAGTTGTTTTAACTGGTAGTTTAAATTGAAAGCATTTTTTAACTAAGCATCTTATATTCTGTAGAGGAAGAGAAAGTAACGATTATATTATTTGCCGAGGGAAACAGATGTATATGCTCTGCTTTTCTAAATTCAAATTAGTTGTTATTTGCTGGTTCGGTTAAAACCGAACCGTTAGGATAATATGGTTCGGTTACCGGTTCTTCAAAAAAATTGTTAAGGATCCGGTCCCAGCCGTAGATTTTCATTGGAACTTTTATATTAATAATCATGATTTGTTTTTTATTAACAGTTAGAAAATGAAAACCAGCACTTGGAAATGAAAACAGACAAGGCCCTAGTGATTTAGTCTTGCTTTTCCTTTTACAGATGCCGATCGAGATAAGCTGGCAGAATCGACTGGGAAATTTGCTCAGTATATATGCAAGATTTTAGATGTTTACTTCTCTTATCATCATGATGCCTACAGCACGAAAGGTTTGTCAGTGATCCGGTGATTAGATAGATAACATTATAACAAAGATTCCAAGTGCTTGTTGATCTCATCCTGTACTCTATTATCTAATGCAGGTGTTTATCTTCACGACCCGACCACTCTACTTGCTGCTGTTGATCCTTCGCTGATTACGTATGTAGAAGGCGTTGTTCGTGTTCAGACAGTTGGGATCACAAGGGGGCTAACAATATTTTATAACAAACAGAAAAGGTAAAACTCTGTTCTTTGGAAGTAAATTTTCTTAATTTTATTTCCTATTTCTGGTTATGTAAATTATACTCCCCCGTCCCACATGAAGAGACGTAGCGTAAAATCATGGGTTGCGGACTAGTATGGACTATGCCCCCTGAAGACCCGTCAACAAAAATGTGAAAATATTCATTTATGTCGAGACAATCGAAGTATCCACTTCAAGTGGGACGGAGGGAATATTAGGCTAAACGTTGGAGGTAGTTTTTGTAATTGTCCCAAACATATCCCATAATTTGGGATCGGATTAAAACTCACATGTTGTTGTTGTTGTACTTGTGTTTTCACATTTTGTTTTTCATTGTCTCATAACAAGGTTTGAGGAAGTTACTGAATGGTCGGATAAACCAACAGTGAAGGTTGCGGTTACTGTCGATGCTCCTGCAGTGATTAAATTGGTGATGGAAAGGCTCGTGCACTCATGAAGTGCTTGGTATGAACCTCTTAGCACGTCCCGACGATTTTTCTTCATCTGCTCGCAGCACACGCGGTTGAATGAAATTCTTGGTGGCTCTGGACTTGGAGATCTACATGTCCGTGGGTGTACAGTGCCGTTCTTGAGTACCTGGAGGAGATGTAAGCATTCATGTCTGATGAAATCAACTGCTACTAGAAAATGGACTTGTGGGTCGGAACCCATGATCATAACTTCTATGCTTCATCTTCGTTTCATAATGTCGGAGCAAAAAGAAAATTTGAAAATAAAAACAGCTCTGACTGTTCTCAACTACATGATTGTGTTATGAAATTTGGCAATTGACAGGACTTCTACAACCAAAATACTCACTGTCCCGTAAGAGTGTATTCACTCTTTATGGGCACGAGTTTAATAAAAATTAGGTAGTGGTGGATTTGAGTGGAGAAAGGGTCCCACTTTTATTGTAGGATTATGTTAATTATTGTTCTTGATTAATTAAAGGATAAATAGTGTGGGCCATCTTTGGTACTGTTGTAAATAAGTTGAAAAGTTAGAGTAAAAGTATAAGAGGTATTTTCTAAAAATGGAATGGGCACACTCTTGTGGGATGGACGAAAATGGGAAATTGCCCCCAAACACTATTCCTTCTAGTAAGAGGAACAAGTTGATTCCAAATAAGTTTCGATTCAGGGTAGTCCCTGAGCATGTAAAACATTTTCAGCCCCCAAATGGCAACGTTTACAGATAGTAGAGACGGACATACCTCTCTTGTGACATACTTCATTGACGACCAACCTATCATGGGCAGCAAGTCAAAGGAAACTTCGAACTTTTTTAGGGCCCTTCCACTTCCACACACGGCTCCAAACAGGTTCATGAAACTGATCAGATAAATCATACAACAAGGAATATGTTTTCTCCGCAAAGAAAACATATTTTCTGAATGAATGTTTTGTGTCGGCTTATTTTTTGACCCGACGCTCCACAAAACAAGTCCAGCACTTCCTGGATGACTTCAGTCTGCTCTAAGGATGCTTCTGCAAACAAAAACATATCGTTTGCGAATAATAAATGGGAAAGTTCAGGCCTCGTCCTTCCTAGCTTAGTTCCCTTCCGACGTTTATCATCAAGCCAATTGTGCAAGGCATAAAACGAACAAATATGGCGAGATGGAGTCCCCTTGCCTTATCACCTAGTTGGTTTGAATTCATTAGAAGCTGAACCATTCCATAAAATCTTCATTGATGCTGTACAGACGCACTCCATTGTTCTATGAACAAATGATTCCGGTAAATGCAACTTCTCCGGTGTACCTTGGATAAAAGGCCACCTCAATCGATCGTAAGCTTTTTCGAGATCAAACTTACTGCCATCCATCCCATTTTGTCTTTCTTCTTCTTGATTAAGATTTATTTTCACATTTTTTGTTGTTGAAAATAACAAGGCAAATGTATATTTGGGTGGGGTATGGAGGGTATGGGGATAGTAATCGGTACCCGCGAGTATTTATCTAAACTGGTCTATTTCGGATAGTCATTTTTGGGTCGGGGTCTGGAAACTCGCTGGTCTATGGTGGTCTGGTTATACATATATTCAGCCCATAAGACCCATCCTGAAATACGAATATATAATATATACAAATAAAATAAATAGTCTTATATATCATCTCCATTCAGATTAGGGTTTCTGGAGCTGTTCATTTTATTTACTTAATAATAGTATTGCAAGGATTAAAGATTTAGTTATTTAATTAAATTGGATACAGCAATGACAAGAGAGGACAAAATGTAAATGTGCCATATAACAAGAGATTGACACTAAAATTTTTAAATGATCAACGTTCATGTTTTACGACACTATTATGGTTTGTGGTTTCAGTTCAAAATTAATCGAAAGCTTACAATATAGAATCTTGAAACTCTGGGAGCGTGGAATTAGAACATCGCTGGTCATTGAGCACTCACGTATAAAACGTCTACTCTTAGTACTATTTTAAAATCTGGAGTTCCATGTTAAACACAATTAGCAACGAAAAGAATAGTTCAGAATTTTTATTTATTAATGAGAAGACTTATATTTTCAATGTAGGCTAAGGCTTTAACAAAACTAATATTGCAATAATCAGTTGGCTGATGCCATAATTATACATATATTCAAAATAGTAACTAAGCTCATGCATAATAGTTTATGGGGACATGTACAGTTATAATTACCGTAATATAAAAATGAGTACAAAAATAAATAAATAAAATATTCTTACAACTCATCACATACATCGACCTTTTCAATGAGAACTAGGTATATGGAAAAAAGGAAAAAAAAAAAAAAAGAAGAGTCATAACAAAATATTATGTTGTAGTATATAATAAATATATACAACATAATAAAAATTATTAATTATGGAAATAAAAATAATGCGGAAAATATTATGTTGTATATAATAAAAATATACAACATATTTGGTCTCATAACAAAATATTATGTGGAAATAAAAATAGTTATTTATAAAAATATTGATAAAAATACAACATATTTTGTCTCATAACAAAATATTGTGTGGAAATAAAAATAGTTATTTATAAAAATATTGATAAAAATGGTATGTGATTAATATTAAATGTAACTTTATTACTTTATAAATAATTATTTTTATTCATAACATTACGTTTACAAAAATATAGATGGCGTCCGAAAAAACTAATCATTCTTCACTATAGGAAATAGCTAAACCAGTAGGAGATAAGTGGATATTCTCACTTCACATAACAAAACTATTCCGATCATGTGATGGGAATGGATGAAAGAATAATCGTTCCATTCCCACACATACAAATCATGCCATTATTCCATTCCGACCAAATTCTCACAAACAAATCATGCCATCCTTTCTGGCATAGTTCCGACCTATTCGGCATACTTACCTCATTGGGATATACCCATGGGAGGATCGATAGACGTAGATGGACAAGATGAGGCCAAACATGCCTGTTGCGTCCATACATTTAGTCAAGTATAAATATGCGAGCAGTCACATTTCTAAGGTAATCATTTTTCATTTCAAAAGTTCATTTCCCCATGAACACACCTGCTAAGATCCAAACTGACTTGAGCATCAACGCGTTTTAGCTGAGGCCACCCCGACGAGTCTAATATTTTTGTCTCTCAGCTCATCCTACTCAAAATACCTAGGTGGGTCCAAGTCACCTAATACAAAGTTAATCGACCCGGTCCGAATCGAATCACCCACTTACGCATTTGTATATATTCATTCAGCTTCTAGAGCCGGTAAAAAAGGGTTTAGACTACTCTGCGCAACCATTAATGAGGCTAAGGCCCGGTCTGGTATTGTTATGACTTAAAAAAAAAAAAAAAACTTCTGTAACTATGATGTGAAAAGAAACGGCCGTAAATTTTTAAAAAAATATGTTCAGTAAATATTATTTCTTAAAATGCTTTTATGATGTAAAATATTAGTTTATAGTGTTTTTTTATGACAATTTCTAAAATCAATCATAATACTCAAAAATGCTGTCAGTGACAATATCAAATGTAAAAGTTCATCAAAGGCTAATTGTTTTTAAAGTTAAAAACTACCAAATGCAACCTAAGTACTTTGACCACAAGTACCATTGCCAAAACAATCATTTAAAAGAGTGTAAAAGGTGCTAAATTTTCCATTTTAAGAACATGCATGCATACTAAAATAGGATGGAGAAAAAAGAAAACAAGGCATACCAAAATTAGAATAAGGGCGTATTAGGTATTTACACAAAGATTCAACTGCACAATCATGACATGGACTCGATGCATTATCGTTCCTTTCCTATCAGTCCATCCATCCATCAGACATAATCAAGCAACGGCATCGTCTCTATAATCCTTTACCGAGTCATCGGTAATAGGCAACATTAAAGATTCATGAAAACAGAGTACTTGAAATTAAGCCCATACTAGAAGCAGGCTCAGTAAACACAAACCTGTTACCCAAGCAAGGAACCACAAATGCTAGAAAACTTACTCCTAGATCGAGGATGAGGCAACCTCAAAGAGTACTCGGCACTTGAGACAATCCTCTTCCATGGGGAAGGGGAAAAAAATAGGACCATACTCACTCATAGCTACGATTGCTTCCTTGAAGAAGCAAATCCAAATTGGCATCATTGGAAGAAATTATTGTTGTTTGATACATGAAGTGCAACTACCAATTTGGCAGCCTAACCCAGTCCCGCTTTTGATTATGTCCAGGACCAAAGGAATGATACCGTTTATCATCATTTCTGATGTCAGAATTATACAACAATTACCTGGATGAGATTTTTTATTCCCACTGACGAGAGAGAGGGGGAGAGAGAGAGAGCATTCGAAGCCGTTTGTATTTGATAATAACACAACTCTCAGATAAAGTGTTCATCCAACTTGATCATAATGCATGTGTGTTGGAGAGGGGGAGAGAGAGAGAGAGAGAGAGAGGGAGGGAGGGAGGGAGGGAGGGAGGGAGGGAGGGAGGGAGAGAGAGAGAGAGAGAGAGAGAGAGAGAGAGAGAGAGAGAGAGAGATTTGTTTGTATTTGATAATAATACAACTCTCAGATGAAGTGTTCATCCAACTTGATCATAAATACATATGCGCGTGTGTGTGGAGAGAGAGAGAGAGAGAGAGAGAGAGAGAGAGTAAAGTTTTTTTCTTCATTTTATATGTATGAAATGATAGAACATGAATCCAGATGAGATGTTTCTTTTGTATGTTTACTATCTACAATGCGGGAACCTCTTAATGTTGATATGACAAGGGCAACACTACAATGATAGTCTTCCAGAGCTTCGTAATTTCCCAGCACTGAATATCTCATCACTAAATGAAAAGGCATAGTCCGACGAAAATTAGCAGGCTACCTACCTTTCAGCCTATAGCTACAATACTGTAGACAGTTTTTCAGAATGAATCGGAAGGTACTTTTCATGCTCGTTCAAAAAAGTGACCTGGAATCCTTGAAACAGAAACAACTGGAGAACTTTCTATACATCTACCGACTTTCCTCGACCCATAGAGAACCCCTTAGTGCCATCGGGCATGCGAGGCACAGGAGATGATGCTTTGGTTGAGTTTAGCTTCTCAGCATAAACTTCTGAAGGTGGAGATCTCAATGCACTTCCTCCACTGATCTGGTGCTGAGGTCGTCCACGTCCCCGACCTCTTCCCTTGCCCTTGCTACCACCAATACTGCGCCCTCTCCTCTGGATATCGCCTTTTGCATTATTATCCACCTGTCCAACAATTCATTGAAACTCTATCACTTCAACACATAAAAACTTGAGTCTTGAAAAATCAAAAAGAAAATCATCAAAATTACTTGTCAAGCATTTTCAGAAATAAAATAGTATCACACTGAATCACGTATTTGCAAGCAGAAAAAGCAGATCAACAATATCAACTCAATGGCTATGCAAATCAAGGTAAACGGGAGAAGTTTAAGAATTATAAATTTACAGACTGAGCTATTTTCTTATTTAATTCTGGACAAGAATGTGTCGAATCTGTATTTTGTTACATAAGGTTCATAAAGTGAGGAAGCTAGTTTACTTCCCTGTGTGTGTGCGTGTGTGTGTGTGTGGGGGTTCTGACTGAGCCCATATTTTGAATATTCACTCTTTTGAATTTTTCTTAGGTTTTTTGGATTTTTTCCGTGTTTTTTGAGTTATTCAGTTTTCTAATGTTCTTTTTGGAATAATACACTTCTGCCTCCTGCACTTTCATATTTTTTCTTTTGACCCCTGCACTTTATTTCCCAACCCCCTCCATTTTGATTTTTGTTATCTTTCCCCCTTCGCAACTAAATTTTAATGGTGTAGATAACACATGTTTGCCCCCCTGCACTTTCATATCTTTTTGTCATTTCCCCGTGCACTTCACTTTCTAACTTTCTCCCACATGCACTTTGATTTTTCTTATTTTTTCTCATTCCTTGGTGCGTATAGTAAACATGTTTGTTCCTAGTAAATATTTAAGATTCTTTAATTAGAGCACTTATTTAATTCTTGATTATTATAAAATTTATTCTCATTAACCACTAAAATCGCACTAAACTGTGATACTTAATTGATTTCTGATAATAAGTACGACATTAATTAATTCATCATCATCATCAACAGCACCTTAATCCCAACTATGTTGGGGTCGGTGGCATGAAGATTATAGTGTCGTTTAATTGTCTAAAATTAGTTAACACCATAACTCATGCAAATAACAAAGTGGCAAAGTTTTACGCCGGATGCCCTTCCTGTCGCAACCTTCATATGAAGGAGAAATAGAACGAAATTCCAAAACCGTCAACATCATAGGTTTTTCCATTTATATGGAAAATATCATGAGACGGCGATGAGTTTGAGATAATTGCTATTGTCATGTCACAATACGTGATTGATATTGTAAAATCAACACATACATCATGGAACATGACTTTACGACATTAATTAATTAATTAATTAATTTTATAAATTAAAATGATTTAGAATGATAAATTGATAAATCCTAATTTTTAATATTATCAAAAAATTAGAATAAGAAGGTTATTTTTACCAAATAATAGCGAGTGATGAAATATAAATTACAAAGGTAAAGTCAGTATGTATATTTATATAAAAGGTGGCAAGAAATTAATAAAGTGTGGGAAGAAACACAGTAATAAAAATGCAAGGGGGCAGAACAGAACAAGAAAGCAACTTTCAAAAGCTTAATGCCGTCTGCTTTCGCCGTTATGGAAGGGGGAAAGATAAAAAAAAAAAAAAAAAAAAAAAATCAAAGTGCATGGAGGAAAAGTTAGGAGATGGAATGCAGGGGCAAACAAAAGATATGAGGGGGCAAAAACTGTATTGTTCCTTTTTTTAAATATCAGTTATTTGAATTATTTTAGAGTTTCCTTTTATTCGTATTTTTTAATATGTTTTTATTTTAAGATTTAGTGCTAGAGGACCTTCTGACAGTTACCGGATGATCAGGAGTGTAACTCTTCTTGGAAATATTAACATTCTTATGGACACAAACCATTGACCATGTCCTTACTTTTATATTCCCACATAAATTCCTTGGAATTTCCTGGAAGTGGGAGCACATGAGGAGACCTCCACGAAAGAATGTGGTTCCTCACACACAGGAACTTAACAAAATTGAGTTTGCAGATGCATAAATAGCAAGTTTTGATGTTATAAATCACCGTGACACTTACCTGAAGCTCGTGATTTTTTGCATCAGATTGCCGTGAATCTTCAGATTCATTCTCCTTGAGACCCATCTCTGGCACAGCTTCCTCGCCTAACTTACCAGATGTCTGACCTTCATGACCAACTATCTTTGTACGTGTGTGAGTAGGTTTTACCTGTAAATTGTATATAAATGATATATCAAGATAAACTTAGCATCGAACATTTTAGTTCATGTCTATCATTCTCTTAACAATTCCACTGTTGAAATTGAAGGTTGGTTTTCCTCCCTCTGGACTGCAAAGTGTTACCATTCCCAGATGATAAAAAGGGCATGATGCAAAAAACTTGACATTTCATGGGGAGAAGTTTAGTAAAACTCAAGAAATACATGTGTATCCCCTGAAAAACATCCATATGAGTTCTGTTTGTGCATATGATATGAGGACTCGGCATATGATACTAGTATCTGATCGGAAATAATATTTGCATAAATCAGGTCTTTACACGAAATATTGCTTGCAGAAATTGATCATATTCTAGTACGTACTGAAGATTTAAGCAGCAAACGAACTTTTAAACTATTCCTCCAACTGGCCTCATCTTTCAGTTCACTAACCTGTACAAACAGCCAGAAGAATTACCAGCTGTAAGTATCCCAACAGGCATTAGTGGGGAATTTGACCAAGGTTTGTTTAAAAGTAAATACAGATATGGACATGGCCTACCGCTTTTTCTGCTACTTCAACGGATTCATACTCCACAAAAGCGTGAAACTGCATGAATATATCGAATTAATAGATTAGGAAAATGTGACCATACAAAACAATGAGCATCAAACAGAAGCCGTAGCAGTTCAATTATCTTTCCACAAGGATTCTCTAAATTTAGCATGCAAATCTTACAGAACCATATAAATCATGAGACCATGGTAACTGGATTGGTATTCTCCAAAAGTATTAACTAATACTTTTCGTTTACTCAGTGAAAGTGTTGAAGAATAATATTCCACTTTCTTATACTCTCTAATCACACATCGTCTCTCCCTTCAATTCTAAGATGAGTTTTCTTTTTTAAAATTAAATGGTTTTCAAAGAAATAACCTTGTTTCATCGCGTCACTACAGCTCCCAATTTCTTTCCAGGGCTGTCTAGCATTCCATTCACGAAAAAAAAAAAAAAAAAAAAAAAAACTCTGAAGCTTCTCTATTGAAAAATACTCTGCGTATATGTTCAAGTATTTACAAAGAAACCAGAGCATTAATCCACATAAGTCATCGTCCCCGCATTGGCGCACACATTCACTTCCCAAACAATCAATGACTTTCCCTGGATTCGTAAAATGACTCTGCGAGCACGTAATTTAGAAGGAAAAGGATGCAATTCAAATTCTCGACAAATGTAGATCAAGATTGCAGTTAAAATTACTCGCTTGACAGAATGAGAGGTCAGAATAGAATTTATAAAAGAAAATTGTCACCTATAGATTAACAGACAAGTTATTCCGTAGTTTATAGATATGTAGATGTCGTCGCAATTTGCTAAGCCAGACATGCTAAACCATAAACCATGTGAGCCACAATTGTATTCTGCAATAGCTATTAAGAAGCAACAATGTTTTGATTGCAGAACAACCTAAAACCAACATGGAAATATTTGCTTTGTCTGAGAAATACATTTGCAGTTTAATGTAGCTCAGCAACATATGCAAATACTAGCTACTCAAATGTATACCTTGCCACTAATGTGCAATCCATCCCCTTTTCCTGGTTTAGATGTGAATGATGAAACGCCATTCTGATTCTGAGGTGGACAGGTACGTATTGATTTAACACTGGTAGAATCATTTAAAAATGCATAAGGGGAAGCCAATATTCATTCTACACATACAACTTACATATTCAGTTCTGCAAAAATGAGCATAATGTACCTTCCTACAGATGAGAAAATATTCATGAGGTTCTGATGAGAATGATCTTTACGTAAATTTTCAGCGATGACTATACGAGACTGCGACAAAGAGATGAAACCAATCAGGGATGAGATTAGAAATTTAGGATAAAACAACATTTTGTAAACTAAAGAAATTATGTCAACCACATTGAAAAAGAAGAAAACAGTGAAAAAAAAAAGAAAATATGTTAAAATTTACAGTGACTATGTCTAAAATTGACAATGCAAGGTAGGGTGGGGTTAACCTCAAGAAGCATGGGTACGCCAAATACTATGGAGTACCCGGGGGATACGTCCAGGTACATCAGGAAAACATCCTTGGGACGTTCTCCTTAGTTTTTATTGTTTATTTTTATTTTTAATTAAAAAATGCTGAAAAAATCCGCAGTGGTATGTTTATGATACAATGAGTTGACTGACTTCTGGGTGTTTTTACGTACATGAGCTAAAAACTCTAGCTAAACATCGCACTCTCTCACAATCTCAATTGCACAACTCCTCCATTCCGCCACTCCTCCCATCATAGGTCAATAGCGCCGACACCCAATGCCGCTGCCTCTCCCATCACTGCTTCTCCTTCCTTTTTCAATTTTGCTGTCTCCTTTTTTATAAGGATTGATGATTGAGCAATCTGGTTTGCTTAACGGACTATGGACTATGTGGTATTTTGTATTTATGGTCTTCATTGGTTATGATTAAGAGTTCAAAACTTATAACGTAACGGCATTTTAGCTAACTACTTATTTACTTTATTTCGAAAATATTTGTAATATTTTCATGATTAATAAATATTCAATATTAAGGGTAAAAAAACATAAACGTATTTTTGACATCCCCATATCTTAATTTTTTGAGATTTGCCGTATCCAAGTTCCCATGTCGTATTGTATCCGTATCACGTATCAGTATCTGTGCTTCTTCGATCTCAAGCGATAAAAATAGAGAATAAAACATACCTGCAGCTCTTCCATATCTGAAATGGACAATGGATGCTTGCGCTTAACCTTAGTGCCGTCTTCACTAACTAACTGGAGAACCAAAAATTAACCATGAAGCAAAACAAAAATTAAGTGAGAAAGTCATCGATTAATATTCTTCTTGTTATGGTTGAATTATGCGGATTGAAATCAACAAGTATGAAAAAATGTTGAAAATTTCCAGTGTGCAAGTACCAGTTTATTTGAGCTCCGAAGGATACCAGCAAGCTGTGGTATATCAATAATGGCAGTTTTAATCTTCTTGAAAGATGCAAGAACAGAAAGTGGCACTACATGAAAGGACGGAGGAGGAAAATTAACAGATTACATTAATAATGGAAACCAATTGGCCATACACAAAATTTTAGCAACACGAGGAATAAAAAATCCCCACAAAAGTCAAAGAAAAAAATTCTGCACGAATTGCTACCAATGGAATTCTTATCACAGTGCAAACACCATAATTGTCATATTTTCAGATTATTTCTTGACATTTCTACTTTTCTTCAGAACATAGAGCTTGAATACAATATTAAGCTATTCACATTCCGTTATATCAGCTACGAGAACTTTTGAAAAGCATCACCAGTGTTAAGGCTCTAAGGCGCCGAAAATTGATCAGCATGTGCACAACTCCAAAACCTAGCATCAAGTGACTTGCTTTTCTTTATCTTTCTCGTCACCCCAACACCAGCAAAAGGAAAGGAATAATTTGGATTTCTATCTCACGATTATTGGCTCGTCCAAATAGCTGCCCTTTTTCTCTCGTAACTAGTACCTCACCCAAAATATGGGAACTAGGCCTTGATCTATTTCCAAATTAGATGCTTTTGTCTTCCATTTAGATACGAAAAGAGGGAGCACCCACTCGGTGACCCATGATTAAGACAACCATTATTTCTTACAGGTTTAAAGCCAAGATTAGACTCCAATTAATTCACTTTACTAATTAACTCAATAGGGCAGAATGTGTATTTACTTCCACTACTGCCTGCTTGTACAATCTCAGGCCACTATTTTTCGAAATTAAATCAGGTACAATTACGTGAAACACATGTCTCATTCAGTGGACATCATCCAAGTTATAAACAAACATCGAACAAATAAAATAACGATTTGAGAAATCTCACCATATCCTTCAGGATCTTTGATCATGAGACTAAATAACTGATCAGTCGTAGCAAGATTAATATCACTGAAATAGAACTCGACCTGCCGAACATAAACAAAAATATAATTACCAACTGAAACAATAAAGTATTAAGAAAACAAATCCAGTGAAGTAATTTGGTGATAGAATGCACCGACTTAAAATCAGAGACACTCAAGAAGGTCAAGAAAACAGATGACGGGTCCAGAAAAGCATGGGACATGGTTGTGCGGCTTGTCTAAAAATCCTAAGAATATCAACAAGAAAGAAATATCCTGAACAAAATCTATGTCTTCGAACAAGACAACCAAATTCCACTACTGTAAAACATTGATCCTTGATCAGGGAAAAGAAGAGGAAAGAGATACGAGGTAACACTTATGTCAAAGGATAACACTTCAAAACTGAATAAATTCACCATCACTACAATAATCTCAATGTTGTTCAATAACATTGTGGGTCATGTGAGATTAAATTGATTAATTAGTATGTCTCGTGTTTGATATCATTCCATTTGCTGCCCTGAGCAACACTATTCCACAGCCCATATTCACATACCAAAACATGGTCCAAAGTTCAGCAAAAAGTCACCAAATAAATTAAACGAAACAACTCAAACTCATCCCACAAAATTAACATGTTCTTCTCTTCCTTCGTGAGTGTATTTATGTGTCCTCTTTTTTACCCAGACTTCAGCAACTTGAGAAAGTTATCACTGAATAAAAATACAGAATAATCTAGAATATAATGAACATATAACCTATGAAACATGGACACTCCAAAAAAGTCTGTCATACCAGTGTCGACACTTGACGGACACTCGAATACCCGTGTCCCACTTGTTTTTTTAACAGGACACACTTTGTAGGACATTTTAGCTCTTGAGTTTTAAACTTCTTCTAGAAAAATTATTTATATTAATAAAATACTAGGTTTACACCTATCCAAAATATCTGTATATATCTATATATATATCAAGTTTGAAGGCCGTATTTTTTTAATGACGATGGAGAAAAAATTAATAAATTTAGACGGTTGTTGAATGAGTGAACTTAATAAATTTTTTATCTTTGATTTTTATGTGCTCTTCTTTTGTGTAGTTTTTCTTAAATATTTTTTTGCTCTTTCTGAGCTATTGTTTTTTTGTTAGGAACCTTTAGTAGTCGTTTAGGGAGGAGGGAGTGGTCACCTAGTACCCTAGGTGCCAGATCACCTCTATCCAATAAAAACCCTCCAACTCAAAACTACCCAATTTTACCCTAACACTACCCTAAGTGGAGGGAGTGGTCACCTAGTACCCGATTTTTTTTTTTCATACATAAAATCACATACAATATTTAAAATAAAAACATACCATTTCATTAAAAAAAAACATTACATAATACTTAAAAAAAAACTACAACTTAAAAATTGAAACTACAACTTAAAAAAAAAAAAAAAAAAAAAAAAATTACATAAGTTGAAATTAAAACAAGTTGAAACTACAACTTAAAAATTGCAAGCCCATCCGTGTTTGACCGCAATTTCACGTTTTTGGTTAACAACGAATTCCAACATAGCGGGATCGCGAATGTGATCATGCGGCTCCAAAAAAAACTTCATCTCCCGTTGTGCATTCTTGAACTTCGCCCCCTCGATTTGTGTAGCCAACAATTGTTTTGCCAAAGCATCCTTCTCGCGTTTTTCTTCCAAATATTGTGTCTTCTTTTGTGTGTAGGAGTTGATTTCATCCGCAACACTTGAGATCGACGAGGATGCGCCTTGCTTCTTTTTCATCTTTCTTGATGAAAGTGGAGGGGTGGGGTCTTCATTCATGTCGGGAACGGTGTTGCTTGCCGATTCATACTCCCCCGACTTCCTTTTTGAAGAGTTGTTTGTCGCACCGGCAATATCTTGAAAACATTCTTGCTCCGTCCATTTGTCATGACCTTTGACAACCTCCCACGCCAATGTATGAGTAAATTGTCTTTTTTTTGCTGTATAGTAATCGGACTCAGCTTGCCTCACCACGTCCAAGTCGTTGCACCCACTAGCCTTAGCACGTTTCTACATTATATACAAAATATAGATTATGTAAAATAAAAAATATAGATTATGTAAAATAAAAAGTATAGATTATGTAAAATAAAAAATATAGATTATGTAAAATAAAAAATATAGTTTGTACCGCTTGGAGGTAGTAGCCGTTGAAAATACCCATGGCCGTGTTCATTGTTTTCCACTTGGTATTCAACGCATGAAAAGTTTGTGAACTCGAACCCATAGTTCCCTCGTAATGCTTGAGAATCCGTTTCCAAAAACCGTCGGACTTTTGTTCATTACCGACAACACCACATTCGGAGATTTGAATTCATGCTTTCGCTAAAGCCTCCTCTTGTGCCGGCGACCAAAGTTCACGGGGCTTCCTCCCCCCGAATGCTTTTTTCTTCCCTCTCGGATCGACTTCTTGAACTTCCTCATCTTCGTCTTCTTCGTTTGGTAGTGGTTGTGTTTCGGGTACGTACTCTACGTCTTCATCAATGTTTTGAGCAGGAGAACTCGCTTGTAGTAGTGATGTTGTAGTGTTGAGGATTCATTTGAGGAGGACCCATATTATATTGGTAAAATGGATGTGGAGATGGGGGTTGTGAAACGTAAAATTGATTCGGGGATGCTTGAGAATAAAATTGGCTAAATCCTAACGGAGTTTGTTGTGGTTGCGAGGTGGAAGTTTTTTTACCTCTTCTTGGATCCATGGTTTTGTGTTTTTGAAAGATTAGTGTGTGTTTTTATTTGTGGTTTGTGTGTTTTTATTTTGAAAAAATGAGTTGAAAAAGTTTGGTTTTAAAGGATTTTTTTTTTATTTAATGCAAATAGCCCTTGGAAACGGCCGTTTTTTTCAAAAAGAAAAAGAAGAAAAACAAAACAAAACACACACACCGATCGGGCTTGGAAGCCGAAGCTCAACCCGATTTTCACTACCCGAGCCCCACGGGGCGGTGTTGCCGATCGGGTTGAGCTTCGGCTTCCAAGCCCGATCGGTGTGTGTGTTTTGTTTTGTTTTTTTTGTTTTTCTTTTTGAAAAAAACGGCCGTTTCCAAGGGCTATTTGCAGTAAATAAAAAATCCTTTAAAACCAAACCTTTTCAACTCATTTTTCAAAATAAAAACACACAAAACACAAATAAAAACACACACTAATCTTTCAAAAACACAAAACCATGGATCCAAGAAGAGGTAAAAACTTCCACCTCGCAACCACAACAAACTCTGCTAGATTTAGCCAATTTTATTCTCAAGCATCCCCGAATCAATTTTACGTTCCACAACCCCATCTCCACATCCATTTTATCAATATAATATGGGTCCTCCTCAAATGAATCCTCAACACTACAACATCACTACTACAAGGAAGTTCTCCCGCTCAAAGCATTGATGAAGACGAGAGTACGTGCCAAACACAACCACTACCAAACGAAGAAGACGAAGATGAGGAAGTTCAAGAAGTCGATCCGAGAGGGAAGAAAAAGCATTCTGGGGAGGAGGCCCTGAACTTTGGTCGTCGACAAGAGGAGGCTTTGGCGAAAGCATGGATTCAAATCTCCGAATGTGGTGTTGTCGGTAATGAACAAAAGTCCGACGGTTTTGAAACGGATTCTCAAGCATTACGAGGAACTATGGGTTCGAGTTCACGAACTTTTCATGCGTTGAATACCAAGTGGAAAACAATGAACACGGCCATGGGTATTTTCAACGGCTACTACCTCCAAGCGGTACAAACTATATTTTTATTTTACATAATCTATATTTTTTATTTTACATAATCTATACTTTTTATTTTACATAATCTATATTTTTATTTTACATAATCTATATTTTTATTTTGTATATAATGTAGAAACGTGCTAAGGCTAGTGGGTGCAACGACTGACGTGGTGACGCAAGCCGAGTCCGATTACTATACAAAGAAAAAAAGACAATTTACTCATACATTGGCGTGGAGGTTGTCATGGTCATGACAAATGGACGGAGCAAGAATGTTTTCAAGATATTGCGATGCAAGCAACTCTTCAAAAAGGAAGTCGGGAGTATGAATCGGCAAGCAACACCGTTCCCGACATGAATGAAGACCCCACCCTCCACTTTCATCAAGAAAGATGAAAAGAAGCAAGGCGCATCCTCGTCGATCTCAAGTGTTGCGGATGAAATCAACTCCTACACACAAAAGAAGACACAATATTTGGAAGAAAACGCGAGAAGGATGCTTTGGCAAAACAATTGTTGGCTACACAAATCGAGGGGCGAAGTTCAAGAATGCACAACGGAGATGAAGTTTTTTTGGAGCCGCATGATCACATTCGCGATCCCGCTATGTTGGAATTCGTTGTTAACCAAAAACGTGAAATTGCGGCCAAACACGGATGGGCTTGCAATTTTTAAGTTGTAGTTTCAACTTGTTTTAATTTCAACTTATGTAATGTTTTTTTTTTAAGTTGTAGTTTCAATTTTTAAGTTGTAGTTTTTTTTAAGTATTATGTAATGTTTTTTTTAATGAAATGGTATGTTTTTATTTTAAATATTGTATGTGATTTTATGTATGAAAAAAAAAATCAGGTACTAGGTGACCACTCCCTCCACTTAGGGTAGTGTTAGGGTAAAATTGGGTAATTTTGAGTTGGAGGGTTTTTATTGGATATGGGTGATGTGACACCTAGGGTAATAGGTGACCACTCCCTCCTCCCTTAGGGCCTTAGGCTTTATATTATTGCGTCCACAATTATTTTGGAGTATATATTTTTTACTTTTAATATCAACTTATTTATATAAAATATATTTAGATATTTATAGCACGCCCGTGTGCATGTCCTATATTTTTAGAGATTCGCGTGGCGCATGTCCGTGTCCTTGTCCCGTGACCATGTCTATGCTTCATAACAGATAACTAAACATCTTAGAGGCAGACGCAGCATCCTAACTATATCTGCAAATAAAGAAGAGAAACACACCTAAATCATAACAAGTAAATTTTCAATTATAAACTGCAATTACTACACAATTTAGTAGCTCTACTCACAAAACCAACTGCAACAATAGTTCAAATTTGAAAAACACTAAGCACTGGCAAAAACACACCTGCTTGATAATTTTATGATGGGCATCAGGCAACCCATTTTTCGTCGTGGCTGTAGGGCTACCATTTTTAACATCGGTCACGAACTCGACGGGACCCCCTGGATTCAGATTGTACCCGTGAGACGGCGTCACTTTATGCTGGTAATAATTCTCATACGCATAGTAAGGCGGTGGCAAAGGAGTCACAAAGTTCGGCGGCCTGGCGTACACGGGTTGCAACAAAGGCGGAGGAGGAGGTGGTGCCGTGGCAGATGAGCCGGAGGAGGAGGAACGAGGGACGAATTCAGGAGCCTTGGCGTTAAGCTTTTTGCCGCTGATTGAGGCCGATGGGTTTAGGGTTTCGGAAGCCTGCTCTTGATCCATGGACGTGGAGATCCAGGCCGGATCGATTCTTCAAATCAGTTAATTGATAGTATGTTGATAATTGAAGATTCCCTCTGTTTTACTGTGGAACGACGGAAATCTTTCCACAGGGAACTAACGCTTTGTAAAATTAAAATTTTTGGGAAGGAAGATAATCATCCTTCCAAATTTTCCTTCCATCACATTATTTTTATTTAAAAACTTTTTCGATTTTCATCACGATTTTATAAATATGAATGGATGACTCGCCATATTTATTCTTTGATAAAAAAATTAGAAAATTGTAAAGTTGTTGTTTTCCTTTCAATTTTTAAAAGTAGTTTTTCCTTTCCTTCCCTCCTTTCTTTTCTCTTTCTTTTAAAAGAGGGAGAAGAGGAGTGTGGCGTGGGGAGACAGAAGGAGGATTTCTCGGATTTTAACTTTTCTCGTCATGCTAAATAATTGGGGGTGCCAACCGGGAGAGTTGTCGAGGGTACATTGGGGAATTAAAGCTCCTATGGTGCCCGGAGTCGGGGTACGCGTGGCACCAATTAGGTATAATCTACCTCTATATATAAATATTACTAATCTCTAAAATTTTTTTAAAAGTTTTATTGAGTTTTTACAAACTATAATTAAAATAAAATGCAAGAATAAAAAACGTATATATATTCATTGTCATAAGTTAAATTAATTCAACCAACTAAAATATGTCAAAGTCTCATTATTAAATTTTAAGAATTTCTATAGTCATACCATACAAAGCATGTTTATTGTTTAACTCTTTCAACTTCTTCTTTGAGGTATTTATACTCTCTTATAAACAAACCAAAAAGTCACACAACTCACCCACAAAACATGTCACACTCACCACCTCCAGTAAAGCAGATTCTTCTGCCGCCACAGCCACCGAATCGCGCTAACATCAATCGTCACTACGACACCACCAGATATTAATTCAATAGGTGGTGTTTCGATCTTGGGTGGTTTCGTTGTTGTTTTAGTGGTTCCGCCGCCGATATACCAAACTTGAAATCTCAAATAATTTTCTTATAAACAATTAAACAACTAAAACGTTTTTATTCAAAATAGCCTACAAATACCTACAAACCATGAGGTATCCAAAATATTATAAAATCAAATTGTCAATTTCCACCAAATCTTTAAAAAATAAAGATGACATCGAGTTCTTTATAGCCAAAATAATGGATCGATTGCCAAGATGGGTTTTCAATATTGATGAGTATCAAAAGAATTAAGCTAAGAGTGTCCACATTGTTGGTTCTACCTTGTCGACCACCGAAACCCCACCACCATCGCCATAACCGCCGTCGGCCACTGAAATATCCAAATATGAACAAAATCAAAACCCGGGTTTGTAACTTACTTATAAGCTTCAAACACATTCTACAGGAGACTCGAAATTCCAGTGATGGAGGTTTGTTGGTGTTGGTTTGGCGACAAGGGTGTGGTTACGTGGTGGTTTTGACCGGTGTGTTAGATTGTTGGTGGATGATGGTTTAGTGAGGGAAATGAAAGGGTCCTGTATTTTTTGTGATGAGAGAAAAAAAGTGTGTTTTTTGGTGGAGGGTACAACTTACAAGTAGTTAGTTTTGATAGATAAAATAAAATTAAAGAAAATAATACGAAAGGACAGAAATACCCTCTTATTTAACAGTCAAACCAACGGAGTTAAGAAATTCGAATCAAATCCGAAATGGATGTTTCGCTTTTTGCGGCAATTCTATATATACTCAACTTATGCACTAAAAATTTGTGTTTTGGGGGAATATGGTATTTTGATTTTTAGATTGGGTAAATATAGAATTGTACTTTCACTTTTGGACCAAACCTAAAACTTTTTCAAAATTTGGACTGAAAATGAAATATCCCGCAAACCACAAGGACTAAAAATGCAGTTAACTCTAATTTTAAAGGATAGTAAATTCAAGGTTGTCAATTCAAAATGGAAGGCAATGCAAAGACGATAGACATTAAAAAAAATTGATTATATCCCAGGAAAATAAAGATGGTTTTAACTAATTTTAAAAATTTACAAATTTAAAATTTGATGTTATACAGTTTTGAGAACACACATACCACGAATTACATGCATATGGCACAAAATAACATTATTTACATAAAAAAATACTCCATGAATAACTAAGAGTGTAATTTTTTTACATCTAAAAAATATAAACAACTAAGGAGTAAGAGTGAAATATATAATAAAAATCATAATATTTGTCATAAGGATTTTAAAGTATAAAAATGTGTGAGAAAAATTAATTCAAATACGTAGCATTGTAGGCGTAATAAGTGTTTGATTAAACGGCAATAAATCTTTCATTTTAGATGATCGTATATGCTTGGTAACTTGACTATATAGATATCAATTCGATATCTTAATATGTTATATATGAACTCATCATTTGAAATCAACCTCATATAGTACCCCACATATTGACGCTAGGATGCACCACCGAATAAGCTATATATGGTAGTTCGATGCTACTAATTAAAAAGTAGTTCGTATTGATTTCTGTAAACACGAACAAATATTTTGTTTCTGTGAAATATAATCCATCTTAAGAAATGCACATGTAATTTTTTATGGTGTTAGTATCATGGATAAATATGTTACACATTTTGAGTACAAGTCATTTTAACCTGTCAATAACACAACCTAGGCCATACTTGATATTAAATATGTTATATAAAAATACGATGTTTTAACTTAGAATAATTACACTCGAAAAACAAAAACTGTGAATACTCGGGCCTTGAAATAATATGTAATATAAATATGATATTCGATATTATTGAAAATAAAGTACCCGTACTTTATGGTGAATAAAGCCCGTGCATCGCACGAGCCATGATATCTCGTATTAAATAAAGGAAAACTTCATGTGCTCACGAAAATCCTTTTCCCTTGGATTACTTTTTGGATGAATTTTTATTAAAATTTGAATCGAATATGAAAGGGTAAAAAATACTCGTCGTTAGTAATTTCCGAGTAAACATGGCTAATGGCTAATTCATTAACATTATGTCTAAAATTGTTTAATTAGATTTTTAGTTAATAATAGAATGTTTTGTCCAGATATCTTATATACTAAAAGCTTAAGTTGTCTTATAAATGCAAAGTGCTCACAATAAATGTTTCATGAATTGAAAGTGAAATATGAAAGGTTCATGTGTTAGTACATTGATTTAATAACATGCGTAAAGGTAAGACATGCACAAAAGTCTCAAAGAATACAAACCAAAAATGCCATGAATGCATAAATTAAACACATCAATTAGTGGTTAGTCTTTTTACCTTCCCGTCCATGAGTTACAAATATTTTATCAACTATATAATGTGTCAAAAATTACACACAACAAACCACAACTTCCTCCACACCGCGTGCACATTGGGCTACAACTTATTATGGTGGTAAAGTAAGCATCATATCGTCTTACTTATTTAGCATATTGATTTATATTATTTTATGTAAATTTCACGTGTGTGTTTGTGTGTAACAATGTAGGACATAAAGATGGTAGCTTAGGAGATTTGGTAGTAACATCATCTTTTCTAATGATTTAAGAGATCCTACACATCGTTGTCTTATCAATTAAGTGGAACATGCACGAACATTTTTACTTTGATCGAAAATGCAATATATTGATTAAGCGTATTTAAGTTGCTAACGATCAACTATATCTATTTTTGTAGCGCATCAAGAAGCATTAAAGAAAGAGATCGAGAAGTCACAAAAATTATGTCAAGAACAAAACATGCAAAAGGCCAATGAACAACAATGACAAAGACAACAACAACAAAAACAACAACAAGATCAACGCGGCTACACCGATGGGATGAATACTTAGCATTCGTATTAATAGTACGTTACAAATTAAACATGCAATATTTTACTTCATGTAATACCGATAAACGCTAATACTATTGATTCGTTAGCAAGTAAGTTTATTGAAAATAATGTGACGAGCATTCAATTTTTAGTCAATAATTATTACTACACTTTGTTGGTGCATTTTAATATTTTTGCTCTTAATGTAGTTTTTGTCTTGCGTTGTGTTAATGTCACTTTTTAATTAAACGGCTTGGAATATTGTGTGACTTTGATATTTGATATGATATGTAAATTATGTCGATGTTACATATTGCAAATGGTAGTATATAATAAAAATATAATAAAAATATCTGCACACTATCATCATAACAATGAGAATCTTCTAAATCGAAGAACTATATAAAGGAGAAGAAAATTGTATTTCAAATGTTATCCACATATCACGAGGTAAGCATTATTCATTTGAGTTTGAGATCATGTGATTCATGTCGTCATACTGTAAATACTTAGAATGAGTTACTAATGAATGCTCCAAATTCGATATTATAGTTTATGGAAAAATATTTTAATAATGCATTAATTAAAAAATAATTTATGTAAGTTACTCACATTAAAAGATTACATATGAAAAGCCTCATTTAAATATAACATTTTGCAAAAAACCTCTTCACATTAAAGAAAGAGATTGACAAGTCACGAAAATTGTATCAAGAACAAAACATGCAAAATGCCAATGAACAACAACGACAAAGACAACAAGAAGAACAACAACAACAAGAACAACGCCACGCCACGGTGTCAATATAGATGAATACCGGCATTCATATTAATAGTACCTTACAAAATAAACAAGCAATATTATACTATACGAATTATAATTTAATAGACGAATTATAATTTATACTCTTGAATATACTAATCACATTAATGTTTTATGTTATTATAGTTTTGTTAAAAAGGAAATTTGTTTTATAGTTCGCTTTTAATAATGTAATTTATTTGAACAACGAAGTCCGTCTTTCACAAAAAATGAGAGTTTCAAACATGAACCGAAAATTAGTCCCGAACATTACAAAAAAACAATTAGATCCAACCCGAGTGCATCGCATGGGTCCCGAGGCGCCCAAACTGTGTGCATTGCACGTGGATGAATATAAAAGGTCTCCAACATTAATGTCATCGCTTCATATTTAAAATAATTTATGTAACTTATACATATTAAAATTACATGTGAATAGACTCTTTTCAATGTAACATCTTGAAAAAATCTCTTCACATATACTCTTTTGATGTCAATAAACTATTTTAAATGTGTGTCATGCTTAGAAATGTGATACCATCACACTTAGATATATAATGACGAAAATAAGTTCTGAAGATTACGATATAAAAACTTATATACAACCCATGTGCAACTCAATAAAGTATTCTAAGTACGTATAAAGCTTAGCAAATGTGTGACACCATGAAAACTTAAATATAAAATGACGAAAATAAATGCCGAATATTACGCTATGAAAACTTCTATATAGCCCATGTGCATCGCACATATTTTAAATCTATGAAAACTTCTATACAGCATATGTGCATCGCACGGGCATCGTTGACTATCATAAGAAATAGTTATAACTTAGCCCAATGTATTAATATTAGTTAGTTCCAATTAAAAATGATAGAGTCAATACCAAAATAAATAGACAAAAAATATTACGTAAAAAATACATCTTAAAAGATTACATGTCAATAAACTATTTAAATACGTATCATGCTACAAAATGTATGCTACCATGACAACTTATATATACAATGACAAAAATACGTCCCGAATATAAAATGACGAAAATAAATGACGGATCCATGATCAAAATGACGAAAATTTGTGCTGAACAATAACAATTTAAGTATATAATACCATCATATACAGCCCGGGGCATCGCCCGGGTCTGAATGACTCGTTTTATTTGAATCTTATAAACGGGTCATTAATTATAGCAACTTTATTTATTATTAATCAGTTGATTTGTTGATCTTCTGGTTAAAGCACATGTTTGATGATTCAAAACACAATTTATCCCCTCAAACACGTACTGCTATTTCTTAATGTGGGAATCAATTTTTTAATACCAAAGCATAAAATTGATAAGTTCTATATCCCCATTCATAAAACTATAAGTTTTTGGTACCATTTTGATTGAAAAGACTAAAATGTCCTCTCTTTTTGTGTTAAAAGTTGACTTCTCTCTTTTTTTTTATATATTTATTTTAAACTACTTTTCTTCTCTTTTTTCTTTTTTACTTTCCTCCTCCGATCGATATTAATGTCCAGGAACCAAAATTTAACTACAAACATATACATCAAAACAACACAGCCATTTTATTTTTGACAAAGGGTCTCTCAAAAAATCTTATAGAAATCACAAGATTGTTCGAAAATAAAAGTTGACGTTGAAATAGGACTTCATTTGTCGTGCTTCTGAGTTCATAAAGAAGGTATGTATCATTATTTGAACGATGAAAAAAAAATTCCAGATCTGTTCTTACGGACACGATCGCTGCACACGATGGGAAGCCACGTGTGCAACGATCGTGTGCACACGATCGCGCGCAACGACCTTAACATCGTGCGCAACACTAACGTGTACACGATCGTTTAACACGATCGTATAAAATCGTGTGCGGCGATCGTGTTCATGACGTAAACTTGCACACGATCACCGCACACGGTAGTATACGGCCGTGTGCATCGGTCGTGTCCAAGGCGACCGTAATATTGTTCGCTCATTTTTCGAATAGTTATTCATCTTTTTGTAATCGATGTCGTGGTAGCGTATTTTGATACATCACGGTGGTCATGGGAGCGATCGACATATGTAGACGGGGACTCCTTTTTGTCTATATCGACACGAGCAAAGTTAGTCGTGCAAACCTCGTGGGGTTATCGGAGAGGGTTTGGGTGGTCCAAATGAGTCCGATTACAAATTATGGTACTTGACACACATGGCCAAAGGAAACAAAGTAAAAGTCCTATTAAGGGGCGATACCGAGATACTTCGATTACTAGTAGAATACAAGGAGGATCCCGAGGTCTATGTTGAGAACAACACTCCCCACTCCCGAGGTTAATATGGGATGTAGCGGCTGAGAGTAGAGCCCTAAACATAAATTATGACATGCCTTCCAAAGAGTATCAATACGAGGAAGATGAGGAAGACGAGGAAGATGAGGAAGATGAAGAGGTGCATACATCCGAAGATGAAGATTGTTGTAAAGACTTGCTTGAGTCACTATCTCGGGAATTTCTTGCTTGGGTTCGCCAACCGCCCAAATGGATAGGATTATGAGTCGTCGGAACTTCTCATCCGACCATCAATCTGCGAGCGAGCATGAGCATCTACAATCAATGCGTAATCGGATCATTCCATTTCGGACCCGGTAGTGCCGGACTTTGGGTTGGGTCGGCGGCCTCCACCTGCACGGTCGCCTAGAGGTGGGGTCCACCTTTCGTTCGAAGACAGAGTTGAGGATAAGCGTAGGAATGTATCATTTGGAAAACATGCTACAGTGTATCACCGATCGTTCCGCCGATAAACGTATAGGTTTTGTCTGTAAGAGTGGGCGAAGAAATTGTCGGTTTAGGTTGTGTGCTATTGAGGGTGCAACTATTTGGAGAATTACTAAGTTGACATTGGAGCACAAATTACCTCGATTTGAACCGTCCGCCGCACGATCGGTCACTTCGAGGTTGCCGCCCATTATTTTGCTAAAAGATCGACCGGTGAGGGGGTCACTTTGAGGCCAAAGGAGATGATTGCAGAGATGTGTAGGGAGTATGGCATTGACATGCTATACGCTTTGCTCTCCTGGACGAGGAATATAGCGATAGAGAATACATATGGCGGCTTTGATGAGTCGTATCGAGGCTCCCATCTTATCTCGTATTTGTTAAAACAGCGTAATCCAGGGACAATTTATGATTTGCAGACGACTCGTGAGGGAGTGTTTTGCCACATGTTCGTTGCACTCGGACAGAGTATTAGGGCATTTGATACGTGCCTTCGACCGGTGATTATAGTTGATGGGACCCACCTAAAGGGAAGGAATAAAGGAACTCTATTTGCGGCCGTCACATTTGATGGGAACGAGCAAGTTTTTCCTCTTGCTGTTGGTCTCGGTCCGATAGAGAACGACGAGTCATGGACTTATTTTCTGTATAACCTGCGCAGATGCTACAATCCGACGGAAGATTTATCGATTGTGAGTGACCAACATAAGAGCATTCGCACGCCGTTTCGAGCCGTCTATCCGAATGCATTCCACGGGTTTTGCTATCACCATCTTGCAAAAATCTGACCTCCTATGGTGCGCATGCTATAGACTCTTTAGAATCACGCTACACGCATCGAGAAGAAGTTTTTGAAAACTACTTTTCGAAACTACATATCGAAAGCTAATGGGCGCATGTGCGCCTTCTCGAAATCGGGCGAGAGGTGGGCTAGGTCGAAGTGTCCGACGACGCTATAACTTCTTGACATCCAATCTTGTTGAATGCTTTAATAATCGTATGTTGTGGGCTAGACGTTTACTGTTTGCTCGTTACTTGAGATATTTCGCCTAATTTTAGAGAATTGGTTTGATGAGAAGCGGGAGAAGCTACGTCAAGAGACCATGAGTTGACAATGCACACTTTTGAAAAGCTTTCTAACTCTGTGCAAGCCGGTCGACTCTTACCGTTCGAGCTACCACCCCACTTGTTTATAAAGTCGAAGAAAACAAAGTTTCTTATGAGGTCGACCTTCGAACATGGACATGTTGTTGTCGTGAGTTTGATTTGGATCAGATTCCATGTCGTCATGCCGCTGCCGCTATAAGGTACATGTCTTTGCTGTTGTGTGCACGATCGTTTCCCACGATGGGCACGATCGTTACCCACGATTGGCACGATCGTTACCCACGATGGGCACGATCGTTACCCACGATGGGCACGATCGTAACCACGATCGCCCTTATCGTAACCACGATCGCCCTTATCGTAACCACGATCGCCCTCATCGTAACCCACGATGGGACACACGATGTGCACGATCGTAACACAATGGGCACGATCGTAACACACGATCCCCGTGATCGTAACACACGATCGTAACCCCACGATCCCCGTGATCGTAACACACGATCGTGACCCCACGATCCCCGTGATCGTAACACACGATCGACGCGATCGTGTTTTCCCATCGCTTGCGTAATGTGGATCGTCTGGATTTATCACCTCATCAATATAAAAATACATTATCCTATACAACATCCTTTACATAATTGATTATTGTAATAAAGCGTGCTGCAATGGTTTGTCCGTATGATTTTGTTAGTCGTTATTTCAAGCAACAAGGCCTTAGAGAGACTTATAAGGAGCATATTAGTCCCATCCCACATCCCGATGAGTGGAATGTCCCACCGAGATCTCATCCATCGCTTGCGTACTCCGCAGGAGGTACGACAAGCCGGCCGACCAAGGATGAGTCGCGCACGGTCCGCTGTTGAAAATTTGCACGCAGTGGACGGCCTCAGTGTGCGGTAGGTGTAAAGGAACCGCCACAATAGAAAATCTTGCAAAGCATTCATTCCCATAGGGGGTGTGGATTTGAATATCCTCAAGAAACTCAAGAAATCGATGCACAACCGAGGCAAAGGCGCCTGTAAGAAGAGGTGTAGCATTTGTCGTAATGATGACCATGACATAAGGGGATGTCCATACCGTGAAACTTAAATTCCTTATGTATTTTTATATCATGTGACTTACTAGCAACAATAATGTGTTGATATTTTGATCGACCATGTATTGATTCAGTATTCTGATTATTAGTTGAAATGCATAATTTTGTGTATATTTTCTTTACCTTTGAATTGAAATTTAATAGTTAAGAAATTTAAAGAAAATAAAGTTGACTATGGAGCCAAACATTAACCATAACAAAGTAGCTCACTTCAAAGAGCAATAGTTTACAGTTCCAAAGCATATAACTTTACAAAACAAATTTTAATCACCATCACACAAAATATCTAATAATAACATAACAAAAACAATCAATTGGATCCCTTTTCCCCAATCTGCTGTATCTTTAGTCTTGTATCACCGTCTTCATGAACTTCCTCTTCCAAAATAAATTTTTGCTTTTATTCTCGAAATCTCCAAATCATTATCATCATCACCATCTAGTATGACCGGAGTGCTCGCAGTTGTTTTTAAATAGACCTGCTTTCATGAAACACATTAATTTGCAATGATAGTCACTACACATACAACAAAATCAAAAACTTACTCGAGCATTGAGTATCTTCCTCTCGGCCTAGTTACGTATGGTGGGTTGGGAGTAGGTATCCTCCTTCTTCTTTTTGGTGGTGGTGCTTCGCTTCTCCTAAATCGGTTTCGTAATCGCCGCTCATTTCGCGTATTTGATTTTAATGAATTTTAATCGATGTTAATTGATTAGGGTTTGAAGTGAAAAAGGGGTGGAGACCGACCGATGATGGGATTTTAAAGTAAAGGGGGCCTGGGATTTTATAATAAAGGGGGACCACTTATAATAAAGGGGGACCGACGGATTTTATAATAAAATAATGACCTTTGAAGTAAACACGACCGTGTACACGATCGCCGCGATCGAGTGTTCCAATCGTGTGACACGTTGGCAACCAGTGTCAAATTGGCGCCGTATCCACGTATGCAGACGACCGTGTACACGATCGCCGCGATCGTGTGTTCCAATCGTGTGACACGTTGGCAACCAGTGTCAAATTGGCGCTGTATCCACGTATGCAGACGGCCGTACACGATCGCCGCGATCGTGTGTTCCAATCGTGTGACACGTTGGCAACCCGTGTCAAATTGGCGCAGATCTACGTATGCACACGATCGTGTACACGATCGCCGCGATCGTGTGTTCCAATCGTGTGACACGTTGGCAACCAGTGTCAAATTGGCGCCAGATCCACGTATGCACACGATCGTGTACACGGTCGTGGCCACGATTGAACACGCGATCGTGTGCACAAGAACGTCAAGAATTTTCACCAATTTCTCAAATTACTCGTCAATTTAGGTGTTGTTACTTATATATTAACAATTATTTGTTAATGATACACTTATATAACAAGTTATTGATTGAATTACCACAATATATTGCATATCATGTGTCGTCCAATTGTTCTATTAGTACGTACGGATAAGTTCAATCATCTGGATGAATGACCTCATATACTAATGAATTACAACGAAATGACAAATAGGAGTTCGTATAAGAAGCCATATTGTAATTAATGTTTGAACAAGCGATGTTTGAATCACAAAACATCATTCTAGATAATACAATACTTCAAATTTGCAAAAATTTCAAAAGTTCATATGCACACGATCGTGTACACGGTCGTGGCCACGATTGACCACGCGATCGTGTGCACAAGAACGTCAAGAATTTTCACCAATTTCTCAAATTACTCGTCAATTTAGGTGTTGTTACTTATATATTAACAATTAATTGTTAATGATACACTTATATAACAAGTTATTGATTGAATTACCATAATATATTGCATATCATGTGTCGTCCAATTGTTCTATTAGTACGTACGGATAAGTTCAATCATCTGGATGAATGACCTCATATACTAATGAATTACAACGAAATGACAAATAGGAGTTCGTATAAGAAGCCATATTGTAATTAATGTTTGAACAAGCGATCGTGTGCACAAGAACGTCGAGAACTTTCACCAATTTCTCAAATTACTCGTCAATTTAGGTGTTGTTAGTTATATATTAACAATTATTTGTTAATGATACACTTATATAACAAGTTATTGATTGAATTACCATAATATATTGCATATCATGTGTCGTCCAATTGTTCTATTAGTACGCATGCATAAGTTCAATCAACTGGATGAATGACCTCATATACTAATGAATTACAACGAAATGACAAATAGGAGTTCGTATAAGAAGCCATATTGTAATTAATGTTTGAACAAGCGATGTTTGAATCACAAAACATCATTCTAGATAATACAATACTTCAAATTTGCAAAAATTTCAAAAGTTCATATGCACACGATCGTGTACACGGTCGTGGCCACGATTGAACACGCGATCGTGCACAAGAACGTACACGATTGAACACGCGATCGTGTGTTCAATCGCGGTCGCGTGTTCAATCGCGGGCCACGATCAACACACGATCGCGTGCACGGCCGCTCCCACGGCCGTGCAGACGGTCATGCCACCATCGTGGCGCACACGACGGCATCGACGCATGACCGTGGGTAGGTTGCACGATCGCAACACACGATGGCCACGATCGTGTGCATCCATCGTGTGTAACACGAGCCAACACATTCAGATTTAACAACACTCACACATTCATCCAAAACTGTCTAAATACAACATAAATATTGTACAACACAACATAAACCATTCTACATGTCTAAAGACAACATAAAGATTTTAGCACTAGGCCATATCGATATTTCTTAATATATTTTTCATTAAGTTCCTTGATTTGGTGCCTTGCTCCCGGGTTTGCAGAGACGAGTCGATCCAAGTACATGCACGCGAAGGGGCCACAACTGTGATTGTCGCTCGTATGAACTGTAGCTCTCGTGGCATAATTTTGAAACTCATCTCCGTGTCATACTTCGTTTTCGATTGGTTGTTCATCCAATACCCGGATTGAGCTAGCACACGAGGCATCAGACGCATAATCGGTCGCAGTTGGTTGAAGCGGTAACGACCATCTTCGTGGTGGTGTGACAAGGAATCGCATAACCCACGGTCCATGCTATGATGTCAATCTTGATAGTCACCCAGTGGCTTTGGTCGAGGCAACAAATGGCAATGATCTATTCAAACACAATATGTAATCATATAAGATCATCACATCAAACATAGCGAATCATTTATAAATATAAATTTCAAATCGCAACAAATCGTCAATTATTTATAAATATAAACTTACTTCGTTGCAATTTAACCATGGAACCGCATGTGGTGTATCAAGACCTGTCATGTAGTCCTCGATGCATTTAGGAATTTTCCACTCCTTGTAAACCGGCTTCCCGTCACCTTGATGCCAAGTGGATCATCCGGATGGAGTCTTGCAAACTCGTCACAAAACTAACTACAAAAAGCCAAACCACAAAATTAATAAATATCGATATCAAACCAATGATATACAAGTGAGTAGGTTATAGAACTTACGTAAAATAGGAGCCGGCAAGTACAAAGGCCAACTCTACCGACACCAACACTACGGACTCCCCTCCGAAGCCTCGCTCGAGTCGCAAGCACATAACAGTCTATCACCTCGGCATCGAAGTCTTCACGGCTAGACTCTATCCGGTCAAATAACGCCTGGGTGAGAGCATGCCCAGTCTCCAAACACCGGACAATAGCATCACGTGGCTCCTCCCTCCTAAACTGTAGGTACAACTTCTTCAGAGCCTCTCTATCTCTGGGAGGCGCAACCACAAAAGGCTCTCGAAGAGCAGCAGATGGTCGACTCACTCTCGGTGGAAGACTACGCTCACCCAAATGCTGCGTTCCGGCACTCTCACCATCTTCGTCACCCTCAGCATCCCTCTCACAACTATAAAGATCGAGAGTCAGATAATGGCCGCTCGATCTCAAAATCGGCCGCCGACCGAAATGGAGGTTGCCGCCAGACCACCACCTCACCGCGAAACATCGCACCGTAATGATGCTCGCCCCAAACGAGTCGAACATCGTCCCATATCACGAAACGGCGCCTCAAATGGCTCATACCGATGCTCGTAATCAAGGGGCCGCCGAGTCCGCTCAACAGAATGATGAATTTGAGAATGGTGACTGTCTGGACCTCGGAATGGTGGGTAGGCGGATGCCGAGAATGGTGACTTACCGACGCCGAGAATGGTGACTCGAATGATGACTAGCCGACGATGAGAATGGTGACTGTGTGCCGCGCCCGAGACCGAGTGACGTGGAGGGTCGGGAATCCTCCGCCGGGCGCCGCTATCGAGGCGTAATGACGAGGCCTATCATGGCTCCGAGCCGAGTAGTGTACGGCTCCTAGAACGCCTATGCATAGGTCCGAAGAAATCCACGATCCCGTAAAAGCACCCGCGAGAAACTCGAGCAATAAATCCGACTCGAATCGTTGCACAAGATCGCCTTCAAACGGCGATCGAAGTACTCATCCTCGCTCGTGTCCTCGGTGTGGTCCTGACAAGGAAGTCCGTAGACACAACACACCCTCTCTCGGCCGCCTCCGGTCTCGATGTCTCCCACCATGTACCGGTGGGGTACTCTGCGGCCGCTCGACACTTTATGTGCCGACTCATATGTAATCAATTTTCCTACAGCCTTCTTCAACCTATCCATAACTTTCTTCCTGGGATCGGCGCAGCTCATCCGCCTTATTCCTCACACTATTCTTACAGCTTAATGAACTTAACGTCATAAGGCGAGCCATTCTCAAAGCTCGTAGTAATACTCCGCCTCATCCTCCTCCAGATGCGGTAAAGAGGGAAGTACTTTGTGCTGCAACAATAGTCATTAAAGCATACCATTAGATGGGCAATCACATAATGTTGAAGAGATGAGTGAAGTTAGGAGAAAATACGTTTACAAATTTATGTAACTTATCGTCGAAGAAATGAGTGAAATCACAAAACATCTTACTCGTAGTCCACATCAAACACCGGGGGACTTGGACAGTTTTATCTCGACTACCACACAATGCTCCCAATGCAGGAATCATCTCATACGACCATATTTGTAAAGCCCAAACAGGACCATAGAAGTGATAGTCCTTGTGCTCTTGTCCCTCCTTCATGGCAACGTTGCCTATGTAGTAAGATAAAACCCCAAAGGCATAAGAACCCCAAGGAAACATATCCCACTGCTCGAAATCCTCCACTAATGCCCATGCCCATGTCTCGACCATCATGTCGTCACGGCATAGGATAAAGTAGTAGTAGATAAGCAAATTGGCAACCTTGAGATAATCTCTTATGTCTCTACCAAAATCTCGAGCATTGAACCTCTTCCGCATAACACTAACCTTAATGTTTTTGCCATGGAGTATTCTGTGGAAAATACCGTCGGACGGAAGGAGATGGTCGTCCTGGGGATGGAAGGTAGAGTTTCCAAATTGGAGTCCCGTGATCAAGGCGAAATCACGGGCGGAAACGAATGGTCCTCCCGCAAACACGGAACCACGACTCATCCGGGGATTTGATCACCCTCCAATTGACGAGCAATCAAGTGATGTAGGCGATTTGAACTCCCATTCCTCCTAACTTTAATCAAGCGCCCAGACCCCTGGCCAAGCTCTCGATAGCTCGATCAAGAATCAGCCGAATTGCGGCCCATACTCCTTAATGTCTCAATGATCTCTTTAAATACCGCCTCCCGTATGTAAAGATTCACTTGACGTGTAACAAAACGCAATGTCGGTCTCTTCCATACGCAACCACCGCAATATGGACATACAACTCATAAGAATATGATAAAATGCTTAAGAGAACGAAAAAAAAAAGCGCCTTGCACACGATCGCATGCACACGATCGATGTCCGGTGGTGAAGACCATCGTGCCACACGACGTTCACACGACGGAAACGATCGTGGTGCGGCCGATCGTGTGCAAGGCAGAGCTTTTGCACTTCTAGCACACGACGGCACACACGATCGTCGACCGTCGTGTGTAGCCATCGTGCCATTTAAAGACCATCGTGTACACGATGGTCTCATCTTCTTCAAAGACGATCGTGGAAGATGAACAACCATCGTGGCACGATCGTGTGTGAATGAAATACACTAACCGGCGGCTCATCGACGAATTGCTCTTCGATGGAGTGCCACTAGCGGAACTTCCGGGCGTCTTGATTCATTGTGGTAGTCGGAGGTCGACATTTTCCCGGCCGAAGGGTTTCACGACGGAGACTTTTTTGCAGAGAGGAGGAGAGTTTTTGCAATATTGAGTTGTGACCTTTTTTATCATTGTTTAGTTTTAATAATCTTCCTTTTTCTTTTTTAGTTTTTTTTTTCTCTTATTGGTAGACTTTAAGGGTAATAAAGTCTTTTAACACATTTTGGTATCAAAAACTTATAGTTTTATGAATGGGGATATATAACTTGTTACTTTTATGGTTTGGTACTAAAAAAGAGAGATCCCTTTCTTAATTTACACTTTTTTACTACAATTGTTATTTTGCTTTTAATAAGCTCTCATCATCAACTTGATAAAATTGTTAGTGCAATATTACGTGAATCAAATATTATTATTTATAAATTGTCATGATTTAACGCATCAAGTTGTAATATTGATTATAAATTGTGTTATCCAGCAAAGATAAACATATTATGTAATACGATCTTGTCATATACCGATAACTTTTTAGTCATCTACTAATGTTGTTTTGTTTAGTGAGATTATTTTAGACAATTCACTATGCCATCCACAATGTTATTTTATTCATTATTATATTTTGTCATTTTATCCCCAATTTATGATAATTAATAAGATTTCGGGTTAAATTAAAGCTCAATCAGTTTTGATATGTTCAGTTAATTAACGAGATCAGATTAGAAGTGTTCACGGTTTCGGTTCGAACCGTGGTTTGGTTAATCGGACCGCGGTTTGGTTCAAAACCGGAACCGTGAACCGTTTTTAGACGGTTCGGTTTCGGTTTGTCATTTTGACGAACTGCGAACCAGTGGTTCAACCGCCGGTTTTAAAAAAAAATCAAAAATTCAAAATTGTGACCGTTGTGAACCGGCGGTTCCAACGGTCACAAGTTCAATTTTTTTTTTAACATTTTTACACCTATAAATACCCCCTCACATACTTCATTTTTCTCACACCAACTATCTACTTTCTCTCTAATTTCTATTCTCTCAACTCTCAAGTATTATACTTTTAATTCAAAAAAAATGTCAAGTGGTCAAGTATTAGCTAGGTTTTATTTGTGGTAAATCTCTTCCTTTTACTTTGCCGACGACCAAATGCATGAAAATTTCACTCAACTAAGTTTTAATCCCGCTAGTAAAAAAATTCACGCTCTACCGTAACTCGTGATGTTCGAAAAACTACTAACGAGGCAAAATTAATTTTAGCTAATATCTTTTTAAACTTAAATCATAAAGTTTGTATATGTTCCGATGCTTGGAGTGATCATTGGGAAGCAAATTCATATATAAGAATTACTTGTATTTGGATTGATGATTCTTGAACTATACAAAAACGTTTAATTGGTTTTAGAGAGTTTAATATCGCACATACCGCCCAAAATATTTCGCATAAAATTCATACAATTTTATCTGAATATAATTTAGTACAAAAAAATTTTCAATTTTTTTTGATAATGCTAGCTCCAATAGAGCTAGTTTAGAATCACTTATTGCAATATGTGAGTCATCTCTTGGTGGTAAATTTTTTCATGTTAGGTGCATTTGTCATGTTCTTAATTTATGTGTTCAAGATGGTTTAGTTGTTTTACAAGAAGCATATGCTCCTATCCGTGAAGCAATAATGTATTTAATTAGACATTCGTCTCTAGGTAAAAAAATGGAAAAGATATTGCATACAAAATAATATCCATCCAAATAAATTTTCAAAACATGTGCCAAATCGTTGGAATTCTACTTACAATTTGTTAAATGATAGTTATGATTATCGTATTGCATTGTGCAATTTTTATAACAAAGAACAAGTACTCGTTTGCTTATTGCCAACTCAATGGGATAAGTGCTCTAGTTTAATGGCACTTTTAAAAATCTTTAAAGAGGCAAATGAGTCTTTGTCCGGTGTTTATTATCCTACTTCTACACTTATTGTTGAACATTGTGTTAAAATTGTATTTGTATTCAAGTCTGTAATTAAAGTTCCCGAGTTATTTAATTGTATAAAAGAAATGAGAGACAAATGGATTAAATATTTCACCTACATTCCTCCGAGTTTTTTAGTTGCTAAACTTTTAGATCCTCAAGTTAGAGAGGAAGATTTGCTAAAATTACTTTACTTTACTATAATGCTTTATTTCCTAATCCTATTGCTGATTTTATTCCTCCAAATCCTAGCGATTTAGTTCAAAATGCAAACAAATTATTATCTACTCTTTATCGCGAATATGCTTGTAGTTATAGTGGTAGTCTTGATCTTGATACGGGTTCTTCTTCACCTGTTCACATTCCTTCTAGTAGTAGTACATCTTCTTTTGGTTTTGCTATTTCGGATCTTAGTGAATGGAATGCCTATTAAGAAGATTTATCCCGAAAACGAACAGGGTACCAAAGTAATGCTTATCAAGAACTTGAAAATTATTTAACAACTTGTGAATTGGGAGCTTTAGAACATTGATCGGATGGTAATAACAATATTCTTAAGTGGTGGGCAAAAAAGGTCTACAATCTTCCCTGTAGTTGTCACGATTGCGAAGGAAATACTGGCTGTCCCCTGTTGCTACCCAAAATATTATCCGGAGATAGATATTGCTGGAATGGATGGGATAGCAAACAAATGCAAGAGCACTTCCGAGAGAAAGATAAATAACACAAGATTTGCCGGGGTTGTTAGTCCCGGGCTTGAATGCTCTCGCGAGATATTATTAATACCGATATTCGGGGATACAAGTATTAATGTAAGAATACAATTACAATGAGTGTAAAGTTTCTTGTTATCTTAGCTAGTGAGCGTGTAGATTGCCTAATAACTGATTTGATGCTCGTGAGTTCTTGTAACAAAGGTGATGAACATGCGGCGGTGAGAGATCGATCGCCTCTCACGGCGAGTATATAGCCGGGATGTTTGGGCTTCGGGCTTGTGAATCCCTTGGAACTGCCTAGTGGAGACTTGCCGCTTCGCCGATCGTCTTACGGACGAGAGATTTGGAGAGAGAAGTCCCGAGATGGATTCGGTGAGATAGCCGGAGCTTGATGATATGTGTGTGTTCTTCAAGATTTCCGTGGATGTATCGAATGTGAGAGAATGAGCTCGAGCGTAAGTCGAATGAATTCGAATCGTATATTCAGTGAACTGGGAACTGTAGAGTGAATTCCGAGCTGTTGGTTCAAATGAATTCAGAACTGAGAACCTTTTTCCAGTAGGAGGAGGTTCTCTATTTATAGGGCTTGGATACCCCGGGCGATCGCCTTTACTGCAATATAATAATCGGGCGATCGTCTTTTAGCACATGGGCCTGTCCCTTTAAAGCCTGCAGGAGTTGTTGGCGTCAACTGTGCGGTCCAATGGGGAGCTTACACGCGTCCTGAGTCAGTCACATGCGGCCCTACTGACAACTTTCGGCGCGCATGCCGGTAGGTGGGGTAGGTGACAGGCATTGGTCAAAGATCTTGTCAGTGAGCAAAAGATCTTGTCAGCGCCTTTTATGGATCTGCACGTGGGTGCTTTTCTGAGATCCAGTCCTTGATGGTTTTGACGGGCGATCGTCTCTGCTCGGGGCGCAGGTTGATTGCCCTTAGCCGGTTAGTAGAGTAGATCGCCAGCTGCCAAAGGGCGATCGCCCTGGGAGTCGATCGCTAGGTACCTGATGGTGGTTTGATATCTTCGACTTGGCGAGCTAGTCAGGGTTTGACTGGAGTTGACTTGGTCGCTCGGCCTTATAGTCGATCGCCTGTCGGGATGAATAAATCGTGACACAACATCCCCGCCTCAACAGTTTCTGTTGAACAAGCCTTCAGTGTAGGAGGATACATTCTGGATGAACGACGATCTCGATTGACGCCTCAAAATCTTGAAGTCCAAGCATTATTGAATGATTGGGTGAAAGCCGAGTTACGCCAATAAGAACCAATTTATAATGAACAAGAAGAGAGTGATACATATGATACCGGATCTAGAAATGATTCGGTTGACTTGGGTGATTGAACCATCTCCTCTCCGCCTCCGCTCTGCTCCCTAAAGTAAGTATAAGGTAAGTGAACTACGAGGACTTTGATTTCTAAGGTAAGGGGATACGTAGGCAACTTAATACAAATATTTAAAGTTGAAATTCTTGATTTTAACTTTGAATATTTGAATTAAGATCAATTCCATTTTTATTTTTTTCCCATTCCCCCACACCAAATTTAAAAATGAACTACGAGGACTTTGATTTTGATTCCTAAACTCTAAAGTTACGGATATCAAATACGTAGGCGCTTAATTCAAATATTTAAAATTACAAAATTCAAGTTTAAACTTTAATACTTGAATTAAGCTCAAGTCCAATTTTTACCTCATATATTTTTTTAAATTAAAATTAAAAAAAATTAAAAAAAAAAAAAACGAACCGTCGAACCGCCTGTTCGGTTCCGGTTCGGAACCGGTGGTTCACGGTTCAAAACCGTAACCGTGAACCGCTATAAGGCAGTTTGGTTCCGGTTCCGATTTTTGGCAAACCGGAACCGGCGGTTCAAAAAATCGGCGGTTTTTAACCGCCGAATACCTTTAGATCAGATGGGACCTCCATGGAAAAGAACTCAAACGAAACGAAAAAGGACCAGAAACGTTTGGTCTGATACCACAACGACTAAACTCGACACGACAGCCTAGGTTTCCACAACCTAAGCTCTGATATCATAAATGTATTACCCCCAGAAACCCACCGAATATCACACGCCATAGACCCTTTTGGTCAAGAATCTACCAGACTAATCACTTCAAGACGACAAAATATTTGACCTGCCAGGGTCAAACTACATAACAACACGGACCGACAAGGTCAAATATCTAAAAATACACGGACCAGAAGACACAAACAAATCAAAACAAAACTTCTCACAATACAAACCCACACATGGGTCAAAATACGATACAACGGAAGACTGGATAAACTCAACAGCATGATGACAACATATTGAACTCTTAACTCTTGATTAGTATCGTGGCCCATCATCTTCCATGTCGATCCTGTATATGTGTTAGGGTTGTATACATCAAAGCATACTTTATGCTTGTATTACCTAATTTCCCGGTCTTTATCTATGAGAATATTTAATTCATTTATCACATGTTTTGCATATTTAATCACGATATGGTTATGCAGATGTTGTCTAATTTACTTTATATTATAGATAATGTGGTGTGTCGTGTCACAGAGAAGATCACATTATCGGTTCCTTATATAGTAATAATTAGTTCACAACCTATATAACATTAGACCGTTATGTGAGAGGTTGTAGTATATGCTTGAGATTGGTTGGTCTTGACCATTAGCATATATTAGCGTATTCAGTATACGTTGAACAGGATCGAGGTGAGATAGATTCTTCTGTACTGACTATAAGAAGAACGTCCATCTCAGACAAGTATTATTTCTTAATTCTAGTGATTAATATTTAATTATATTTATTTAATGTTTATTGCTTTGATTTATCATGGGTGAAAGCCACAATGATTGACTCAATATGCTCGATATTTTGGGCAATATTATTATTTATATGATAATTAATACTATAGCTAGAAATCGTATCCCGACCAGTCGGGTTGATCATGTCCCTTGAGACACTCGAAAGGATTATTATATTAAACCCTGCAGGTGGAATTAATTTTCCGATATAATAATAAAGGTCGAGTGGTATACTCATGTATAATATATTAATTAGGGCTGGGAATTTTCAACCCGAAACCCGTGGAACCGGTCGGAACCGGACCGAAATTTTCGGTTCGGTTCGGTTCATGATGTATAAAAATAACTGTTTTTTTGGAACCGAACCCGAAATTACAAATTCGGTTCGGGTTCGGGTACAAGAAAAAAATAATAGAAAACCCGAATTTACCAATACTTACTTTTTTAAGATAATTTTTTATTATTAATTGCTTAATTTACAGTTAATAAAGGAGGAAAACCCTAAAGCTAAAACTACCGCACATACACGATCGGGAGAGAAGAAACAAACCCTTCACAGCGCAGCGAAAACTCAACGTATTGGATTCTCTTCTAAAACCCGCTGATTCCATTAATCTTCCCTATAATACATGGTATTTCGGACTTCACTCCTAGAGACGAAAACCGAAGACGCTCCTTTGTTGTTCTGTCACCATCGCGGAGCCGTCAGCAAGCTTCGCCGATCGCTAGTCACTCAACCCGTCACCGACGCTCCTGTTTCATCTTCAAGACTTCAAGGTATAAAATTATAACTCTCAGTCCCTCACTCTTTGTACTTTGTTAGTTCTATAGTTCTGTAATTTGATTATTTGAGTAAAACAATTTCTTTGCTTTGTTGAGTTTATTCTACCTGTTGAAATTTGGTTGAATTCGAAAGTGAACAACAAGTGGTAGTAGCAGACTTGATTTTCGTATGGAATTATGGAACCAAATATTATTGGTATTACTGTATACCTATATGGAATTAATTTGAATGTTGGTTTGATTTGATACCTATATTTAACTGTTGAAGTATTGGGTATTTTGTGGACTAGCAATTACCTTTATGTGATGATAATCAAATATAAATTGTGCTAAGCGTCGACTTCTCTAAATTTTGATTTTAGGTGAAATATGAGTTCCCCTGAATCTGGTTCTGACTCATTGAAGTCCAATTCAAGTCACACTGACTCCACCAATCCAGGAGCTGTCGTAGTTCAGCAATTGGGGGATGAAGTTAATCCGGAAACTACTGCTGCAACTGCTCAATATGTGAAGGGGAAGCGAAAAATAAAAGTTGAACCTACGGAGCCATGGAAGAGGGGCAGACCTGGTGTAAAAGAGAGGAAGAAGATGGAGGAGAGGTCAATTGTATGGAAGTACTTCAACAAGTATTCTCAGCCACTATATGAGGTAAACAAAGAGACAGGAGAAAAAGTGCTTGTTGGCAGTGAGCAAAGAGGTCAGTGCAAGCATTGTCCTATTAATATTAAGTGTGGTGCATCTAGTACGTCTGCCATGTTAAAGCATTTCAGATACCATTGTAAAGACAATCCAGGCAGCTTAATTAAGCCGGATAACCAAAAACTTTTGAGTAGTGATGTTTTGAATAAGAATGCATTGATGACAGTACAATGGTCAGAGCAAGCTTGCCTTGATGCTGCGTGTAAGATGATGGTCATGGATGAATTACCGTTTAGTTTTATTGAAAGGCCTGGTTTTAATCATTTTTGTAGTATAGCAGTGCCAAATTGGAATGTACCTAGTAGGGGGACACTAGTTTCTAATTACTGGAAGTTGTATGATACTAAGAAAGAGGAACTGAAGAAGGAAATGATGGGAAGGTCTGTGTGCATTAGTACAGACACTTGGACAAGTTGCCAGAATATTAATTACATGGTAATAACATCTCATTTCATAGATGAAGTCTGGGTTTTGCATAAAAAGGTGATGAACTTTAAGTTGGTGCCAAATCATAGTGGTAACACAATTGGGAAAATGTTGGAGCAATGCTTAGGAAAGTGGAATATTGATAGAGTGTTGACTGTATCCATGGATAACGCATCACCCAACAAACTTGCGATGGATTATCTTGTTGAAAAAATGAATGGATGGCCCAATCCACCTCTATTCAAAGGAGAACATATGCATGTGAGGTGTTTGGCACACATCCTCAATCTTATTGTGAAGTCGGGGTTAAAGGTGCTTGATAAAGCAGTGGCTATCATTAGAAATGCTGTCAAGTTTGTGAGGAGCTCACCACAAAGGCTTGATATGTTTAAAGTGTGTATAATGGAAGAGAAGCTTACCAGTAAGAGAATATGTGTGTTAGATGTGCCAACAAGGTGGAATTCTACATACATGATGTTGTCAACTGCCTTAGAATTGAAAAAAGCTTTTAAGAGAATGAAAGATGATGGGGAGCCCAGGTACTGTATTGAATTGTTGTACTATATATGTACCAAAAAAATAACCCCTTTATATTTGAAAATTACAAGGACTCACTTATACTATTACAAAACACTCCCTTGAGGTCTGTATTTGTTGAACAAATACCCCCTATTGGGGTTGTGATTTTTAAAGAATTGCTTAATTTTTATTCATTTTTTTGCAATTAGATTAAATCTCAAGGGTATTTTTGTAATAAAGCATTTTTTTGGTATTGAATAGAAAAGTGCTTTACCGTCTACATGTTCAATTAATCATTTAAGCCGTCTAAATGTTCAATTAATCATTAAAGCATTTTTTTGGTTTTGTCTTGCAAAAGTGCACTCTCAAGAAGGGTGTTTGTAAAGTAAGCCCCGGTCCATTCTAAAGTCCAGCCCATGACAACCTTTTAAAGCAATCCGTTGATATCTATAATTCTATATATCTATATATTATACTTCATACTGTATAGAGCAATCTGAATTTATATCTTGCTACATCAATACTATTATATGCTTGCTATGCTTGCTGATATCTTCTTCTTTTAATTTTTTTTTTCTGGTTTTTAGGTTTTTGGATTACTTTCAAGAAAATGAATATGATGAAGCCTTGAAGGAAATGAATACTCAAGCAGTGTATGTACATTGAACAAAAGAAAATGGGTCAAGAGAGTAGGGCCACCAACCACACAAGATTGGGAGAAAGCAGCAGCATTTTGCAAGTTTTTGAAAGTTTTCTATGGTGTTACAAATAATGTTAGCTGCGAGCTTAACCCTACTGCTCACAAGGCCTTCCATGATATTGTCACTATTAAGGAAGAGCTTGGACGTTTATGGAAAAAGCCTCCAACTGCCGATTCTAGTGAGACAGAGAAGATTTTGCACGGAATGGCAAACAAAATGAGGGTGAAGTTCACTAAATACTTCAGTACTGTTGATAAGCTGAATCCATTTTTTTTATTGCTGTTGTATTGGATCCTAAGTTCAAGCTAAAGTATGTGGAGTGTCTATGTCGGGCTATGCTGAAAATGAATATGGATGAAGTAAAGAAGACATCAGATAAAGTAAAAAATTTGTTGCTCAGCATGTGTGATGCATACTCGGCAAGGAATGAGGAGACTTCCACCTCAAGAAGGAAGAATAAGAGAGGGAATGAAGGAACAAACATGATTCAGGTAGAAGAAGAAAGTGAAGATGAGGATGAAGAACCTTCCGGAGTGAGGGCTTTAATGGAGGCAGATTGGAACAAGGAGCTTGAAGGTGAACAAGTGGTGATTGGAAGTGAGGTTTGACGGATATTTGCTTGATCCTATAGATAGACAAAAATTTGAGATATTGGATTGGTGGAGAGTTAATGGTGGAAAGTACCCTACACTACAAAAAGTGGCAAAAGATGTGTTAGCCATCCAAGTCTCCACTGTTGCAAGTGAAAGTTGTTTCTCAACAGGGAAGAGGGTTATTGCTCCTCATCGAAGTTCTCTAGCCGCAAAAATAGTGGAATCCATAATTTGCTATCAAAACTGGTTGAAATCCGACTCAATAATGGGATTAGAATATATTCCAACCATTGAAGAAATGGAGTTTTTTGAAGCAATTGAAAAAGGTACAACAATCTTTTATAAAAATCAGAATTCAATAATGGTTATTTTACTAATTATTTTTCTTCTGTTTGGCTGCTTGCAGAGCATGAGGATAAAGAAAGAGCAAGGCGTGTCAATACTAGTGCTAGTGTCGTAAATGCTTCAACTCCATCAATTCCAACCGTTGGGAACAATCAAACAATCGTCGAAGCCAAAAGGAGAAGAAAGGAAAGCAGGCAAAACAAAAGTTTCAAACCCCTTAATATAAAAGAATAAGGTATTAACTTCATTAGTTGATTACTGTTACTATTTACTATATATTGCTTAAGTTGATATATATATATATATATTGCTTGCTGAATCTATGTGTGTAACTCAAGATAGAATTCATGCTAAATATATCATACTTGTCTGTCAAATACTGACTTTATCATTTTTTGTCAACCATTTTTTTTTTGGGCAGATTGATGATTGAAACTTTCAAACCTTGAGCTGTTGAGAAAGGAAGAAGATTCAAGATTTAAGATTATGTGCAACTATTTTTTATCTTTTGAGTCTAGTTGATACCTTTTGTGTGATTGAATCAACTTTATTATTGTATCTTGTTCGACTGGACTGTTGAATTGTTAGCCTGTTGTTTAGAACTTTAAATTGGACGCTTGCTTTTAAAAGGAACTTTAGTACTTAAGATAGTATATTTTCATTATAGATATTCGTATAATTGTGTTTTTTTATTTAAACCGGTGAAAAAAATCATATAAACATAAAAAAACAAAACCGAAATATTGCCGGAACCGAACCGAAAATTTCGGTTCGGATTGTGTTCGGTTCCCATAAAAAAAAACATGGAACCGAACCCAAATACACAATTCGGTTCGGGTTCGGTTCCTGACAAAAAAAAATCAAAACCGAAAATTCCCAGCCCTAATATTAATTAATTAAAACTGTCGGTAGCTTAAATTAATTAATTGACATGGAATATCTTAAACACGGGAAATAATTACTTCAAAAGGAGCCCAATTTCGTAATTTGGGATTTTGGTAGGAAGTGCAATATCAACTTTTTAGTGGACTAAGTTGATATTAATAGAGTCTTAATATTAGGAAGATTCCTAATATTAGAAAGAAGATATCTATTGGGAGTCCTTACCATATCTTCCTTAAGGTCCCTAGAGTAGCCCAAAACACCTACAAATAGGACATTGGTGTTGGCTGATGTTTACATCATTATTGAAGCAAGAAAATCGATTTTTGTGCGTGTGTTTAATTGTGGATCTTGACTTGTGTCTTGGATTCCATAATTTAGTTAACACAATATTTTCCTAAAATACTAAATATTGAAGAAAAATAGAGAAAACAAAAATCGTGAGTTTCTTGAGAAGATAATTCGGCCGATCCATTGCTCTCCAAGTTCAGTCCGGTAGATTGTTGCCCACACAACATCCGGACATAGGCGGGATATACTCTAGAAGATCTTGAGGTGGAAATACAAGAAGATCGGAGAGAAGTACGAATAGGAGAAAAATCGACCAAAAGGGATTTCCTACCACTTCGCGTCAAAGGTATAAATTACCGACTCTCATGCGTAAATATGTGTATTTAATTGTTTATTAATTTGTTTAGTTAATTAATTGACAAGCCTAAATAGATCCGCTTTTGTGTTGGTTAGTTTATAAAACCTTTCATAAAATAATTTCCACCAACATGCTTCCGCTGCGTTTTATATTCCTGCAATTCGTATCGGAGACGGTCTTTAGGTTCTGTTCAATTTAATTAATTTGGTGATTAATATGCTAGCAATTAAATATTCATATAATATGATTTTTTGGAATATTTTGCTAGAATTTGTCATGCAGAAGAATATGATCCACTTATCATGGCTATGTGATGTTTTTATTTATTTACGCATTTTTAGTAATTTGGCCCGTTTTTGAGGCATGTATAAGTTTTTCCCGTGAGAAAATCCACGGGTAGAATAGGATTTATTTTTCTTGTAACTTGATGTAAATTCGATGTATTTTATTTCGAATAAAATTGTAATCGAATTGGAACACACAAAGTACGAAAGAGAAAGAAGTCCAGCGCGAAGAGGAGTCCCGATCGGACGAACCGACCGAGACCAGCAGGGAGCCGATCAGCACTCGGCCAGCAGCCCAGCTCGGGCAGCTTGGTAGCGTGTCGGGTAGTTCGGGCAGCGGGTTGGGCAGCGGGCAACAGGTCGGGCAGCAGGTCAAGTTGTCCGGTTCAGGTCGTTCGATTCGTTTTTCCACGAGATGCTTGAAGCAGTGGGAGCAAACGAGCCGAAGATTTTTTCGTTATTCAAAACGAGGAATAAAAGCCATGATAATTGAATTTAATTATCCAATTTTTATTATTTGTTGGTTTTTATTGTTTTGATGTATGGCATGTGTGGATGTATGCATGATATGTTTCCTTGCATGTTAGGACGAGAAAATTAAAAACCTTATTTTTTCAAAATAACTAAGTGATTTTAAATTGATTTTTCAAAATCAAATTGGCCTCCATAATTAGTTTAAATTGTGAAATAATTAGCATGCGCGTTGACATTAGAGTCTTCCTTCACATCGGATGTGCTAATTATTGGCTCACTAGTTTTAAACTTCAAATTTGATAACAAAAAGGTGAATATTATTTTGTATGATAGGACCTCTCCATCTGTAGGACTATTATTACTAAATGATATTCTAAGGTTTATTAAATTATTGTGTTCACTTAGGTGTGTTGATTAATAAGCTCCCCATCGGAGTCTATGTTAATTAAATACATGGCCAATAGGAACCAACTATTAATTTTAGGGCTGAGAGTCGGGACACCCCGAGGTCCCGATCTCGAGTCCCGATTGTCCTAGTCCCGAAAAATACCAATTTGGTGGTCCCAGTCTCGATCCCGTTCGGGACTTCGGGAGTCCCGATTCCCGAAATGGGATAATTATAAGTCCCGGTCCCGGTCCCGATCCCGAGAATACTTTTTTGGAATGTCCCGAATGTCCCGATCGGGACAAAATACCCGAAATCAGAAAAGGAAAAAAAATGATTGAAATTAGAAACTTCAATTGGGACTTTGGGATAGTCCCGATCGGGACTCGGGACTCCCGAGTCCCGAAATTACCAAAATCTCAGGTCCCAGTCCCATAAAATTCGGGACTCGGGGTCCAGTTTCCCGTCGGGACTCGGGACGGGACCGGGACTCGGGATTTCACGATCCTAAATTCTCAGCCCTAATTAATTTTACTTGTCAAAACGCATCTTCGCTAGATAGTAAAATTAAAGACGTTAAAAATCTACTTGAAAATGTATGTGTAAACGTCCACACTATCGTGGCTTGCATGTGCGTTTTTTCAAGGTGTTGGTTGATTGCATATATATTGTGTTTTAAGGTTTTTCAATATATTATGCGTCGAATTATGTGATGAATGGTGTTTTTTAATTTTATTCTCATATGTATTTCAATCCACTAGCTGTTATTCTCAAAGAAAACAAACTTGATGACACTAATTTTACCGACGGGAAAAGAAATCTTGATATTGTCTTGACTACCGAGGGGCATAAATTTGTTTTAACTGAGGAGAGCCCTTTGGAACCAGAAACGGATGCCACTCCTGAAGAGTTGGCTGAATTACGGAAATGGAAAAAGTCTGATGAGATGGCTCGCTGTTACATTTTGGCTTCAGTGACAAATGTATTGCAGCATCAGTATCAGACGATGGGCTCGGCCGCAAAAATGATGAAAATCTCACTGAGATGTTTGGTCATCAGAACCGGGCGGCTAGGCAAAATGCAATGAGGGTTTTTATGACAACCTAAATGTCTGAAGGGACCCCAGTAAGGGATCACGTTTTTAAAATGATGTCTCATTTGAACGAACTGAGCATACTGGGGGCCACTATCGATGCGGAGTCGCAGGTCGATATTATCTTGGGAAGTTTACCAAGAAGCCTTTAGCAGTTCCGCCTCAACTACAATATGAATCGTAGGACTTACACATTGGCGGAACTTCTGACAGAGCTTCAGTCTGCCGAAGGTCTCTTCAAACAAGGTTATCATCAAATTCTTGTGGCAACTGGTGCTGCTTCTTCAAAACCCAAATGGGGAAAGAAGAAAAAGCAGGTTGGCCAGAAGCAAGTGGCAACCTTCAAAGCTAAGGGCAAGGCTCCTCAGTCAAAGACTCCTCAGCCCGAGGCGAACAAAAAGCCGAAGGGCAAGTGCTTCAATTGCGGTCTGAAAGGGCATTTCAAGAGTGACTGCCCTAAGAAATGTACGTCTCATGCACTAGTAGTTAAAATATGTTTGGCTGTCTGTTATATTACTTCGTGGATAGTGGATTCAGGCTCCACTGATCATGTATGTTATGACTCGCAGGGGTTCCAATTAACCAAGGTACTTAGTGCGGATGAGATTACAATAAGCTGGGGCGACTATTCCAAGCTGAAGGCTGTTGCAGTGGGAGTCGTGCAGTTAAAAGTTGATTATAGGATTTTAGTTCTAAATAATGTATTATTGGTACCCGATTTTAGAATGAATTTAATTTCAGTTTCTAAATTGTGTCGCGATGGATATTCAGTTTCTTTTGAAGATAATGCAATTATTAAAAGAAATGGTGAATATGTTTGGGGGAGTACTTATAATGAAGAACTTTATATCATTAATGCTACACGAGCTCCATTGCATAATTATAAATCACTTAATTCTTTGACTAATCCTAATAAAAGAAAAGAACCTTCGAGCATAAATCAAACATATTTGTGGCATTTACGATTGGGTCATATTAACCTTAGAAGGATTCAAAGATTGCTGAGCGATGGCCCATTAGATTCACTCCAAGTTGAGTCATTTTCAGTTTACGAATCCTGTCTGGAAGGTAAAATGACTAAAAGGGCTTTCCAAAGCAAAGTAAATCGTGCACAAAATATATTGAAATTAGTACACACCGATGTATATGGTCCAATGAACATCCAGACTAAGGGTGGTTTCGAATACTTCATCACGTTTATAGATGATTATTCGAGATATGGATACATCTATTTGATGCGACGTAAGTCTGAATCTTTCGATAAGTTCAAAGAAATCAAGGCTGAAACGGAGAAGCGTCATGGGAAGAGTATCAAGTCACTGCGATCTGATCGTGGTGGCAAATACCTTAGTGGAGAGTTTTTGGATTTCTTATCACATAAGGGGATTACTTCCGAGCTCACAGCGCCTGGTACACCACAACAAAATGGTGTTGCTGAACGAAGGAATCGTACTTTATTAGAGATGGTTAGGTCAATGATGAGTTATTCTGATTTGCCTATTTCGTTTTGGGGATACGCTGTAACACCCCAAACTAGGCGGATATTACAGTGCCGTGGACCCCCGACTGGGACCCACCAGGCGAATGAAAATGAATGAATTACACAGGTAAATGTAGTACCGAACCACATTACAACATCAATTACTCCGACGAGGAGTTTTATACAACACACCCAGGATAAAATAGAATACATGTGTATTTTATGTGACGATAAAATACACAACACTGAATGAAATGAGCATTCAAACGGAATGTCTGCAGCGGAATAAATAAAGGAAACATAAATGATCGAATAAATGATCGAATGCATCGGGCCCCTACTAGTATCACTGGGACTCTCGCCGTCACCGTTCTTCCCGTGCTTTAGCCTTGCCATGACACGAAAAACAATATCCCCAACGGGCCGCCATACGTAACAACAATCCTCAAGGGTTGAAAATACACAATCATGGTATATCCGAAATTATGAATTATTCTTGTCGAAACATACGCAATCAAACATGCTATATGAATCGACTAATCAAGACGGCTCAAAGGAATGGCGCCACACTACGTCCGGATGGAAATGTGTCCGCACAAGCCACCAACGATCAAACACGCGTGGTCTTGTACCTAATCGCCTCACGAGCAATCGACTCGTGTGCACACCCAATGTGAGGCCACCAACCAACACACGACTATAATGTGCCCGACATGAAAATCCTACACATACCAACCGGCACGCCAAGATGACCCTAATGCCACAATATGACAAAAGTGACAATGAAAATGAATAATGACTCACCAAGATTGAATGATGGTGAAATGAATGTTAGCTCAATGAAATGATCGAACCGCTGCTCCTTATAATCGAGGTGATTAATTGACAATGACGAGTTTTGATACGATTAATACAATGATGAATGAGTTATGATTATGAATGAACAACGACAAAAGGAATGAATGTCCTTTTAACCGAGTAAGAATTAACTTACACAATACCGATGATGAATGTCCGTCCACGAACAACGTCCTAAATGAAATATCGGTCGCTCGAACAACCTTGAATAACACAATTACCAATAATCCGATCATTACGCAAATCAAAACGATCATAATCGACTCAAACATCGACACAACGATATCCGAGCTCGAATGAATCGAAACCAACTCCAAGATGAGTATTTCAAACCATCAAAACACTTTCAAGGATATCAATAATCCATTAGGAATCCATAACTCATGATTACAACAACATCAATCGGAAAATCCCCAATTAACCGAAGTCAACCCCAAGGGTTCTTGAAATAATTCCGAAAATAACCATTAAATCCGTAGGAATATGTTTATACAAGTTAGATAATCCATAACTAACATATTCCAATGATAATCCAAGCTTACACGAAGAAATCGGAAGGAAAACCCAAAAATCCGAAATTCTAGATCCAAGAGATTAATACCTTTGATTCGATGTGATGAAGATGATGAAATGATGATCAATCCGAAAGATGAGCTTGAAGATGATGGTTGATGATTACACCTCGAAGAACCCTCTCTGAAACGCTCGAAATCGCCCAAAAATACCGAAGGAGTGAAATGGGATGAACAAATGAAGAAGTCTGACTAACTGTCCAATTTATACTCAGACCAGGTTAGCGTGCGCTAGTCCTTGTGCATAGCGTGCGCTAACGAGTAATTTGGGTAGTCCAGTACCCACTGTCCGAACACGGTAGCGCGCGCTACGTACCTCTTTGTAGCGTGCGCTACGGCCATACTACTAGCGTGCGCTAATATCCATTGTTAGCGTGCGCTAGCGAAATATTTAACGCCCAGTACTGGAGTCCAGAAAACCATCTGCCCTCTGATCTAACCTCGATAGCGTGCGCTACAACCATTATTTAGCGCGCGCTAATATATCGGTTGCAGACGCTAACAACAATGCATAGCGTGCGCTATGAATAAACCGGCGATCCAAAGAGCCACCGGACTCAACCCGATCCGCCCCAGCGCGCTTACTCCACACATATAGCGTGCGCTACTACGACCGCTAGCGCGCTACTTACCACTCGTAGCGTGCGCTACAATTATTCTCACTGCACCCGTACCTTCCGGATCGCAGCCAAGGTAGCCTTAGCGTGCGCTAAAGTTTGAGCGGTAGCGTGCGCTACCTATACCCAATTAGCGTACGCTAAAAGGAGTATGTAGCGTGCGCTACTCCTCAAGCACGACTTGCAACGAAAATGACAATGATGATAAACACGACGAAACTCCAATCGATTAATGATGAATGACGATCGATACTCGATACAATTACTCAATGATGAATACCATGACCGAATCTGAGTGACAAATGATCAATAATGAATGAAATTAATGAGTATCAAATACCGAATGATAAATCTTGAATGATAATTCTTGAGTGATAATTATCAATTACAACCGGGTATTACATACACCCCCTTAAAAGAGTTTCGTCCCCGAAACTAAGGGTCAAACAACTCGGGATAACTCTCCCGCATACTATCCTCGGTTTCCCAAGTAGCCTCTTCGACTCGTGTCTAGACCACTAAATTTTAACCAAAGGAATCGTCTTATTCCTCAACCGTTTGATTCGCCGCTCTAAAACTCGTATAGACGCTCCTCATATGAATGATCGTGCGATCTCGATTTTCGAATCGAAGTATGTGACTCGGTCGGCAACATACTTCCGCAATCGAGAGACATGAAACACATTATGAATTCGGCTCAACGCCGAGGTAAAGCCAATCGATAAGCTAACTCGCCCACTCGATCCAAAATCTCAAACGGTCCAATGAATCTCGGACTCAACTTTCCCTCTTCCCAAAACGGAAGATACCACGACTGGGGATACCTTGACCAACACATGGTCACCAAATTTCGAACTCTAATGGTCGATTTACGGTTATCGGCATATGATTTCGCCGACTCGAAATGCCAACAACCGACTCGATCAAAGCTACCTTCTCACGGCGGCTATAAGCATATCGGGCTCGGTGCCGATTGATTCTCGATAAGTCGTCCCAACACAACGGAGATCGACAACGACCATACAAGGCCTCGTAAGGTGCCATCTTGATCGAAGCATGCCAACTATTATTATACGTGAACTCGATCAATGGTAGTTGGGCTTCCCAATCATCTTTCCAATCGAGGACGCATGCCCTCAACATGTCCTCTAATGTCCGAATGGTCCTTCTCGATTGTCCGTTTGACCGAGGATGAAAAGCTGATCGAGATTAAGCCGAGTTCCCATAGACGATGAACCGATTTCCAAAATGCGACACAAACCGTCCGTCACGATCGGAAACGATACTTTTAGAGTACCGTGCGATCGACTATCTCTTTGATGAACAGTTGAGCAAGTCTCTCAGACCCCACGTTTCCTTGATTTCAAGGAAATGAGCTGATTTGTTAAGCGGTCCACGATCACCCAGATCGTGTTCATGCCACGACGACTCGTCGGCAAACTCGTGATGAAATCCATAGAAATGTCTTCCCACTTCCACTGGGAATAGGAAGAGGTTTCAAGATACCCGCCGGCCGCCGATGTTCAATCTTAACTTGTTGACAGTTAAGCATCTCGAAACAAATTCTGCGACTTCGCTTCATATTACTCCACCAAGAATTTTGTTTCAAGTCCTTGTACATCTTGCTAGACCCGGATGAACAGAATAAGGGGTAGCATGAGCTTCTCTCAAAATAGAGTTTTTCAATTCGCTGCTCACGGCACGCACAACCGATTCTTAAACCTCAAAAGTCTATCCTCGTGGACCACAAATCCGTGGGCTTTCCTGAGCCACATCCTCTCGGATGCGCAACAATGATGGGTCCGAACCCCGATTCTCTCGAATTTTCTCCTCGAGTGACGATGAAATCTCTAACATACAAAGTTGCCCCGAACTCGCTGAAGCTGCACCTCGATCTCGGTCTAAGGAATTCCCGCCAAGCTCCTTCGAATCGTTAAACGGGCAAGCATCCGCTCCCGAACGGACTTACGACTCAAGGCGTCGGCGACAACATTCGCCTTGCCGGGTGGTAAAGGATCTCGATATCATAATCTTTGATTAATTCCAACCACCGTCTCTCGCGCATATTTAACTCCTTCGAGTAAATATATACTTTAAGCTCTTATGATCGGTGAATATCTCGATGTGTAACGCCATAAAGATAATGACGCCAAATTTTCAAAGCGAACACCACTACCGCTAGCTCTGTGTCGTGGGTCGGATAATTAATCTCGTAAGGTCTCAATTGCCGTGAAGCATAGGCAATAACCTTCCCGCTCGCATGAGTACACATCCGAGACCCCGTCCGACGCATCACTATAGACCACAAATCCTTCCGTCCCTCGCGGCAAGGAAAGTATAGGTGCCGACATTAACCGGCTCTTGAGTTCCTCAAAACTCCGTTGACACGCGTCGACCACGTGTATTTCTTATCCTTCCGCAAAAGGTTCGTTAAGGGTTGAGCGATTCGAGAAAATCCTCTACAAATCGCCGATAATAACCCGCTAATCCGAGGAAACTTGGATTTCCTTAACATTCTTCTGAGGTAGCCAATCTCGAATAGCCTCCGTCTTCCGAGGATCGACACGAACTCCGTCGATGAAATTACATGTCCGAGAAAAGTCACTGGACATCCGTAACTCACATTTAGAAAACTTCCCATAAAGTTGTTCTCGTCTCAACACGTCGAGCACTTGATGAAGGTGAAACTCGTGCTCCTCCGGTCACGAATAAATCAAAATGTCATCGATGAAGACAACAACAAACCGATCCAAAAAGTCGATGAAGACCCGATTCATTAACTCCATGAATACCGCAGTGCATTAGTCAATCCGAACGGCATAACCACAAACTCATAATGACCATAGCGTGTTCGAAACGCCGTCCTCGCGATATCCGACTCTCGAATCCGCAATCGATGATATCCAGATCTTAAGTCGATCTTGGAAAATACTGAAGCTCCTGAAGTTGACCTAAGAGATCGTCAATACGGGGTAAGGGATACTTATTCTTGATCGTCACCTGTTCAACTCCCGATAATCAATACATAAGCGGAATGAACCATCCTTCTTCTTGACAAACAATACCGGTGCTCCCCACGGGACGCACTCGGTCGGATGTAACCTTTCTCGAACAACTCCTCAAGTTGGTTCTTTAACTCCTGCATTTCGGTCGGGGCCATCCGCACGGTGCCTTCGATATCGGGGACGCCCTGTGCTCCAACTCAATCGTGAATTCCACATCCCTCTCGTGGAGGCAAACCAGTAACTCGTCTGGAAAACATCGGCATATTCCCTCACCACCGGAATATCCGTTAACATTCTCGATGATTTCTGTTTCGCCATATAGCACCAATAACCGACACATCCCCGATTGAGTAACCTTACCGCTTTCATCAAATTAATGACTTTACGAGCAGTGGGATTACCTCCTGAAACACACATTCGACTCCATCGTGCGAAATGATAGTGACCAAACGCCGGACACTAATGATGGCATCGTGACGATCCATCCAATCAATACCCAAGATGACGTCGCCCCTCGGCAAATCTACCACGATTAGGTCCACGGCCATACACGACCATGAAACCGAATCGGACAATTGAATCTCCCGACACGATAATTCGTCTACCATCGGGTAGGCCAATGACATAAGGCTCACAACTAGTAGCACTACCTGCGTAGTCTACTCAAACATGACTCGGAAATGAATGAATGCGATGCACCAAGATCGAAAAGAGTACACACAGGTTGAGATAGAATATCGAGTGTACACGAGATCATTCGGGCCTCTGGATCATCGGTCTTCTTCATCTCATAAATTCGGGGCTTGCCGGCCGCCGAACCGGACGCTCCGTCTGATAGCTCTGCTCCGCCTTTAGCTCTTGTCGTCTTGAACGACGCCGACCGAGTGGCTCGATTACGCACCTGGATGACACAGGGCTTGAGATGACGCCGGAGTGGGTTTAAAGTCCCTACGGCAAAACGGGCCCTATGCCCAGCAATCCCACAGTTGTGGCACGTGATGATCGCTTTGACACTTGGTGCCGAAATGACCCTGTTCCTCACGCTTGAAACAAGTGATGGCCGAACGACGCTGCGATCGAGATTCCGCGGGTTTAGACGCCGGGAAGGTCGCTCGTAAAAAGTAGAGCCCGCACGTGGTTTCTTGAAAGTGGCACGACTCCGCCGATCGACACGGTTCTTGGACTTCTTGCTAGCGACGAAGGTTGCCGCTAGCAATTTCCTTAGCCGTAAGCTCGTAAGTGAGAGCTTTCTCAATGAACTCGGCCGAGTGGTACAGTTATGATTAAGCAAATCGAAGTCTCATACGGGGTTTGACCTCTTGTCAAAATACTTGATCTTGTTCGCTCGAGTGAATGATGGATGAGGCGAAAGGGAGAAGTTCCTGAAATTTCTCGGCAATGGCGAGAACATCCTCGTCTGTTGAGGGGTCGGGGGTGAGCAATTCCGACAACTTGGCCTCCCTGAGTGGGGCCGGATAGTACCTCTCCATCATGAGAGTCTTGAACTGATCCCAAGTACATGTTCCGTCTGTGGGCTTCAACGATAACCACCATGAATGAGCGCTCTTACCGAGATAGTAAGCCGCAACTGAAACTTTATGCCCTTCAGGGCAATCCACCATAGCAAATAACTTCTCAAAATGCTCAAGCCAGTGAACAATATCCGCCGGCTCAGATGAGCCCTCAAAAGTAGGTGGTCGCTGGCGAGAGATATCGCTAATGATATTGCTTACACCCCTCTCTTGCCTCTGAGGTGGCGGCGGAGGAGCCTGCTGATTTTGATTGACGGAGTTATGCATCGTCTCCATCAACTGAGCCATCTGGGTCATTTGGGCCATCATGCCCTGCATAAATGCGAGTGGGTCGACCCGAACACCCTCTCGACCGAGCCGTGTCCTGGTACGACTCCGACGATGAATGATCGCGTCCTGTGAGTGAGTGGCGGCGTCATTGCTCGATGAGTTAGCATTATTCTGGCATTTGCACGGTATTCGCACGAGTTCTCTGGATTCGGCCCGCTCCACGGCCTCGTCCTCCACGTCCTCTCGCCACTTCTTTCCATACTGAAGTGGAAAGTCATATGATGGTTATACATCTCGCATGAGTATCACATTATGATTATATTATGAAATGATGAAAATGAGCATACGCGCTCAAATACAGCGATTACATGAATGATTGATTGACGTGACATGATTATCCGATGAAGTTCTTGAAATGATTATCTTGAACAATTTAACAAGATCGATGATATGATCTTCAAGATCAACAACCGAGTAATGAAATGAATTGAGTGATTAATGAGTTAACATTATCGACTTGATCACAATTGAAATTGATGAATGAGGATTGTTAACTGATGAATTATGAATGAATGATTATTGCCAGAAATTATACCATGGCATCAGAAATCTTACAGTTCTTGGTCTGATTGGCTCGGCATTTGCACAGGTCACACGTGACGCGAAAGTCCAATGATACTAGTCCGATGACGATGATTTCAAATGAGACATGACTTGGAGGGTAGTATTCAAAACCACGCTCCGATACCAACTCTGTAACACCCCAAACTAGGCGGATATTACAGTGCCGTGGACCCCCGACTGGGACCCACCAGGCGAATGAAAATGAATGAATTACACAGGTAAATGTAGTACCGAACCACATTACAACATCAATTACTCCGACGAGGAGTTTTATACAACACACCCAGGATAAAATAGAATACATGTGTATTTTATGTGACGATAAAATACACAACACTGAATGAAATGAGCATTCAAACGGAATGTCTGCAGCGGAATAAATAAAGGAAACATAAATGACTGAATAAATGACTGAATGCATCGGGCCCCCTACTAGTATCACTGGGACTCCGCCGTCACCGTGCTCTCCCGTGCTTTAGCCTTGCCATGACACGAAAAACAATATCCCCAACGAAATCGATTACACAGAACAACAATCCTCAAGGGTTGAAAATACACAATCATGGTATATCTGAAATTATGAATTATTCTTGTCGAAACATACGCAATCAAACATGCTATATGAATCGACTAATCAGTACGGCTCAAAGGAATGGCGCCACACTACGTCCGGGATGGAAATGTGTCCGTGCACAAGCCACCAACGATCAAACACGCGTGGTCTTGTACCTAATCAGTCTCACGAGCAATCGACTCGTGTGCACAGTCCAATGTGAGGCCACCAACCAACACACGGCTATAATGTGCCCGACATGAAAATCCTACACATACCAACCGGCACGCCAGTATGACCCGGAATGCCACAATATGACAAAAGTGACAATGAAAATAAATAATGACTCACCAAGATTGAATGATGGTGAAATGAATGTTAGCTCAATGAAATGATCGGAACCGTCGTTCCTTATAACTGAGGTGATTAATTGACAATGACGAGTTTTGATACGATTAATACAATGATGAATGAGTTATGATTATGAATGAACAACGACAAAAGGAATGAATGTCCTTTTAACCGAGTAAGAATTAACTTACACAATACCGATGATGAATGTCCGTCCACGAACAACGTCCTAAATGAAATATCGGTCGCTCGAACAACCTTGAATAACACAATTACCAATAATCCAATCATTACGCAAATCAAAAACGATCATAATCGACTCAAACATCGACACAACGATATCCGAGCTCGAATGAATCGAAACCAACTCCAAGATGAGTATTTCAAACCATCAAAACACTTTCAAGGATATCAATAATCCATTATGAATCCATAACTCATGATTACAACAACATCAATCGGAAAATCCCCAATTAACCGAAGTCAACCCCAAGGGTTCTTGAAATAATTCCGAAAATAACCATTAAATCCGTAGGAATATGTTTATACAAGTTAGATAATCCATAACGAACATATTCCAATGATAATCCAAGCTTACACGAAGAAATCGGAAGGAAAACCCCAAAAATCCGAAATTCTAGATCCAAGAGATTAATACCTTTGATTCGATGTGATGAAGATGATGAAATGATGATCAATCCGAAAGATGAGCTTGAAGATGATGGTTGATGATTACACCTCGAAGAACCCTCTCTGAAACGCTCGAAATCGCCCAAAAATACCGAAGGAGTGAAATGGGATGAACAAATGAAGAAGTCTGACTAACTGTCCAATTTATACTCAGACCAGGTTAGCGTGCGCTAGTCCTTGTGCATAGCGTGCGCTAACGAGTAATTTGGGTAGTCCAGTACCTTGTCCGAACACGGTAGCGCGCTACGTACCTCTTTGTAGCGTGCGCTACGGCGTACTACTAGCGTGCGCTAATATCCATTGTTAGCGTGCGCTAGCGAAATATTTAACGCCCGATCGGAGTCGAGAAAACCATCGCCCTCGATCTAACCTCGATAGCGTGCGCTACAACCATTATTTAGCGCGCGCTAATATATCGGTTGCGTACGCTAACAACAATGCATAGCGTGCGCTATGAATAAACCAGTGCGATCCGGTAGCCACTGGACTCAACCGATCCGCCTAGCGCGCTACTCCACACATATAGCGTGCGCTACTACGACCGCTAGCGCGCTACTTACCACTCGTAGCGTGCGCTAATTATTCTCACTGCGATCCGGTACCTTACGGGCTGCGGCCCAACAAGGTAGCGTGCGCTAAAGCTGAGCGGTAGCGTGCGCTACCTATACCCAATTAGCGTACGCTAAAAGGAGTATGTAGCGTGCGCTACTCCTCAAGCACAGCTTGCAACGAAAATGACAATGATGATAAACACGGCACGAAACTCCAATCAGATTAATGATGAATGACGATCGATACTCGATACAATTACTCTGAATGATGAATACCATGACTGAATCTGAGTGACAAATGACCAATAATGAATGAAATTACTGAGTATCAAATACTGAATGATAAATACTGAATGATAATTACTGAGTGATAATTACTGAATTACAACTGGGTATTACATCCGCCTTGGAAATAGCGGCGTACATTCTAAACTTGGTGCCTTCGAAATCAGTTCCAAAAACACCCACAGAACTATGGAATGGGCGCAAGCCCAGTCTAGGACATGTGTAATATCCGGATTTATTACGGTGTATTTCATCTGTATTCAAACCATGTATTATTCGGATTGGTGATTTTGATTATTGGAGTATAATATTTCGTGCATTGATATCATTATACATAAGTATAGAAACATGCAAAATTTCTCAAACAACCTCGTGATAGCGCACGCTAAGAATGTATCTTAACGCGCGCTATCGGGCTATTATTAGCGCACGCTATGCAGGTAGGAGTTGCGTGCGCTAAGGACTCAATTATTGAGCGGGACGGCTAGCACATGCGCCAGCCGGGACATGGGTCCGGATAAGATTCCATGGGCCTTGCCGGACAATTCTGAAGTCAACCATTATTAGCGCACGCTAAGGAATGCTTAGTAGCGTGCGCTAACTTGTTAAAATGCAGAATATTATAAATGGGACAACAACTCGTTTTGGCTTACATTTTACTCGTTCCTTCTGCATACTTGAGAGGCCAGAGAGCTGAGATATCCTACTACATACTTAGAACACATATTGTTGGTGTTTATATATTGACTATCACTTGGGAGTAATCATTGAAGAGGAATAGCACCTTGGAGTGGCATACAACCAACCGGAGTTGGATTCTACCTTACGATTCAGTGATTTTCATCATATTAAGGTATGCTCAATCTATCTCAAGACTTAGAGTTGGATTCTAACGATTTGGATGATCATGTTAACAAGATATGGATTTTCATAGATGAATTATCCAAAGTATATCATGTTTGGAATATTGAGATGATTAAGCCTTAAGTACCTTGATTATAATCATCATGATTCGAATCTTATTACACTGAATATGTAAAGAGAAGCTTCTATCATTGGTAATTCGAATCTAGTAGATGACTTCATAATAATCATGGACTTGACTTTAACAATCATTATTGTTGGATAAATCTAAAGGATTGATCATGGAAAGATTTATCTAGTATAGATGGAACGTTTAAACAACTTCAGCATGATAATATTGATTGATATAAGGTGTTGATATCAACCGTTAAGCTTTTCGAATCGTCATATGAAGAATTGTAGTCGAAATAGAATATGGTTTATATGGTATGCATATCCTTGAATCCGAAGTTGTTGTTATCCGTAAGATCATTCAGAATCATATATACATGATATTCATAGAGGTAACATGAAGTATCACGGAAGATTTCATTGTTTCGATCATGGCGAGAACAGTTTACTGCTCAGCAGTAAACTGCCATGCACAGATAGCGCACGCTATGCTTTGATTATTAACGTGCGCTATCGAGCACGAGTTAGCGTACGCTACGTTTGGTACGTAACGTACGCTAGGCCAACAGACGAGTCGATCGGCCGATCGGTGAAGTAATGACCATACATAGTTAGCGTGCGTAGGCTTTGTTGTTTGCGTGCGCTATCGAAAGGCACTTAACGACGCTACACGAGTACTTAGCGTGCGCTAAGCGATTCAGCAGATTGCGTTTTATGAACTTTTGACCGTAAATCGAATTGTTAAACATTAAATGCGATGTGAGATAAATCTATATCATTTCTTTTGTTAAGGTGTGGTCTCGTTACGTGATTGATTGAGGAGGACGACCTTCGAGTGTTCATTTTCGTGGAAGTGTTGTTATTGTCTTCAAATCGAGGCAAGTACTTTAATTGTTTTATGTATTGTTGTTATACATATTGTCGTGCATGTATGTCGTTGTTGTATGTCCACCTCGTGTTGGTCCGACGGGATCATCGGGGGATCTATGCTAGCGTCTACTGGATCATCGGACGGTTTTCCACCACGGGTTGGTCGACGGGATCATCGTGGGTTCTAGGCGATGAACTGGATCGACGGAATTACCATGTGTATGTTATGATATCATGTTGTGATTATCAGTTGTGTATGTCATTTTTGAGTTTCTCGTAGGAGAAGACTCGTTGGTATTTTGTCGTTTACGTTATTATTCTTCGTGAGATATGAATAATATGTTGTGGTACTTGTACTAGCATCGTTGTGCTAACCCCTTCGGACGTGAACATTTTGTTCGTGTTCAGGATCCAGGAGAGCGGGGAAACAACCACTGGAACTGTATGACGACGAGGGTGCAGAGTGATGTCCCGACCGAGTTTATTTATCTGTTGTTTATTCTTTATTTCAATAAGTACTCGAGTACGAAGTCATTTATGATGGATTTGAATTTGGTGATGTATTATTGAGTTATGTTGAACAATGGTACTATTTTTGTATTTGGTCAGAACTATTGTACCGTAATTCCGTTATTTCCATTTGTTAGTACCTTTTAATGCCTGTTCAATTCTTCAGCCTTGTAAATCCTTATGTAAAGGATTTACGGCGCTGTAATATTCCTTAATATATCGGGGGTGTTACAGAATATGGTATCAGAGCTAAGATTATGGATATCTTGTCCGTTGGGTTAAAATAGGGGTCATTTATGTCTTTTGAGGTAACCGGCCGTAAATGACATCACTGCACTGCCTACGTCTTCATGCGAACGGTGGTTGTAAGTTCCTAAACTCTATCTCGTTCTTTACATGTTGTGTCACTTTATACTTGAATATTAGAACGATGTTGTTTCCTGTATATTGAGTATTTATGCTTACAGTATGTTGAGAGGCGGACGTGGACGTGGTCGCGGTCGTGGGCGCGGACGGAGAAATGCCGAAAGGGAAGCGTCGCCTTCTAATCAGGCCAGTCATAGCTCAGGCGAGCCGCAACAATCTATTAATAACGAACCAGATCCTGCTGGACCAGAGATCCTTCGTCAAGTGGTGAACCAGATGACTCAGTTCGCCCAGGTCGTGGACCGAATGCAAGTGGCGGTGGGACTACAGCAGGGAGAGAGACATCAAGGGATCCCAGACATGGGAAATCGAGGTGACCGGTGGCTGCAAGAGGTGGCGAAGATGCAACCACCCAAATTCGACGGTATTTCTGAGACTCCCACCTGGGATCATTGGTTGAAAGAACTGGAGAAAATCTTTGCCGGAATTAATCGCCAGACGGCAAGGAGAGCCTCTATCGCTCAATATTTTACGATAGGGGAAGCATCCGAATGGTGGGAAGCCATCCTACTGTAGACCATGTTGCCGATTGGACAAAGTTTAGATTGATGATGGAAGCTCAGTATTGCCCTCGTCCTGTGAGGGAAGCCAAAGTTCGGGAGTTTTTCTCCGCTCAGCCTTCTGATGTACCAGTATCCCAGGCGATTAAGACGTTTAACCAGCAGCTGGCGTTTGTTCGACATTTGGTCAGAACAGATGCAGAAATGATGATCCATTTCGATATGAGGATGAAACCAGAAGTCCAGAGGTACATGTCCGGATTTGAATGTACCACACTCCGTCAATACCAGGATAAGGCGTTGGCATATGAGATCAAGGAAGCAGCCATGGAGAAATTTTCGGAACCCAAGAAACAGAAAGTCTCTGGTACTTTTACAGAGCACAAGAACAGCGGGGGCCGTAAGGCCCAGTCATCCTTTCACTCTTTCAAGAAACCTCCGCACCCAGTTAGGAGCGGAAAGAACTTCGGAGCGACATCGACTATTACGGATGTTACCAGGAAATGCTTTAACTGCGCCCAGACGGGGCACTATCGACGGAATTGCCCCCTTCCTGCCGTGACTTGTTTTGATTGTGGACGAGAGGGACATCGGGCGGTGTTTTGTGAAGAGGCTGCAAAGTCTTTTAGAGCCCGTATGTTGTGTCAATATTTATCCATCCCGACAGGCGATCGACTATAAGGCCGAGCGACCAAGTCAACTCCAGTCAAACCATGGCTAGCTCGCCAAGTCGAAGATATCAGACCACCATCAGGTACCCAGCGATCGACTCCCAAGGCGATCGCCATTTGGCAGCTGGCGACCGACTCTAGTATCCGGCCAAGGACGGTCGACCTACGTCCCGAGCAGTGATGATCGCCCGTCAAAGTCATCAAGGATTGGATCTCAGAACAGCACCCACGTGCAGATCCGCAAAAGGCGCTGACAAGATCTTCGCTAACAGACAAGATCTTTTGCTGACAGACAAGACCTTTGACCACAGCCTGTCACCTACCTCACCTACCGGCACGTGCGCCGAAAGTTGTCAGTGGGGCCACCCGTGGCAAAGAACTCAGACGCGTGTAAGCTCCCCATCGACCGCATCTGATCGCCAAAGCAACTCCTGCAGACTTTGAGGGGACAGGCCCATGTGCTAAAAGACGATCGCCCGATTATTATAATGCAGAAAAGGCGATCGCCCGGCGTATCCAAGCCCTATAAATAGAGAACCTCCTCCTACCGGAAAAAGGTTCCCAATTCATTTAACCTATGGTTCGGAATTCATTCCACCAAGAGTTCGGAATTCATTTGACTTACGTTCGGAATTCATTTCACCAACAGTTGAGAACTCGTCCACTTATATTCCGACTTCATTCACGGAAATACAGTAGAACACACATATCATCAAGCTCCCGGCTATCTCACCGGAATCCATCTCAGGACTTCTCTCTCCAAATCTCTCGTCCAGAAGACGATCGGCAGAGGCAAGAAGTCCCCACAAGGCAGATTCCAAGAGATTCATAAGCCCAGGAACTCAAGCATCCAGCTAAATACTCGCCGTGAGAGACGGTCGATCTCTCACCGCCGCGACTGTTCATCTCCTTTGTTACAAGAACTCACAGAGCATCAAATCTGGTTCTTCCGGCAATCTACACGCTCACTAGCTAAGATAACAAGAATCCTTACACTCATTGTAATTGTATTCTTACATTAGTACTTGTATCCCCGAATATTAGTATTAATAATATCTCGCGAGAGCATTCAAGCCCGGGACTAACAACCCCGGCAAATCTTGTGTTATTTATCTTTCTCACGGAAGTGCTCTTGCATTTGTTTGCTATCCCATCCATTCCAGCAATATCTGTCTCCGGATAATATTTTGGGTAGCAACACCATACACCACAGCCAGTCCAGAAGGAGGCCAGTATTCCACAGACGCAGCAAAGTGTTCAGATGCCTCAGAATTTTGGCCGCGGGCGAGGCAGAGGACCATGGGACCGAAAGGGGACATCGAGTGCCGGATCTGCTCCCCCACGTCTGTACGAGATGAGGAGGACAGACGATCGTGATGTCTTGCCGCATCGTGCAATCGGCCCAGATCCTTTCCTAGCCAGTTAGTGTTTTATTCGATACAGGAGCTACGCATTCTTTTATATCCTTGTCTTGTGTAAATCGTTTGAATGTTTCCGGTTTTCATACTTGTGAACCTTATGTTGTTGGTTTACCGAGTGGGGAGAGGATTGTCGGAAACTTAGAAACTATAAATTTCCCTGTATCATTTGGAGGCAGAGAGTGGCTCTCAAATCTGATCGTGATAGAAATGCAAGGAGATGACGTGATACTCGGAGACGATTGGCTTAATCGATATGGAGCAATTGTGAACTACCGAAGGAGGAATATCTCGCTGATCGCTGACGATGGTTCCGAAATATTGTTCGAGGGGTGGAAACCGAGAAGCTCAGGAAAATTGATCAAAGCGATAAAGGCTGTCAAATTGTTGAAACAGGGCTGTACCGGGTACTGGTGTTACGCAATGAAGAAAGAAGACGAAATTGTGGAACTTTCATCCATTCCTGTTGTGAACGAATTTCCAGATGTATTTCCTGACGAATTACCTGGACTACCTCCACGAAGGGATGTAGAATTTACCATCGAGCTGGAACCCGGAGCTACACCAATTTCCAAGGCGCCGTATCGTATGGCACCTACCGAGATGTACGAACTGAAGAAGCAGCTGGAGGAGTTACTGGACAAGGGCTATATTCAGCCAAGCGTTTCACCCTGGGGAGCGCCAGTTCTTTTTGTCCGAAAGAAGGATGGGTCGCTCCGACTGTGTATTGACTATCGAGAGCTGAACAAGATGACGATTAAGAACAAATATCCGTTGCCATGGATTGATGATCTGTTTGACCAGCTGCAAGGGGCAACAGTATTTTCTAAAATCGATCTGAGATCAGGATACCATCAGCTGAGGATTAAGGAATCTGATGTTCCGAAATCAGCTCGTAACTCGCTACGGTCATTATGAGTTTTTAGTGATGCCGTTTGGACTAACTAACGAGCCTGCTGTAATTATGCAATTGATGAACAGAGTGTTCATTGAATTTTTGGACAAATTTGTGGTCGTGTTCATTGATGACATTCTGGTGTATTCTAAGAGCCCGGAAGAACATGCGCAGCATTTGCGGATTGTATTGGAACTTTTGAGAAACGAACAATTTTACGCCAAACTTTCTAAGTGTGAATTCTGGCTAAAGGAAGTAATGTTCCTCGGCCATGTGGTGTCAGCTAAAGGAGTCCGAGTAGATCCTCAGAAGATCGAAGCAATTATGGATTGGGAGCCTCCAAAGAACGTGAAAGAAGTCCGAAGCTTCTTAGGACTTGCTGGATATTATCGTCGATTCGTGGAAGGGTTTTCTAAAATCTCCCGCCCACTTACTCGACTCCTGCAGAAAACTCAAAAGTTTGAGTGGAATGAGTTATGTCAGATTAGCTTTGATGAATTGAAGAAGAGATTGACGACGGCACCGATTCTATCACTTCCACAGGGAACTGGAGGATTTATAGTTTACAGTGATGCTTCGAACCAAGGACTTGGATGCGTATTGATGCAGAACGATAAGGTAATCGCTTATGCGTCGCGACAGCTGAAACCTTATGAAGTGAATTACCCGACACATGATTTGGAGTTAGCAGCAGTAGTTTTTGCTTTGAAGATCTGGAGGCATTATCTGTACGGGACTCACTGTCAGATCTTTACGGATCATAAGAGTCTCAAGTACATATTCAGTCAGAAAGAGTTGAACATGCGACAAAGAAGATGGTTAGAACTGATTAAGGACTATGACTTGGAGATTTTATATCATCCAGGCAAAGCGAATGTAGTGGCCGATGCACTTAGCCGCAAGCCTGTCTCTATTCAGATGCTGGAGACGCTGACATCCCAACTTATCCTTCAACGAGAGATGATTCGTGAAGGGATTGAAGTATGGTTACAAAGAGTCCAAGGACAACTGTGCGTGATGGAGATAACTTCATCATTAACCGAAGGAATCAAATCTAGACAGGCAGATGATCCTCTGATGATTCGGTTACGTGATGAAGTGATCAAAGGAAAGGCCCCCGGATTCATAATTCATGATGATGGGGTTTTGAGATTTCGTAACCGACTGCTCCCGATGATGATGTTCAAAGCAGACGATTATGAAGGAAGCTCACGTTCGCCTCTATTCTATCCACCCGGCACCAAGAAATGTATAAGGATTTGAAGCAGAATTTCTGGTGGGGCAACATGAAGAAAGATGTAGCAGACTATGTTTCGAAATGCTTGACTTGTCAGCAGGTTAAGATCGAGCATCAACGGCCTGCCGAAATGTTGAAGCCACTCCCGATTCCTGAATGGAAGTGGGAGGACATATCGATGGATTTTATCACTAATATGCCGAAAACCAGGACAGGAATGAACATGATTTGGGTGATAGTTGATCGTTTAACCAAATCATCTCATTTTCTAGGCATTAAGGATACGTGGGGACCAGAGAGGTTGGCACGAGTATTTATTTCGGAGATAGTTCGATTGCATGGTACGCCGAAGACCATTGTTTCTGATCGATACGGCCGTTTTGTGTCTCACTTTTGGAAAGCAGTTCATAAGGCCTTGGGGACCGAATTGAACTTCAGTACGGCTTATCACCCGCAGACTGACGGATAATCTAAGAGAACTATACAAACGGTGGAAGACATGCTGAGGGCCTGTGCCTTAGATTGGTCAAACGATTGGGAAGTTCATATACCGTTGATTGAATTTACCTACAACAATAGTTGGCATGCTTCCATTAAGATGGCACCGTTTGAGGCATTATACGGAAGGAGATGCAGATCGCCCCTATGCTGGGACGATTCGTCAGATTTGATCGGAACAGAACCAGAGTTGATCGTGCAGACTCGAGAGAAGATAGCCTTGATTCATGAAAGGCTGTTGACTGCCCAGAGTCGCTAGAAATCTTACGCAGACGTACGCCGTCGCCCATTGGAGTTCAATACTGGAGACCACGTACTTTTGAAGGTTTCTCCTACTCGGGGAATCTTTCGTTTCGGAAGGAAAGGAAAGCTGAGTCCGAGATATATCGGACCATTTGAGATCCTCGAGAGAGTTGGGGAGTTGGTATACAGATTGGCATTGCCGCCGTCATTGTGCCATGTTCATAAAGTGTTCCACGTATCCTAGTTACGGAGGTATATACCAGATCCCAGTCATATCATTGACTTCGGCGAGATCGAAGTCGAGCAGGATGGGACGTTTGAAGAAAGACCAGTCAAGATACTCGAGAGTCGAGTTAAGCAATTGAGGAACAAACCAATCGTTTTGGTCAAAGTTCAATGGTCACGTCATGGAATGGAAGAAGCCACCTGGGAAACGGAAGCTGATATGAAGTCTAGATATCCCGAGTTATTTTCGTCTTGAGTTTCGGGACGAAACTCCTTTTTAGTAGGAGAGTGTGTAATATCCGGATTTATTACGGTGTATTTCATCTGTATTCAAACCATGTATTATTCGGATTGGTGATTTTGATTATTGGAGTATGATATTTCGTGCATTGATATCATTGTACATAAGTATAGAAACATGCAAAATTTCTCAAACAACCTCGTGATAGCGCACGCTAAGAATGTATCTTAACGCGCGCTATCGGGCTATTATTAGCGCACGCTATGCAGGTAGGAGTTGCGTGCGCTAAGGACTCAATTATTGAGCGGGACGGCTAGCACATGCGCCAGCCGGGACATGGGTCCGGATAAGATTCCCGCGGATGCACCCGGACAATTCTGAAGTCAACCATTATTAGCGCACGCTAAGGAATGCTTAGTAGCGTGCGCTAACTTGTTAAAATGCAGAATATTATAAATGGGACAACAACTCGTTTTGGCTTACATTTTACTCGTTCCTTCTGCATACTTGAGAGGCCAGAGAGCTGAGATATCCTACTACATACTTAGAACACATATTGTTGGTGTTTATATATTGACTATCACTTGGGAGTAATCATTGAAGAGGAATAGCACCTTGGAGTGGCATACAACCAACCGGAGTTGGATTCTACCTTACGATTCAGTGATTTTCATCATATTAAGGTATGTTCAATCTATCTCAAGACTTAGAGTTGGATTCTAACGATTTGGATGATCATGTTAACAAGGTATGGATTTTCATAGATGAATTATCCAAAGTATATAATGTTTGGAATATTGAGATGATTAAGCCTTAAGTACCTTGATTATAATCATCATGATTCGAATCTTATTATACTGAATATGTAAAGAGAAGCTTCTATCATTGGTAATTCGAATCTAGTAGATGACTTCATAATAATCATGGACTTGACTTTAACAATCATTATTGTTGGATAAATCTAAAGGATTGATCATGGAAAGATTTATCTAGTATAGATGGAACGTTTAAACAACTTCAGCATGATAATATTGATTGATATAAGGTGTTGATATCAACCGTTAAGCTTTTCGAATCGTCATATGAAGAATTGTAGTCGAAATGGAATATGGTTTATATGGTATGCATATCCTTGAATCCGAAGTTGTTGTTATCCGTAAGATCATTCAGAATCATATATACATGATATTTATGGAGGTAACATGAAGTATCACGGAAGATTTCATTGTTTCGATCATGGCGAATAAGCGATTCTTGCCAAGAAGAAACCGCCATGCACAGATAGCGACGCTATGCTTTGATTATTAACGCGGCGTTATCGAGCACGAGTTAGCGACGCTACGTTTGGTACGTAACGCACGCTAGCCAACAGACGAAGTCGATCGGCCGATCGCTGAAGTAATCGACCATACATAGTTAGCGTGCGCTAGGCTTTGTTGTTTGCGTGTCTATCGAAAGCGACTTAACGACGCTACACATAGTACTTAGCGGCGCTAAGCGATTCAGCGGATTGCGTTTATGAACTTTTGACCGTAAATCGAATTGTTAAACATTAAATGCGATGTGAGATAAATCCTATATCATTTCTTTTGTTAAGGTTTGGTCTCGTTACGTGATTGATTGAGGAGGACGACCTTCGAGTGTTCATTTTCGTGGAAGTGTTGTTATTGTCTTCAAATCGAGGCAAGTACTTTAATTGTTTTATGTATTGTTGTTATACATATTGTCGTGCATGTATGTCGTTTTTGTATGTCCACCTCGTGTTGGTCCGACGGGATCATCGGGGGATCTATGCTAGCGTGCGCTGGATCATCGGACGGGTTTTTCCACCACGGGTTGGTCTGACGGGATCATCGTGGGTTCTAGGCAGTGAATGCTGGATCGACGGAATTACCATGTGTATGTTATGATATCATGTTGTGATTATCAGTTGTGTATGTCATTTTTGAGTTTCTCGTAGGAGAAGACTCGTTGGTATTTTGTCGTTTACGTTATTATTCTTCATGAGATATGAATAATATGTTGTGATACTTGTACTAGCATCGTTGTGCTAACCCCTTCGGGGGTGAACATTTTGTTTGTGTTCAGGATCCAGGAGAGCGGGGAAACGACCACTGGAACTGTATGACGACGAGGGTGCAGAGTGATGTCCCGACCGGGTTTATTTATCTGTTGTTTATTCGTTATTTCAATAAGTACTCGAGTGCGAAGTCATTTATGATGGATTTGAATTTGGTGATGTATTATTGAGTTCTGTTGAACAATGGTACTATTTTTGTATTTGGTCAGAACTATTGTACCGTAATTCCGTTATTTCCATTTGTTAGTACCTTTTAATGCATGTTCAATTCTTCAGCCTTGTAAATCCTTATGTAAAGGATTTACGGCGCTGTAATATTCCTGAATATATCGGGGGTGTTACAACATGTTCGGATTCGGGGTTCACCAGTGTAATATCCGGAATTTCTACTACTGTTATTTAATGTTATTTTATCCGAGTTATGTTGTACAGCGTGTAATCTGTACAGTATGGATAAAAATAAATTTGAAACTGAGACAGCTGTATTGGTATAATTGTCGTAGTTGGTCTACAATTACGTTTGAGGGTATCGTGTATCAGGTTATCGTGCTTTTGATATTAGGTATATCATATGAGAATATTATTGGATTGAATATATGTCTTCAGTATGTGTGTATACGTATCCAATATGTCGAGACGGACAGGAACAGTTGGATTTGGCTAAGTATAGAGCCCTTAACGTACGCTAAGCTTAAGGACTTACGTACGCTAAGTTGCTAGTGTTATGTACGTTAAGGCTAAGGTATTACGTACGTAACAAGAAGAATCGGACATATGGTCGGCATGTGGGGCCCTGTGTCGATAGCTTTCGACGGAGAACGTGCATGGCCAAGTCAACTACGTATTACGTACGCTATACAGGGTGTATTACGTACGTAATATGAGCTTATATTGTAGCAAGTCAACGTACGTATTACGTACGTTATGGAAAATGTGTTACGTACGTAAGAATGTGAATGAAATGAGTCAGTTAACTCTGGACTGTCGTTGCGTACGCTACCAAAGTCAGATAGCGTACGTAAATGGTGGTTACATACATTAACATGGGCATGTTACGTACGTAACGAACTGGAATGTTTTATAAGAGAATGTCCGTCTTTCATTTCTCTTCATTATTTCACTTCGTTCTTCACCTCCAAACACTGAGAGAGGGAGTTTTAGCTCTCCTAGTCGATTGTGAGATTGGAAACATGGGATTGAAGCTTGGATACAAGAATATTGATGATTTTTCAAGTATTTGCATGTGTATTTCATCTTCTAAGAGATATGTTGGATAATCCTCCCTTTCAATCCGGATTTTGATGTTGTTGCTGATGAATGATTCTTATGAAGATGATTATGATGTTGTCGTTACGGTTCTTGAGGTTATATGAACTATATGTTGAAGGATATGATGGTTTATGTCTTGATTATGTTGGTTATGATTATAGAATCATAGTGTTCTTGGTGTTCTTGGTAGAATTATTTCGATTCCTGATGTGAGGAGAGAATATGATAATATATACCTTGAATTATGAATGAGAATTGTTTAGATGTTAGAACATATCGAATTAGGTTGTTTTGATGGCTATAATCATGATTTCGAATCACTTAGTGTTCTTGAGGAACTTCTTGATGAATTTAACATAGCAAGACGACCGTAGGTTGAATTATCGGTATCTTTAGATATGAAGATTGAATGTTCGTTGATTGTAGTAGTAGAATTCGTATGTTCTTGATGAAATACGAATCATGATATCATTTTGGAATCTGAAAAGATTGTGATTGATCACTGGATATGATTTCCTTTACATTCATATCCGTAATCGTATTTTGGTTATGAATTCGTAATTGTTTGAGTTGGATTGTTCGGACTTGTGTCTAATCGAGATATTGTGAAATCGTTGAGTTTGTCGATCGATTATATTGATTAGTAATTATCGGATTTCGGTTCATATGATGAATATGAATTCGTAAAATGGTTTGAGTATATTATTTGGTTTTATATAGGATCGAGGTATCATTGACCCATTAAGTTTGATTGGTTGGCTATGTCGGTTGTTGATTATTATCGGATCGTTGCTATTTGATTACTTCAACAGGTTGAGATTAGTGATCGGTGATTATAACCGTATGTTGCGGTCGTGTTCGAGTATGTTCGTGAATTGCATGGGTCAGGGTCGAGGAGCTCGTAGATGAAGGCAATGAGATTGGTAGCAGCTTCATCATCGTCGTATCAGTATCGAGGCAAGTTATTATTTGCTCAGTTATAATGTTTAATGAATGGTTTCAGTTTCATTTCGTTTATAATGCATATAGCAATGATTATTACTGCAAATTCTGGAGATTTGGATTATATGTTGTCTTTCAAATTCTGGGAGTTAAATCATAATGTATATGCTTTATCTCGGTTATTGGCATATTCGGGTATCAAGGTTACGTTGCGATAAAGATGAGGATATGAGTATCTATAGTCCATGGTACGTTTGGATCGCCGAGCATTGAGGATAATCGCCGATGATGATTTGACATCGAGATTTATCCTGAAGGACTCGGGACAAGTATCTTAGTTTGATTCGGTTTAGTGTTGATGGTGTTGATCATGCAGGTTGTCATTCATATTGCTGAACATGAAGTCGTCCTAGTTGTGTCATCACAGTGCCGTTTATGTTTTTGATTCATATGTTGTTTATGTTGATGAACATATTGAGTTGCATATGTGTATGCATAATTGTATTGTTTATGTTGTGTTGATCCGGTGAGATCGTGTGATCTATGCAGAGGGCGCTGGATCGGATGTCCACTATGCATTGGTCCGACGGGATCATCATGGGATCTATGCTGAGGGCGCTGGATCGTTGAACAGGTTTTCCACCATGCATTGGTCCGACGGGATCATCATTGGGATCTATGCTGAGGGCGCTGGATCGTTGGATTACCCAGTATTGTGTTGATGGAATCATGTGGATTCGCATCATTGATTTTATCATGTGTTGTTGTTGCATATATATATTATTGGCTATTCATTTCGTGTTGATCTAGTAAAATCATATGGGATCTATGCTGAGGGCGCTGGATCATGTGATTTCCATTGAGCATACACTTTTGTTATTGTTTTGAGCATATTGGCGTTGTGATATGAGTATGCATTTGTAGGTCTTGTGTTAGGACCGTGCCCATATGTTGCATTGATTTGATCTCGGATTAGACTGACATGATTGTCGTGGTATTGTGCATATCGAGGTATGTTACGTATTTCCCTTGGTATTTGTCTTTGATGGACAATTGGTTTTCGTGTCGAGATGTGATGATGTTACCCGATGGATTTGGGTTGGACAGAGTTAGTAGATTTCGTAACAGTGAGTTATGATGATGTTTTGAGAACCTTGGGTACTGTGCGATATGTGAATTTTGGTAAAGTTATGATGATAAGATTACATTAGTCGTATTCTTATTCTTGCATTCTCATTGGTATGTAATTATTAATGTGATGTGACGGTTAGCATTGTTGGATATTATGGCTGACCTCATCGTGGGCTTTCTTTTTAGGTTCTTGAGGTATCGAGCTTGTAGCGGTCGTGGAGAGATGAGCTTCCCGGAGGATACTGGCTAGAGCATGTTTTTGTGTGAATTGAGTTCCTGATCAGTTGTTGTATTCCACTGCTGGAGTATTTTTAATTGTCTGTCTTTTCCGCCACGTGCGTATTTTTAAATGGTCTTTTGGTATCTGGTAACTTAGGTTACTTTGGCAACCGTTTTCTAAACTATTGTGTCGGTACGTGTAAGCGATAGCTTAACGTTTGTTTTTAAACTGTTGAGTTCTGACATTTTAGGCCTTGTCCTTTCAAACGAGATTTTACGACGATTTTGATAAACAGATTTTATATAGTCTTCAAATATTTTAAAGATAGTACCGTTGTAGGCCTCTTGGGCATTTGTAAATGTTTGCGAAAATTCTTTTAGCCTTGTGAGTTCCATTCCGGGGCCCACGGTGCTGTAATATTCCCGGTTGGATCTGGGGGTGTTACAACCAGCACACGTGCTGAATAAGAAAGCTGATAAATTGGCATCTCGTACAGAAGTACGAGTGTTTGTAGGGTATCCGAAGGGAACGAATGGTGGCTTATTCTATAGTCCTAAAGACCAGAAGGTCATTGTTAGCACCAATGCCCGGTTCCTAGAGGAGGAAGCCTAGGGGTGAGGTCATTTTAGAAGAACTTATGGGCGAGATTTCGACAATACCAATTGCACAAACACCTAGTGTACAACGTATCGACACTATTATAGATACACAAACCAAGGACACGTCTCGTCGTAGTGGGAGGGTTGTTCGTCAACCTGAAGGTTTCATCGGCGTGTGAGCGTCTTCGGACCACTCCCCGGACCAGGATGAAATGGATCCATGTACGTACAAACAGGCAGTTCAAGACAAGGATGCTAAATCCTAGAAAAGAGCAATGGAATCCGAAATGGGATCTATGGATTCCAATCAAGTGTAGGAGATAGTAGAGCTACCCAATGGGGTAAAACCCATTGGAAGTGAGTGGGTCTACAAGCGTAAGAAATGATCGAAAGAGAAGATTGAAATCTTCAAAGCAAGGCTTGTTGTGAAAGGTTACACTCAGAAGGAGGGCATCGACTACGATGAGACCTTTTCGCCAGTAGCCATGCTTAAATCGATCCGGATTCTCTTAGCTATAGCTGCACATTTGGATATGTAGATTTGGCAGATGGATGTCAAGACTGTGTTCTTGAACAGGAGTCTTGATAAGGAAATCTACATGCGCCAACTTGAGGGATTCATTGCTGAAGGAGATGAGCACTTAGTGTGCAGTCTTAAAAGAGCCATTAATGGTCTTAAGCAAGCAACAAAGTCTTGGAACATGCGATTTGATGAGGTCATTCAATCGTATGATTTTGAACAGTGTCCTAGTGAGGTTTGTGTATACAAAAAGTGCGATGGAAATGTGCTGGTGTTTCTTGTACTGTACGTAGATGATATACTTCTAATTGGAAACAATGTGAGGGTATTATCAGACATAAGGGTATGGCTATCTGAGCAGTTCGATATGAAGGATCTGGGAGAAGTTGGACACGTCCTTGGTATTAAGATCTTTCGAGATCGCAAGAAAAGGATGTTGTGCTTATCTCATACATCCTATATCGATACGGTGCTAAAGCGGTTTAGCATGGAGAATTCCAAGAAAGGTTTCTTACCTTACAGACATGGAATTCAGCTATCTAAGACCATGTGTCCTAAGACACAGAAGGATATAGATGATATGAAGCTGATCCCTTATGCTTCGGCATTGGGAAGCCTCATGTATGTTATGCTTTACACCAAGCCTGATATCTGTCATGCTGTAGGCATGGTGGCGAGATATCAGTCGAACCCAAGACCGGGACATTGGATTGCTGTCAAGAATATACTCAAGTACCTGAGAAGGACTAGGGAGCATATGTTTGTATATCAATCGGATACACTTTGTCCTTTGGATTACACTAACTCAGATTTCCAGTCAGACAATGTTAAGCTTAAGTCAACCTCGATATATGTTTTTGTTGGACTTAGATATGGTTCTTGGTTTGCATAGAAGTATCACAATTTTATTGTGGCAATACTGGTGTATTTATAAACCCAGAGGAACCACGAGCCCATAGAGCAATGAAACATATCAGTCACAAGTAACGTTGTAAAACGAGGGAACATAGTGTTGTTCAAGATTGCATGTGGAAACAACCTAGTTGATTCTTTCATATAGAAGGAATGAGGTTGAGATGTATGACAGCATTGCTTTGAGTATAAGTGAGAGATAGATAGACATAGTCTAGATAGTATACTTCAAAAGCATACTTTGAGTATAAGTGGGAGATTGTTAGGGTTGTATACATCAAATCATACTTTATGCTTTTATTACCTAATTTCCCGGTCTTTATCTATGAGAATATTTAATTCATTTATCACATATTTTGCATATTTATTCATGCTATGATTATGAAAATATTGTCTAATTTACTCTATATTTTAGATAATGTGGTGTGTCGTGTCATTGTATCTAATCCACATAATAACCTGGAACAATATATAGTAAAAAAGGGGGCACTTGATCTCCTCTGCAGCTACTATGAATTTCTCATCTCTCAGAATCGATTCCAGCGCAGTCCCTTTGGGGGCCTACAACCTTGGCCGGTCGGGGTTCCCATCTAACGGCCTCCTCCCCACCAAGCAGCACCCGCAGAATAATGTTATTACTTCGGAGAGGGTTATGGTCGCACACGCTTCCGCGAAGACCGGATCTGCTGTTGTGGAGCAGCGGGGATTGAGCGAGTCGGACTCAGGATCGAGTCGAATCACATCGCTGAGTCAGGTCTCCGGCGTGCTGGGATCCCAGTGGGGTGATGAAGGCAAAGGAAAGCTGGTTGACATCCTCGCAAAGAACTTCGACATCGTCGCTCGGTGTCAGGTAATCACGCATTGAATTATTTGGTTCCAGACTTTAAGATTGCTGCTTGCCTTTTGGAATTTTCAGCTGGCGAGTTGCATGATTATGAAATTCATGAACACGAGTTGCAAAATTGTGATTCTTACTTTAGCTCAGCAGCAGGACCGACCGTTTTGGGGTTCTCCAGAAAACCATTTTAACGTGATTGTTGTTGCTTTAGTTTGATGAATAATAATTCTAGATGGAACGAAACTGTTTCCGTAGCTTTATGAACTGATAGCCAATCATCCCATAATGAACTTTATGTGGTATGTAAGCTTTCCTAGTTATCTGATATCAAATTTTTATGTTGAAACTGCACATTAGGGTCAGTATTCATCTCGTCATTGATCTATGATAAATTGAGAAACACATTTGAAAAGCTGTTTGTACTTGAAAGCCTACCGAACACCAAAAAAATCTTAGAACAGATTGGTGTCCCTTGAATTTCTACCTTAATATCCTCCCATTATATAAAGCCCCTGTTCAATCTGTTTTCAAAAATTAGGTAAATGCAGTCAAATCCTCATCTCATGGGAACAGCATGTATTTCACAAACCTCCACCACTAACTTTCAGTTTGTTGGCGAAATTCTTTAATGGTAGACTTTGTAGTAAATTTCAGAGACGGTGATCATTTGATAAAGGCATTCACACTACGCTCCTTCTTTGGTGTCTAAGCGCTTGTACATCTCCTCGTATGCCTCATCTCTAGCCTTAGACACTGCCTTCTTAGCCTCTCTTTTCGCCACCTTGTACGCTACAATCTTCAAGATTTTCGCCACCTTGAGAAGCACAAGCTTCGCTCCGGAACACCTTGCAGTCCACGAACGCCCTACATCACGACTGCGCAAAAGAAGGTAGTCTATTTGCGTGTTGTGCCCCCCACTACCGAAGGTGATGAGGTGCTCAGCTCTCTTCTGAAAAACGAGTTAGCAATTACCAATTCATGCGCAGTGGCAAACTCCAACAGTGCGGAACCTCCTGCATTCCTAACCCCGAAGCCGAAACCCCCATGAGCACTATGGTAACCCTCCACCCCCTCACCAATGTGCCCATTGAAATCGCCCCCCAAAACAATAAATTGATCGTCCGGAATACACCCGATCAACTCATCTAAACAGACCCCAAAAGCTTCCTTAACAAGCACACCTAAGCCAACATGTGGTGCATACGCACAAACCACGTTAACCACCTTCTCCCCAACCACCACTCTAACAGACATAATCCTATCGTTACCCCTCTTCACTTCCACGACGTTATCCTTAAGTTCCTTAGACAAAATAATACCCACACCATTACTCGAGTTAGCAAGGCCTGAATACCACAATTTATAACCGTTCGCCTCTCTGGACTGCGCCCCCTTCCACCTAGTCTCCTGAATACAAGCCACATCAACCCTTCTTTTACCCAAAACATCCACGAGCTCCAAAAGCTTTACCCGTCAAGGTACCCAAATTCCAACTACCAACCCGCAAGCAGTGCGACATCGACCAACACAAAACCCAAACACACTACGAAAAATAAAATGTGGTAGTGAAGCCAAAAATGAAAATATGATGAGATGTAAAAGACAATTTTAAAGCAAGCAAACCGCATAAAAATCACAGTAAATAGTAGATATATGGTTGACGAAAATGAAATTCAACAGAAAAGTACAATGATACCAGACTTCGCAGGAAAAGCCGCGGGAGCTGGAAACCGATCGACTCCTGAACCAAACCTGGCTCGACTCTCTGCGTACGCGCCTCCTGAGTTGGGAGCTGGTCTCTTGGGAGGGAAAAGGCGATCGGTAGGCCGACGGCGCCTGGGAGCAGTACGGGAAGATTTCAGGCAGCTTGAAAATCCGGCTGGAAAACCTGCAAAACAGACTAAAATGCAATACTACTGTTAGATTGACGGGAGGGATGAATGCAGCGGTGAAATGTTATTATTCCGGCGATACGTCGGCCAGAGATGACCAGCAGCCCGGAGCGGCGCAAGCGCAAGTTAGGCCAAAACGATCAGCAACAGCTCAAATGAAGGCCCGGAGCAACAAATTGCGAAATCCAAATCGCAAAAAGTATATACTTTCCAAATCGCCATTTAGAGAAATATGAGCAGTCTAAATGAATACACTTTCTTAAGGCGTGGATTTTGTCATAGATAACCAACACATGAATTTTCAAGATTGTGATATTGATCTAGGGAATGCTTATTTAAGTATATAGCTGTCTTATGATATTTTGCCCTAAGTATTACTCGAACACGAGAACTGTAACAATGCCCTTAGTTATCGTTCGTAATTTTCAAATATGGTCCGACACTAAGGTTTCTTGGTGTACCCAAATAATCCCTAACCTTCTTCTTCTTTAGCCATCCATCCCTGCCTGCTCGTGGTTTCAGTACGTAGGTCCGCCATTTTTGAAGATTCAGGGACTAGATTTTATAGTTTGTCGATCAGATTCATTGGTTCACTGGAAATAGCAAATAACAGAATCTAGTCCCTAATTAGTGGGAAATGGCTAACCATGTACCAGGTCTTCCTTGATTGGGGTTGGGTAAAATCTCACGAGATTTGACTTTTTTGCAATTTTGCTAAAAAAATATGGCAGGACATGTATCATTATTCATGCTCAGGGCCAGCCCTGATAATTCGGGGGCCTAGACAAAAGAATACATCGAGGCCCTCGATAAATAGTTAAAAGATCTCCGAAAAGAAGTTCTCATAAGACTATCTATCATAACCAAACGTTAAATAGTACTAACCATTAGCAACAACAATAATAATGTAAAACGTTAAAACTCAATTAGATTTAGGGTCTGTTCGGCAAGACTAGTTGTATATGTTGGTTGTTGGCCGTTGTTGTAGCTGTTAGTTGTCAACTAGTAGCTGTTACATGTTAGATGTAGGTGTTGAATCAGGTGTTGGGCTCAAAATAGTTGTTGAAATAGTAAAACAAATAAATAAAATGGTATTTTAAAACTAATATTTGGTAGCTTTTGTTAAATACTAGTAAACTACTCCAGAAGCTAATTTTATTAGCTTTTGTGGAACACTACTTCAAAGCCTAAACGCTATCATCCACCATTACTTGAGGAAACAGTAAGATTCCTATTTAGTAGTGTTTTGACAAAAAAAGCTACTCCAAAAGCTGCTGCGAAAACGCCATTGGTCTATTAGCATTTGAATCAAAACAATAGACACTTAATGATTCAAAACACAATTCTAAAACATTTTTGTCAAATGTCACTCAGAATTTATTATTGTTTAAAAGAAAATACAGATTTTGCCAACTCTAATTGGGAGAAGTTACTTTCTATTGAAGCAACCGTTGGAAATAAATTTGTTTGGCCTTGTAAAAAATATTTGCGTTACATAACTTCGATGTTTAGAAAATAAAATCCATAGTAGTCAATGGCGATTAGCGGCCGTAGCGGTCACGTACCCGTTTAGCTATATAGCGATCGCGGTACAATGGCGGCCGCTAAATTCAAATATAACGACAAGTTTGTAAAAAAGTGACATATATATATATATATATATATATATATTTAAAACAAGGTAATAACTAAATTCATTAGAGTGAAAACAAAGTCTAGTTCATTAATCGTCATCAAAGATGAAACTTCAAATGGAAATCGATTACTAGAATAAAAAACATTAAGAGCAAACAAAGTCTAGTTCAAATATTCAATTAAATTTAATCATCTAAAATATTGATGCCAAAGGCATCATCATCGGAATCCGATTCGTCAATATCACAAGCTTTGTAGGCTTCGACATCCTTTTCTTCTTCACTTTCCTCATCAAAATCGAAATCTCCTTCATCTATCACCAGTTTTTTCAATAGCGCTTTTCATGTGCGTGGCGTTTTTATTCCACCATAACGCAGCGTAAATAGCGTAGCGCATAGCGTAAGCTATTCGAGCATGTCAATTAATTATTTAAAATAATATATATATTTATATTAGCAAATATATGAGATAAATAACCATACAACCGTAATAGTTAATCATTACATTCCAAAATAACTTAATCTAATTATCCAAAAACACCAATATGAAAGGTTTTACCTCATAACTAGAGGTAATCATTGTCTTCCAATACTATATCACTATCATCATCATCATCAATAGTATCAATAATTGGAAAATTCTTGCTATCAAAGTTTGTTGGAGCTTTGATAATTTGATCAAAATCACGCGTCTCCTCTTCCTCATCAACAAGATTCAATCGACATCTTTTCTCTTTGCCTTTGGCTCCACCTAATTTTACAAGACCATTGATAGTTAAAGACGCATGATATGTGAAATAAATACAAACAAAAATTTCCATATACTTTTGAACTTTCACCCTCTCTTTTTTGAAATAAGATAGTCATCCTCGATCACATTTTCAACAATTTCGACTCGTTTACCGGAATCCGAAAGACTTTCAAACTCATCCCCATACACACTAATGATTGGATCACTCTCAAATGACTCATTATTTTCAAGCCATTTTGTGCCTTCGGAGAGGACGGGGTCTTCTTTTTCAGTAATCCATTTGTCACCCGCTTCAATTTTGTCAACTATTATGGGATCAACCTTGTTTCTCCTCCTTATACTCTCTCGAAGCTTCAAGCTATACTTCACAAACACCAATGCATTCAACTTGGCATGTTCGAGTCTATTCCTCTTTTTGGTATGAATCTAATATTATAGAAAATAGTTGCATATAAATAAAAAATTAATGTGCAAAGCATTAGAAATATTTATATGCATAGTTAACGATTCAAATGTGCTCCAATTTCTTTCACATCCTGAAGCACTACATGTTAGACTTAGCACTCGAATGGAAAACTAGTAAGCTCGTGCGTCTTGCCTCCAAAGCGTTCCCACCACATGGCTAGTAACATAAAACATAAGGAATATAAATATAGTAGACACGAATATAGTTATGAATAAGTACCTAAGGGATTCGGCCTGTTCTAGCTATTGGTGGCGATGGGCGAATGCGAGGGTGGTTGCTGGGTGGTGTCTCTCGGTGGCAGACGTGGAGCCGGATGTGATTTATAGAAGGGATTCGGTGGAGACGGGGGACGGAGGTCGGACTTCTGAAGAAGTGTCGCGAGGAGTTCTAAACAATCCCGAGGGTTTTATTTTGCTGAAGTTGGGGTTTTACAGAATTGCCCTCCAAAATTTCAGCCGGTTTTCCTTTTGAACATATAGCGTATGCTGGTATTTAGCGTAATAGCTTACGCTCTTTACGCTACTGCGTGCGCTACTTAAAAAAAGCCTGCGCAAACCGAGCATTGAGTTAAAAAGCAGCGCTAGTAGCGCGAGTTTGAAAACACTGTCTATCGGTTGCATTTTCCCTTTTCTTTTGGACTTTGATGTAGATAAACTTCCCTTCCCATTTCCACCCTTATTGGCACATGAATCTTGTGATCTTCTTAAGTTATACAGAGGCTCATTCACACCACATGCTCCTGTAATATCACCCCATGTCAAATCATCTCAATCATGAACTGGAGTATCCTCCTCCCCGTCAAATATTTTTGCTGGTATCCACCACACTTGTTACATCAAGAATTATTAGATCAATTGTGTCCCGACAATCATCCCGACGTCGCAAAGCTCGATTATACTTTATATATACCAAATCATTGAGTTTTTGCTGCTCCAATATATTTCTTTTTCTCGAATGAAGCTGCGCAAATGCAATACTTATTAGCTACATACATTTTGTAAGTTAAAATACTTGTAAGCTTAATTACTTGCATGTTCAAACACGCTCTAATTTCTTTCACAACCAGAAGAGCTACAAGTAAGATTGAGCACTTTAATGACGAATTTTGTAATGTTTGTGCTCAAGTTCCATATTGACTCCACCAATGAGCTTACAAACAAAAAAAAAAGGAGAAATCTTTAGATAACAAATAGTTGTGTTTACGGTTTATCTATAGCATGTGTCCCACAGCGAAAATACTAACTTTAAATTCTTTTACGTGTTTCTCATCTTGATTGCCATATGAATTCCAAAAAGTTTAGTGTTTTTATATAAAGAACTAGCTCGTTATGTATCCCTACTTCCTCCTCGTCACGTGACAATATTTTGATACACGAGAACAATCCTTCTTTGACTTCTGCATCTTTCTCAACCTCCCCATTCTTATAATAATAAGCAGGGTTTAAGTAATACCCGACTGCATGGAGTGTCCTGTGAAATTGACAGTTCCACCTATTATCAATTATGTTGAAGATCTCTAGTATCCGTCTTCATTAGTTTCAAATGCGGCGGCAATTTTTTCCTTCGCTCGATCCATGGCCTCATAAATATACCCCATTGGGTTTTTTCTCTCCATCCACTAAACGAAGCACATGTATCAGTGGGCCAGCCACTTTAATAGCATACACAACCGGTTGAGCATACTTCTTAAATATCAGAAAAAACATACTTCTTAAATTCTTCTTCTGTTTGTGAAAACGACTCAATGTGAGAAGGTGTAGCAAATCGTGTCGTGGCAGGTAGGGTTGAGCACAAATGGACCGGACACAATTTTTACCCGAACCCGTCTGTTAATCAGGTCCGGGTCCCGGGTCTGTATTTTTACGAAATCCGGGTTCCGCAATACCCGAAAAATTCGGGTCCAGCCCGAAACAACCCGGTAAAAATAAAAATG